>OZ036006.1:4446233-4576233 GCA_964035015.1 Corallium rubrum
GTGATGATGATGATGATGATGGTGATGATGATGATGATGGTGACGATGACGATGATGGTGATGATGGTTAGGATGGTGATAACGGTGATGGTGATGATTGTGATGGTGATGATGATGATGATGATGGTGATGATGATGATGATGATGATGATAACGGCGATGGCGGTGATGATGACGATGATCATATGATGGTGAGGATGGTGAGGATGGTGAGGATGGTGACTCGGGCTACCGACTGGCAAGTCACATTCACCTGTGTGAAATATGCACCATAGTCGCCATTCGTTCGGGCTTGGTGCACTTACCGCAAGTGCGCGGGGCCTGTATCGACGGGTGAATGTGGTTGCATCCTTCACACAGGTGAACATATTTACGATCAAGGAGTTGTATGCAGTCACGTCACTGTTAAATAAACTACAAAGTCAGTCAGTCAGTTTCAAAATCTACTAACAACGTGCAAGAACACCTTGATGAAAAGGCAAAGCTGTTCAACTTTTTGTCCAACTCCAAAAGCAAAAGGAGCAAAGAACTTACAACATGCCTCACGGCCTCACTCAGTCACGTGGCTAACAACTCACCGGAAGTATGAATAGTAGCGGAAGTAAAAAGTGCAAAAATGCAAATTCGTGACACCCAAAAAAACAAGCCGAAACCTAGACTTGGCCAACACAGTCGCCAAACGTTTGCGCATGCGTGGATTTACTAGAGTAAAGGCCGTGACACACCGGACGCGAAACCGTAACGCGACGCGATTTTTGTAATTTCGGAACCGAACAAATTCGTCCCTCATGAGAAGCTTGATAAAATAACAATGACAGGATAACTTGTTCATTCTACACGCGTAAAACGCACAACTTGTTCACGGTTGTCAACAGGCGTGAACAATGTTGTGCTGCTCGCCGTGAACAAGTTGTCAACAAGTTGTTCACTTATGGTTCGAACAACTTGTTCACGGATAAATCAACAGTCATGAACAAATTGTTCCAACAGCACCTTTTTTATAGCCCACAACGTTGTTCGCACATGATACAACATGTTGTAACAGCATGACGAAATAACAACGATGAACAACAATGTTACAACAATGGTGAACATGGTAGATGTATCAACACGTACTTCGGTTGTTACAACATGCGTGAACAACGGTTGTTGTTTCATCAAGCAGTAACAACTTGTTGAAACAATGATGAACAATGTTGTTCATTTATCAATGTTGTTCACATATGTCAACAAGTTGTTACAGCATTGTTCAGGTAACAATGCTGTAACAACTTGCGAGATTTTTACGCGTGTAGGCCATACAAAACCTCCAAATGTTCGTTTCTAGGGTAATTTTATTCGCTTTTAAAAACTGGAAAATCGCGTCGCGTTACGGTTTCGCGTCCGGTGTGTCTCGGCCTTAAACATTGCAAGAGAAGTGGGAACTAGCCGTGGCAACAACAACCAGACAGTGAAGACTCGACTATTCATTTGTGTTTTAAAAAAAGGGTAAAGAAAATTACGAAGGGGTAATTTCAGAATATGTCACAATATTGACAAGGAAGCCATGCACAAATTACCTGTCTTATCTTTTTGGTAGTATGCTTATAATTTTAACTTTTGTGTCGGACTCTCGGACCAGTCCAAATAGTTCAGTGTTTTGCCGCTCTCTTTCCGAGGACGAGCTCGGACGTCGCACATGCACAAAACGTTTGGCAGTGGTGTTACCGTAGGTAGCTACACGTGACTATTAGTTTCCTATCCAGTCTTTTTGCTATCCATGCTACGCCACTTACCATATAAGGACTGAATACCCCGGATATCATCATTATGTAAGGCTATATTTGGTTTATATCCTCCGTAGGAAGGCCACATAATGGTTCCTCTGACGTCAGAATGATGTAAGCCAATGGCGTGACCAATTTCGTGAACAGCAACCCACAAAAGATCAGTACCTCGTCCGTTGATTCCCCACGATTCGTCCTCATCAAAATGAATTCGGCCATTTTGAGGGAAGTACGCATGCGCAAGAACACGTCCACGTCCATCGAATGGTGAGTTATCACCATGGGAACGTCTGACGAACCTGAAAACAGAATCGAAGTACGTGAAGTAATGTTTAATAAGAGGGTTGCTTCGTTGAGGGTGCTAATAATTAATATTATTACACAATACTGATACAATCTCGATTGTGATTGGCTAACAACCTACCTACAAAATATCAAAAATTATCTGTAGGTAAGACGCGCTGGCCAGCGGTTTGAACAAAGCAAACATGGCGGCCGTCCTTAGGAGTGAAGATCAGAAGCGGATTAATCCGGCGGATTTGGCACGTTTTGTTGACGCTAAAACCACCAAGAAAAAAACAAGCGAGCTACACATACAGCTGTTAGAGTTTAAAGCGGTGTTTGAAAGAGAAAATTGTATTTGAAAGCGAAAAAAGTTAGCGAACCTCGAACTGAAGACGGTATGAATATTTACTATTTTTACCTAACTTTGTAAAAAACTTTCTAAAGGCTTCTACATTTATAATTGTATAATAAAACAATTATTGAATTCGGTTATCGCATGATATCAAGAATTATCAAGGCCTCTGTTTGTGTTATCCGCCTCAGCCTTCGGCTTCGGCAGATAACACAAACCTCGGCCTTGATAATTCTTGATATCATGCTCAACCTCATCCAATAATTGTATAATAATAACAATAACAACAACAACAACAATAATAATAATAATAATAATACTAATAAGTTTATTAACGCGCTCACTGGGCTTTTCACGCTAATTTACAAAATGAAATCTATTGGCTTTTTATATCTAAATCTAAAATAAGAATCTAAATGTTTAAAAATTGCTTTAACAGATAATTCTTAATACGGGGAGCACGGGTGGCGTGTGCTGTTAGGGCGCTGCCTGTCACCAGTAGTTAAGCCCGGTCGGACGGGGTTAGTACTTGGATGGGTGACCGTTTGGGAATAACCCCCGTACTCCGCCAGCTTGGGACTTATGTGAGTAGAGTTTAGTTGGTCTCTCCTGTGCTCCAAGGGTTTTTCGCCGGGTTTTCCGGTTTTCCTCCCTCCCTAAAATCAACACCTAGGTCTTAGTTGTCTACACATAGGAGTTTGTTGTCAATTGGGACGAAAGTTCTGTTCCTCTCTCCTGCCACACATTAAGTGGTGGTATAAATACTGTATACAGGCTTATAGCCAGGATTTTGAGAGAGGATGTTCTATTTCAAATTTTAAAATCTTTCTTGAACATGACAATGCTAGTGCTATCGGTAAGATTACTTGGCAATGAATTCCACAACGATACAGCGCGATACAAAAAAGACCGCTGACCAGCAGCTGACTTATACGCTGGGATATTCAACTTATCCTTATTTCGTGTATTTCTTGCATGAACCATGGAACGTGTTGTAAATCTATCAGAAAGACAATGATATAATTATATACCTTTGGTATAGTAAAACATATGACTTTACAAAGCCTAGATGTATGTATAGTTGACAATTTTGGACTGTATTTGCTTGTATTTTCCTTCTGTTTTCCCGTGGTAACGGTAAGTTGCTATTTGGGAATAGTTTTACAGCAACTATAGTCTTACTACTCTTAAACCCACAAAGAGTACTGGACAAGGAGTAGTAAGATGGCGGATGTGGCTTCTGACTACTGGATATAAGGATAAAGTACTGGGGTTAATCATCCTTATACTTGCAGCCAGTGGCTGAATATACCTTTTCGATAATTACGTCACGCTTCATGAAAACGAGGCTCCCAGGCCAAAGTTTCACAATTTTGATTATCATGATATGGACTTCTCACAACTGTTGTAGAATTTCGAATACCGTTTTTAAAATATTTAACACACAACTTTGAAATGTATATCAAACAGAAGATACTGTAAAATGCTATTTGTGGTAGAACTTTCAAGTTTCTAGCTTAAGGGGAAGTATTTTAAAGATGGGAAAACTTACTATTATCTTGGTATGATGGATGAATTGTTAAGTTTGTTTGTTTACAACTCAGACCAAGATAATAGTACGTTTTCCCATCACTTTTAAAATACTTTCTCTTAAACTAGAAACTTGAAAGTTGTACCGCAAATAGCATTTTACAGTATCTTCTGTTTGATATATGTTTCAAAGTTGTGCGTTATGTATTTTAAAAACAATATTCGAAATTCTACAACAGTTGTGGGAATCCATTATTATTACTTGACGAGCAATGGTGCGAACATTTTGGTTAAAAAGTTACACACGTCACAGAAACTTAAAATATACATCAAATGAAAGCTTATGAAATACCTAACAACATACGTACACGATGTGTTTCTACCATATATAGTTTGGACGTTATTAGCCATCTTCTTCCATAAACAAATATGGCAGACTACTGTGATAATCAAAATTGTGAAACTTTGGCCTAGGAGCCTCGTTTTCATGCAGCGTGACGTAATTATCGAATAGGTCCATTACGAAGGACGCAGATCGACGTGGCCGTGTCGCGGCATATCAAAGGCGCTCCAGCTCCAGGCAGGCGCCATACAACACAGTTCATACCACGGGTCACAGCGAAGACGTAGGCGTTGACTTTACAGAAGGAGGAGAACCGGAGAACTCGGCGAAAAAACTTCGAAGCACAGGAGAGATCAACTACAACTCTACTCACATGAATTCCAAGCTCGAGAACAGGGTCATTCCCAAGCGGTCATGCACCCATCCAAGTACTAACCCCGTCTAACTGGGCTTAACTTTTTGGTGAGAGGTAGCGCGCTACAGCACACGCCACCCGTGCTTCCCAATGAATGCGCTATCAAGGAATCCAGTATATAGAGAGATCAGTACGTGTTAGTCCAAAGTACTTAATTACCTTATTGTGAAATCAGTCCGTCCACCACTGACTTCTCTAAATCGCAGTGGTGTCACTGCACTCCACATGTTGAATGCTTTTACAATAGTCCTCTGAACGTCCCCGTGATTTATATCTTGAGTGCGTTCTTCAAACTTATATGTAAGAGAGGTTTTCCTCCATTTTGGACCCGTCTTATAACGGCGAACACGATCACCGCTTTCGCCAACGTCAGCCATTCCACATCTAGGTTTGTGCATCTCAGTCAGTGTGGCTTCGTCCAGTTCTCCAGTTTGTTCAAGGTGGAAAAACTTTTGGAATCGTTTGATGGCAGCTTTCGCATCGTGGTTTCCAGATCGAGTGAGTGAGAGGTAGCCATATTGGGTCAGATATTTCTGAAAGCAATGGTGATATGTTGATATGTCAATTCAAGTCATGCAAGTTAAAGTCAGGCTCTCTGTAAGTCAAGTCAAGTCCAACCAAGTTCAGTCCAGTCCGGTCCGGTCCGGTCCGGTCCGGTCCGGTTCGGTCCGGTCCGGTCCGGTCCAGTCCAGTCCAGTCCAGTCCAGTCTAGTCTAGTCTAGTCTATGTAATGTAATGTAATATAATAGAATAAAAATAGAATAAAAAGAATTTAAAAAAGATTAAAGTAGAATGAAAAAAAAAATCAAGTCTGTCTGTTCAAGCCACAAGTCATTTTGCTCTACGTAAAATAATATTATAATAGAATAAAAATAGAATAAAAAGAATTTAAAAAAGAATAAAATAGAAGAAATAAAATACTAATGTAGATGTTTCTTACCGCGGCTTCTTGGTCGTCTTGTGAATTCTCGCCATGAGTCGTAAAGACACAAAGCAGAAGGAAGCAAACAGCAACTTTGAGATACATCTTGATGGAAGGATCTCTGAATTGCCTATGTGATATTTCTGTACAGAGCTTGCATCTTATGTGTTTGGTCTTCTATAAAGTTGTTTCAGCTTTCCAGTTCAGCAACTAACAGTTTCAGAGTTGTTTGACTTTGGACACAAAAGCTTGTGTCCCGTTAATTTGCTCTGATGAAGGCCTGAGTCAACAGGCCGCAAGCCCAGCAATACGTATTGCCAAAAATTCTCGTTTCTATTACAATTTGTCACCATGGAAACATAAAGAGTATCTCATTATTTGTTTCCTCTCAATTTTCCTCAAATGTTAGAACTGTTTAAAAACTACATCCAGTCGACAATTTGAAAAAAGTACTAGACAAAATAAACATCTTGAAAGTCAAAATATGAGCTAAAACAAGACAACAATTGAAACGGTGATACTTCGACTTTATTACAAAATCATCATCAGACCAGTGACTAGAATCAAATATATATGTTCTATAGTATTTAGGCCAATGGAATTGAGGTTCCAGTTTACCGTCCGAGGATTTTCAAAATGTAATGCGGCTTTTGTTCATTATTCATTATTCATTATTTGAATCATATTCATTTATCTTGTCCGAAAATATAATGAAATCGATCTGTGGACCTATCGGGCCATCGCCCATCGTCAGCCCAACGGCCCAACGGTTTCTTTGTCAACCTGACTCAACCAAAAACTTCTTGTGACATACGTTCATTTCAAGCCGTGTTTTATATCACATAAGTATTCATATCTCAAATACACTGCTAGCGGCACATCAATACTTGTCCAATGTCCAAAACGCAGGCAAAACAGTGTGAAACCATGGTTTAAAAACCACGCGGCGATACGCACTGACAGTCGAATGAACGGCGACCGATAATGCCGATCATCGCTGATGCGGTCGACCACGTATCGAAGGCTTCGCTGTTTATTAATAAAAAGTGTATACACGCTGTGCAAATGATGTAAATAGTATATTTGAAAGTACTGATGTGGAAAATCTACCAATAATGAAAATTATTTTGAATAATGAAAAATTCATGCGGTAGTTTCAAGCCCATGCGGGCGGTGGACGGTAAACTGAAACCTCAATTCCATTGGCCTTATACAAGGATGGTGAAATAGGATTAAAATAACTAGTGTTATATTACAGCGGTCAACGGTGAGATTAGAAAATTCAAAATTTTAAATTACAAACGGAAAATAAACTAAGTATCTACAAGGCCCGGAAGAATTAAAAGAATTAAAGGAATGTATGCTATCTATTACAAGTCAAAGTGACAAAGTACATGCTACAAGAAAAGCGTCAGTTCTTCACTGGCTTAACTCTGGCAAGTTGAATTCAATTAATAGAGCTTCTAAGATTAATAATATGTTCGGACTGTAAGACTTACAGGAGTGAAGGATTCTAGAGTTGTTAAATACAAGAGGCTTAATTTTTTTAGAACTGTTTGGTTTTGGGTATAGGAAAGCTGTGTCCTGTTTATTCTTTTTTAATTCAATTTAATAAATAAAATATTTACTAAAAAACAGGCTTTGTTTTGGGTAAAGCTTAGTATATTTATAATATCTGACTTTTAGTTATTTTTTGCTAATTTTGTTGTTAGGTTTCAGAGCTGTTTGGTTTTGGGTACAGAAGCTGTGTCCCGTTTATTCTTTTATAATTCAGTTTAATAAATAAAATATTTACTAAAAAACAGGCTTTGTTTTGGGTAAAGCTTAGTATATTTATAATATCTGACTTTTAGTTATTTTTTGCTAATGTTTTATCAGCTTTCAGAGCTGTTTGCCTTTGTGTACAAAAGCTGTGTCCCGTTTATTCTTTTTTAATTCGATTTAATAAATAAAATATTTACCAAAACACAGCCATTGTTCTTGTGTACTTGGTAGATTTATATAATAGCTTACTTTTAGTTATTATTTTTTTGCTAATTTTTTGCCGGATTTCAGAGTTGTTTGGCTTTGTGTACAAACGCTGTATCCCGTTCATTCTTCCTTAATTAATTCAATTTAATAAATAAAATAATTACTGAAAAAACACGGACATTTTCGCCGGGTTTCAGAGCTGTTTGACTTTCTGTAGAAAAGCTGTTCCCCCTTCATTATTTTTTAATTCAATTTAATAAATAAAACATTTACCAAAAGCACAGACATTGTCCTTGTGTGCTTGGAAGTTGGTATATTTACATAATAGCTTATTTTTACCGTACTTATTTTTTCTTAATTTTTCTCCAGCTTTTAGAACTGTTTTGGATACAAAAGCTGTGTCCCATTCATTCCTTTTTAATTTAATTTTACAAGTAAAACGTTTTCTAACATAATCCAAATATAGTAGTTCTTGTTGGTATACGAGAAGCCGTTTATTATCTGATTTGAAAACACCGAGATGTAATATATAGAGGATATTACACGGCGGCGCGAAGATATGAATTTTATCTTCGAGTGGGGGAAAACAATATTTTACGAATGGGGGTAGCGAATGAGTAAAATATTGTTTTTGCCACGAGAAGATAAAATTCATATCTTCAAGCCACCGTGTAATGTCCTTTTTATTATATAAATTCAATGCAAAAAGCGGTAAAATTCTAAATGACGTCATCGATATCTTCACTAGTGAGGATATGGAAAATACGACACTGTATATTTCCTAGTAAAACACTCACATCTATATAATAAATACACGAGGAGGAGTGTTTCATCAGGATATCCAAACACTGAGACGTTTGTTGAAAACCAAGGCGAAGCCGAGGTTTTTGAACAAACTTCGAAGTGTTTGGATATCTTGATGAAACACTCCTCCGAGTGTATGATATAGCCTCTCAAACAAATCAGTATTTTAAGAGAAAATCGGGTAAAAGTTTGCTTAATTTATGTAATTTCTTCCTCCGATATCCAAACCACAGACACGGTACTGATTTCCTTTGTGTTTTCCTCATGAATTATTAATGAGTTTGAGATGTGTGTTGAAAAACGAGGCGATAGCCAAGTTTTCTAACTCACTTCAAGGTGTTTTTAAATCAGATAATAAACGGCTTTCGAGTGTATGGTATAGCTTCTCAAACAAATCAGTATTTAAAGAGAAATTTGTGGTAAAACTTGCCTTAATTCATGGCCGTTTATTACCACATTTCACAACAACGTTTCGGTAACTGATCCGTTATGTTTTCCTCGTGAATTATTAATAAGTTTATATAATAGCTTGCTTTTATTTTTCCCCCTCCTCATTTTTCGCCAGGTGTCAGAGCTGTTTGGATTTTAAATTTAATTTTACGAATAAAACGTTTTCCAACATAATCTACAATGCATAGTTCTCGTGTACTTGTTATGTTTATATAGCGTTGTCCTTTTTTGCCTGGTTTTTAATATTTATCTTTATTTGTATTTTTAGCTTTATCCTGGTTTATTTTGCTGCTCAAATATTACGTTAACGTGGATTTTCGTAAATGGAATATATGAATTAACAACGAGAGCGTTCTCAACACAATACAGGTAAAACATTTTGTTTTGTTGGTAGCATTATAGACATGCACTTCCCTACCTTAAAGTGTCACTGTGATGAAAAATCGTCAGCCTTTTTTTTTAATCTTATCATAAAGTACATTTAAAATGAGGATGAACGGCGTTTGTGGTTTGTCAATATCTCATCTCGTTCAGGAGATATTCACGTTTTGGCAATATGCAAATTTATGGCTGATGACGTCATTTTCCCCAAACGAGCGAAATGAAAATCGTAAAATAAGGAATATCTCTAGAAATAAACGATAGAAAGTACTAAAATTTTGCATGCTTATTGTATTAAATGAAATACGTTTTACTGTGGAACTTCAGTTGTTTTCGTGGAAACTGCTAGTTCCTGGCCCCCTCCAATGATAAAATTAAATTTTCTTATTTATCAGCAATCAAGTAGCGTTTACTCCAGCGAATAGAAGTGAAGATTAGGGCTTATGTAGGCATTGTAATTCAAACGTTTAAATCTTTCTATTTTTAAACAATGAGGCAAAAATGATAATTCCTTTTTAAAGGTTTAGAGTAACCTGTGAGCATGCGCTTAACATGGCAATCACAAAAGTTCCACAGAGAAGTGTATTTTATTGGATACTATAAGCATACAAAGTTTAAGCGCGTTCTATTGTTTATTTCCAGAGATGTTCCTTATTTTACAATTTTCATTTCGCTAGTTTGGAGAAAACGACGTCATCAGCCATAAATTTGCATATTTCCAAAACGTGAATATCTCTTGAACGAGATGAGATACTGACAAACCACAAACGCCATTCACCCTAATTTTAAATGTACTTTATGAGAAGATAAAAAAAAAGACTGACGATTTTTTCATCATAATGACACTTTAAACATTGTCACACAATGATTTTGTTGCAAGTTGAAAAAATTTGTTGAAAAAAGTAGACTCCACTAGTTCTACTTGCTGCAACATGCTGATTCAACTTGCAACAACATCATTGTTGCGTGACAATGTTTAAGGTGGGTGGTAATACGTGCAACAACGCTTTTCAACTTGCAACGCAACAAGTTGCAGCAATTTGTTGCTGGAATTTCTAATCACCTTCAGACCCTGTTTACACGATGCCGGTACAATTTGAAAACGGAACAAAATCATACCGGTGTGTACATACAGGCCAAAAAATCTTGCGTTTACACGGTGCCGGTATAATATAATGACGGATTAGCATGTGACTATTCTCTTCCAATGAGAATTGAGAAGACTTTGTGAATACTGCTGACCCGAATACTGTGTTCGTATATATCGTGATTACCGTCATCAAACTGTTACGGCACGAGCGTTTACACGATACCGGTTAGTGTTCCGTTTTCATTTCATGCCGTCAAGGAACCCGTCTTCCTTTTGTGCCGTTTTCATGTCATGTTTGTGCCGGTATCGTGTAAACGCAAGGCCTAACTTCTGTTCACACACAAAACGCCTGCTCCGGCACAATTTCTGTGCCGGCACGCCGCTGCGCCGCTCCGATCTCGAAAGAGGTACATCTTGTATCGGATAGCTTTCCGTTCCAGCTCCAGTGTGAACGGAGTTCGAAATCGTTCCGGAAGTAAATAAATAGAATAGAGCGTGGTGATTGGTTGTACGTATCGTCAGGTTTGCGTGCGGGCACAAAAGCTTCAGTCGGTAGAGCGTCAGACTATACCGAACCTCGTGAGTTTGAGACCCCGTTTACACGATGCCGGTACAATTTGAAAACGGAACAAAATATCATGCCGTTTAGGCCTTGCGTTTACACGATACCGGCACAAAAATGACATGAAAACGGCACAAAAATGACATGAAAACGGCACAAAATGAAGACGGGTTCCTTGACGGCATGAAATGAAAACGGAATACAAACCGGTATCGTGTAAACGCCCGTGCCATAACAGTTTGATAACGGTAATCACGATATATAGATCACAGTATTCGGGTCAGCAGTATTCACAAAGTCTTCTCAATTCTCATTGGAAGAGAATAGTCACATGCTAACCGTCATTATATTATACCGGCACCGTGTAAACGCAAGACTTTTTGGCCTGTATTTACACACTGGCATGATTTTGTTCCATTTTCAAATTGTACCGGCATCGTGTAAACGCAAGACTTTTTGGCCTGTATTTACACACCGGCATGATTTTGTTCCGTTTTCAAATTATACCGGCATCGTGTAAACGCAAGACTTTTTGGCCTGTATTTACACACCGGCATGATTTTGTTCCGTTTTCAAGTTGTACTGGCACCGTGTAAACGCAAGACTTTTTGGCCTGTATTTACACACCGGCATGATTTTGTCCGTTTTCAAGTTGTACCGGCATCGTGTAAACGCAAGACTTTTTGGCCTGTATCTACACACCGGCATGATTTTGTTCCGTTTTCAAGTTGTACCGGCATCGTGTAAACGCAAGACTTTTTGGCCTGTATTTACACACCGGCATGATTTTGTTCCGTTTTCAAGTTGTACCGGCACCGTGTAAACGCAAGACTTTTTGGCCTGTATTTACACACCGGCATGATTTTGTTCCGTTTTCAAGTTGTACCGGCATCGTGTAAACGGGGTCTGAATCCCAGCCATAGTCGAGTCGAATTTTTCTCTACTTCCCCAGTATGGTTCATCACTCAGAGTAGCACCTAATATCATCAATAAACAATTCTTACGTTTTTTTGGTTGTCATGCAGTGCTTAGTAACGTTTTTTCTAGCAAAAACGTCAATAAATGACTGCATTATTATAAATATAAACAGCTGCAATGAGTCATGCTGTCATTTTGGCGGGTGTTTAAAGAGGGAAAACGTTTTCAAAGCTTACACCTTAAAGGTGTTCAAATAATTTTAGAAGATATTTTTAATATTGGTAGCGCCATGCATTAACTCCTTCCTGACTGAATCAGTCTTCTAGGGCTCATGCAGCCTTTGGTATTTTAATTAATATAGTAAAGTTATTTTCTTTCTGCCGAGACAGAGAACGTATAGGAGTTTAACATTTCGAGCGAAGGCCCTTCGTCAGAGAGAAACGTCGTGTAATGTGCGTCTTCGCTCGAATTTTCCTTCACCCAAAATCCTTAGAACAAACCTCACTATATTCCGATTGTTGTTTCAGCACTGCTTACGCAGCATATTATACTATACTTTTATTTCACTCTTTGGTATTTTACTCTGGCTAACGCCAGGCGATTTTACTTGTCTTAAGAGGAGACTCCCATTCACTAAAAGGGTTAAACCGTGATGGCAGCGGTCTATTACCGCAGACGCCTATTTGCATCTTGTTGATAGATAACGTAATCATGCATGCATCGGTTCTATTTGGGATTATACAATACTCTGGTTGCTATGCGTGTTTTCATTGGTTGTTGCCCATGATCTATTAGAGGACAGACACATGGATCACGTCAGATCACGTCAGCTGACTTGCTTTTTTCTTTCTTCATGCCCCAAAATCCGGCAAGAAGTATTGTATAATTTTTATATTGTATAAAACAAATAGATTCCATTTTTTTGTTGTCTGTTCAGTTATAGAAGACGCAACAACGTGGTAAGAACATCAGTGATCCACTCGACTGCGTCTCGTGGGCCACTTTTTTGTTCTTACCACGTTGTGACGTCATCTGTGCATCTATAATTGAACAGACAATGGCAAAATGGAATCTATTTGTTAAGTATATATGGGACCTGTCTTCACAACGATCACCCCTAATGAAGACACTAGATCGGAGTGTTGAAACGTTGGATCATATGAACAGTAACTGTTTAAGCGACGTTCAAAAATGTTTAAGCCAGAGTAGCGTTAAACTATGTCGAATATTTTTAATATTTTAAGATGGCTTGGGCTTGCTTGTTCGCTTGCAAAATCATATTTTTTTTTCCTTTAAAACGTTTTGCAGTGTATTTGTGCATCATTTTAGTTCCTTGCATAGCCCTAGTTAACCTGCGAGTCAGAGCCCCTTTCCAACCTACACGCGTAAAAATCTCGCAAGTTGTTACAGCATTGTTGCCTGAACAATACTGTAACAACTTGCAACAATGCTGTAACAATTTGTTGACATGTGTGAACAACATTGATAAATGAACAACATTGTTCATCATTGTTTCAACAAGTTGTTACTGCTTGATGAAACAACAACCGTTGTTCACGCATGTTGTAACAACCGAAGAACGTGTTGATACATCAACCATGTTCACCATTGTTGTAGCATTTGGTGTTCATCGTTGTTATTTCGTCAAGCTGTTACAACATATTGTATCATGTGCGAACAACGTTGACTATAAAAATGTGCTGTTGGAACAACTTGTTCATGACTGTTGATTTATCCGTGAACAAGTTGTTCGAACCACAAGTGCATGAACAACTTGTTCACGGCGAGCAACACGACATTGTTCACGTCTGTTGACAACCGTGAACAAGTTGTGCGTTTTTACGCGCAGGCTTTGGGGGAAAGTCGTAGGCTCTGTCAACAAACTCGATATTTCTTTTTGAGCATGCGTGAATGGATGCCAAGATACTATTTTAGGCCCAGGCTCTAACGCGTTACTTGCTATTTTCCTGCTTGCGGGTGCTCATAAACTAGAACTTGTTTGACCAGTTCAAAACCTGACTGACTCTCCTCGCCCCAAGTGTGGGGCGAAGAACGAGTTTGTTGGCAGAGCCGACTTTCCACCGAAGCCTGCGTAGGTCGGAAAGGGGCTCTGACTATCTGGACAAACTAATTTATTGCAATATGCAAATTTAATGTAAATTAACTTACTAGAACAAAGATTTCTCACCTCCTGAAAACAGTGAACTATCTAATACCGGTGATCATCTATTATCTTGGGTTTTACTGGAGTATGACTATCCAACTTAGGTCGGGTGATTGAATGAACTATTGCAATTGGCTGATTATCTCATGAATTATTAATGAGTTTGAGAATATATATGAGGTAAAAACCCTAAAACCAAATAATTGATGCTTTTAATTCAACTATAATTGTCATATAATCTAAATAACAGTGTTATGTAATTCATACGTTTAACGACCCTTCGTCGGCTTCGTGAAATTTGACATATTTGGAAATGATAAATTTGTAAGCTTTAACTTCTTATTTCAAGTGGAATTGTTGTTTCTCCAGAAATTTCTTGTTAAGTGAGCGTCTGTGGACAACATCTCTTTTTAATGCTCTGTGTTTCAGCGTCCGTGCTGACGTCTTCTTGGATTTCTTTTTCTGTAAAGGTTTAAGCAAAGGTTTAATTATCAGAGAAGCCAAATTTTCTGTACGTGTATATTTTGAGAAACGCGTTTGAAACTTAGTAACATTTATAAGTACTATGTAAAACATGAGCAACAGTGGTTAGTTATCAGATTTAAAACACAAGGCGATAGCGAGTGTTTTAGACCTGTTAAAACACGTACTGCGATTGTTTTAAATGGCTTCAAAAACTATCTATATAATAAGCTCATATAGAAATCAATTTTGAAAATTGAAGTTGTCTGAGCCGCAAAATCGAAGAAAAAGTTCATCGAAAATAGCGAGTGTGTCTCTATCACATATAGAGACACGTCACCGATCATGATTTTCCTTTGTGTTTTCCTCATGAATTATTAATGAGTTTTTGAAGGGGCAGTGAAACGCCAAAATTTTCTATTCCATGCATTATGATTTTATTTAGAAGTGTTTTTAAAATAAGGAAGAATAGCCTTTTCGCTTGTTTAATTTCTCATCTTGTTCCAAAGATATTTTGGTTTTAAAAAAATACAAGTAAGATACCTTACGACGTCATCTATACTCTACTAATTTCGTAAAGGCGGAATATCTACGGAAATAATAGGTAGATTGTGCTGAAACTTTGAAGCTGTTCAAATACGAATGGTACATTGCAATGTACATAGTTATTGCTTGATATATTCTTCATTTGGGGAAGTTTGTTTGATCTGCGTGGAGTGTATAGATGACATCATAAGCATCTTATTTGCATGTTACAAAACACTGAATATCTCTGGAACATGATGAGATATTGATTTAATAAAAACCCTATATACTTCCTCATACGGAAAGTACTTCTACATGAAAGATGGTGGCGAATACGAGCCTAACACTTTGTCAAGTTTTCACAGAACGTTTACAACATTTGTAGTCATATAATAAACTACTTATTGACCTCGCTTGTTCGGTCTGTACTAGTGAAATATCGGACCTCCTTTTCCTGTACGGACCTCGCTTCGCTGCGCTCTTTCGGTCCGTACTAAAAACGTCGGTCCGATATTTCACTAGTACAGCTAGACTTCACGCTCGGTCAATAAGTATATAGTAAATAATTATCTAATATTGTTTGCGATCGCGAGAACTCAGCCACGAAATTCACTCTCCATTGAACTTAACAAATTATCTAAGAATAGTGTAACTCTGATTAATATAAATCTGATATGCGCTTGCGCAGAAAGACGAAGAAGATTGTTCACTCTGGCCCAAAATGCCATTTGTGCTTGCAATAATTGTTAGTTATGCAAGGAATTTAAGCAATTTGGAAAACGCTGCCGGCAATTTTACCGGCTTAATGGTAATAGAGAGTTTTGTAGATTGACGTTCTTTTTTATAACCGCAAACTGCAAACCGCAGTTAGACGTTTGCGGTTAGAAGTTTGACGTCAACATGTCAAAGAGCATTTAGATTGGCGTTCGTATTTTCACTTGTTGCGAGCCGCCATGTTTGGTTTTCAATCGTTCATACGTATTCACCAAAAATTGACATGAACTTCAGTGTTCAATTCAAAAACGTTGTGAGTCAAGAACAACAGACATGTAAGAGTATAAATTTACACCCCAAACGTGGGATGGTTGAGTAAAAGTTACATAAAAACCTTGCCGTAATTCACTTACCTCAAAAAGCCGTTCTAGCAGTACAAACGTTGAACCGCAAACGTGTAACCTGACCGCTGGACATTGGTCACGTGGTTTCTAGCGGTTTGCGGTTATCAATAAAAAACGTCAATCTAAATCTCTCTATTGCCTTAACTCTTTCCTGTCCGAATTGGTCTTTAGTATTTTATTCTGGCTAACGCCAGACGATTTTATTCACCTCTGGGGAAGCCCTCGGACAGGAATGAGTTAAACAATTATCGTATTTTATAATGCAAATTAGAGAGTTTAAGCTTGACGTTCGTACGCCAAGCGACAAACAGCAAGCGAAGGCAAAGTTCTTATTTAAAACAATCACTCACAGAAAAGACTTCTCACGTTAAACTATAACGTAATATCACCATCATAACGAAGGAATACAAAACGTAAAGTGGCGAGGGCCAGTAGAAACTATACTAACAAAATCAATTCCGCCGTCAGCCGGAGCGGCCTCAAATGCGAAGCTAAAGCCGTGTTTATACGCCGGCCAAAATTTAAACACGCTTAAGTTAAGCGTGCTTAAAATGCGCCACCTTGGTGCGTTTACACGGTCATTTAATAATCCCTTACTAAAACACGTACACCATTATTCAACATGGCGGACGAGCTATATTTTTGGTGTATGGGTAGCGTGCGTCAGAGAACAACGGAAGACATCGGTACACGAGAAAGCGTAATAGCTAAAAGCAAGAAAGAAACAAAGGAACAAAGAATAGCGAGATGGAAGCTTCTGCAGCAGGGAAAAAAAAAGCATTTTATCGTATTAATAACACCGTGTTAATAGTAAGCGTTTTTCATTCCCGTTGGGTTTACACGGCCAAGTTAAGCGCAATTAACTGATCGTGCTCAGTTTAATCCACCTCCTTGAGGTGGTGCAAACTAATCGTGATTAATTTACGCCGATCTGTCGGACATTTTAAGCCCGCTTAAAGTCAGATGTGGCTCAGATCCCGCTTAAATTTTGGCCGTGTAAACAGGGCTTTAAACTCTCTATCATATTATTTATATATGTTCATCTTACGCAAAGAATCGCATCTGAACCACATCTTATTCCACCAAATGACTCTGTGTCTAGAACACAAGTCACCAACACGATCAAAGCCAGAGCTATTATAACAAACTTCATATTTCTATAAAAGGAAGAGAAAAACCACTGCTTAATATAGAGTACTAGGGGTTTCCCTATCGATGAGTAAAATCGTCTGGTGTTAGCCACCTTAGACCCCGTTTACAAATACAATTTGAAAACGAAACAAAATCATGCCGTTTAGCCTTTAGGCCTTGCGTTTACACGATACCGGCACAAAAATAACATGAAATGTTACATGCTGTATTTGCATACCGGCATCATTTTGTTCCGTTTTCAAATTGTACCGGCATCGTGTAAACGGGATCGTAGTCACTTCTTGGTACAGAAAGAGTTATATAAAGGTACAAATTTTGAGAGAGTGTATACGGTGGCCAAATTAAGTAGCAGAAGCTTTCGAGTTGGCTACCGTTTATGTTCCAGTAAAATAGGTTATAGATATAGTTGCGCTTGTTGTATTCTTATGAGTGTTGGGGTGATTCGTTTACCAAAACGCGATAAACTTAACTAAAACTAAACTTTTCAACCTTATAAAGAACACGGAACCGGCACCCACACAAACAATCATGCATTCTCACACAAGATTGGTTAAAAAAACTCAGCTTCACCTTGGTTTTTTCAAACACTCCTCGTGTATGACGTATTGCTCTGATGAAGGGTTCTTCCAGAAACGTCAGTATTTCCGGCGTTATTAAAACTAATCTGCTCTATCTAAAACACTGTCTACGAAGCACTCTAGTTTTTACACTATCGTATATATATATAGGTGTCTACGTCTACCTCAGACAAGTTATAAGTAACACACATTTTACTCCGGATCGCTCGAAACGTCAGTATTTCGTTATCAAAAGTATTAACACCTACGTACACTATACTTACCATTGTGGAAGGTTAGGTGCAGGTCTTGATACAGGGTTTTCACGCCAATCATGTTGTTACTTGGATTCAGGTCAAGATAACACAAGCTGACCTTGATCCTTGATCTAACCACCAAACCCTGTTCTGGACCTGCACCTATCACACCAAGAGCACTTGGTGGAAGTTATTTTATCTTGCTTCTTTGTTGTAAAAAGGGTGGGATGGTGGGATGCTCAAATCTCCCGACTTTGCTATTCTCCTATAAGCGTACGTGTGCAGTGGCTAAGGTCATGCACTAATGACTGACCTTACCACACAGTACTTGTCCACTAATCTTCTAATGATACTGAGCCTGTGTTGTTAACCTTGGTTATTGCATAACTTCATTTAATAATATTATATTGACAGTTTCTTAGTGTGATTTATGTAGTAGTGTAGTGATTTATTTAACGTCGTAAGCACAGGATGTGGTCGCCCAATCATCCGAGCCAGAGACATAATCTAAGACCTCAGTGTTGATTTTACGGAGGGAGGAAAACCGCAGAACCCGGTGAAAAACCCTCGAAGCACAGGAGAGACCAATTAAACTCTACTCACATGAAATTCAAGTTCGAGAACGGGACTATTCCCAGACGGTCACCCATCCAAGTACTAACCCTGTCCAACTGGGCTTAACTACAGCGGTGAGAGGCAGCGCCCTAACAGCACACGACACCCGTGCTTCCCTAACCACCCGTGCTTTATATTTTCCTTTTCACCTTGAATGATTTATATTTAAAAACACTGTCTACGAACCACTCTACTTTTTTGTATATAGAAGAAGCCATGCCATTTTATTGCATCACGCCCGAAGAAGGAATGAAAAGTATCTTCGGAAATGTCGGCCGGCAAATAAACGAAGCAGGATTTACCTGCAGGGTTTAATATCATGCAACCTCGAACTATATGTAATATATCATACACGAGGAGGAGTGTTTCATCAGGATATCCAAACACTGAGACGTTTGTTGAAAGCCGAGGCGAAGCCGAGGTGTTTGGATATCCCGATGAAACACTCCTCCGAGTGTATGATATAGCATCACAAACAAATCAGTCTTTTAAGAGAAAATCAAGGTAGAAGTTTGCTTAATTTATGTAATTTCTTCCTCCGGTATCCAAACTACACACACGGTATTCCTTTGTGTTTTCCTCATGAATTATTAATGAGTTTGAGATATGTTGATACACAAGATATGTTGGAATTGGTTTTTTATTTCGGTCTATATTAGAAATACGTATACTATAGTTCTTAAGATTCCTTTTTGCGAGAGAAGAGCTCGAACTTTGTACCCATGATAAAATGTTAAGGCAAAAATATAGGCGTAACACACCAAACATAGATATTGTATAGGTATCTTACCTTAATATTCCTTTACAAAATTATGTGGTTGACGACAATCAATTTGGTTCTGGCTGCTTTTGATTAAAGTAGACGTTTCACAAAGACTGTTCTAAAAAATGAAAGTTCAATGCAAGTACTTGCGGTAAATAAACCAATCATAGATAATGAAAGGGGAACTGGATAGGGAACTTACGAAACCGGAAACGATGTTTGCACAACTTGCTATGGTAATTATAGACTTATAAGCAGCTAATGCACTAACGAGTGATCCCACATGGCCAGGATCAACCATTGCTGAAATTAAACAATATACAGGGTGTATCAAAAAAAAGGCTACCCTTAGAAAATATAATTAACATTCTTTTCAAATAACCTATTGTATATTGACAGCCCTGGACACCTCTGAAGTCACGGATGCGTAAAAAACAAATGGTCGTATACACCTGGGAAATTACGATAACTTCTAAACGTATGAAGGAGCATAACTGAAATAAAAATGTTAATTATATTCATATCAGTTCGATTAAAAATGGTTCAACTGACCACAGGGCTGTCAATATACAATAGGTTATTTGAAAAGAATGTTAATTATATTTTCTAAGGGTAGCCTTTTTTTTGATACACCCTGTAGTGTAATATCACTTAAGTCAGTAGTGTCTGACTTTAGCCATGTGGGACCACCCATTAGGTGCATTAGCTGCTTATAAGTGTTTAGTATAATACACAGGTGATAATAGAAAATCACGCACGCTGATTGGTCGAACTACTTCGGATTAATTCTCAATAATCACCGACAGCGTTTATTCAAAATGGCCGCCAGCCAAAGTTGTCAATGCGACAGACAAGGAAATTAACAATTTTAAAGAAAATTCTCTTCCTAAAAGTACGAAAACGTGTATTTATACTAAAACAATTATTCGCCTCAGGCTCAGTGAATATCGGTGAATAATAACCTCGACTTCGTCTCGGTCCGCCTTCGGCGAATAATTGTTATATAATTACCATAGCAAGTTGTGCAAACATCGTTTCCGGTTTCGTAAGTTTCCTATCCAGTTCTCCTTCCATTATTTATGAACCAATCAAAACAAATTATGTCAGCATTTCAAACTCATTAGTAGTTCATGAGGAAAACTGCACAAAGGAAATCATTATCGTTCGATGGTTAATTTGCGTAGATATTGAAGGAAGAAATTACATAAATTAATTGAATTTTCACCTCGATTTTCTCTTAAAATAACGATTTGTTTGCGACGCTATATGTAATATATCAACAACGAGTTTGAGTGTTTCATCAGGGGATCCAAACACGAGAAAACATGATGAAAGTACGAGGCCAAAGGCCGAGTGGTTTTATTGTCTTCGAGTGTTTGGATTCCCCTGATGAAACACGATAAACGAGTTGTTGATATGGCATCTCAATCGAGCGATTTCAATTACAAAATACAATTAAAATAAACCCTCAAGAGATTTTATTCTTGAGTTGTGTAAAATTTATTAATACAGCAACTTGTTTATTTTGCATAGATAATTAAGATCTTAAGAATTAGATGAACACCGGTTTTCATCTAATATCTTGGGCTTTCCTGGAGTATCCAACGTCAATCAGGTGATTTAATGGACTATTGTAATTGGCTGATTATCTCATGAATTATTAATGAGTTTGAGATGACCTATATCAAACACTCAGAAGAGTGCTTCATCAGGATATCCAAACACCTCGAAGTTTGTTCAAAAATCTCTTCATCAGTCTTGAGACCCCGCGAGTTAGGAAATACAGTGGAAACGGTGCGAGTATACTCGCAGCTGCGAGTCGCTTCGTACGAGAACTGGCAAACCGCCTTAACTGATGCCAGACGATTTTACTCTGGCTAACGCCAGACGATTTTACTCGCAATAGGGAAACCCCTATTACTTGAGGGGTTGAAAAAACCAAATATATCAAAGACAAGACGAAATGGTTGTAGTTCGACTTTATTCCCGAATCCCGAAGCCTTTTCCCGATTGCCGGGTTTTTCACCTGTGACGAATACCGGCCAGTCTAAAACGTATATAGGCTTCAAAGTCAGATGCCACCCATCAGAAGTTTGAACAAATTCAAAACATTTCCATTTCTTCTTTTTGTCTTGTTTTTTAATCCATATCTTGGATTTCTCAAGATGTTCATTCTTGGATTATGTTTTATTTAACAAATAAAACATAAAGCTACGTGCATATGTACGGCTTAAGCCGTGTTTACACAAGCCTGGCCAAGGCCATGCAGATATTCTGGCCAAGGCCTGGCCTGTATGGCCTAGGCCAGCTCAGGACGTGTTTACACTGCCAAAAAAGTAGACCAAAGTTAGGCCAAGGCCAGGCCAAGGCTTCGTTTGACGTCATTTGAACACGGAAGAAGTTGAGTTTATCGTGTTCAAATGACGTCAAACGAACCTTTATAAGAGTACATACGCACAGGAGCGGTATATTTTATTTGTTTTATAAAATAAGAAGGGAAAAAAAAACAAGCTAAAAGTCGGATAGTTTCGAAAATTGGCAGGCTTTCCGGCCAACTGACGCCATTCGACGCCACGTTACGTCGTACCTTATTTTATAAAATCTTTTTTTTAAGTTTAATGGCTCTGGCTTTCTTCCTTAATGGCTCTGGCTTTCTTTCTTTTTTTCTTTTTTTTTTTAAGTTTGTTGAGTGAAAATAGGCGGAACTCTGATCGGCGGTTTTTAATTATTTTCCGTTTGTGGGATTCCAAGAGAGTTTATATATGAAGCGGCTTAGCTCGGTTACCGCACTTACTTCAAGTCACGAACATATTTCTACGACTGCCAAAAATAATTAGAATGTCCTGTGTGTTATACTTACAGAGTAGAAGTTGCTATCGTAAGGAAGTGCTGTCTATATACGCTTATACAATCGCACACGCCGTTAATAGCCGTGTTGATATTTAATACCCGAAGAGACTCGACATATGAACGCTGTGTACATATGTGGAAATACGTTAAATACAGGGCTAGGCAATCGTGTTTTGTCAGTGTATTGCAAATTCATATTGTGTTTTCTATCGGAGAACTGGATTGTGTTTTGACTTTTGTCTGTGACCAATGTGTTTAGACTTGATTGCAGCTTCGATAACACTTCAGTACCTTCACGTACTATATATAGCACTGTGATTTTGCAGTAGCCAGAGTGAACGCCTGACCAGGCGTCTTGTAAAGTCTTGAACAACTTCGACCACAAGGAAATTATGCGAGCAAAACGTGTAAAAACGCCAAGTAAAAGGCCAGGCCGGCCTTGTATCCTTTTACCTGGCGTTTTTACACGGCCGCGCCAGTAGATAGCGCACCCAGGCTCTTTGCTGCTATCATACCCATCTGTTGGCATGGTCAGGGGGTCAGAACCAACCCAATCTCCAAATCGCCAAATCCGAAAATTGCGGTGCCCTAAAAGTTGGCTTGCGGGCGCAGCTAACTTTCAAACGCTTTATATTCTGTGTGTTCGTTCGTTCGTTCGTTCGTTCGTTCGTTCGTTCGTTCGTTCGTTCGTTCGTTCGTTCGTTCGTTCGTTCGTTCGTTCGTTCGTTCGTTCGTTCGTTCGTTCGTTCGTTCGTTCGTTCGTTCGTTCGTTCGTTCGTTCGTTCGTTCGTTCGTTCGTTCGTTCGTTCGTTCGTTCGTTCGTTCGTTCGTTCGTTCGTTCGTTCGTTCGTTCGTTCACAGGGCACCACTTTTTAGCACTGTGTCTGGTTGATATACGCAACCATACATAGCTCGGCAAAAAGACTGAGCACGAGAAACGCATAGGTAACCCAAGAGAGATGTCAAGAATAGTGTGCTGCTTCCTAATAAGATTTTCGTGACATAAAATTAAATCAGCCCCGGTAACCGGGCTAGCCGGCCCATGAGACACAACATCTGCGACTGCTAAGTGATGTCGCCTGGGCTTACCAGTCAAAACATCCTCGGGTCATAGAATGTTTTCGGGTCATTACGCCAAACGGCGCACGCTGATTGGTTGCGGAGAGGTCCGGAAAAAGCCGTAATGCCCTCTCGGCACTGTGGGAGGGCATTACGTCTTTTTAATGGCCTGCAAGTTTTGGCGGGAAAATTACTGAGTTGATTTGAATGAAAATAAAAGCGAATTAGTTATATTCGTTGGAAAATTCTGAACAATAATACGTCCTGAAACATTAGTGTTTCTTTTTATAAAAACTTCTTATTTAAAAGCACGAAAAATAAAAGCCTAACAGGTGTAAACATGAAGCGAAACGAGCAAGCTCAAAGGTAAGAACTAAGGTGAACAGCGACATCTGATCAAGACAAACGTAGAACTAAAAACAGATAAGAAAACAAACCAAAAGCCATATAATAAAAGGCTTATTAACCTCGTTTTCTCGGTCTGTACGGGAAAGTATTTGCCCTCGGTTTTATCGCACAAACCTCGCTCCTTCGTCGCTCTGTCTGTACGAAAATCTCAGGCAAATACTTTCCCGTACAGACCGAGAAAACGAGGTTAATAAGCCTTTAGTATTAACAGACTTATTTGAAAGTTAAAAATACGTACATAAGTGAATACCTCAAGCAGTTAGATGGTTTATTTGTATCGTTTGACTAGACTTTGTAGCTGTATTTATGTGTTGCTATAAAAATGGAAACTTGATACAAGTAAAGGCGACACTTTGCCACTGAGCCTGATTTTGCAGCTTTATACAGTAGAACAGATTACTGGCGTGAAACATTTGTAGAATGTATTTGTCAATGTCAAAAATATACTAATAAGTCTTATATATAGTATAGTATACGTATGTTGATATGCGTTTTCACTGGACACCCCGCCTCGAAAGTGTAATTAACATGTCGTCCTATTAACTGACCCCTGTTTGTCTATCTGTCTCCAGGATATCTCGCAAAATACTACACATATTGTCATGATAGTTTGTGGAGAGATTGATCATAGACCTATGAGCAACTCATTAAATTTTGGTTGAATTTCGTTGAGAAATTAATAAAAATTTACTGATACCGCCGAAACATGAAACATATATATAGAAGTCTATGAACGTTTCGAGCGAAGGCCCTTCATCTGAGGCCTCGTTTACACTATTACGCTACGGTCAGTCTTCTGTCTACGTTTCTGTGTTGTGTTTACGCTATTCCGGAGTGGTTTTCCGTAGCGTAACCGCTACGCTTGGCACTCCGGCTGCAAATCACTACGCTAGTGTAAACAGTCGATTTTTTTGCAAGGGAACTCAGAGTCGGACTGGCTTCGTATTAGGGGCAGTGCCATTAGGGAGAGGGGCGCAGTTAAAATAAATAAATAAATAAATAAATAAATAAATAAATAAATAAATAAATAATGACATTCGCCTATTAAGGTGCATTAAGCTGGATTTCCATTCAGTCCATTTTGTCGCGCGATCGACTTTTCTCGATCGCTTTCTTTTGAAATGTGTGTATTCAACCAAAGCTAATGAAATACGTTCCGCTTGACAACCCACAATTCAAAAGAAAGCGATCGCAAAAAGTCGATCGCGCGATAAAATGCACTGAATGGAAATCCACCTTTAAAGCTGGATTTCCATTCAGTGCATTTTGTCGCGCGATCGACTTTTCTCGATCGCTTTCTTTTGAAATGTGTGTATTCAACCAAAGCTAATGAAATGCGTTCCGCTTGACAACCCGCAATTCAAAAGAAAGCGATCGCAAAAAGTCGATCGCGCGACAAAATGCACTGAATGGAAATCCAGCTTAAGCTGGATTTCCATTCAGTGCATTTTGTCGCGCGATCGACTTTTCTCGATCGCTTTCTTTTGAAATGTGTGTATTCAACCAAAGCTAATGAATGCGTTCCGCTTGACAACCCACAATTCAAAAGAAAGCGATCGCAAAAAGTCGATCGCGCGATAAAATGCACTGAATGGAAATCCAGCTTAACAGACAAATTTGCCCACAAGCCTCTGTAAGTAGAAAGATTTCAAAATTGGTGATTGTTGTTGTCATTGTTCTCCCATGTATGATTAACTTACAGAAACTTTATATAAGAACGACACGAAAGTGGCCAACAGGCTTACCATTTACCGGAATAAAATATATCTTACGGAACAGCAACTCTCTTGTCTACCCCTTGCTACCACACACAACGTGAATTTAAGAAAGCAGAATATTCAGTAACAAACTACATGCAGTGGACAGCCATACTATTTTATGTCTATTTTAGCAAATATAGTTCATGGGGCGCAGTTGAGGTATTCTAAAGGGGGCGCATGTGCCATTGGCCCAGGCTTGGACTGGCCTATGTGCCATTGTGGAAAGCTCACCCAATCTGGCCCACACCGTACCGTAGTACTATTAGTGTAAACGTGACCTGAGAGAAACGGTTGGCGTGTGCTGTTGGGGCGCTGCGGCGCTGCCTCTCGATCACCACTGCGGTCGGTAGTCGATAGTACTTGGATGGGTGACCGTCTGGGAATAACCCCGTTCTCGAGCTTAAGACTCATGTCAGAGCATAGAGTCCACTGTGCTTCGCCGTGTTCTCCCTCCGCATATCCACCTTACTATATTTCGATTTCGATTTCTATTTGATTTCACCGTTTGGATTATCTATATAACTGGAAATTACTATCGCAAGTGAAGTGCTGCCTCAAATGGGAAAAAACCTGTAGCCTACTCCACAAGCAACTCTATGTAGTCTATGGCCAATGTGATATAAAAACCTATTAAGATTATCTGCAGCGGGTTTGGCAATAAAAATACACATGTTAAATACACCTGATCAAAGTCTGTTTTCGCATCCGATGGTTTCATTTTCTGGCAAGCTGTACACCTGTAGGTTGAGTAAGTAATGAGTAATTGAGTAATGATTTATTTAACGTCGTTAAACACAGGATGTGGTTGCCCAATCATCCGAGCCAGAGGCTCATTCATGGTTAAAGTGCACGACACAAGCTAAGACCTATAAGTGTTGATTTTACGGAGGGAGGAAAACCGCAGAACCCTGCGAAAAATCCCCGAAGCACAGGAGAGACCAACTAAACTCTACTCACGTGAAATTCAAGTTCGAGAACGGGGTTATTCCCAGACGTTCACCCATCCAAGTACTAACCCCGTCTAACTGGGCTTAACTACAGCGGTGAGAGGCAGCGCCCTAACAGCACACGCCACCCGTGCGTAAGACAAATAACACTTTGAAGCCTGACGACGAGTCTTCAGTATTTTATTCTGGCTAACGCCAGACGATTTTATTCAACACAGGGAGAGGTCCAGGCCTCAAAGTGTTAAAACCTATCTCTTTAACACTTTGAAGCCTGAAGAGTGAAGACGAGTCTTTAGTATTTTATTCTGGCTAACGCCAGATGACAGGGAGAGGTCCAGGCCTCAAAGTGTTAAGACATTGGGCTTCTGTTCAAGACATTGCTTGCATTCTGTTTTAAACCGACCACAATTTTTCATTATATACTCTGCTCTGTATTATAATATAAATTTGAAAGTTGATTAAGTAAATAAAAAAAAATACTTACAGGTAGACCACGACACGATTAAGTAGACAGACCATGTAATTTAGTCAAGTAAAATGCCAAATATTCACTTGTATAATATTACCCGGTATGGATTTGGCTAGTTTATTTTTTTAATTTTTTTTTATTGATTTGCCCATATAAAGCTAATAATTCTATATTTTTTTAAGTTGTATTAGGGCTAGGGGCCTACTAGAATCCTGAATACGCTTTTTACTTAAGACCCCTAGTTGTGACTATATTACGCTAATTACAAGTAATTTCCTCATCACAAATTCAAGGGCACTTGACCAAGCCGGAAGACAACGTCGAGAATGATTTTTGAGTCCAGTCCTGTCTGGATTTTAAAGTATGCTCGAGAAATTTGGCCAGAAACAGCGGCGTAACGCTCGTTAGGTAGGGTTACCGTATTTCTTTGAATAAACGCCGCGGCGTATATTAAATTTTCCGCATTGTGGGTGCGGCGTCTATTCGAGGTAGGCGTTTATTCAAGGGCGGCGTTTATTCAAGGGCGGCGTTTATTGTAAATTTTGTAACATCAACTGTGAATTTATTGTTTAATTCAAATTCATAACCAATTTTAAAACTTATCCCAAAAAAATAAAGTTTATATGTCTTTAAATATATATATGCTTCAAATAAACGCCGCATCAATGAGAAAAAGTGCGGCGTTTATTCAAGGGCGGCGTTTAATAATATTTTTTGTTTCTCCTGCGGCGTTTATTCGAGGGCAGCGTCAGGGGCGTAGGAACATAGAAATAATAGGGGCCGACTCCCACGAGGCGCCACCATGGTTGGCGCCGATCGGAAAAATTTTGAAAATTTGGGGTCTCTAGATCGTCGGAAATGGCATTTTCAGAGTCTCCTCTACCTCTTTCGTTAGGCCCTTTCATTAATTCTTTCATTATAATTTGTGAGTCTCTTGCTATCCGTGAGTCATGATGGATTATTATTATTACTGTCGTGGCAATAGAAGCGTTCCTAAAATAATTGTGCAGTTGTATTCCTCACGTTGAACAATTCATTTGATGGAAATATTGCTAAACTTCCTGTTTTGAATTCTGTTTTGAATTTGATTGGTGTTTGGCAAATAATCCTTTTTCTTATTGGTTATTCAATAACCAGGAACCAATCAAATTCAAAACAGGAAGTTTAGCAATAATAAAAAGGAAGTTCATCAAATGAATTGATCAATTTGAACAAATGAATTGCACAGTTATTTTAGGAACGCTTCTATTGCCACGACAGTAATTGGCCGATCAGCGCAATCGAAGTCGCACTTATAATGCAATTTTTTTAAACACGGAGCGAGCGTATAAAAGGGAGCCCCCCCCCCCCGGCTACGCACTGACAGTTTGAAAATGTCGACAGTCAAGTCAACAACGAGTCAGTGAGCTGGTGAAGTTTTGAGAATTATTATTTATTTATAACCTTTTTACCTTTCAATACACCAGGTAAATTGTAAAGAGAAACATAAGAGTCTTAGATAAAAACAATTCTGAAGTGATTAAATTTGTTTGGTCAAATAATTTGTAAAATATTTATGACCTTGCTTTCAAACGATGTTTGAAGGTCACGTTGAGCTGCTTTGTCTTTCGCCGTTTTTTAAAATAGAGTTCCACATAAAAGACAAGACTTTGATATTTAACTAAAACGGCCCATTTAAACGAAGACAATAAATAGTTTATTATATTAACTTTGCAAGTCAATATATCACAAATTGAGAACTTTTTAGTAGTCATTTGTCTGGCTTTCCAGACAACATGTACGGCCGGTCGTGCAAAAACAAAGTTGTCGTCGTTGGAAAGTGAGATCATGTTCAAACATCTACATGGAGATATTCATTATCAACATTCTTGGTGTATATAAAAGGGTCTTATAATTACAAGGATGGAAGATATGAATGAATAAGCAAAGAATACAGACATCTGCATTCAACAAGAAAAATGGTGAGACGCTTGGTCTTTTTCGTACGGTTTTTCCTCACCTTAGTTTTGTTTCGACGTATTGGAAGCGTAATTTTTCCGTCTTTCTACTCAAAATGATGTGTTACACTTGAAAAAGACAAATTCGACGTTTGGAAAGCGGCAAGTTTAATTTAAAAACAGTAAACAAGTCTCACAAAAGCTCCACTCTTCAGTCTTAGCCAAAGTTCCTCTGTAAGGCCGGAAGTAATTTTAGCTGTGTGGACCAATCAGATGCGTTTGGGCGGGATTGGCTGAGTACCTCAGCCAGTACTTATGCAGTCGCTCCGTGTTTAAATTCAATTATTTTTGGGGGGACCGAAAGCTATTCCGGCCCCCCTTCATAAAATATTGGGGGGGGGCCGCGGCCCCCCCCCCCCCGGCCCCCCTGCTTCCTACGCCCCTGGGCAGCGTTTATTCGAGGGAGGCGTTTATTCAAGGAAATACGGTAGTTCAAGAACTAAGGGCCCGCGACAGTTGGGGGCCCCCGAGGGGTCCTGCCCCGAATGTTAGAAAACGGTATATTTTATTGAAAAAAACGTAACAAATGCAGGTTAAGAATCAATGGGAAAATTTAAATTCTTTGTTAAACATATTGACATGTTCAGTTCTATTCATATAGGTGATGTAGTATACGTTATAACTGTATATAATGCTACAGCATGACAAACTATGGACAATAAATACTAATATATTAAGTAATAAATCTTTTCTTTATCTAAAAACACATGTTTCACCTATGAAGTGAATAAGTGATACACTAAATACAGCGTTCGAACTAATCGAGTAATACACTAGACACTAGTGAAAAATTCATGCAGACTTCAGCTCTCAAACTAATTCATAGTCAAACCATGGCAACAGGGGCCCCCACACCAAATATGCCTAAGGGCCCCATCTTCCTCCGTTACGCCACTGGCCAGAAACCAGTGAATGCAAGTGAACTTATCACGCAAATGCGCAGTATAGGCGACCCACATTCCTAATATATATCTCAACCAGACACAGTACTAAAAAGCGGTGCCCTGTGGCGTTCAAAATATCGCGTTAAAAATGTCGCGTCAAAAATATACTATTGATTCCTAACGAACGAACGAACGAACGAACGAACGAACGAACGAACGAACGAACGAACGAACGAACGAACGAACGAACGAACGAACGAACGAACGAACGAACGAACGAACGAACGAACGAACGAACGAACGAACGAACGAACGAACGAACGAACGAACGAACGAACGAACGAACGAACGAACGAACGAACGAACGAACGGACGAACGAACGAACGAACGAACGAACGAACGAACGAACGAACGAACGAACGAACGAACGAATGAACGAACACAGAATATAAAGCGTTTGAAAGTTAGCTGCGCCCGCAAGCTAACTTTTAGGGCACCGCAATCTCACAATAATCTCAGAAGGAACTAGAGGGCAGTTAGGCCTGCGCTAAACGTCCCACAATAGACGAATTTAATTCAGACGAATTTAATTCGAATTAACTTCGCCGGCAATGCGGCGTAAATGCGACGTCGAGTTAAACGTCGAATTTCAGTCGAATTTAATTGTTTTTACTTGGACGCGTGGAGCCTGAAAACGACTTCTTGAAAACACGGCACCGAGTTGTCACAGACAAAAAAGAAACATTTAATTCAACGCGACGATAACTGTCGTCGTGTAACTCGAACACGCATAGTTATACGTCGCAGTTTCATCGAATAAAATTCAAAGAATTAAATTCGTCTGAATTAAATTGCACTCGTAGCAAAATTATGCCAAAATATTTGCATAAAATAAAGGGTGACCGCTTGGGAATGACCCCGTTGTCAAGCTTGGAACTCATGTGAGTAGAGTTGTAGCATGATCTCTCCTGTGCTTCGATCCCTCCGTGAAATCACAGCATATCCTCTCATTTCGAAATGATGATTATCGTCATTTGTGAGATGTCGTTGAATTAACAATAATCATCATTTTAAAAAAAGAATTCCCTACCCCCAAACTCCCAACTCAACCCCCACCTCTAAACCTGACCCTAACCCTAACCACAACCCCCCTGACAACCCTAACCCTAACCACAACCCCCCGTTGGACCTAACCCTAACCACAACCCTCCGGAAAAAAGTCCCGCCTCTCAGACCCCGACCACAACACCCCTAATGGTTCTTTTGTTATATGCAATTTAGTTTAACATCCCGCATGTGGGACAGAATCTCACTTGAGTATCATGATAATAATCAACACCTACAATAGCTGTGATTCGTACAAGCATGATTAGCCCCCAGTCCTTTATCCCTTATCAGAACAAATGCCAAGATCGTGTTGACGTCACACAAACAAAACTAAACAACCAGATTCACAAGAGAGTCGGCCATAACTGAATATATATATAACATTTAAGCGGCATTTTAGTTAGCTCTCTTCGGTCAACAATTCTGATTAAAATAAGTCAACATTTGTGGATACTTCCATGTATCTTATTATTAACGCTGAACTTTCGTCTCGTTAGCTCGGGACGTCATCAGAGCTTACAAAACTTTGGATATTTGACAACGTCATCTATCACGCACAACTTGTTCACGGTTGTCAACAGGCGTGAACAATGTTGTGCTGTTCGCCGCGAACAAGTTGTCAACAAGTTGTTCACTTATGGTTCGAATAACTTGTTCACGGATAAATCAACAGTCATGAACAAGTTGTTCCAACAGCAAATTTTTATAGCCAACAACGTTGTTCGCACATGATACAACATGTTGTAACAGCATGACGAAATAACAACGATGAACAACAAATGTTACAACAATGGTGAACATGGTTGATGTATCAACACGTTCTTCGGTTGTTACAACATGCGTGAACAACGTTTGTTGTTTCATCAAGCTGTAACAACTTGTTGAAACAATGATGAACAATGTTGTTCATTTATCAATGTTGTTCACATATGTCAACAAGTTGTTACAGCATTGTTCAGGCAACAATGCTGTAACAATTTGCGAGATTTTTACGCGTGTACATGATGAATTGACTACAATAGGGCCATTTAAACGGAGAACTGAATAAGTCGCGACACAATTAAAACTCGTCCGACGTAAGAAAATTCTCGCTTACTATTACAATTTGTCACCTTGCAAACATTTAAGTCTTTGCCTATACGAACCAAGCATGCAGACCATACTCTGTCTAACACCAGAATATTTTACTCTGTCTAACGCCAGATTATTTTACTTTGTCTAACGCCAGACAAAATATATACTCTGTCTAACACCAGACTATTTTACTCTGTCTAACGCCAGACTATTTTACTCTGTCTAACGCCAGAGTATTTTACTCTGTCTAACACCAAACTATTTTACTCTGTCTAACACCAGGCTATTTTACTCTGTCTAACACCAGACTATTTTACTCTGTCTAACGCCAGAATATTTTACTCTAACGCCAGAGTATTTTACTCTGTCTTCCGCCAGACTATTTTACTCTGTCAACGCCGGAGTATTTTACTCTGTCTAACACCAGACTATTTTATTCTGTCTAACGCCAGACTATTTTATTCTGTCTAACGCCAGACTATATTTTACTCTGTCTAACGCCTAAAGCCAGACTACTTTACTCTGTCTAACGCCAGATTATTTTACTCTGTCTATCGCCAGACTATTTTTCTCTGTCTAACGCCAGACTATTTTACTGTCTAACACCAGACTATTTTACTGTGTCTAACACCAGACTATTTTACTGTGTCTAACGCCAGACTATTTTACTCTGTCTAACGCTAGACGATTGTACGTGTCAAGTATAAAGAGCCCGCCAAGCAGTGATTATTGAAATCAAGAAATTCTGCAGTAGACTTGGTGTGGTCACACATTGTGCATTTGTTGCCGAAAGTAATCCGTAAAGAAAAGTTGCGTTTTCATAAACATCTGGATACGCGTACGTGTTAGTTGCGTTTTCCAAAAAAAAATTAATCCGGATACGCGTGTTAGTTGCGTTTTCAAAAAAAAAAAAAAATCCGGATACGCGTGGTAGTTGCGTTTTCCAAAAAACAATAATCCGGATACGCGTGGTAGTTGCGTTTTCCAAAAAAAAATAAATCCGGATACGCGTGGTAGTTGCGTTTTCCAAAACAGAATCCGAATACGTGTTGCTGGCCTAGTTAAAACGGCCATGATCACAGGAAATGGTTAGCCGGTCTTTTTAGCCAGGGACTCATGGCAGAATATCGTTGGACAAGTTTTCTATACCTTCTCTCGGTAAAATGAACGGGAATTTTCCGTGTTTGGATACGCTGATCCAAACACGGCAATTGACCAATCTGGGCTGGCGTAGTATACATGTTATTTTATAAAACTCTATACCAAATACCACAGCCACAGGTTCTTTTTTCGGGTACTGCGGTTTTGTCTTGTAGTACGAGGGATGGCTCTTACTTTAGATATGACTAATAGGGTTATCCATGAATAAAGTTAGTTTAGTTTACTCTGGTTTCCTCCTGTAGTAGCATGCACTGAACCACGATTTCATCGTGTTCATAAGTGATCACACACTTGGATAGATTAAGCCAACTCTTACTTCAAGCTTATCTTAGGGAGAACAGTTTAGATATGACTGATAGGGTTATCTAGTATAAATAAAGTTAGTTTAGTTTCCTCTGGTTTCCTCCTGTAGTAACACTGGACCAATGAGGAATGGCTCTCACTGGTCCTCTAGAGAGATTAGATATAACTGATAGGGTTATCGCGCGATTCGGAAGTTTGTTTCTAATTCAGAAGTTCATTACGAAGTTCGATTTGATGTTCAAATGTCCGATTCGAAGTTCACATTTACAGAAAACCTTGGGTCGACCATACTTTCTTTTCATATGATTTCTTTCGGGAAATATGTTATTAATCGTTCTGCAATTCCAAATTACCAACTGCATGGCCAAAGAATGGCGCAATGCTGAACTTCGAATCGAACATTCGAACTTCAAATCGAATTTCGTAATGAACTTCTGAATTTAGAAACGTAATTTGATACTTGGCAACGAAATCGACAATAATTTGAGTTTTATTTATTTAAACATTTCCTCGCTCCCTGCTAATTATACTCGATTCGTTCTTATATTGATGAATAGAAGTGTTTTAAAATTAAATTTGTTATTTGTACGTTCTGTTTTTTATCTTATTTAGAAAAAGTCTAATAAATTACACTTGGCACATATATTTAGATAAATATATTTAGATATTTTGTGTAAATTTTATTTGTTTGAAGGAAACTGGGAAAGGCGTTCTAACAGTTTGGAGCTATTGTTCTCGTAAATTCTATAATTTTTCTTGGTCCATGCTTTTTCAATCTTCTATTTCTTCCATCCATCTGTAATCGTTTACTTTTTCTAAGAAATTGCTTTGAGGGAGATATTTGTTTTTGGATAATATATTTTCACTGTCGAACTTGGAGCTTGTTTTCCTGTCGTAATTATCTAACTTTTGGAATCCTTTCTAAATATATAAACAAACAAACAAATAGGGGTAAAGGATTCATTGCTTTTGATTGTGACTTTTGTTTGTAAAATTGTTTAGTAATACAAGAGTAGAGCAGAGTAGAGCTAGTAGAGCAGGATAGGGTAGGGTAGAGCAGAGTAGAGTAGAGTAGCGTAGAGTAGAGTAGAGTAGAGTAGAGTAGAGTAGAGTAGAGTAGAGTAGAGTAGAGTAGAGTAGAGTAGAGTAGAGTAGAGTAGAGTAGAGTAGAGTAGAGTAGAGTAGAGTAGAGTAGAGTAGAGTAGAGTAGAGTAGAGTAGAGTAGAGTAGAGTAGAGTAGAGTAGAGTAGCTCCGGTGTATAGTACAGTACAGACAGTACAGTACAGTACAGTACAGTACAGTACAGTACAGTACAGTACAGTACAGTACAGTACAGTACAGTACAGTACAGTACAGTACAGTACAGTACAGTACAGTACAGTACAGTACAGTACAGTACAGTACAGTACAGTACAGTACAGTACAGTACAGTACAGTACATTAACACTAATCCTGAATTATAAATAATGAGTTAGCTTTGCCAATTGGGTATTGAGTACTCTTCAACCTCTGTAACATGTTGCCAAGTTTGTATATATGTGCTACAAAAAGTTATACACATGCAGGTATAGTTAAAAAATATTTAATAAAAATCAAACATTTTCGAAATCTTTTAATAAAAACCAAATGTGTATCTTCATAATAGGAATGGACTTCGAAGCGTTAATAATTTTAATAGAATATTTTAACAGTTGTTTTGTTTGAACTTTATATATATATAATATATAATATTTATAATTTATATATATATATATATATATATATATATATATATATATATATATATATATATATATAATCAAAATAACGTACCACATAATCCCTTTTCTTTTTACAATCAGGGTAAGGCATACATCGTCGCCTTCTTCGTCCTCCAAACAGGCTAGCACTTGTTAAATCATTGACAATTAAGAGAAACGTGAAAATGGTAAATAAAGTTAAGGAACCCATGTCCTACCGATGCGTCCTGCAAGGTTCTACTGCTTCTGAAGGTAAATACATCAGACTTTTATTGAAAAATTATCATTAATATTTAAACACAGCGAATGATTATTCTTATTAATTTTTTAATGAGTGTAGAATAGCTTGAATTGTATTCGGCTAAAGGTTTTTGATTTGAAGGCTCACACCTGCAAAGCAGAGGCACGGTTTAACCGCTTGGGTTGTTTGTCTAACAATCAAGCTTTTTAAGGAACAGCTGTTTTCGTGAGAGAACTGTATAGACATCCCGTAGCTACACTGCCTACACAGTGAAGATTTTAGTGTAGATTTCGAAATCATTCTCTAGATTGTATCTTTCTAGAATGAACTAAGTCTTTGTCTGTGAAACATGTCATTACTCAGCGTTATAACATCTCTTGCCCAAAGCTTAATAACGAAAAAGAATAATAAGAACAGAAATTTTAACAGGGAACAAAGCTCTGTGAACAGAAGTGAAGCGAGAAGTAGCAATTCTTTGAATGTTTATAATTTATCAAAATGTGAAATGTTAAGTGTAGGAGAACGAAGCTTTTGTCTGTGAGACATGTCATTACTCGGCGTTATGGCATCTCTTGTTCAAAGCTAATAACGAAAAAGAATAAAAAAAACATAGAAATTTTAACAGAGAACAGCTATTACTCGGCGTTATAGCATCTCTTGTTCAAAGCTAATAACGAAAAAGAATAAAAAGAATATAGAAATTTTAACAGAGAACAGAGCTCTGTGAACAGGAGTGAAGCGAGAAGTAGAAATTCTTTGGATTTATCAAAATATGAAATGTTAAAATGTAGGAATATAGAACGAAGCTTTTATCTGTGAAACGTACATATCATTACTCGGTGTAGCATCTCGAAGTTTACTAACGAATTGGAAAAACAATATAGAAATTTTTACAGGGAATAGAGCTCTGTGCCACAGGAGTGAAGCGAGAAGTAGTAATTCTTTGAACGTTTATAATTTATCAAAATTTGAAATGTTAAGTGTAGGAATACAGAACGAAGCTTTTGTCTGTGAAACGTACATATCATTACTCGGTGTAGCATCTCAAAGTTTACTAACGAATTAGAAAAAGAGTATAGAAATTTTTACAGGGAACAGAGCTCTGTGAGCAGGAGTGAAGCGAGAAGTAGAAATTCTTTGGATTTATCAAAATATGAAATGTTAAAATGTAGGAATATAGAACGAAGCTTTTATCTGTGAAACGTACATATCATTACTCGGTGTAGCATCTCGAAGTTTACTAACGAATTAGAAAAAGGGTATAGAAATTTTTACAGGGAACAGAGCTCTGTGAACAGGAGTGAAGCGAGAAGTAGAAATTATTTGAATGTATATGATTTATCAAAATATGAAATGTTAAAATGTAGGAATATAGAACGAAGCTTTTGTCTGTGAAATATGCATTGTCATTATATACTCGGCGTAGCATCTCTTGTTCAAAGCTTAATAACGAAAGAGAATAAAAAGAATATAGAAATTTTAACAGAGAACAGCTAGAGCTCTGTGAACAGGAGCATATATATATATATATAATATGATTTATCAAAATATGAAATGTTAAATGTAATGTAAAAATATAGAATGAATACCTTGTCTGTGAAATATGTTATTATTGATATGTGTTGTTCAAATTTTAATCACGATAAAAGCATATAAAGATTTTAACTGAAAACAGAACTTTGTGTAGAAATTAGTGAAGCGAAAATTAGAAATTCTTTAAATGTTTATTATCTATCAAAATATAAAATATTAAACCTACGAATATAGAATGAACCCTTGTGAAATATGCCAGTTCTCTCAATACGGTTTCTTAAACTGAGAATATAAAGATTTTAACAAGAGAGTAGCGCGAAAAGTAAAAATTCTTTGAATGTGATTTATTAAAATATAAAATATTAAACCTAAGACTATAGTTAATGAACCTTTTGTGAAATATGTTATTACTCTCAATATAAAAATTTTAACACAAAGTTGAGCTAAGTAAGAAGAGAAAATTCATTGAATGTGTATGATTTATAACAATATGAAATTTTAAATGTAAGAATACAGAATAAAAACATTGTCTGTGAAATATGTCATTACTCACAATAGGGTTTCTTAAACTGAGAATATAAAGATTTTAACACAAAGTAGAGCTCTGTGAACAAGAGTGCATGAAGCGGAGAAGTAGAAATTCTGTGAAAGTATAAAGGATTATCAAGATATGAAATGTTAAACCTAAGAATATTAAATACAAAATGTGTAATAAATTTTAGTTCCCATGCATCAACATTATATAAATAGGTTAATGGAAATTTCGAATGCTAGAGTATCTTAAGACCAAACCTGGACCAGTTGGGAAAATGCAACATTATTAAGGCTTTCCCGTTGGAATTGAACTCGCAACCTTTCCATATTAATTAAGTACTTTAGGTCCTGTTTATACATGAAGAGGATTGACAGTCCAGTCGAATCGAAAAACGCGAATGAAGTCAATCCGGGCACATGTGTATATGGCGTATCCGATCTGCTTGGAACACTGTTTTCGGTTTTGGAATATGCTATTTCTGCATGTGCTTCCCTCAATGTCTGCCATTTAGCAAACATTCACATATGTAGCATCTCGAAGTTTACTAACGAAAAGAATATAGAAATTTTTACAGGGAACAAAGCTCCGTGAACAGGAGTGAAGCGAGAAGTAGAAATTCTTTGGATTTATCAAAATATGAAATGTTAAAATGTAGGAATATAGAACGTACATATGATTACTCGGTGTAGCATCTCGAAGTTTACTAACGAATTGGAGAAAGAATGTAGAAATTTTTACAGGGAACAGAGCTCTGTGAACAGGAGTGAAGCGAGAAGTAGAAATTCTTTGGATTTATCAAAATATGAAATGTTAAAATGTAGGAATATAGAACGAAGCTTTTATCTGTGAAACGTACATATCATTACTCGGTGTAGCATCTCGAAGTTTACTAACGAATTGGAAAAAGAATATAGAAATTTTCACAGGGAACAGAGCTCTGTGAACAGGAGTGAATCCGATCTGCTTGGAACATTGTGTTTGGTTTTGGAACACTATTTTCTGTGCTTCCCCCAATGTCTGCCATTTAGCAAACATGCACATGTCAAGTCATTTTCAAGTCAAACCGTGTTTAGATGAATCAAGATTGGAGACATTCAAGTCGATCTTGAATCTCAAGCCAATTCACTCCATGCACTGCGTGGATTGACTTTAGCCATTCGTTTCGATCAGATCGAAAACTTTCAATCTTAATTCTTCATGTAAACACAACAAGGAGCCGGAAACAACATGGGAGATTTGACTTGAACACTTTAAGACTCCGTTTACACTAGAGCAAAAGTTTTTGGATTCGTGACGAATCCAGAATGTTTTAGTACCGGATTCGTTTTGCCGTTTACACACAAAAGAATGAATCCGGAATAAAAACGTTCCGGTTTGATCACGTATCAGGAGATTTGGAATCCGGGAAAAAATGTAGAGACTTCGTATCCGAATACTTTTGAATCCGAGACAATACGTATAGTGTGAACGGTTATTCCGATGAATTCGGATGCTCTTCCACTCGTAGTCATGTGAGGTTGCGGTGGAACCAACATGGTCAACATATTAACTGAATTAAAGGAATTCCGAGTTTAGTGTAAAGGGCCGAATCTGCGAATACTGTAAATATGCCTAACGAATACGCCTAACGAATACGCCTAACGAATCCGAATACTCGGTACGAAGTGAATCCGGAAACATTTACGAATCTGGAAACTTTTGCTCAAGTGTAGTCCGCTTCATGTATATTAGTCGGTATATAGAATTGGGTATACTACAAATAATACTTAGCATATACACTGCAGGGATTTGATTAATGAAGGAAAATTTCAAGTGTGAGAATATATACATTTTTTTAAAACTGCAAAATAGGACCAGTTGTGAAAATGCAAACATTGAAATATCGAGTAGATAAAACTGTTAAAAATATATTAAAGTCCTAAATATTTTTACAGCTTTATCCACTCGAGTATACAGCTATTGCTCAGCATTATTTTCTATTGAACAGTCTCAATACTGTTACCGATAATCAACAATAATCAGGTATATTTTTAAAAATAATATGTTGTAGAAATACATTTTTAATGCATTAGTCAAAAATGTTTATTTGATATTTCATGTTGTTTTTCTAATTTTAGTTTAGTTTTTTTTAAAAAAAAATTACTAACTCGTTAATTCCTTTTGCTGTCAAGATATCCGGGAGGTCTTTGTAGGTCGATTAATATTGTTTATGGCGTTAGATAGAGTAAAATAGCCTGATGTTAGACACAGTAAATATAGTCTGGTGTTAGCCAGAGTAAAATAGTCTGGTGTTAGACAAAGTAAAATAGTCTGGTGTTGGACACAGTAAAATAGTCTGGTGTTAGACACAGTAAAATAGTCTCGTGTTTGATAGAGTAAAATAGTCGGGTGTTAGACAGAGCAAAATCGTCTGGTGTTAGACAGAGTAAAATCGTCTGGTGTTAGACAGAGTAAAATCGTCTGGTGTTAGACAGAGTAAAATAGTCTGGTGTTAGACAGAGTAAAATAGTCTGGGGTTAGACAAAGCCAAAATAGTCTGGTGTTAGAAAAGTAAAATAGCCTGACAAAGTAAAATAGTCTGGTGTTAGACAGAGTAAAATCGTCTGGTGTTAAACAGAGTAAAATAGTCTGGGTTAGACAGAGTAAAATAGTCTGGTATTAGACAGAGTAAAATAGTCTGGTGTTAGACAGAGTAAAGTAGTCTGCCGTTAGACAGTAAAATAGTCTGGTGTTAGACAGAGTAAAATAGTCTGGTGTTAGACACAGTAAAATAGTCTGGTGCTAGACAGAGTAAAATAGTCTGGTGTTAGGCAGAGTAAAATAGTCTAGTGTTAGACAGAGTAAAATAATCTGATGTTAGACAGAGTAAAATAGGCTGGTGTTAAACAAAGTAAAATAGTCTGGCGTTAGACTATTTTTTATTTATAATATATTACAAATTTACTCTGTTTAACGCCAGACTGTTTTACTTTGTTTAACAGTCTGGCATTAGACAGGGCAAATTTATAATAGTCTGGCATTAGACAGAACAAAAATAATTGTTTTCATTTATTTATCAAGACTGAAATATCGAAAAATGCAAAACTCGTGACGCCAATGACCAACTGTGCGGTAAATTCGTGTGTTATTTAATTTCTTTGTCTCACGTATCTTATCGATGTGTTATGCTTTTGTGGCTATTAGGAAAACAAACTCGACTCATTTTATAAATATTTCAGTCTATTATGTCTTTTATATATAGAATATAGGAGCACCAAATTGTATAGCGTTTAGTTTAAAAGACTTTGTTTCAAGTCACAACAATGATTTCTCATATTTCAGTTTAAGTACATAATTCCCTCTATAGTCTTTCGTTTCTTCTCTTTATATTCCAACGAGTTACATGCAGTCACGCCGCATGCATTTTGTTTCACTTATAAACAAAAATACGTCTAACATTTTTAACCTGTAAGCCTAGTTTACACGGGCAATTTTTCTTTGGCAATTTTCAACTTGACAGGTTTAATTTGCCCGTGTGTATGAGGAAACACGGCAAGTTTTTCCTTGACAAGTCTCCCTTTTGAAAAGCTGACATGCCAGCTTTTCAACAAGGAGACTTGTTAAGGAAAAACTTGTCAAGGAAAAATTGCTCGTGTAAACTAGGCTTACTAAAGACATAATTTCTAGAACCAACAGACCGAGACAATATATTAATCGAAGAGTGTAAAAAGAGTGCTTGCGTAGGTAGTGTTTTAGATTGAGCAAAGTGAAGGCGGTAAACTGCTGAGCTGAGATTAGTTTTGTTAACGAAATATATTCGAGTGGAGTGCTTCATCAGAGTGAAATGTCAAGGGCTTTGCTCGAAACGTCAGTATTTTGCTCATATATTAATCGTACGGATAAATACTTCGGGAAAGAAAGGTCGAAACGAGTAATGATTATTTATAGTGTAAAATTATTAGTTTGCCCTTCATTATCAAAACAATTTATATCGCTGAAATTTCTTATTATGATTTTAAAAGCTGTAAGATAAGGCGAAGAAGCTCTATGCAATCGAATATCAGGGTAGTTCCTACTGGGAATGTAATATAAATGTGCAGTGCATCGTGGGCAGCAGTAGTTTCAGCTTATGCATGATGGCGTCGAAAGAATTTAAAGGTGGTCAACAGGAAAAAACAAATATATTAGCGAACAAAAACTATCGTTTTGAGTCAAAGTTTTGCGTTTGAGTTAGTCGTGAAACGGATTAGAAATAAAATACACTATATAATTGTGAGCATTTGACGAACTATGTGGGATTCTTAGCTGTGATATGAATTATATAATCAAGGTTTTAATAGCAAAAAAAACACCACGTAAAGGAATATATTAAAGTAATATATAATAAGAAAGCTAACGTTTCGTTGCTTTGCGCTATATCAGTAGAGACTGCATGATGAATGCTAGGTAGATACAAGGGCGACAAAAACTATACAGTTGTGGTTATCTTACGTGATGTTTATAGACGAAGATTAATTGGCGTGTGTGTGAGGCATGTCGCATTCAAACCGAAAGGACGTGTGGTGAGAGAAAAAATTAAAATAAAAACAAGTGGGCACCCAGCCAGCGGGTTATTCAAGATGTTTAAAAAAAACGAGCCATCCCGCTAACCAGACTGGCTCACAAGGCGTATTCGTTCATGTATGGATGAACAGAATGCTTGATCGCACTCGTACCAAATTTTACAAAAAATGTTTGCATAAAATAAGGAGAATTGAGCATTCATTTTTTTCTACACGGAAAATCTTGTGGTCATATTTTTATTTATCTCTCATCCAAATGTTAACCAAATTCAACCAAAATTGAAAGGTTTAATTATAGGCCTTGGTCTATGATCAATCTTTCTACAACCTTTCACCAAATCGTGTGCAGTGTTTTGTGAGATATATCCTGGTGACAGACGGACTCACAGATAAGCAGATAAACAGACAAACAAACAGAGGGAAAAACATATAACTTCCTGGCGAAGGTAGTAAAAAATAAAGCTAGGGAATAAATTTTGTAACGACATAAGACTTAATAAATAAATTCCCATTTCAGACATAGTTTAACGCTACTCTGGCTTGAAAGTTTTTTAACGTAGCATCTCAAATCATTAATAATTCATGAGATAATCAGCCAATTACAATAGTCCATTCAATCACCTGATTGACGTTGGATACGCCAGGAAAGCCCAAGATATTAGATGAAAACCGGTGTTCATCTAATTCTTAAGATCTTAATTATCTATGCAAAATAAACAAGTTGCTGTATGAATAAATTTTACACACACTCAAGAATAAAATCTCTTGAGGGTTTATTTTAATTGTATTTTGTAATTGAAATCGCTCGATTGAGATGCCATATCAACAACTCGTTTATCGTGTTTCATCAGGGGAATCCAAACACTCGAAAACAATAAAACCACTCGGCCTTCCACCTCGTGCTTTCATCATGTTTTCTCTTGTTTGGATCCCCTGATGAAACACTCAAACTCGTTGTTGGTATATTACTTAAAAAGTTACTGTTCATGACCCAACATTTCGACACTCCGATCTAGTGTCTTCATTAGGGGTGATCGTTGTGAAGACAGGTCCCATATATATAATACTCTCAAATAGAACCGATGAAATACGTAAGATGCCGCCCCGGAAAGAGCTAATAAGGGACGGATTAAATTTAAGGATTAAAAGACTTTGTTATATACCAAAGACTTTCGTTTGCCAATAATGAAATCCTATTGGTCAAATCTTGGTCACGTGTTGTTCAACAAACTCAATGTTTCTTTTTCCCGAGGGAAACATTGCACTGTTTCCCTCTGACGTCAACAATGAAGAGGGAAACAGTGCAATGTTCCCCTCTGACGTCGCTTTAATCGTGAGTTGACTTGTTCACGTGAATACACGGTTATTGCATCACATCAAGATCTTTTGACTCTTCGCCTCTTCCGGCATTTTGAAAACAAGAGCTTGTTTCGAGCTTGTTTGGTACGAAATAGTCCATTTTCCGAAAGAAGTATATCTATATATACATATCTTCAAAGAAGGTCTGAAAAACACCTGTTCTTAGTGTTGAGTCTGGTGTATTTGTTTAGTTGAATAACTTGAATTGAAATTACGAAGACAAAGTCAAAGTGTTTTGGTAAGTCTTTTCGCCGTTTGCAAGTTTCAAGTCAGTTTTGTATTTTGTATTTTAAAAGTCTTTGGTATATAACAAAACGCTTGTTGACTTTTGCCTCGAAAAACATCGAGTTTTACGGTCCCTCAGGCTTCAACATTGTAAAAAGTTATATTTTAGTTGCTATGCCAATATTGATGATTACAAAGCAAACTGGGATAACCCGACTTCTTGTTCGAAACGTTGACCATTTTCACAAGCCTCGAGTCTGAACTTTATGTACCAATGTTACACTGGAAAGTGCTAGTTTTATATTTCATCATTCTTTTTTACTTCGTTACATTTACTTCGAAGTAAGTGTAAAGCGAAATTCAGCAACATATTTTGGCTTTAATAAGGAGGTGTAACTGGGATTCAACATTGTAAAAAAATTTGTTTCTACTAGCTAAAATGATATAGATAAAAAAACAAGCTTTCGGAATATACGTCCATCCTCAAGGTTAAAATGACTATATGGTAAATTTACTTTCATGAAGACTATATTAACCCTTTCTCGCCCAGTAACCACTCCATTGACGAGTAAAATCGTCTGGCGTTAGCCATGCAGAGTAAAATACTAAAGACATCGTTGGGTGATAAAGGGTTAACCGAGATAGTCTATTAACCCTTTATCGCCCAGTATAGCCACTCGATCCGTTGACGAGTAAAATCGTCTGGCGTTAGCCAGAGTGAAATACTAAAGACATCGTTGGGCGATAAAGGGTTAACCGAGATAGTCTATTAACCCTTTATCGCCCAGTAGCCACTCCATTGACGAGTAAAATCGTCTGGCGTTAGCCATGCAGAGTAAAATACTAAAGACATCGTTGGGCGATAAAGGGTTAACCGAGATAGTCTATTAACCCTTTATCGCCCAGAAGCCACTCCATTGACGAGTAAAATCGTCTGGCGTTAGCCAGAGTAAAATACTAAAGACATCGTTGGGCGATAAAGGGTTAACCGGGATCTATTAACCCTTTATCGCCCAGTAGCCACTCCATTGACGAGTAAAATCGTCTGGCGTTAGCCAGAATAAAATACTAAGGACATCGTTGGGCGATAAAGGTTAACTACCTACCTATTTAAAAGCTATGTATATTATTAAAAACTATAATATTGTTTTTTGTACATAGTTTTTAAATAGGTAGGTGGTTCTATGTACTTTAATAGTCTTCATGAATGTAAATCTACCATATAGTCATTTTAACCTTGAGGATGGACGTATAGTCAGAAAGCTTGTTTTTTTATCAAAATCATTTTTGTAGTTTTATAACTGCTTTGCATGATGAAGAATGTTATAATAAAATGTTTGCGGATACAGCCATGTAAAATATATTCATTCTGCTGAGCTTTCGTCCTGTGTTGCTCAGGACATCATCCGAGAGCAATCTATCGTATCTACAAACTATCATAGATTGCTCTGATGATGTCCTGACCAACACAGGACGAAAGCTCAGTCAGCAGAATAAATGTATCTTATTTATTTATTTTTATTTATTTATGAACATTTGTATCTAACGGATACCGGAGAAACAACAATAGGACTCGACGTCCCTTACAAGATTGTTCTCCGAAGATCGAATTGTTGATTTTATGGAGGGAGGAAACCCAGAGAAAAACCCTCGAAGCACATAAGAGATCAACTACAATAGCTCTACTCACATGAGCTTGTGACAAGGCCTGTCCCAAGCAGTCACCCATCCAAGCACTAACTCCGTCCAGTCGGGCTTAACTTTGGATCTCAGCGGTGAAAGGCAACTCTTCGCCACCCGTGTTTCCCCAGTTGTATCCGCAAACATTTTATTTTATATCATTTTAGCTAGTAGAAACAAATTTTTTTACAATATTTTGGCTTGTTTTCCACATTCATTCGACCGGGTGGGAAATATAAAAAAATCTAGAAAAATCTTTTACTATATAAAATAGTCATGAAATTATTTTTAAATATAGGTTTGTGCCGAATACACCACGTTCATTATTTGTTTGCTAAGCTTTCGGTTTTTGGCAAATAAATTTATTAAAAAAGCGTGGTATATCTACAAAGCTGTCTATATGATTAAGAAACTCTGCAGATAATTCAAAATAGTAATGTGCTGTGTAGGAAGTGCAGAAACAACAATTAAGAATGTTTGTTCTCCGTAGAAACGCCTTCTAAACGAGGTCTAGGATTTTTGGGGAAGGCATTTTATCAGAGGAAAGCGCCTGCATGTAGCGAAGTACACTGACATCAAAATAGATTTGTAATAATAATAATAAAAAAATGGTAATGGGAAGAATTGATTTGCTATTTTTAAGTTTCATCAGTAAGCGTGGGAGGTGAATTAACTAACCCTGCGAAATGAATGTGAGAATCCTTTGGTTTATCCGCCCATGCTAGACCAAGAAATAAATTAATGAAAATTATTCGCTGAGTCCGTGTTGGTGATTATAGTTTGAAGTTTAAAAATGAGACTCGTTTTGTGTCTTTTACGATATAGAAATGGGCGAGATGGCACAAAAGTTCGTGTCCGAACCGTACTAATTCGAGAACGGTTCCGAATTTGTCTTCCTTGTAAACAGGCGGAACCGTACTAATTCGAGACCGTTTCCGAATTCGTCAGGCACCGAGACTGTTATAGATGTCAGTATTTCATTAAAAAAATTCTTGCCATTTCACGACCTTTAAGATTTCATCTATCGTCAAAGGGGCTCTCTTGCCAATTTTAGTACTGTAATTCTATATCTTACACAAACAAAGTTGTTTTAAAATTGCATGCAACAAAACCTCACAATAACGGTTTTAAAAGCAGGTTTGGACTGGCCATGTTGTCGATCCAAGAATAATGACTGAGTATTGTAAAACAATGGCTGGTCATTGTTTTAAGGCAAAATGAACAATGCCCAGTTCAAGTCTGTTTAAAAGATAGAAAAACATAAAATGGATACTATAATTCTACGCAGAACTATAGGGATGGTCAAAATTAAAGCGAGATTGAAACGGATTGCGAATGTGACACTTGATTTCTGTTGCTCAGCAGTTGGCCCTTTAGGTTAATTTGTATAAAAACTTGATTGTTTAGAAATCTTTCATGGTTTTTAGATGACTTGTATTTAATAACTGAGTCAATGTGGAATTTTAAGTTTGAAGGTTGAAGCTCAGAATTTGAATATAGGACACTTTTTGGTTAAAACTAAAAACCGTTTTTAACGCACTGCCTACGCAATGCTCTATTTTGGTTATAGCTTTTTATTACTTTCCGTAAAATCACGAGCTGTGATTGGTTCCTGACGTAGCGAGATTTCTCCGTAATGCCCGGGGCATTATGAAAATTGTTACTCCCTGTGATTGGAAACAAACAAAAAATCCTAATAAGAAAGTTATTGCTTCAAAACGACGAAAATAAATGAAATAAATGACGATGAACATTATAAAAGTAAATTTAGTATCCAGACGAGAAAGAAACAACAGAAAATAACGCTAGTCCGGTGTTTTGACGGAGAGTGAGGTCTTTATACGATAAAATATCAGACCGAGGTCTTGCTGTATTGATCGAGCGATAGCGAGCTAGGTTAATACGTTCAAGGCGGAGATTTGATATTTTAGTGTAAAGACCGAACGATCGAGGTTGTTAAGTAGTTTATTATATATGGCACTTTTTATTACAAAATCAATCTTGTATTTCTTGGTCTTCTCTTCCTATAACTTCGTTCAAAGCAAAGCAAAGCAAGCTCCCTCAGCCGTTTTATTTATCAGCCGTGAAATAAAAGTATTGCTACGTAGCCAGTGTTGAAACACAATCGATATATAGTAAGGTTAGATATACTGTCGAAACAGGGAAAGTAGAAGTCTAAAGGCCTGGTCAAACGCTTTCAACATTGCATTCAACATCGTTCAACATTGTTAAATTCAACCGTGATTCAACATGTTGAAAGCGTTTGGCCACCCCTGTTGAATGATGTTGAACGTTGTTGAATGGTGTTGAACGCGTGTTGAACGAAATTTGAACAGTCATGTTCAAATTTTCGTTCAACACGCGTTCAACAGTCTTGAACGATGTTGAATGAAATGTTAAAAAGGCCTATAGCTTCGTCACGCTTCTCTCTGACGAAGGTGCAGTATTGTTGATTTCAATATGTTAATGACTTTTCTTATCAATTCTGCATGAGTGCATGTTCAACAATAGAAAAACCCGTTTATTTTGGGGGGCCAAGTTAGTTTGTTTGTCCGATTTCCAAGTTTATATATAGATATAGCAAGTATATATATATATATATATATATATATATATATATATATATATATATACATACATATATATATATATACACACACACACAATGCGAAGTCATGCTATCTGATTTGACTTCTTCGGGTTATTAGTTGCTTTTATTTACATTGAGTCAGGGGTTATATAACCTCAGGCACACGAGCTCTTATCTATTTAATAATGAAAAACAGAAACCTTAATATTTTCAGTTCTACTGGCGGTTTTCCAATGTCTGACGTTAGCCAGAGTAAAATACTAAAAGGGAATTCAGGGTTGAGAGTTCAGAAATATTTGAGTGTTTACAAGCTTTGTCATGCATATTTTGATTATTACGCAACCTCGTCCCCAGGGCATTTTGCCTCCACGTTGGGAGTCGGCGAAAATGGCCCTGGCATCGGCTGGTCGATTCTATAATCGGATTGGCCGGTTTAAAAACTTGATTAATTCAGATACAGTGTAATTTATTCATCAAAATATGAATTGCAATAAATCCACTCTGCGAAGTTCATCCAAAGAATTGTAACGATAGCTTTGGTTAAAGTCAAGAACAACATTAGATATATGTTTCTTCCCGACATTTAAATGTATCCTGGATAATCGTGGGGAGTATCATGATGAATAATGCTAGCCAGTTGCATTTATGATAAAGGTTCACATGAGTGATTCGGCAGAGCGTTAAATATTTCTTATTTATTATTCATGTATACGTATTATACAAAAACGAAGCACAAAGACCACATAAATTTTCTTGCCAAAACACCCCAATATTCTGGGTGTCACGTGACCAGCCGATGCCAGGGCCATTTTCGCCGACCTCCCAACGTACGAACATAACTGGAAATAATTTACATAATAACATGTACAAGAACAGTGATGGTGGGTTAACCACAACTGGTTTTGGGCAGTTACTATGGTCCCAAAGTAGAGTTGAAGCCAACTGAACAATAGACATTACACGTTCGTTGTTGAGATATTTCAGTTTGTTTGATATGTAAAGTAAACAACTTGACGTCACATGTGCCTAATGAGTTATCAGATAAGGTTATATATCTTTGCTATTATCAAACATAATCACTTGAAAATTCTACATGCTTGGCGTGGTGAGAGAAACACACGCACATACTTTCTTCGAATTAAGTTAGGTTTGATAATAGCAAAGATATATAACCTTCTCTGATAACTCATTATGCACATGTGACGTCAAGTTGTTTAATTTACATTTCAAACAAACTGAAATACCTCAACAACGAAGCAAGGAAACGAAAAACTGCCAAAGATCTTACTGCATCATTTTTTAAGTGTTCTTTCAAATAAGACAAACTTAATTTTCGTTTCATGTGCACTTTAAAGCAACAGAAAGTAATTAATGATTTCTTGAAAGCGATTTGTATTTACTTGTGACGTGAATATTCCAGATTTGTGTTGTCCCAATCGTGTAGGAGTGTTACATTTTTTGGTTAAATGCTTTACAGTCAAAATGGAAATACCTTCCCACTTCTTCTTCTGTAGTTCGTTGCGTATTACTGTATTTCTGTAGCTGCTATACCCAGGGGCGCCGGAAGCTACGTAAGCCGGCGGGGGCAGCCATACAAAAGGGCACTTTTTCTCAGCATTAATTTTTGCACGTGGTAAATAATGTTCGCCAATTTTGCTCTATAGCATAAAATAACCAAAAAGCATAACGGTATGGTATATAATGTAATGTAATGTAATGTAATGTAATGTAATGTAATGTAATGTAATGTAATGTAATGTAATGAATGACAATGTATTCAGAAAAAAAATTCAACGACTGAATTGTCTACATATTGATGCTACATTCCTATTTACATTTAAGTTAATGAATCAGAAAACACCCGCCAAGTGAAAAAGGCCTGGGCAAAAGACACAGCTCAACCTCGTTCTCATGCAGGGCGTTTTTGAAATTGGTAAGGTGGGAAAAGGTTCTGGCATCGACTGTTGGATTCGGTATTTTCATTGGTTGATTGCTTTTCTTAAACATTCCTCGTGAAACATATTTATGCATGGTTTTGTGCCAGTTATGATCAAATAGCTTCAACGGGACCGCCAACGGGACAAATAGGACCGCCATTAAAACGAACTTCTCCCACCGGGCTGCCATTACTCAGAATGATTTGGCATACCAAACTAAATTGCTAATTTATTACGCCCAGTATTTTTGGGTGCTGTGACTAGCCGATGTCATGACTTTTTCCCACCCTCTAAATTTCAAAAACGCCCTGAGAACGTGGTTGCTAACCCAAAGGCAAAATTAGTTTGCTGCCTCTGTGTGGTCATTAAAATATTTCTCTTATGAGAAAGGGCAATTTGTTGCTGCCCCCGCGCTGTGAGGGCATGGGGCAGCTGCCCCCGCTGCCCCCGTGGCTCAGGCGCCCCTGGCTATACCGAAGCCTGAGAAATATTTTTGTTAAAACTGTACAAAAATAGTATAATTTAGCTTTAAATGGCATGATGGCATTTAATCATAATACAATGGATGTTTATCCCAAATCGATGCCCACAGATGAATATACATCAAGAATTGGCGACTTATATCGCTTGACTTTCCTCACGCTTCGGTCGCGGCTACAGAAATACAGTAATACACAACCAACTACAGAAGTGGAAGTGGGAATGTATTTCCATTCAAGCAATAAACATTTAATTCAAAGTAAAGTGAAAAGATGGTAAACTGCTGAGCCCTTCATCAGAGTAAAAAACTAGAGTGCTGTGTAGGCAGTGTTTTAGATAGAGCAAAGTGAAAAGATGGTAAACTGCTGAGAATAGTTTTGATAACGAAATACTGACGTTTCAAGCAGAGTCCTTCATCAGAGTAAAAACTAGAGTGCTGTGTAGGCAGTGTTTTAGATAGAGTAAAGTGAAAAGACGGTAAACTGCTGAGATTAGTATTGATAACGAAATACTGACGTTTCAAGCAGAGTCCTTCATCAGAGTAAAAACTATAGAGTGCTGTGTAGGCAGTGTTTTAGATAGAGCAAAGTGAAAAGATGGTAAACTGACGAGAATAGTTTTAATAACGAAATACTGACGTTTCAAGCAGAGTCCTTCATCAGAGTAAAAAGTAGAGTGCTGTGTAGGCAGTGTTTTAGATAGAGCAAAGTGAAAAGATGATAAACTGCTGAGAATAGTTTTGATAACGAAATACTGACGTTTCAAGCGGAGTCCTTCATCAGAGTAAAAACTAGAGTGCAGCTGTGTAGGCAGTGTTTTAGATAGAGCAAAGTGAAAAGACGGTAAACTGCTGAGATTAGTTTGATAACGACATACTGACGTTTCAAGCAGTCCTTCATCAGAGTAAAAACTAGAGTGCTGTGTAGGCAGTGTTTTAGATAGAGCAAATTGAAAAGATGTTAAACTGCTGAGAATAGTTTTGATAACGAAATACTGACGTTTCAAGCAGAGTCCTTCATCAGAGTAAAAACGAGAGTGTTGTGTAGGCAGTGTTTTAGATAGAGTAAAGTGAAAAGACGGTAAACTGCTGAGAATAGTTTTGATAACGAAATACTGACGTTTCAAGCAGAGTCCTTCATCAGAGTAAAAACTAGAGTTCTATATGTAGGCAGTGTTTTAGATAGAGCAAAGTGAAAAGATGGTAAACTGCAGAGAATAGTTTTGATAACGAAATACTGACGTTTCAAGCAGTGTCCTTCATCAGAGTAAAAACTAGAGTTCTATGTAGGCAGTGTTTTAGATAGAGCAACGTGAAAAGATGGTAAACTGCAGAGAATAGTTTTGATAACGAAATACTGACGTTTCAAGCAGAGTCCTTCATCAGAGTAAAAACTAGAGTTCTATGTAGGCAGTGTTTTAGATAGAGCAAAGTGAAAAGATGGTAAACTGCAGAGAATAGTTTTGATAACGACATACTGACGTTTCAAGCAGTCCTTCATCAGAGTAAAAACTAGAGTTCTATGTAGGCAGTGTTTTAGATAGAGCAAAGTGAAAAGATGGTAAACTGCTGAGAATAGTTTTAATAACGAAATACTGACGTTTCAAGCGGAGCCCTTCATCAGAGTAAAAAACTAGAGTGCTGTGTAGGCAGTGTTTTAGATAGAGTAAAGTGAAAAGATGGTGAACTGCTGAGAATAGTTTTAATAACGAAATACTGACGTTTCAAGCAGAGTCCTTCATCAGAGTAAAAACGAGAGTGTTGTGTAGGCAGTGTTTTAGATAGAGTAAAGTGAAAAGACGGTAAACTACTGAGAATAGTTTTGATAACGAAATACTGACGTTTCAAGCAGAGTCCTTTATCAGAGTAAAAACTAGAGTTCTATGTAGGCAGTGTTTTAGATAGAGCAAAGTGAAAAGATGGTAAACTGCAGAGAATAGTTTTGATAACGAAATACTGACGTTTCAAGCAGTCCTTCATCAGAGTAAAAACTAGAGTGTTGTGTAGGCAGTGTTTTAGATAGAGTAAAGTGAAAAGACGGTAAACTGCAGAGAATAGTTTTGATAACGAAATACTGACGTTTCAAGCAGAGTCCTTCATCAGAGTAAAAACTAGAGTTCTATGTAGGCAGTGTTTTAGATAGAGCAAAGTGAAAAGATGGTAAACTGCAGAGAATAGTTTTGATAACGAAATTCTGACGTTTCAAGCAGAGCCCTTCATCAGAGTAAAAAGTAGAGTGCTGCGTAGACAGTGTTTTAGATACAGCAAAGTGAAAAGATGGTAAACTGCAGAGAATAGTTTTGATAACGAAATACTGACGTTTCAAGCAGAGCCCTTCATCAGAGTAAAAACTAGAGTTCTATGTAGGCAGTGTTTTAGATAGAGCAAAGTGAAAAGATGGTAAACTGCTGAGAATAGTTTTAATAACGAAATACTGACGTTTCAAGCGGAGCCCTTCATCAGAGTAAAAAACTAGAGTGCTGTGTAGGCAGTGTTTTAGATAGAGTAAAGTGAAAAGATGGTGAACTGCTGAGAATAGTTTTAATAACGAAATACTGACGTTTCAAGCAGAGTCCTTCATCAGAGTAAAAACGAGAGTGTTGTGTAGGCAGTGTTTTAGATAGAGTAAAGTGAAAAGACGGTAAACTACTGAGAATAGTTTTGATAACGAAATACTGACGTTTCAAGCAGAGTCCTTTATCAGAGTAAAAACTAGAGTTCTATGTAGGCAGTGTTTTAGATAGAGCAAAGTGAAAAGATGGTAAACTGCAGAGAATAGTTTTGATAACGAAATACTGACGTTTCAAGCAGTACTTCATCAGAGTAAAAACTAGAGTGTTGTGTAGGCAGTGTTTTAGATAGAGTAAAGTGAAAAGACGGTAAACTGCAGAGAATAGTTTTGATAACGAAATACTGACGTTTCAAGCAGAGTCCTTCATCAGAGTAAAAACGAGAGTGTTGTGTAGGCAGTGTTTTAGATAGAGTAAAGTGAAAAGACGGTAAACTGCTGAGAATAGTTTTGATAACGAAATACTGACGTTTCAAGCAGAGTCCTTCATCAGAGTAAAAACTAGAGTTCTATATGTAGGCAGTGTTTTAGATAGAGCAAAGTGAAAAGATGGTAAACTGCAGAGAATAGTTTTGATAACGAAATTCTGACGTTTCAAGCAGAGCCCTTCATCAGAGTAAAAAGTAGAGTGCTGCGTAGACAGTGTTTTAGATACAGCAAAGTGAAAAGATGGTAAACTGCAGAGAATAGTTTTGATAACGAAATACTGACGTTTCAAGCAGAGCCCTTCATCAGAGTAAAAACTAGAGTGTTGTGTAGGCAGTGTTTTAGATAGAGTAAAGTGAAAAGACGGTAAACTACTGAGAATAGTTTTGATAACGAAATACTGACGTTTCAAGCAGAGTCCTTCATCAGAGTAAAAACGAGAGTGTTGTATAGGCAGTGTTTTAGATAGAGTAAAGTGAAAAGACGGTAAACTACTGAGAATAGTTTTGATAACGAAATACTGACGTTTCAAGCAGAGTCCTTCATCAGAGTAAAAACTAGAGTTCTATGTAGGCAGTGTTTTAGATAGAGCAAAGTGAAAAGATGGTAAACTGCAGAGAATAGTTTTGATAACGAAATTCTGACGTTTCAAGCAGAGTCCTTCATCAGAGTAAAAACGAGAGTGTTGTGTAGGCAGTGTTTTAGATAGAGCAAAGTGAAAAGATGGTAAACTGCAGAGAATAGTTTTGATAACGAAATTCTGACGTTTCAAGCGGAGTCCTTTATTAGAGTAAAAAGTAGAGTGCTGTGTAGGTAGTGTTTTAGATAGAGCAAAGTGAAAAGATGGTAAACTGCTGAGAATAGTTTTGATAACGAAATACTGACGTTTCAAGCAGAGTCCTTCATCAGAGTAAAAACTAGAGTTCTATGTAGGCAGTGTTTTAGATAGAGCAAAGTGAAAAGATGGTAAACTGCTGAGAATAGTTTTGATAACGAAATACTGAGGTTTCAAGCAGAGCCCTTCATCAGAGTAAAAACTAGAGTGTTGTGTAGGCAGTGTTTTAGATAGAGCAAAGCGAAAAGATGGTAAACTGCAGAGTAAAATGTGAATGCTCTATCAAACACTGCCTACGCAGCACCCACTCTACTTTTCTATACTTAATATTCAATTTAAATTGCATTCGAAGATTGGATTGCTGAATGGAGGGCCATATGGTCTTTAGCTCGCCCACATAAAAAAGGAACTTATCTTTAAAAATTAGAAAAAATATATTTTGAAATTAAGAGGCGTGGTATTCTGAGTCATCTATTGTCTGAATTATTATTAGAGTTTGAGCAAAGTGAAAAGATGGCGAACTGCTATGTTAGCAACGAAATACTGACGCTTCGATTGGACCCCTTCATCAGGGTCAGTGAACACTTTAGGAAGACTGGAACGCTAACTCCATAAACAGTCCCTATGATTGGATGAAGCCAAAAATCTTTTAATGTTAGTTTTTCTGAGTTTTGAGCTGAAATACTTAACGCTGAACATTGGGCTGTATATGAAACTGAAGCAATTGAAAATGCTATTTGGTATAGAAACTTCAAGTCTTTAGCTCAAAGGGAAATATTTAAAAAATAGAAAAACAACTGCGATTTTGTTTGCCGAACGTCACAAAAGGACAGTTGTTTTTATAATAATATAACTTCTTCCTCCGATATCCAAACCACAAACACGGTACTGATTTCCTTTGTGTTTTCCTCATTTAATGTTTGAGATGTTTGTACTGCAATACAATTATTTTATTAATTGTACTGCTCCCAAGGCCCTTGGGAACGATGTTGACATTAAAATTCAAAATGGCGCCCAATTCTCCAATGGAAAGTTTTCACATTTCCAACGACTTGTGGTACACTATGAACTAAAAATTCCATGTAAATATTTTGAAATGAGTACGGAGAACACCCAGAATGAAAATGTTTCTTGTCAAGTAATGAAACAAGGTGTTTTTAAAGGCGTGAGTGAGTACGAAGCGTACGATTCGTAATTTTGCCATGCATATAATAAATGAGTAATCATATGATTTCGTACAATTAAGGATTTACACTACTCGTGGTGATATTTGAAAATTATGCCAAATTGCACTTGCCTAACGGCTCGTGCAATGTTGGTAAAATTTTCAAATATCACTTGTAGTGTAAATCCTTAATTGTACTCGCTATCATATGATTACCTATACTAATCGAATACGAGGAGTGTTTGATCTGACCGAGAAGTGTGTTGAAAAACCAAGGCAAACACAATTTTTGAGTGTTTGATGTATCTTCTCAAATGAATCAGTATTTTAAGAGAAAATCCAGGTAAAAGTTTGCTTAATTACTTGGGCTATATCTATGGTATGCCAAGTCTGGTTTCGGCTCGGTTTTTGTTTTGTTTTGTTTTGTTTTGTTTTGTTTTGTTTTGTTTTGTTTTGTTTTGTTTTGTTTTGTTTTGTTTTGTTTTGTTTTGTTTTGTTTTGTTTTGTTTTGTTTTGTTTTGTTTTGTTTTGTTTTGTTTTGTTTTGTTTTGTTTTGCTTTGCTTTGCTTTGCTTTGTTTTGTTTGTTTTTGTTTTGTTTGTTTTGTTTTGTTTTGTTTTGTTTTGTTTTGTTTTGCTTTGCTTTGCTTTGTTTTGTTTTTGTTTTTGTTTTTGTTTTTGTTTTTGTTTTTGTTTTTGTTTTTGTTTTTGTTTTTGTTTTTGTTTTTGTTTTTGTTTTTGTTTTTGTTTTTGTTTTTGTTTTTGTTTTTGTTTTTGTTTTTGTTTTTGTTTTTGTTTTTGTTTTTGTTTTTGCTTTTGTTTTGTTTTGTTTTGTTTTGTTTTGTTTTGTTTTGTTTTGTTTTGTTTTGTTTTGTTTTGTTTTGTTTTGTTTTGTTTTGTTTTGTTTTGTTTTGTTTTGTTTTGTTTTGTTTTGTTTTGTTTTGTTTTGTTTTGTTTTGTTTTTTCCCTTTTTGGGTGTCACGATCTTGCATTTTTGCAATCTCGTTCCCAGAGCCCATGTTCCCCACCCGGGAAACGACAGACTCTGGGATAATCCGTTTCACATCGATATTTTATTGGCTGATGAACACAGTGAACTCTATATAACTCCGGATAACAAGAATCCTGTGATGGCGTGAACGGATTATCCCACAGCCTCTCGTTTCCCGCCCGCTGGGTAAGGGGAACGTGGGCTCTGGGAACGAGATTGGCATTTTTGCACTTTTTACTTCCGCTACTATTCATACCTCCGGTGAGTTGTTAGTCGTGTGACGGAGTGACGCCGTGAGACATGTTGTAAGTTCTTTGCTCCTTTCGCGTTTGGAGTTGGACAAAAAGTTGAACAGCTTTGCCTTTTGATCAAGGTGTTCTTGCACGTTGTTGTTGTTGTTGGATTTTGAAATTGACTGTCGCAACTGTCGTGATTGTTAAGTAATATGTAAAGGCCGACAATGAGGACTAGACCGGGTTTTCAAGTACGAGGAATTCGTTCCAGTCCAAGGCGAAGCCGAGAACTGCAACGAATTCCGAGTACTTGAACACCCGGTCCAGTCCGAATTGGAGGCCTTTACATGACTTCTCAAAATCACTTAGTGTATTCCCAAAATGAATTAGTGCATTAGTAATTAGTGTATGGATGAATAACCGATTGTGTGAAGTAATATTTCAAGTCCAAGGACTTGAAATATTATTTCAAGTCCTTGGACTGGAAATAATATTTCAAGTCCTCTGCCCAGTACTTCCCTGGTATTTCAAGTCCCTTCACGTGGTGCAATTCAGCGCTTCTGATTGATTAATTATCTCATGAATTATTAATGAGTTTGAGAAGCCTAGTTCTCATATGTCGCCGATCCATGATTCAGATGCATGTTAAGTAATAAAGAACAATACAGAAAAGCACTGCTTTCTACATTGTTCTTTATTACTTTTCTTTTTTACCGTTTTAACATGCATCTAAATCACAAATCGGCGACCCGACCGTCGCGACATATGATAACTAGGCTTAAATATGTTCACCAGTGTGAAGTACATGCACCACATTCAGCCTTCGATTCAGGCTCGCGTACTTGCCAGTAGCCCAAGTCAACGTCTGACGAGGGCATTTGGCTCTGGGTGGCGTTTTGCAGTTTATGTAATTTTTTCCTCCGATATTCAAACCGGTACTGATTACCTTTGCGTGTTTTTTTCTGAACTCTTAATTATGAGTTTGGCATATATGTGTCCTGTGTACGTAGAGGAAATACGTTCATTTTTGCCGGAAATACATATTGTTTTTTTCACTAAGAAAATTGCCTAAAAATAATTTATCAGACTAATTGAATACACATGCAGAGAAGTTTGTAATAATATATAGTAAGGTGAAAAAGGCTGTCAAATTTTCAAAGGATCATTGGTACAGTATATTATATATGAAAAGAGACATAAAAAGAGCAAATAATCATAGTCAATCGAGATATGGTCTGGAAACTCGGCAAACTTCAAAGCGCCTATAATGAGCTGTGATTTTATGTTGAACCGTACCTTACACCGTGCATATCCTTTGTTTTAGGTTTATTAATATTTAAATAGCACGGTTGAGTGATTGAACTGAAACGTTGCTATTGGACAATTCGTTCATTATACTAAAATACAATGTGTTCAGTGACCGTACACCGTGCACAAAAATGCATAAAGGCGAACAAAAAGATAGACCAAAGACTTTAGTTGAGTTTCCAGACCATATCTCGATTGACTATGTTGCCAGTAGCCCAAGTGAATGTCTGACGAGGGCATTTGGCTTTGGGTGGCGTCTTGCCGTTTATGTAATTTTTCCCTCCGATATTCAAACCGGCACTGATTACCTTTGTGTGTTTTTCTCAACTCTTAATGAGTTTGGCATATATGTGTCCTGTGTACGTAGAGGAAATACGTTCACTGGCATTTTGCCGGAAATACATATTGTTTTTTCACTAAGAAAATTGCCTAAAAATAATTTATCAAACTAATTGAATACACATGCAGAGAAGTTTGTAATAATATATAGTAAGGTGAAAAATGCTGTCAAATTTTCAAAAGATCTTGGTACAGTATATTATATATGAAAAGGGACATGAAAAAGAGCACAAAAATAATTCATTATTTTATAAATGGATCTAAATAATTTATAAATTGTACTGTGCCAGGGTTAAAACGGCCTCTGTTATTTTACAAATCAAAATCGAAATATAATTAGGTTGGATATACTGCCGAAATATGGAACGTATAGAAGTCTAACGTTTCAAGCGAATTGTCCCTTCGTCAGAGAGAAACGTGTATACGTTCTATGTTTCGGCATGCATTATATCCAACCTTATTATATTTCGATTTGTGTTTCAACACTGCCAATACACAGCACGCTACATTTAGTGTCCGGCCTATGTCGTTTGACACTTCTAAATAACCTTGACATTTAGTTTTTACTATATATATTATATAGTATATAAATTATCTTGCTCATTACTTAATGTGCACTCCACTGACCTATATATAACTGTGAATGTTTAAAACTGTTATATGTAGGTTAGTGGTGCACACCCGTTACTTAGTATAACTTAGTTATACTCAGTATAACATATAAATTATCTGTTCTTTACTTAGTGTGCACTCCACTGATCTATATATAACGGTGAATCGTCTGTTTGAAACTTTTATGTGTGGGTCAGTGGAGCACACCCACTACTTACTTTGTACTATAGCTTATAAATTTGTTCTTTACTTAGTGTGCACTCCACTGACCTATATATGACCGTTGTATAACCATTACATGTGAGTGGTTGGCTGTGTAGCTGTTATATGTGGGTCAGTGGTACACGCCCATCGTGGAAATCAGCTTTTGTTGACGTTGTAAGCGTGTTTAAATAAAGTTATCTATCTATCTATCTATCTATCTATCTATCTATCTATCTATCTATCTATCTATCTATCTATCTATCTATCTATCTATCTATCTATCTATCTATCTATCTATCTATCTATCTATCTATCTATCTATCTATCTATCTATCTATCTATCTATCTATCTATCTATCTATCTATCTATCTATCTATCTATCTATCTATCTATCTATCTATCTATCTATCTATCTATCTATCTATCTATCTATCTATCTATCTATCTATCTATCTATCTATCTATCTATCTATCTATCTATCTATCTATCTATCTATCTATCTATCTATCTATATCTATATTTCGTTTTTAGTGATGGGAATGCAGGCGACTATATATTAGATTCCAAGGCGTTGCCGTAAGACACTTCGGGGGGTATTAATATTAAATTAGGAGCAAGTTAGAGCATGCTGCACGAAGGGTCAATTTAAGATTTGCGATGTAAACATTCTAACAGCTTGATTTACAGGTATTGTACATTAGTACCACATGTTAATGTATTTTAAGAACAACTTGGAAAATTCTTCGGGGCGACATCCGGGCTCAGGCTCTCAAATCCTATGTATTTTACTCTGTTTATAACACCAGACTATTTTACTCTGTTTAACACCAGACGATTTTACTCTAGCTAACACCAGACTATTTTACCATGTCTAACACCAGACTATTTTACTCTTTCTAATTAAACCAGACTATTTTACTTTGTCTAATCCCAGACTATTTTACTCTGTCTAACACCAGACTATTTTACTCGTCTAACTCCAGACTGTTTTACTCTGTCTAACACCAGACTATTTTACTTTGTCTAACCCCAGACTATTTTACTCTAACACCAGACTATTTTACTCTGTCTAACCCCAGACTGTTTTACTCTGTCTAACACCAGACTATTTTACTCTGTCTAACACCAGACTATTTTACTCTGTCTAACACCAGACTATTTTACTCTGTCTAACACCGGACTATTTTACTCTGGCTTACCCCAGACTATTTTACTCGTTAAAATCTGAGCCAACGCAATGACACAGCGCGATGTAATGTATTGTGATAACACACCCTGTGCAAAGAAAGGCCAGCCGGCAAGGTCAAGGCACGTGCAGTAATTACTAAATAAATAAACTAACTATAGTTGGCAAGACCATAAAATGCATCCAACAATGCAGACGATTTTATTCTTTCTAACACCAGAGTATTTTACTCTGTTTAACACCAAACTATTTTACTCGTCTAACTCCAGACTGTTTTACTCTGTCTAATTAAACCAGACTATTTTACTTAGTCTAACCCCAGACTATTTTACTGTCTAACACCAGACTATTTTACTCTGTCCAACACCAGACTATTTTACTCTGTCTAACACCAGACTATTTTACTCTGTCTAACACCAGACTATTTTACTTTGTCTAACACCAGACTATTTTACTCTGGCTTTCGCCAGACTATTTTTCTCGTTAAAAGAGTTAATACTGCAATTGTGTGAGCCAACGCAATGACACAGCGCGATGTAATGTATTGTGATAACACACCCTGTGCAAAGAAAGGCCAGCCGGCAAGGTCAAGGCACGTGCAGTAATTACTAAATAAATAAATAAACTAACTATAGTTGGCAAGACCATAAAATGCATCCGACAATCGAATTTTTACTTTGCTAATTTGTTTATACCTACTGACTTTAAGTCTTATATCTTCTAATCCAATAGCGTATTTTTTTCTTATATTTTTTTCTTAAATTTTGAAATATAATTAGCCCTGCATGACGCAAATTGTTTGTACTTGTTTTGCAAAAGTAAATTGCTTCCCCTGTATTTCAATGTTGTTTATAGCATTGGCGATGATACGAGACATTTTTTAAATGTTTCTATTTTTATTCTTTGAAGGGGGAAAAAAGCATGACCTTTTTGTCCAACAGCGGGAGCATTTATAAGAAGTTGCGAGATTGGTAAGTTTTCGTCAAGTCATATATTTTTAGCGCAACTAATACAGCAGCCTACGTGCAGACGCTCGTGTTTCCACTCTGCACGTAGCTGGCTACTAACATGTAATAGATACAGCATGCAGAGCAGCCGAACTGTATCTGATTTACAAGGCGAGCTGCAAGCGAGCCGTAGTAAATCAGATACAGCTGGGCTGCGAATGCTGTATCTTGCTTAAAATACAAATGCATCTAAGTAATCAAGTTCATCAACTATTTTGGGGATACGGTCTCGTTTAGCCGAGAAAATCGAAGTTAAAGTTTATGTAAATCAGGACGATGCTGTACGGTATTGATTTCTTTTGTGTTTCCGTCATGAATTATTAATGATATTTTAAGTACTGTATAATAAACGAGCTGGAGTGTTTTATCAGATATAAAGGCACGAGGCGGAGCCGAGTGTTTTTATATCTGATAAAACACGAACTGCGAGTTTATTATACGGCTTCAAAAACGAACCACTTGGTAAGTTGATTGGCGGAGTTAGTTTGAAAAATAACCTTGTCTAAGCCGAGAAAATCAAAGCTAAAGTTTATGTAAATCAGGAGAAATCTTTATCACATATAAAGATACGTTACGCGGTCATGATTTTCTTTTGTGTTTTCCTCATGAATTATTAATGAGTATTTTAAGCACAGTTGAAGCTTCCGTAAGCGGCCACCTCGGGGATGTGGAAAAGTCAGTGGTCGTAACTATAGAGCTGGTCGCTGCAAGCTGTTAATTAGCGCGCCGGCCGTGCCTCTCGCTGATGAGTAGAGTTGTTGGTTCTCTCCTGTGCATGCGTCGAGGGTTTTTCACCGGCGGGTTCTCCGGTTTTCCTCCCTTCGCAACATCAACGTAATAGTTTCCTCCGGTTTGGAGAATAACCTTGTAAGGGACGTTGAGTCCTATTGTTGTTTCTCCAGTATCCGTTAGTGCAAATGTTGAAAATGATGATGATGATAAATAATAATAATAATAATAATAATAATAATAATAATAATAATAATAATAATAATAATAATAATAATAATAATAATGAAAACTTTATTGAATTTTTTTATATACTTACAACTGCAAATCTCACTGTTAAAGGTAATTTACAATTGGCTACTTGATATACTATAATGGTTATATATTACACTACACATTTACATAAATATATGATATAAAAAGTAAGATATTAGAAGTACATTAAATCTGGATTTGTCCAATCCTTGTTTCTAGAACAGAAAACGTAGTATGTCGTCCTTATTGCAATATTAATGATTTTCCTAATGATATATTTAACATGAGCCTTGTCTGTCTGAGTTCAAACGTTCCAACATTTCTATAAAAACCGAAGATTCTTTTTCAAAAACACCGAGTGCACTGATTGAGAGATTTACGAAGTTTACCGACTGGAATTTTTTCTTTTGTTCTATGATCATCTCTTTATATAATAATAATAATAATAATAATAATAATAATAATAATAATAAAAATAATAATAATAATAATAATAATAATAATAATAATAATAATAATAATAATAATAATAATAATAATAATAATAACAAAGAAAGAGCTATGGTCCAGTTTGTAAATCTCAAAGATTTCGTTCTGAGAGCTAGTCGTTTACCAGAGCTTCTAATTGTACATTCTAATGCATTTAGCTTATTAATATTTCTTTCACTGTTAAAACCAGCCATTCTGAACAAGCTAATTATGAAACAACATGGGCTTATAAATACCTCTAACTGTCTAAGGCATGCACGATGTGATTGTCGGACGTATTAAAATCCAGCTGAGACAGCTTTTTTCTTTCACCACATGCATGCAGCGATCGAATGAAAGGGCGTGAGAATCCTAATTTACACTAATATAACAATTGTACTTATATATAAAAACACGAGTCAAACAGTTCTTTTAAAGTAATATTTTAATAGTTTTCTCATTTGTTATTCTACAAGCTGTCGTAAGTTCTTAATGCTCAGAAGAACTCTGACGGGGATTCCGTCACGGGGCTCGAACTGCAACTGACCTTCCGAATGCTAACCAGACGTTCTATATAACCATTGAGCCACGCACTAGAACTCAGATGCATGGCATACCGTCTGATAGGGTTACAGCATCTGGCTGGCATTTGGAAGGATGTGGGTTCAAGTCACGTACGTCTGCAGATATAGGGCTTTTTGAGTATTAACAATATACTAACTATATATAACGACAGCTTGTACAGCAAAGACTAACAAAACTTTACAAACTCCAAGCTGAAAAGTACTATACTAACTAACGACAACTTGTACAACAAGAACTACCAAAACTTCACAAACTCCAAGCTGAAAGTACTATACTAACTAACGACAGCTTGTACAGTAAGAACAAACAAAACGGCTTTACAAACTCCAAGCTGAAAGTACTATACTAACTAACGACAACTTGTACAACAAGAACTAACAAAACTTTACAAAATCCAAGCTGAAAAGTACTACACTAGCTAACGACAGCTTGTACAGCAAGAACTAACAAAACTTCACAAACTCCAAGCTGAAAGTACTATACTAACTGACGACAGCTTGTACAGCAAGAACTAACAAAACGGCTTTACAAACTCCAAGCTGAAAGTACTATACTATATAACTAACGACAGCTTGTACAGCAAGAGCTAACAAAACTTTACAAGCAAGCCGAGTTTTCTGAACCAGCTTGGCTGCTCCGAACAAGCTGTGTTTTTTTATTGTTGTTGTTGTTGTTGTTTGTTTTTTCTTTTGTTTTTGTTTTTTTTGTTTTTTGTTTTTTTTTGTTTTTTTTTGTTTTTTTTGTTTTTTTGTTTTCTTCTTCTTCACATGTACAATAGCGGTAAACAGGAAGAAATCCTGCTCTGAACGCCGGGTTCAATTAAATCGCAATCTCTTTTCGGATAATCCTAAATTACATCAAAGGAATGCCATTACGCAAAATGGGAAATGCTCTAACACATGACTGCATGCATTCGGGTGTGTTCTTGCCAAGGCCAAGGTATTCGAGCGAACTTGCGACCTTGACAAACCCATAGGATGAAATTATACCGGAAACTAAACCAGTTTCGAAAAACTAGACCAGTTATAAAACGGAGTGAGGTGTTTGGAAAATTTCAGTGCAGTTTACAAGTCGAAGAAACAAGAACAAATCAGAAGTCGAAGAAAGGAGAAATTGGTCACGTCTCAAGGTATGCAATACACGACCCATTAACCCAACTCGTTTTAGTTGGAATTTTTTTAAAGTAAGCTAGTATTAAAGTAATATAATATATCATACACGAGAAGGAGTGATTTTTGAACTCGGCCGAGACATTAAAGTTTTAACAGACGTTTGGTGGACGTTCGTCAAGCCCAATTACTCAGACAAGATTTCTAAGCCCCAGACAGGGTTGGAACGTGTAACCTTCTAATGACCAGTTAGTGTAATAAAAGTAGCGTGCTGCGTAGGCAGTGTAGAAACAACAATCGAAATATAGTAAGGTTAGATATACTGCCGAAACAGAGAACGTAGGAGTCTAACGTTTCTCTCTGACGAAGGGCCTTCGCTCGAAACGTTAGACTCCTACGTTCTCTGTTTCGGCAGTATAAATGACCAGTTAGACGCTCTAACCATTGAGCCACTGAGGCTCAGATGTAGAGCTAAGGTTGCAAATTCATAGCCATATGTGTGCCCCTAAGTTGTAGCGTGTTAGATCTTTTCTGAGTAATTGAGCTTGACGAACGTCCTGCAAACGTCTGTTACATTACATGCACGAAGCTCGTAATCGTACCACATGTACTACGTGTATACATACAACTTATCATGTTATAATATGATAAGTCAGTTTCAGCTTGCTTTTGATATTCGTTTGTCAACATTCGTTGGAAAGTTTCGAACTACTGATGCGGAAGTTCGCGAAGTTCGTTGTGAAGTTCATCGTGAAGTTCGAATTTAATAAGCTTTGAATTGAATTCCTTTGGTAAAATCACGGAGAAGAAGATTATTTGTTGCATATAATATAATAATAGATACTTGGTTAAGCAGAAACAAATTGCCGACTTAAATTTGTATCTATACCTCGCAATGTAGTTCTGAACATTGCAACGTATTTCGGTAATGTTCATTTCAATTATACGTATCGGATTTCAAAAGCAAGCTGAAACGGACTATAAAGTTTTAGTTGTTTTTGCTGTAAAAGCTTGGTCTGTCATCTGAGTTCCAGTAGCTCAATGGTTAGAACGTACTAGTACTCCTGAGGTTGTGGGTTCGAGTCCCGTCTGGAGCTCAAAGTTTTCTGCGTTTAACAACTTACAACACCTTGTACAGCAAAAACAACTTTTAACAACTTCAAGCTGAAAACAATTTACTTATCAAATTCTAAGTGTACATGCCAGGCGCGCAACTAGGGGGTGGGGGGTTGCAACCCCTGCCTTTTTAACCCTGCCCTTTTTGTGAGACCTCTAACACTAGGTTAGGCATTAGATAAACAGATAATTAATCGTCTGTTGTAGTACGCAATACAATTCTCCTCAAATCTGGCGAGACTCAGAGGCTTCTAGCAGTGGGCCCAGGCGTCAGCAAGGCTGAATATAATTATGATAAATTTTAAATAATGCAAGACCAAAATAAAAATTTCCGTAACCGAAAATACGAGCAAAACGTCCTCAAAATGCTGGAAATGCCGTTTCAGAGACCCAAAATTCAAATATTTTCCGGGGGCGCATGCCCCCAGACCCCCTATAGGATCTCTGCTTCCCATGCGACTGGTTTCTAGTCCCAAATTGTTTAGAATACTGAACGACTTTGCCCTTTTTTGGCGTTCAACCGCTGCCCTCGAAATTTTCTAGTTGCGCCCGTGTATACATGATGAATACTTTGTTTAAGAGTCGTAGGAGAGGTTAGATAAGATTATCTTAATTCAGAAAAAGCCACTAGTGGCTTATAACTTTGATAAAACATCGATGTTTTATTAATCAATGTTTTAAGTATATATCATACGCGAGAAGCAGTTTATTATCTGATTTGAAAACACCAAGAAGTGTGTGGAAAAACGAGGCGACAGTCGAGTTTTTTTAACTCACTTCGAGGTGTTTTTAAACCAGGTAATAAACGGCTTTCGAGTGTATGGTATAGCTTCTCAAACAAATCAGTATTTAAAGAGAAATTTGAGGTAAAACTTGTCTTAATTTATGGGCGTTTATTACCACATTTCACAACAACGTCTCGGTAACTGATGCCATTATGTTTTCTCATGAATTATTAATGAGTTTGAGAACGGTATTTACAAATATTGATTAAACATTAATTTCTTTGGAATTTTCTTTATGAATTGTTAATGATTTTATAATGTAACTTCTCTTTGGGTTGTTTATATAGAATGAATCGTTTTCGATATACCTCGACAGCTCCTATCGTAGTTTTGGTTTTGATAGCTTCGTGTTATCTAGCAACGGTGTCGGCGAGGCCATCTTGTCCATCTTGGATACCAAAATGTCGATCATTGCTTAAAACCAAACCAGAAACCCACGTGTTTTTCTCGGGAGAAACACAGTGTCCCGGTTGGAATCCGTTTTGTAAAACCTCGGGAATAGCCAGATCATTCCACCATTGTCCGCCTTCGATGCCCATTTGTCCAACACGACGTCGACCAATTCCGCGCCACGTAAGTTTATCTTATGATATAGATATATCTATTTTGAACCAGACTGGCCAAAAACTGCCCCCGTTGTTATTTTAAAGTGTATATTTAATGAAAATTAAGTTTGTCTAATTTGAAAGAACTCTTGATATTGTAAAATAACATCTTCTATAGTTTTTCCATATCTTACTTCATTCTTGAGATATTACTATTTGTTTGATTAGTAAATAAGCACACTGCATACGTCATATTGTATAATGAGTTGTTGGAAAATTAGGAATATTGTTGAAGTTATCGAACAAAGTCCCACGAAACTGGGCATGTAGGTGTATTTGTCTCATGACTTTAAACAAACACAGGTTCAAGCGATCAATACCAATGATATGCACGATTTCTCGGTAACTCATTATACAATGTGACGTATGCAGTGTGATCATTTACATATCAAACAAATAGTAAGATCTCAAGAACGAAGTAAGATATGTACTACTATTTGTTTGATAAGTAAATGAGCACACTGCATACGTCATATTGTATAATGAGTTGTTGGAAAATTAGGAACATTGTTGAAGTTATTGAACAAAGTCCCACGAAACTGGGCATGTAGGTGTATTTGTCTCATGACTTTAAACAAACACAGGTTCAAGCGATCAATATCAATGATATGCACGATTTCTCGGTAACTCATTATACAATGTGACGTATGCAGCGTGATCATTTACATATCAAACAAATAGTAAGATCTCAAGAATGAAGTAAGATATGGAAAAACTGTAGAAGATGTTACTTTACAATATCAAGAGTTCTTCCAAATTAGACAAACTTAATTTTCATTTCATATACACTTTAAGCCCTGTTTGACAGTCCAATCAGATCAAAAAACGCGAGTGAAGTCAATCCTGGCACATGTTTACATGGAGAATCCGATCTGCTTGGAACATTGTTTTCGGTTTTGGAACACTATTTTCTGTGCTTCCCTCAATGTCTGCCATTTAGCACGACACGCACCAACTTCACTCATGCGTATCAAGTCATTTTCAAGTTAATTAAACCGTGTTTAGATGAATCAGATTGGAGACATTCAAGTCAATCCTACCCTGCGAGTCAGAGCCCCTTTCCGACCTACGCAGACTTCAGGGGAAAGTGGGCTCTGCCAATAAACTCGATCTTCGCCCCAAGTTTAGGGCGAGTCAGTCAGGTTTTAAACTGGTCAAACAAGTTCTAGTTTATGAATACACGTAAACAGGAAAATAGCAAGTAACGCGTTAGGGCCTGGGCCCAAAATAGTATCTTGGCAATTGTTCACGCATGCTCAAAAAGAAATATCAAGTTTGTTGGCAGAGCCCACTTTCCCCCGAAGCTTGCGTAGGTCGGAAAGGGGCTCTGATTCGCAGGGTAAGTCAATCCTTGCTTGAATCTCAAGTCAATCCACTCTACTTCTTAGACTGATTTCAGCCATCCGTTTTGATCAGATCGAAAACTTTCAGTCTTCTTCATGTAAACACAGCAAAGAGAAACATCAATCGAAATATAGTAAGGTTAGATTTCCTGCCGAAACAGAGAACGTAGGAGTCTAACGTTTCGAGCGAAGGCCCTTCGTCAGAGAGTTCGTCGATTGTTTAGAATGAATCGTTTTCGATATACCTCGACAGCTCCTATTGTAGTTTTTGTTTTGATAGACTCCTACGTTCTCTGTTTCGGCAGTATATCTAACCTTACTATATTTCGATTGTTGTTTCTACACTGCCTACGCAGCACGCTACTTTTATTACACTAATAAGGAGAAACAACATGGGAGATTTGACTCGAAAATTCAATCTTCTTCATGGGGGAGGGGGGGGGGGGGGGGGAGTTTCCCGCATGCCCAAGGTCAACGTTTAATTATGAGTCCCAAAATATCTATGCAAAGTAATCTCTTTCCATGACGTCTCATAATGTTTGTAAACTAATCTCAAGAAGTAATATGTCAAGGCCGACAATGAGGACTAGACCGGGTTTTCAAGTACTCGGAATTCGTTCCAGTCCGAGGCGAAGCCGAGGACTGCAACGAATTCCGAGTACTTGAAAACCCGGTCTAATCCGAATTGGAGGTCTTTACATGACTTCTCAAAATCACTTAGTGTATTCCCAAAATGAATTAGTGCATTAGTAATTAGTGTATGGATGAATAACCGATTGTGTGAAGTAATATTTCAACTCCAAGGACTTGAAATATTATTTCCAGTCCTTGGACTGGAAATAATATTTCAAGTCCTCTGCCTAGTATTTCCCTAGTATTTCAAGTCCCTTCACGTGGTGCAACTCAGCGCTTTTGATTGATTGATTATCTCATGAATTATTAATGAGTTTGAGAAAGATATACAATCTTCAGTATTGACTAATAACTGGAAATATAATTTAATGGGAACTAATTCAACTTAGCTATAAAAAGTGATTTATTGAATCATTACATCCTGCTTACCAATTGTTTGAAAAAGTCGCTTTTTAGGATTGCAATTTTATATATGGAATGCTAACTCCGGGCATAGTCAATAGAGAATATAATTGTCAGTTGTTTGCTGTACAAGCTGTGTTAGTTAGTAATACTCAGAAAAACTCTGAGCTCTAAGCGGGACTCGAACCCACAACCTTCTGAATGCTAGCCAGACGCTCTAACCATTGAGCCACTAGAACTCAGATAGAGGAGCAAGGTTAACTAGAAATACATGAATGCAACAACCCCTCGCCCGCTTTTATTAAATGGTTTTTTGAAACACCCCCACCCACCCTGATTTAAAATAAGCACTCCTGATATACAACCAATATAAAAACAAACAGATTTCAAAACAAATGATAATCCTCGAGATAATTATAGAATTTATGGATAGGATGACTAACTGATTTGATGAAAGTTGAACATATCAAAGAAAAACTTAGATCTGGTTGTAAAAAATATATTGTTAATTAAGGTTTAGACTGTGCCCAGTCTTCCAGGAACGAGTTTTAACCGCTCGGTTACAAGTACTTGTTGGTCTACAAGTCGCGTTGTAACAGTAAGTTTCCAGTTAAACACTGTTAGTTAGTTTCCGAAATTGCAGCTTGATGTTAGTAATAATTGTCAGTTGTTTGCTGTACAAGCTGTGTTAGTTAGTAATACTCAGAAAAACTCTGAGGTTACAAGTACTTGTTGGTCTACAAGTCGCGTTGTAACAGTAAGTTTCCAGTTAAACAGTAAGTTTCCAGTTTAACAGTAAGTTTCCCGTTTAACAGTAAGTTTCCAGTTAAACAGTAAGTTTCCAGTTTAACAGTAAGTTTCCAGTTTTAACTGGAAACTTACCGTTACAACGCGACTTGTAGACCAACAAGTACTTGTAACCGAGCGGTTAAGACTCGTTCCTGGAGGACTGGGCACCGTTTAAGGTATAAGTACCTTAATTAACCTTGCTCCGCTATCTGAGTTCTAGTGGCTCAATGGTTAGAGCGTCTGGCTAGCATTCAGAAGGTTGTGGGTTCGAGTCCCGCTTAGAGCTCAGAGTTTTTCCGAGTATTACTAACTAACACAGCTTGTACAGCAAACAACTGACAATTATTACTAACATCAAGCTGCAATTTCTGAAACTAACTAATAGAGAATATGTATAGGTTATTTTGAGGCCACGAGGGGATATGTGATTTATTCACCGAGGGCATTACTATATACTTAATTTTCACATTTGACTTCATACTTAAAGCGTGATAATTTGACTGAAGTTAGAGTTTCAGGTTCACTGATTTAATTTAATTCCTAGAATGCCGTTTAAATAGTTTTACATCTAAAAATTTTTTAAAATTTTTTTAAAAAATTTTTTTTTAATTTTTAGAGGAATTATCCCCGTATCTCAATTTAATTGACAATTGTTTGCAATTTTGATGACACCGACATTAATCAGTAAGTATACGGTAACTTCTTTCTATATTTCGGATAATTGTTGCATGGGACAGGGTTCTCTGTTGAAAATATTGTCGGTAATGTTTCTGCATAATCCTAAAGATATTGTGGTAGTTGGTAATTGTGCGAAGTTTCATTTCGAAATTCTCAAAAACAAAGTTGTATTTTACGTGCGAAGTTTGATTTTGGAAGAAGAATGAGTTGAGGATAATACGTAGTTTTCTACGGCACGAAGTATAGTGCGAAAGTATATTGATTACGTCAAGTAGCAGTATTCCCAGGAGGAGGGCGTGTCAGAAACAAGTGTATAAAAGAAGTCGTTTTCCAGATGAAGCATCTCGGTCACTCAGCAGACAGCTCAAACTTGAACATTGAAACTAGGAATCGCAACGTTTTGATTTACTACTTGCTGAGCGGGCAGTGAGCTGGTTATCTTGGTCCCGCCCAGATTTCCTGGCCACCTCGGTGGAAGGTTTTTTCTGGCCTCCCTGATACGAGCTATGGCGCCGATCGAGTGGCGCATTGACCAGGACTGAAGCGAATTAACACTAATTGTGAACTTTCAGCAATCCTAATAGTCGAAAGAACATTTCTTATTACTCAATTTATAACAACGATTGTAAATACGCTACGGAATTATCGATAGTTACAATAAAGAGCTGTCGTCTACTACACTGGACCACAGCAAGGTTTCTCCAACAGTTGTTGTCGTGCCGTCTATTGCGTCCAATAGCAATGAACTTATGATGTCACAGACTCAATAAAAACAAAAGATCATTGTTGTTGTCAACAAAAGGGTCATTGTTGTTATTGAGTCTATGACGTCATAAGCTTCCTCGACTCATTCTTCTCAAGCTCGGCCACTTTAATGGCGGCGCTCCAAAATACAAACTTCACACGTAAAACATCACCTTTTCTTCAACGAATTTTGAAATGAAACTTTGCACGATTACTAACTACCATAATATCTTTAGAGTAGGTGAGTTTCAGGGTGTTGCGCGCGCATCATTTTTCAAAAAAACTGGCAAGCTCCGCTCAAAGTAAACTCATACTGTTTAAAATCAACAAAGTATAGATACAGTTTCTGGATGTTTAACACTGTTATTCTGCTGTTATTGGTCGCTAGTAAGTCTGTTTGCCATTGCTTACTTTGTGGGGAGCCCGTCAAGAGCCCGCCAAGAGCCCACCAATTTCTTTGCAAAACGATGCGCGCGCAATACCTTGAAATTCGCCTATAGAGGCTTTGCATGCTGACGTGACCAATGTAAAATTTTTTTAAATCTTGATAAAATCTCGTGAAAACCTTAAAATCTTAAAGAACACAGCAAGATAAACAATTTTACTTATTTTGAATTTTCCATAATTAATTTTTGAATAAATTATGACGTATGCAAATAATTACGTCAGAAAATTTACATAGCTTGTCATTCTCTTTCATTTTGATATAGATTTGTAATAAAACTGAAAAATGGTCGTTTTCGTTATTATCTTTTAGATTAGTAACTAATCAAGACCATTCACATAAAAATTCCAGGAGTTTTTTAAATTTTAGTTATGGCGGCCATCTTGAAAGGCAATTTCTGCTTTTCAAGATGGCCGCCATAACTAAAATCTAAAAAACTCTGGGATTTTTTACTTAATTGGTCTTGATTAGTAACTAATCTAAAAGATAATAAAGAAAAAGACCATTTTACAGTTTTATTACAAATCTATATCAAAATCAAAGGGAATGACAAGCTATGTAAATTTTCTTAATTAATTATTTGCATACGTCATAATTTATTCAAAAATTAATTATGCAAAATTCAAAATAAATAAAATTGTTTATCTTGCTATGTTCTTTAAGATTTTAACGTTTTCAAGAGATTTTATCAAGATATAAAAAAAATTTAATTGGTCACGTCAGCATGCAAAGCCTGTATTATGCAAAAACATTGCCAACAATATTTTCATCAGAGAATCACTTTAAGCCTTATAGTTTCCATAAAATCATCTCGGTCGCCCCAATCGCCTGAATCCATCCAATCAGATTAGGCAATTCAAGATATCTCTTATCTTGGTCTTAAAATCTATATATTCCTACACTCGAATTTTCCTTCACCCAAAATCCTTAGAACATGCTATGTAATCGAGTGAAATGCCCAATATCACTTATAATATACCCAATTCTCTCCTGGCATTACCAGCAGGAATTGAACCCACGACCTTGCGATTCTAGTGCAATGCTCTGACCACTGAGCCACGGAGGCCGTTGCCGAGTGCTTGATCGCGAGTTCTGTATATATAATAAGGTGGAAGGCCTGGGTAGTTGCGTTTTTCGCAACTGGTCCCAGTTTGGTCTTAAAATGTATATATTCTACACTCGAATTTTCCTTCACCCCAAATCCTTAGAACATGCTATGTAATCGAGTGAAATGCCCAATATTACTTACAAGATATCTCTAGTCTGATTGGAAAGATTCGGGCAATCGGGGCGATTGGGGGGTGGGGGGTGGGGTGGGGAGGGGGGGTGGTGTGGTGTTTACATTACGCCAGCCTGAACTCAGGCCTGACTGATTTCGGGTCGGTTGTAGTGTTTTTACTATAGATCATTTTCATGAGTCCGACCTGAGATTCAGTTCACGCCAGGCTAACGCCTGTTAGACCGAACTGAAGCACTTTCACCTCCCAACTCAATACGTTGTTTTAACAGCCTATCCGAACGTTGTACCTAATAAACTACTGGACATTATATACACATTGTATCCAGTAAGTTACTGGAAATTGTTTAATAAAGAGGTTATTAATGAAACCCTCCCCCCCCCCGAACCCCCTAACCCTAATCTCAAAAATGTGAATTTCCCGGGGGTAACCCTAACCCTAACTTGAAAAGTGTCGGGGGGGGGGGGTTCATGCACCTCCTACCCGACCAACCCCCCTAGTAGTGTTTTTGATTTATGGTCAACAGTTCTTGGCAAAGATTGTGGGATGCGCAGTGAGTTTTAATCCGTTAATTGGCGCATCTTACAATTAAACAATTTCCAGTAACTTACTGGATACAATGTGTATATAATGTCTTGTAGTTTATTAGGTACAACGTGCGGATCGGGTGGTTTTAAATAAGATTGGTGTAAAATCCATATAAACTAATGATTATCACGCGCTGTAAGGCAATTGACACAAATCTTGAAGCAAGAGCGAAACCAAGCCTATATAGTTTCAAGGCTGGCAACAAAAACTGAAATGAAAAATTCAGGCTGGTCCCAGTTCAGGCCGGCCTCATGTATTGTATGCTTTAGGTGAAGAATCATGATATTAATTAGCCGTCGTTAGATTAAAGTGTCTGTGAAATGAAAAATACATTGGCATTTTTGTTGTTTTATTGTACAGAGGAGCATGACAGGAGCACTCACTGAAAATTTCAAGAGAATCTGATGCGTAGTTTTCGCGCTATCAACTCTCAAAGTTTGCCATGGCTAGTTCGTTCTTGGAGAAAAATTGGGCTTTCGGTAACAATGCCTTATGACGTACGCAGATGGATCATTAATAGTGAAATCTATTGTTCTTATGCATAGTTGTCCATCTGCGTACGTCATAAGCATTGTTACCGAAAGCCCAATTTTTCTCCAAGAACGAACTAGCCATGGCAAACTTTGAGAGTTTATAGCGCGAAAACTACGCATCAGATTCTCTTGAAATTTTCAGTGAGTGCTCCTGCCATGCTGCTCTGTACAATAAAACAACAAAAACGCCAACGAATGTTTCATTTCATAGACACCTTAAGTCTTCTCTACTTATACTCGGTATGATTCGTCACTCGAGTAGCACCAAATAGTATAGTAATCTCTATAATTTAAAAGAAAACCGCCCTAAAGTTTGCTAAAATTTCAACGTAATCTTTCTCCGATTTCTAAATACTGACTAAATCTTTCTTTCTTTGGAATTTTCTTTCTTTGGAATTTTCTTTGAAATAAATTGTGTTAAATGTAAATTTACGGCCATTTTGAAACGTCACTGTTGTCATAGCAACGGCTGAAACACTTTATCTGTTAACGGTCTTTGATATCTTGAGCGTTATTCTATGCATAACGTCAGTTTCATTCCTTTCCAAAATTTTCATGAGCCGTTTCTGACGTTGAAGCATTTCCCCCCATATTTTTAGAAATAGTAAAGGCGGTTTTCCACTAGGCGACATTTGTCGAACGACTCGACATTTTTCTTTTGTCTTGGCTAATTAGTTCCACTCGAGAGCTTGCGAGACAAAAGAAAATGTCGCTTCGCGCGACATTTTTCGCCTAGTGGAAAACCGCCTTAAAGCAGCGTTGAAGTATGTTAATGTTTTCTCTTTCATGTATTAGATGATATCAGCGCAACTCTAGAGCTAGCGATATCTCTCCTATGATTGATCATTTAGGCTGGGACTCACTTGACCAACGTAGATTACTGTATCAAGCCACCATGTTTTATAAGATCCAGCAGGGTCTTGTAGGTATTAGTTTCCCTAAGGAGGTGTGCCTTTTAAGTAGAGTTTCCAGGTTGCCTAACATCTCTCCTTTTCGTCAGATCTAGTGCAGTAATAACATATATAAGTATTCATTTTATCCTAGAACAATAGTTACGTGGAATCAGATTCCATATAGTAATCTCTCGTCTATATCTAGTATTCCAAGCTTCAAAACCTCCGCTATGCCTACAATTAAGTCCCTCTGTCATCCATCTTATTGTTTGATTTTGTATTTTAGTTTCTTATATATTACTTGTATATTTAAATCATTTATTAGTTGGGTTTTTTTTTCTCCTTTTTTTTGTTTTGATATATATCGTATGTACTATATTATAATATACAATTCTAGTTATGTACCTGTAAACCTCCTAGTATAGTGTAATAACACTGATTTAGGAGTATTTCATTAAAGCATTAAAGCATTATGCAAACCATAACCGCGTACTCTTATCTTTCTGCCTAGAATCCTGAATGGATTATAACTGGAAAAGAAACGATGGCTTATAATGCTGAATATAAAGTAAAATACTTCTGAAAATAACTAAACCTATAGTTTATTTGTAACGAAGGCATCTTTGTTGTGTCTAACTGAACTATAGTTTACTTGTGACGACGACAACGATAAATAATAATTTATAAACATTTTTATCGTGTGCAACTAAGTTAGTTTACTTGTATTTGTAACGAAAACAACATGTAACCAAATTATAGTTTACTTGTAATGTAGACAACAATAAAAGAAATTTATAACAACAATAATATCGTAACTTGTAAACATCTTTGTTGTGTGTAACTAGAACTATAAATTAGTTTACGTACGACGACAACAAAAGTAATTTGTAAACATCTTTATTAATAAAAATAGAGAAGGCCCTGGGAACGATGTTGACAATAAAATTCAAAATGGCGGCCAATTCTGCAATGGAAAGTTTTCACATTTCCAACGACTTGCAGGCACGTAGCCAGGATTTTGAAAGGGGGGGAGCCGAAATAAAAAAAATTTTTAGGGGGGTCCGGGGGCATGCTCCCCCGGGAAATTTTGAAATCGAGAGTCGCTGAAATGCCATTTCCTGGGCTTTGGAGGAAGATTTTACAGACTCTAAAGGTTAAAAAACGTCATATAAAATACTCAAAACACGCAAACGTCACATAGATACTCAAAATGCATACACTCAGTAGATTGAATACACTGTTTACAGTTTATTTCCTGACACAATTCATATTGCATCAGTTTTGTAGTTACATGTCTGTCGTTTTATGTCAAAAGGGGGGGAGCCGCGGCTCCCACGGCTCCCCCCCTGGCTACGTCCCTGACGACTTGTGGACACCATCAACTAAAAATTCCATGTAAATATTTTGAAATGACTACAGAGAACATCCAGAGTGAAAATGTTTCTTGTCAAGTAATGAAAGAAGATGTTTTTAAAGGCGTGAGTGAGTACGAAGCGTACGTGTCGTAATTTTGTCATGCATATAATAAATGAGTAATCGTGATTTTGCTCGTACAATTAAGGATTTACACTATACTCGTGATATTTGAAAATTACGCCAAATTGGACAATATTTTCAAGCATCACTCGTAGTGTAAATCCTTAATCCTTAATTGTACTCGTTATCATGTGATTACCTACAGTATACTTATCGTGCATTTGTTGGTTGATTGCTTTTATTAAACATTCCTCGTCAGAAACATATATTATGTATAGTTTTATGCCAGTTATGATCAAATTAGCTTCAACAGGACCGGCCAACGGACCAATGTAATGGGAATCTTATCACCATAGACCAAGTCGTAGTTTCATTTAGGCCCACGTGCAAATTAGTTTCCTATTCAATTTGGGCCTCTATGCAAATTACATCGTGTCTATTAAAGCATAACGGGAAGATAACATAGGCTGGGACTGTTTTTTCATGTTTTGGGTTCATTATTTTTAGAAACTACATTTAGGATTATTGTCAAGGATAATCGATAAGCAAATTTTGTCCTTATAGAATACAGTACATAGCTAAACATTAAAAAGTTTCTGAAATCAGAAATGTTATGTTTACTACGGCTGCTTCAGCCTCATGTTATAAATGAACTATGTTTTATCCCGACTCAGATTGTATGCGCAGTCGAAACTCAGATTTCATCTATTACAATGAACTTCTTCCACAGGACTTCAATTATTCAGAATGAGTTTGCATACTAAACTTAATTGCTAATTTATTACACCCTAGTATTTCTAGGTGCTGTGACCAGCCAATGCCAGGATCTTTTCCCGCCCTCTCAATTTCAAAACTAGGCCCCAACAACAAGGATGAATCGAAAAGAATACATACGATTAAATTTTTAATACAAAGAACAAAAATAAATTTGAGTCCTTTTTTATTCAAATTTTCTCTGAATTATTTTCTGTTCTTGCAACTTTTGGTGGTAGTCTTGCTTGTCCTGACTGAAGATATCATATGATTGAATAAGTTCTCTGCTTCTCATGTTTTTCTGTTGAAATTTTTCAAAGCGAACAGTCTAAAAATATTAGAAAATATATACATGTCCTTTGCAATTTTATCATATTTAAATGTACAGTACCAGTTTATTTAGAAATTTTCATCATCTAACACAAGTACTAAGCATTATTTTATTATTATTTTACTGTGTCTAACACCTCACTATTTTACTCTGTCTAACACCAGACTATTTTACTCTGTCTATAACACCAGACTATTTTACTCTATCTAACACCAGATTATTTTACTCTGTCTAACATCAGACTATTTTACTCTATCTAACGAATCAGACTATTTTACTCTGTCTAACACCAGACTATTTTACTCTATCTAACACCAGACTATTTTACTCTGTCTAACACCAGACTACTTTACTCTGTCTAACACCAGACTATTTTACTTCTGTCTAACACCAGACTATTTTACTCTGTCTAACACCAGACTATTTTACTCTGTCTAACACTAGACTATTTTACTCTGTCTAAAACCAGACTATTTTACTCTGTCTAACACCAGACTATTTTACTCTGTCTAACACCAGACTATTTTACTTTATCTAACACCAGACTATTTTACTCTATCTAACACCAGACTATTTTACTCTGTCTAACACCAGACTATTTTACTCTGTCTAACACCAGACTATTTTACTCTGTCTAACACCAGACTATTTTACTCTAGCTATCTAACACCAGACTATTTTACTCTGTCTAACACCAGACTATTTTACTCTAGCTATCTAACACCAGACTATTTTACTCTAACATCAGACTTTTTTTATTTACAGTAAAATAAAAGTAGCGTGCTGCGTAGGCAGTGTAGAAACAACAATCGAAATATAGTAAGGTTAGATATACTGCCAAAACAGAGAACGTAGGAGTCTAACGTTTCTTTTTCTAAGTCCCTTCGTCAGAGAGTGGGTCACACTCTTTACGTTTCTCTCTGACGTGTGCATGTTACACTCTTTCCGTTTCTCTCTGACGAAGGGCTTTCGTTCGAAACATTAGACTCCTACCTTCTCTGTTTCGGCAGTATATCAAACCTTACTATATTTCGCCATTGTGTTAAGTTTATTTACCTTGCACTGCCACCAGAACGGACCACCACAACGTTGACAAAAGCATTCAGATACGACAACTACAATCATAAAACAAACCAGAAATCTAGCATGGTTTTGAAACTTGGTTTTTTGAAACTCGTATTTTGTTTCTCGTTCTCCTCTTCCGAACGAAATTTGCTCTCTTGAAATTTTCTTGGGAAGATTTGTTCCCTCGCTTGTCGTCTCGAATTTGTGGGGAAGATCTTCCTTTTTGTCGACTGTCTTAAACCAGATGCAAGTCGTATATGATAACGGTGCATGTTTTCTAACTTTTTTATTATTTATTAATTATGGTTCAATTATGGTTCAATTATTAATTATGGTTCAAAAAAAAATTTAAAAAAAAGTTTAAAAAAAAATTTTTAAAAAAAATAAAATTATTAAACGTGGAGACATTAGTCAGCGAACTACTAGGAATTCCCAGAAGTTAAATATTCCACTATTTAAAAGTGCTACCGGCCAAAGGACATTTTATTATCGAACTGTAAGCTTGTGGAATTTTCTAGAGTCAAATTTTAAACTTTGTTCTAATGTTTCGAATTTTAAGAGAAGCCTTCGAAATAATCTTCTAAATGACTTTTTAGCAAATTAAATTTATCATACTCTTTCTAGTGTACATATAGATCAAATTAATTTTGGTTGATTTTTGATTTTGTAATATTATTTTTTGATCCTTTGTAATTATCTTTGAAAAACCCCTTTGTGGGAAAGATAATAAATTTTACTACTTTACTACCAATTAAGGGGCATTGAAACATAGTCAATCGAGATATGGTCTGGAAACTCGGCAAACTTCAAAGCGCCTATAATGAGCTGGGATTTTATGTTGAACCGTACCTTACACCGTGCACATCCTTTGTTTTAGGTTTATTAATATTTAAATAGCACGGTTGAGTGATTGAACTGAAACGTTGCAATTGGACAATTCGTTCATTATGCTAAAATACAATGTGTTCAGTGACCGTGCACCGTGTATAAAAATGCATAAAGGCGAACAGAAAGATAGTACCAAAGACTTTAGCTGAGTTTCCAGACCATATCTCGATTGACTATGATTGAAACTACAATCCTGGACGAAACAGACGTGGACATAGCGCGCGCTTTTGTATTATCATTTAGAATTTTAATTGAAACCAAAATTATACGGTCTCCCCCCTCCCCCAGTCAACGTTGTGAGTTGTTAATGCACAAAATCCTCAGCATTTGTTGGCTAGTCGTGGGATAATACAACATCGATGTTGGGGAAGGGGAAGGAACGTTTTATATAGATAGAAATTGATAAAAGTAAGAAAGTAAATAATTAACGTTCAAAAATGTGCATTGTCTCCACAATCTTGTCCAGGATTTAATTGTACAGTAATTGCCGTTTCATATGTCTTTGTTAAAATCCTTTGTTCAAGAAACAGGCATTTTAAATCTATTCAAGATCGATTTAGTTTGTACTGTTCTACCTTATTAGTACTGTGAAAAACCTCTTAGGTTGAGAATACTGATGCTTTTACATAATAAAAACTTTTCACAATGGCCGCCATTTTGAATATTATCTATGTCGGCAATCGTCGGCAGCTTAAGTCAGTCTTGCTATATACAGTGTGTATCAAAAAAACCTGAACCCTTAGAAAACAACCTATTGTAGTTGTTCGAAAACCCTAAGCACTTCGCCGAACCCACAGATGCGTAAAACACACGGTCTTATACACCTGGGAAATTAAGATAACTTGAAGTGTATGCATGGTGAAAGTATTTAAAAGCTTTTTCTCTTCTGTTTAACTTATGTGCTGATTAATTTTTAACGCAGCGCTTTCAGGGCTTTCAAACTACTACAATAGGTTGTTTTCTGAGGGTTCAGTTTTTTTTGATACACACTGTATAACGTCGTTAGGAAGCAAAGATTTCTTTGAATTTCCTTGCAACGCGTGCAGAGAAATGAGAAAGAAAGGCCTGTTGAGGTATAACATGGGAGAATATTTAGTTGAACGCTTTTATGAAGAAGAACTAGAATATTTTCCCATTTCTCTAAAGTTTTGAGCGGGGCCCTTCATCTTATCTTCTTCTTCCAACTCTGAACTTCTTATTAGAGAACGGTTTTTAACACGCCCACTGATGCACAATATAGTCTAATAAGTATAGGTTAGTTACGGGGATGGAGGTATAAGGCACGTTAAAGCTTTCCTTGAAGTATGAGTAATCAATAGGCCGATTTTAAAAAAATATTGTAGAACGAAATTAATTTTGTAGAACGAAATGTTTTGAAAATTAACAAACATAATTTTTCCGGAAAAAAAATTATTCATTCAACAGAATATTTTTGAAATCAGCCTATTGATTACTCATACTTCAAGAAAAGTTTTAATGAAAAAAAAAAATTGGGGGTCACCAAAGTTTTTTTCGAATTAAATTAGTTTGAAGGGTAATTGGCAGCCATTTTGAAACGTCATTGTTGCCATAGCAACAACTGTTGCTTATTGTCAGACTGTTTAATTATGCATAACATTTAGTTTTATTCTTTTTCCGAATTGTTTATGTACGTGTTTTGGACTCTCAAACTTGTATTTTCCATTTTTCAAGAAACTGTATGGAGCCACCTTAATAAGCATAGATTACGTAATTTTCAATAGTTTTGTTTTCCCGAGAGTCTAGATGTTTCTCGAGACGAAGTCGAGGGAAACATCGCGACTCGAGATGCCACGTGACCATAAATGAACCAATAACAGTCTGAGTTACAACTAGTAAAACCCAGCTATATACAAAGGACGTTTGTTTTCTATTTATTTTATGAAATAAGACTAAGAAATGTGGCGTGATGTCACAATCGCGTTTGTATTTAACAAATAAAACATACAGCTCCGTGCATATGTACTCTTATAAAGGCACGTTTGACGTCATTTGAACACGAAAGAAGTTGAGTAGATGCACGAGGCGATAGCCGAGCTCCTTTACACTTCTTTCGTGTTCAAATCACGTCAAACGTACCTTTATAAGAGTACATATGCACAGAGCGGTATGTTTTATTTGTTTTATAAAATAAGAAGAAGAAAAATCAAACTAAAAGTGAGGTAGTTTTAGAATTTGGTGGGCTTTCCGGCCAGCTGACGCCATTCTACGCCATTTTACGTCATTCTTGATCTATGTTCTCTTATAAATGGACGGAGCCCAACCAATCAGAGCGTGCGTAGAGGGCACCTTATTTTATAATATAAAATAAATGAAGGTACCGTAAAATGAGCAAGATATAAAATATCTTTAATATTTCCAGGAAACATTTTTAAATGATATGCACAAACTTTTCAAGATTCATTTATGTTACAATATATTATTATCCTTTATATTTAAATGGCTAACTAAAATGTTATTTTCAATAAGCTTAATATATATTTATTCAATTCGCATTTTTTCTTTTTAATTGAAAAAAAAATTCAATTCAGTTCAGCGAGTAGTTCATTCATATTTCAGCTTAATCTTGTTTTTATTTTAAATAGCTTACGAACTGAATTGAGGATAAGTTGTCTTCTACATGGGGTTGTTTTTCCATCACATGGAGCTCGTTTACCGTGGCCACTTTTTGTCTACAAGAAGAAATCAGCTTTGTTAGAAAATAACCGGTCGAAGAAGGTCTTAATAAACTATAGGTATGTTGTATAGGAAACTCTTTGAAAAGTTAAAACACTTTTTTGACTCTTAGAACAATGCAGGCTTTAGTAATAGGGACTTTAAGATTCAGACAACGGACTATGGCTACCGTGGAAAGTTTAACAGTGATATTATATGGTGGTGTATTTATACATTCAAAGTTCAAGATACATTATCGCACGGACTCGCCTTGTTCTTAAAGCCCAGAAGAGATACACTTGTTCAATCTATGTTAGTCGCGAGAGTATTAAAGCTTAAGCTTTTCCAAGGCTTCTGTAGTGATTCAGGTTCCGCGTTGTCTTTACAACGTAAAAATGCTTTTTCTACGACCCCCTTTACACGACGCCGGTACAATTTGAAAACGGAACAAAATCATGCCGTTTAGGCCTTGCATTTAGACGATACCGGCACAAAAATAACATGAAATGTTGCTGTATTTGCATACCGGCATGATTTGTTCCGTTTTCAAATTGTACCGGCATCGTGTAAACGGGGTCTACATTGTCAACAGAGTCACGACGGCATGAAAATTACTCTTGGGACCGTCATATGCAAAAGCTCTTTGTATTTGACATAAAATTCTATTGTTCAAATACGTTGCCGTAGTCGTTGTATTTTCTTAAAGTCTCTATTAACTCTCACTACTGGGGGCTCTCTAGGTAGGGTATTGATATTTTTTAGTTTAACTCTGGGATAAGGAATGAAAAATCGCCTTTTTAACTCTGGTATAGGGACAGGATTTTAAGGTCACAGCGGAACACCCCTACCCAAAAATTGCCAGAGTACCCTCTCCCCCTGGGGTTAGGCAGAGTAAAATTGACTAAAGTCTGGTTCGTTCGAAAACGAACAATACGGTACCGAGTTATCTGGGGGGGTGGGGGGTAGGTGCATGGTAATTGCTGCGAGCCGTAAGGCGAGCAGCTCACTGATCTTGACGAGGTCTGGGCCGAGTTTATATGCGTTCACAAACTCGATTCTTAGGATTTCGTGGGCGATGATCTTCGGTATACGCAATGCCTACCGATCAGCGGCAGGCATTATTAAATTGTGTGCTACGCTACACCACGTTGTCTTTCTTCCTCGAGGACTTTCCTTGGCAAGTTGGCATTGTTTGGCGCTGGAATATATTGATTTATTAAAGAGAAATAAGTGTATTTTTCTACTAAACTCGGCTCTGTTTGTTGCTGGAAATGCAAGTATACATCAAGGTGACAAAAGATTTAGTGACATTTCGAGGGGCAGACAGTGTACTTACATGCTTCTTTTTTTTTTTTAACAACTTTATTGGGTATTAGCAAAAGTAAATACTGCAATAATAAGACTATAAAGTTATACGATAAAGAAAATGTTATAAGAAAATGAGAAAAATAGTGTACCCAATAGGGAGAAGGCGCAAACGGGACACGAAGACCCATGCGAGGCGCCCCCCTAAAAAAACAATCAACAAAAAAACAAAAAAAACATCTACAAAGAAAGAAGATGAAGCAACAACAACAACAACAACAACAACAACAACAACAGCAACAACAACAACAACAACAACAACAACAACAACAACAACAACAACAACAACAACAACAACAAACAACAACGACAACAACGACAACAACAACAACAACAACAACAACAACAACAACAACAACAACAAAACAAAAAAAGAACAAAAAAAAGCAAACTAACGCTGCGACGCGCTGGACCAACCTCCGACCCAGATGCACACCAAGAAAAAGAGGGATCGCCAATTGATCACTAGGCTTGTTTTCATATTCTTCGGACGATAAACAGTTAAAACAACTATTTTACTGCTAAATAATAAATGGTCGCAACTCGCAGCAATTCGCTTTTGATAAAAACTTCTAGTAATAATAATAGAAGCTTTAATCAAACTCACTAAGTAATACAGTACTACAATAATAACAACAGATCACAATACATTACAAACAGTAAAAGATGAGTTTGATAAGGGGCTAGCGAACGGACACGAGGTCCCAACTAGACAAACCCCGTACATAAATCAATAAATTCAAGTCAATAAAAAATAGTGGACCAAGTCATGGTCCACTATTTACTACTATACAGAATGCGCCATTATCCGCACCTGACGCTGAACTCAGCCCCCTACCCCCGAAATCAAAACGATTTAGTTTGAAATAGACGGATAATGGAAGTATTCAAAGGGCTGGTCCCGACGTCAAGCACTGAAAAAGACGCATCCTGCTATTCCTGAATCTTGCCTAAACATCTCAGCAGCAATAGGGATAACTCGGGGGCTAGGGTCAGAGTTAACCCTGTTTAACATGATAAAACGTAACTAAAGAGTTATCCCTGGCCCCCGAAATAGGATAGATAGATAGATTTTATTAAAATAACACATGTCAGCCTAAAGGGCTGAATTGCGTGCTATATTTTACAATGAAAAGTAATTGAACTTAATATCTATTTTACACATAAAGGTTTACAAATATATGACTATAAGCTAAAAACTACTTAATTTACAAAAATATGTTAGAAACTATTAGTGCTAGAACTAAAAGTCAGATTTGGTCGTTTATATGCCTTACGTATGAAGGGATAAAAGTGTTTCTAAATCTGTTCGTTTTGGTCTGTGGGGGGACAAAGGTTCTTGAGTGTCTAAAGTTATAATTTGGTAAATATCTTGATGGTATAAGATCGTGCATGTTAACCATTGGTGTTGTGGTGAAATAACCCTAGCATCATGTGAGCGCTTCACCCCGAGTTATCTTATTTATTTTATTTTATTTATTTTTATTATATGGCACAGATTACTTCCGGTAAAATCACGCGCTGTGATTGGTTGCTGACGGGGCGAGATTTCTCCGTAATGCCCACGGGCATTGTGAAAATTGTTAATGCCCTACGATTGGAAACAAACAAAAAATCCTAATAAGAAACTTTTATTACCGAAAAACGGCGAAAATAGATGAAATAGACGACGATGAACATTATAAAAGTAAATTCTAGTATCCAGACGAGAAAGAAACAGAAGAAAATAACGCTAGTTCGGTGTTTTGACGAAGTTGAAGGAAGCGAAGACTAAGAAATACAAGATTGATTTTGAAATAAAAAGTGCCATATAATAAACTACTTAATAACCTCGACCGTTCGGTCTTTACGGTAAAATATTAAACCTCGGTTTTGAACGTATTAGCCTCGCTATCGCTCGGTCAATACAGCAAGACCTCGGTTTAATATTTTACCGTAAAGCAGGAATTATTTTAACGTGCAGTGATAACCAATTTGTGCAGTGATAAATGAGATTTGTGCAGTGATAAGCGCAATTTTGTGCAGTGATAAATTTTTTCTTTAATACTTAAGAATGTGTGTTATTCGTGAAAGGATTGTATCAGAAATTATGTTCAAAGGCACAGCACATACTACATTCCAACATATTCTATTTAATATCAATATTTAAATTAGCAAATACATACAAATAAGACGATAAGTTAAAGGACCTTGGTCCACTATCTTAACGTTAAGCGTACCGTAAACTAACAGCCTTGCGCCCTTAATTTCAACTTTCAAGATACATGAGTATAGCTACTATAGCAGGCCCTAGTGTTCTTACTATTTAGCCAGACTGCACAACGGTGCCAACCAGTCAACCCCATACATAACATGCTTGAGGCTTCTCTCAGGTCGATGCGTCTGTGCCCGTGTGATACTGTTTGACCATTGTTATTTTGAAAATGCGAATGTATACTGTGCGAAAGGGATTAAATCATAAAAAAATGGGAAAAGGAGGGCCGCTTATGTATACTATGACAGTATGACTAGTTGATTACTGACGAGCTACCGAGCTACTCAGTGCTCCGTCGCTGTTTAACGTGCTACTGAAGTTAGATTTTATGCCTTTTTCAGCTCTTTATGCAGTGATAAAAATTCCTTAAGATAATCCCTGCCGTAAAGACCTCACTCTCGGTTATTAAGTAGTTAATAAGCTTCGCCAGTACAAAATTATAGACATGACTTAAACCAGAATACACAATTAAACTAAAACAGACATATACATAACATAGACAAAGGCAGGGAATACCGACAGAGGCAAAACCTCCAATAACGGGAACCCGGATACAACAATAGAGGCCAGTTGATCTACGCATGCGTATAATTATACAAAAAGTGACTCAATTGACTCTATGAGCTTGAGTCGGGCCAAAAACATATTTATGCTCGCGAACATCAACTCTGATTATTTTATTTTGATCAATTTATTTGTTGTTGTTTTTGTAAACATCGATGTTGCTAGGAATACAAAGGAATGTTTATAAGATAACAACAGTGATACAAGTAATTCAAAAACTCATTAATAATTCATGAGGAAAACACAAAAGAAAATCATGACCGTATCGTATCTTTATATGTGATAAAGATTTCTCCTGATTTACATAAACTTTAGCTTTGATTTTCTCGGCTTAGACAAGGTTATTTTTCAAACTAACTCCGCCAATCAACTTACCAAGTGGTTCGTTTTTGAAGCTGTATAATAAAGTCGCAGTTCGTGTTTTATCAGATATAAAAACACTCGGCTTCGCCTCGTGTCTTTATATCTGATAAAACACTCCTGCTCGTTTATTATACAGTACATAAAGGAATGAAACTTAGTAAAAATATCGGAGCTCGATCAGTGGAATTTTTTATTAATATATTGAAGTACTGGTATATAAATACCTTTCTGCGTGGACATCCCCAACCGTACGGTCCTCCACAGCGTTGGGATAAACATTGAGTTATTGCCAAAAACAGTAGAAACCACACGAGAAGGCTTTTCGTTGAGAACATGTTGAATTCGCCTCGTTTTTCTCTATAACTCAAACTAAGGTTGTCTTTATCTTCTGCTTGAGACGAGTGGTCGACTGTGAATGAGCGTAGCCTCGTAGCAGCACTTGCTTAAATAAGATAGACGGAGACGATCGTTTATATGTGGGGTATGATCTTTCTGATTGACAAGATCGTTGTGTAGTCATTTTGTTAATTAAAGTCAACTATAGTGTTATCCAGCCTTGGCAGTGACACATTCCAGTATGTCGGGATTTTCAAGCTCTTCCTGTCTAGGTTTTGTTCAAGTTTTCAATTTTAAACATGAGTGTAATTGAAAGCAGATACACGTTGCATGTAAGCACGCGCCTAGGATGTTTCGCCACCCACAACTAAGTGCGTGTTTTTCCCCGCCAAATATTGAAGGCGAAGTTAGGGACCGTTCATTATTTATGCCCAGGGTTGGTACCGAAGAGAAATGGGTTGGGTAACCCAGTTTTTGACGAACTCACGGGTTGGATAAAATAAGATTTGTCTTCAATGATATGGATGAGAGTGATGAGGAAAATAATGAACAACTGAACATAAGGTCTGGGCGAAGTATCCCAGAACTTTCCAAGCCAAGTCTCTGCTCGCGTCGCTGGTTCTCACAATCGATCACTGGGACTCAATCTTTCAGTAAATTCAACAATCTTTATTGAATGATACATAGCTCATACAAAACGATCGCTTTACTTACCTTTATTAACACTCTAATCTCATACAATCTACGATTCAACAACAATTCAATTCTCAACCACTGACTCCAATTAAATGTTTGATTCCTACTGTCCTGCATGCTAAACACTCTTATTTTATATCATTCCAATGGGAATTTTCCCGTTCTAACACTCTAGGACATATCGGAAAACAACTCTGACGTATTTACTGATTTCCTCCCATCTGATTCTTCCGACCAGTTAATCGCGCTTAACTTGGCCGTGTAAACGCAACGGGATTGAAAAACGCTTGCTATTAATACGATGTTATTAATACGATAAAATGCATTTTTTTACCCTGCTCTAGAAGCTTCTATCTCGCTATTCTTTGTTCCTTTGTTTCTTTCTTTCTTTTAGCTATTACTCTTTCTCGTGTACCGATGTCTTCCGTTGTTCTTTGATGACGCTACCCATACGAAGCTTCCAACACCAAAAATATAGGATTATTAAAAAGGGATTATTAAATGACCTTGTAAACGCACCAAGGTGGGGCGCATTTTAAAGTGCACATGAAACGAAAATTAAGTTTGTCTTATTTGAATGATAGTCTTATTTGCAGTTTTTCGTTTCCTTGCCTCGTTGTTGAGATATTTCAGTTTGTTTGATACCGTAGAATCCCGAAAGTAGCGCCTCCCCCGAAAGTAGCGGCCCCCGAAAGTAGCGGCCCCCGAAAGTAGCGGCCCCCGAAAGTAGCGGCCCCCGAAAGTAGCGGCCCCCGAAAGTAGCGACAAATTTGAGATGTCTATAAAATTTCCGACAGTAGCGCCCCCCCCCCCCCGAAAGTAGCGGCCCCCCGTAAGTAGCGGCTGATTAACTCGAAAGTGTTAAGTTTCAACTATCAACGTACCAAAGTGTGTAACAGTCAGAGTTGAAATGGCATAAGGAAAAACTAAAGCATATTAAATGTGGTAAATAGGAAGGAAAAAAGAAGAATATTCCCACAGTATGTTAACGTATTTTACCACCCGAAAGTAGCGGCCCCCCGTAAGTAGCGCCCCCCCGAAAGTAGCGGCCTCCCGTAAGTAGCGCCCCCCGTAAGTAGTGGCCCCCCGTAAGTAGCGGCCCCCCGTAAGTAGCGGCCCCCCGAAAGTAGCGGCCCCCCGAAAGTAGCGGCCCCCCGTAAGTAGCGGCCCCCGAAAGTAGCGGCCCCCGTAAGTAGCGGACCCCCGTAAGTAGCGGCCCCCCGAAAGTAGCGGCCCCCCGAAAGTAGCGGCCCCCGTAAGTAGCGGCCGCCCGAAAGTAGCGGCCCCCCGAAAGTAGCGGACCCCCGAAAGTAGCGGCCCCCCGAAAGTAGCGGCCCCCCGAAAGTAGCGGCCCCCCGTAAGTAGCGGCCCCCCCGTAAGTAGCGGCCCCCAACAGCGGATAAAACCGAAAGTAAGGGGGGGGGGGGGCTACTTTCGGGATTCTACGGTTTGTAAAGTAAACAACTTGACGTCACATGTGCATAATCACATGTTTGGCGTTGTGAGAGAAACACACGCACACACTTCCTTCGAATTAAGTTTGGTTTGATAATAGCAAAGATATATAACCTTCTCTGATAAGTGATAAACAAATTAACTGAAATATCTCAACAACGAAGCAAGGAAACGAAAAACTGCAAAAGATGTTACTCTATCATTTTAAAAGTTCTTTCAAGTAAGACAAACTTAATTTTCGCTTCATGTGCACTTTATAAGCACCCTTAACTTAAGCGTGCTTAAATTTTGGCCGTGTAAACAGAGCTTAAAGTGCCACTAACCCCAAAAAATTTTTTCCCCAAATCTAAAAGCCCGTATTGAGTGGATTAGTCCAGTGAATAAATTATTGGTATTGGACATTTCTTTGGTCTTCTGTAGACGACCAAACTTGCATCTGCATGTCCCATGGCGGAGTAGGAAAGGGAATGGGTATATTCCTGGTGTTACGTCAGACAAGTCAAACAAGGAACTCCTTTGAGCTCTGTCTGGTGAATATATAGAATTTTTTGGGTTGAAAATTCATTTTCCCAACTAACTTAATGTAAAAATTCTATGCATTCAGCAGACAGAGCTCAAATGAGTTCCTTGTTTGGCTTGGCTGACGTCACACCAGAAATATACCCATTCCCTTTCCTTCTCCACCATGGGACATGCACTGCATATGCCAATTTTTGCAACTTTGGTGGTCTACAGAAGACCAAAGAAATGTCCAATACCAATAATTTATTCACTGGACTGATCCACTCAATAAGGGCTTTTAGATTTGCGAAAAAATTTTTTGGGGGTTAGTGGCACTTTAAGTCTGACTGCTATTAACCCTTTTCATTCCCATCGGTTCCATTTGGTACTTCTTAATTTTTACTCTGTCTAATGCCAGACGATTTTACTCATCAAGGGAAGACCTCCACATGGCGGGAGTTAGAGTCTTAATTATATAATGTAACTTTTCCGACAGTCTCACTCACATGACAAGCCAAAGCTGTGTAAAAAATTGACTGAATGGTCTTATTAAAAGTGCCCCTAACCGCGACATTTTTTATTGTCTTATTTGGAAGAAATTTTAAAATGATAAAGTTCCTTCTTTAGAAGATTTTCGCTTTTTCGCTTTGTTTTTGAGATATTTCATTTTGTTTGATATGCAAATGTCCGGAATCTACGTCACACATGCATAATGACTTATCAGAAAATGTTATATATCGACGAAATATAGTAAGGCTAGATATACTGCCGAAACAGAGAACTCGTGATCAAGCTCTCGGCAACGGCCTCCGTGGCTCAGTGGTCAGAGCATTGCACTAGAATCGCAAGGTTGTGGGTTCAATTCCTGCCGGAAGGCCTGTGTAGTTGCATTTTCGCAACTGGTCCCGGTTTGGTCTTAAAATGTATATATTCTACACTCGAATTTTCCTTCACCTAAAATCCCTAGAACATACTATGTAATCGAGTGAAATGCCCAGTATTACTTCTATTACAACTTTCGAGTGTTTCAAATCAAATCAAATCAAATCAAACTTTATTTAATCAGGGTAGTCACGTCAGTTCAAAAGAACTGTTATCAATGTGAGATAACTTCTCAAATGAATCAGTATTTTAAGAGAAATTTGGGGTAAAAGTAATGATTTATGCAAGTGTTTGATCACATATCCAAACTCAGTCTCGATACTCATTCCTTTGTTTTTATCTTGTAAATTATTAATAAGTTTGAGACGTGATAGAAAAAAAAAAGAATAATCTAGTCGATCTTGATTTCATCACGTTTTGTGATAACGTCCAAAGAGCATGCATGACCGTTGAAATGTCAGTATTTCATTGCCAACAACTTTGGCAGTTGACAATTTGCCGTAACAAGATCATTTTTTAGAGAGTCTAAAAGAACTAGATTGTGACAATACCAGCTGCATGAGCACAATGTGAAAATAAACATCTTGAAGAAACCGAAATATGGATCAAAACAAGACACAAAAACAAAGTGAAAATATTTGGATTTTATTTATCAGTTACTGAGTTGACTAAAATTAAACTTCTATCTTTTTACGTTTATTTTAAAAACTCTTGTACTGCCACAGTCGACCTTTTTAGTTTACTCTGGCTAACGCCAGACGATTTTCCTCGTCAAAGGAAGAAATTTGGTATGCAGTAAAAGAGTTCAGTATAGCCCATCCATCTTAGCCCGTCTCACTATACTCTTTCACTCCTACAGTCAACTTTTACTATTTTACTCTGTCTAACGTCAGACTATTTTACTCTAACCCCAGACTATTTTACTCTGACACAACGCCATGCTATTTTACTCTGTCTAAGGCCAGACTATTAGTGTCCAACACCAGACTATTTTACTCTAACACCAGACTATTTTTCTCTATCTAACGCCAGGCTATTTTACTCTGTCTAACACCAGACTATTTTACTCTATCTAACACCAGACTATTTTACTGTCTAACACCAGACTATTTTACTCTATCTAACGCCACGCTATTTTACTCTGTCTAATGCCAGACTATTTTACTCTGTCTAATGCCAGACTATTTTACTCTGTCTAACACCAGACTATTTTACTCTGTCTAACACCAGACTATTTTACTCTTGAAGAAATCCGCTAACACTAGTAGTGAAGAGAGCTATGATGCAGGCTTTGGAATTAAATCAAAATATTACCATTTCACTTTTCTGCCTTGTTTTTGATCTATATCTTTTTCAAGATAGTTATTTTCGGAATTTGTTTTGAACTGTATTATCGGCATTTTTGGTGCGAATAACTAGCTTAGTTGAGTGCATTTTTTCTTTCAAGACATTCCTTATTGTCGAGACAACTCAACCGATATACCAACATTTTTGTTTAAATAACAAGTATTCTTTGCAATCAAGATTGGCATAAAAATACGATGCAGGACACCTCAACTATTGTCTTTTTTTAAATTCCTGTGATCACACCTAGAACCCGAGGCAATTTTCGAAACACAGAGCCGAAGAACATTTTTGTACATGATCCAGTGCTAGTACTTTAACAATTCTATTATTATTTACTTTAGTTGATGCATAATTAAACTAACACTTTGAAGCCTGAAGACGAGTATTTTATTCTGGCTATCGGCAGACGATTTTATTCAACACCGCATGTAGGGAGAAGTCCAGGCCTCAAAGTGTTAAAACATATCTTTTTAACACATTGAAGCCTGAAGACGAGTCTTTAGTATTTTATTCTGGCTAACGCCAGACGATTTATTCAGCACAGGGAGAGGTCCATGTCTCAAAGTGCTAAAGAATAACCGAGGCATACATTCTGCACTGAAGCCGTCATTAATGTTAAAAATACATTAGTTTCAGCTCGTATATATCGTTCTATCGTTTTATTGCCCGGGAGTAATTATTTTTATCGCCAACAAAATTGCGCAACTTGTCTAATAGGGCTATCGATACTTGCAAAGCAGACTAATTAGCTTGGTTGAAAAATATGGCAGCTAGTATAAAAAAAAAATAGAGTCAAGGTCAATGCTAATAAGGGCAAATGTTTCTCTAATCCATGACTTTGGCTTCAAACATAGCGGGAGATGTCACCATGGAATTAACGAAGAATGTCGGACAGTTCGGGTACAAGGAACAACGTTTGACGTTTTTCTTGTGCCTTGGAAGCTTCCGTTTACATCATCGAAGGCAGAATTTTTAGAAGAACAATTGAATGTTTTTGCTTGTTGCGTAGAATTGTTTTCCTGTAATCGGGAATCTGGTTTTTGAGCAGATTTAGGTTGCGCGCCGTGGGAAAATCGAAGGCACAACATTTGCATTCGACGTTGTTATTAGGGACCTTAAGATCTACGACGGCAACTTCGAGGACTACGTCCTTCAAACAAAAGCTTTCTTCTTGCAAAACAAAGATAATGAATAATTTCTAGTCCCAAGAGTAATCTGAACACCTTCTTCGCTCTGTATACAACGCCACTCAGACCATTTTCACGTCTTCAGGACGACGTTGACGCGTGGGTGATGAGAACTGTTGTCTGAGATTGCCTTAACACAGACACGGCAACCGTTTTAACACTTTGAAAATTATAAAACAAGCTTCAAGTATTGAATACAGTAGTCATTTAACCGTGACTTTTTTTTAATGCTAAAATTTGAATTGCTTTTTAACCGCCGTCGTCGTCCTAGCATCTTAAGGTCCCTAATACCGTAGTTGTGCGCTATTAGTCGTTGTTTCTATTAGATAGTAAATTACAACTTTAGTTCTTCCGAAATATCGTCTTTTACTACCATCACAAATGCGAACTACTTAGCCGCAAATAGCAGACGTTGTAATCTAACTTTGACCCACAGTGTCCGAGTTTTTCAATATCTCCCGTTGCGTTTCACGCCAAAGTCATGGATTGGTTTTGATCTTGGGAGACAATTGTTGCGAAACACGCATTGATGGGGGGCGACGATATCAACTAAAGAACCGGTTTCCGGCAGCATGCCGTATGCCACATATGTCTGAACTTATGTATACATCAACAAAGCTGTGTTTAATTAAAGGTAGTGTCACCATGACGCAAACTTGAAAAATTTCGTGGAGAAATTCAAATTCACATGATTAAAATAAAATTAAAAAATTATCGCGAATATAACACACGTCAAAACTTGGACTAAATAGTCCTTAGGAAATGCACTAATGAGGTACTATTTTAACGTTTTGTGAATACTATTCCTTTTCTTTGCACACAAATATAATTTTTGTCTCGCGCAAAACTTTTAATTAAGCGATAATTTAATACGCTGTGCCTTCTCATAAGTACCGGCTACCCGGCTTTATATCGGGGACATATTGTTTGGACCGTAAAACCCTTCGTTATTCTAGCAGAAAACCCAATCACTATTTATCTGGCAGTCAATTCTATGTATCTTGCCTAAATGAAAACCAATTAACAATTCGACAACGAGCCCGAGTTGTTTATGAGCTGATACAGTTGACGAGACACAGCTGAGTGGATTATCGTTCATAGACATCGACGACGAGTTGTCTATAATTGTTTTAGTATAAACCGATTAAAACTATTGTTTTAATGAAACAAACTGCCATTGTTTTGTATTTAAAACTTGACTCTTTCGCCACTCGTGGTCAGTGATAGACAGTGAGTAAGCCAATCAGAATACGGCATTTGTAACAGTCCACTAGCTGGTTTATACCAAAGTTGATTAGTATAAGCCAGCTACCGGACTAGCTATTACAAATTCTATAGACTGTAGAAAAGTAGAGTGTTGCGTAGGCAGTGTTTTAGATAGAGCAAAGTGAAAAGATGATAAACTGCCGAGAATAGTTTTTCTTTCGATCACTACCGAAGGCTTTCCCCTTGACGAGTAAAATCGTCTGGCGTTAGCCAGAGTAAAATTAGTAAGTTGGCAAAATGCAAATGTGGCCAATCAATCAATATTCTTTAGTTAAACACGGTATCACTTCATTAATACATGCTCTTCCAGTGAGCCGTGTACAATTTTTAAGAATAATTACAAATATATAGAAACAATTACAAATATATATAGAGTACCTATAAATTATTTACAATCTTTTATAATAATACCTAATAACTATGATAACCTAACTACGAGTTTTAAAAGATTTCACATTGTCTTGACTTCTTATATCTCTCGATAGACTATTCCAGAGAACCGCTCCCTGATAATGAAAGCTGTTTTTGCCAGCTTCAGTATATGGTCTTGGGGAAGCACAGGTGGCATGTGCTGTTAGGGCGCTGCCTCTCACCGCTGTAGTTAAGCCCAGTTAGACGGGGTTAGTACTTGGATGGGTGACTGTCTGGGAATAACCCCATTCCCGAACTTTAATTTCATGTGAGTAGAGTTTAGTTGGTCTCTCCTGTGCTTCGAGGGTTTTTCGCAGGGTTCTGCGGTTTTCCTCCCTCTGTAAAATCAACACTTAGGTCTTAGATTATGTCGTGCACTTTAACATGATCCTCTGGCTCGGATGCCATTGGGCAACCACATCCTGTGTTTACGACATTAAATAAATCATTACATTACTCAATGGGACATAAACATTATCCTCTGAGTTTCTCAAGCTATGAAGTTATGTTTTCAAACAGGTTAGTTAAATAACTTGGTGCCCTGTTATAAGCACTATTTTGTACATCATCAGCCAGTAAACGATTAATAAAGAACTAACGTTTCGTCAAGCGACATGATTTGTATTACATTTTTCCTTGACTATATAGTAATAGTAAAATTTTCAGTAGTGAAGCTGTGACTACTCATGAGAAACATCCTGGAGTCTCCAGACGTTAGATTGAACGTGCAATCTTATGAGAACCAGTGTCTGTCTTGACACGGTTGTAGTAGGTTCAGCGACTGTCTGAGAACCCGAGATTTTTCTAGAGTACTAACAGCTTGACTCATAGCAAATCAAAAACTTTACTTTCAAACAGTTTTAATTACCCTAGGCTAGTATGTTTCAACTTATCTAAATAAAGTATTGCTGTGCTTATTTTTAAAATTGATGAGTACTCGTTTATTTTCAGATCAGGAGCTTCAAATTAGTATTATCAAAGGAAGTGAGATAACTCAAATCGTCTCGCCAATCTCAAGTGCTTCTTCAAGAGCGTGCCGAGATGCAATCTTCACTGTCTCGTCTTCATCAAGGTCAAGAGCAAGGTAAGTCAGTACTGAAGTGTATTTTCATCAACGTCTGAACTAATTTCGTCTTTTTAGCATCGTGATGTTATCTGTGTTTGCGGCCTTGGCCGCCAAACCGCCTGAATTAGAAACACAAATCAAAATATAGCTAGTAGGTTGGATATACTACCGAACTGACAGGGAACGTGGAAGTGGACGTTTCTCGCTGACGAAAGGCCTTCGCTAGAAACGTTGTTTTATTTTTATTTCTTATTTTATTGAATTTGTCACAGTAAATAATCACATTAAATTGGATACAAAGGTTGCTATAGTACATAAGCAAATACAACAATCAAAGAACAATAAAAACGCTTACAAAACAACAGATAAAATAGATGTGACAGGAGAAAGGACAGGACTTGCGTCCCTATTGAGACCCGACCCCTCAAACAATATACTCAAAATAATATAAACTTAAACAGTACACTCAATAGTGATACATACACATATATACATATGCATGTACATAATATCACACACATATATACACATATATGGGAATGACTAACATGACGAAAAATATAAAAATAATCTGTAATTGACCATAATAATAGCAAATGTATCTAGAGTTCAGATATTATAACTTAGGTAGAGCCAGGAGGGCTGTATGTTGATAACTTTTTAAAGTACAACTTAGTTAGAGTAGACTTGAATTTGGGAAGCGAGTGGTAGACTTTAAGATAAGAAGGCAGACTGTTCCATAGTTCGGCTGATTTAATAAAAAAAAGGCTATTCGTTAGACTCCTACGTTCTCTGTTTCAAACCTTACTATATATAATATTTCGATTTTTGTTTCAACACTGCTACGCAGCACGCTACTTTTGTTTCAACGCAGAAGTCTAATGAATTCGAACGAAGGTCCTTCGTCAGAGAGAAACGTGGGCGAATAATAAGGGCTTTAATTAGCTCGAAACGTTTATAGACTCCTACGTTCCCTGTTTCGGCAGTATATCAAACCTTACTATATTTCTATTTGTGTTTCAACACTGCCTACGCAGCACACTACTTCGATTGCACTGTTGAACTACTAGAAACATTTTCTTTGTTCCCTTACTGAGAGAGGGAAGAAGGTTTTGCCGTATATGGGTTTGGTTGCAATTGGGGTATATGCTCCGTCGGTTTTATATATTTCTTATTTAATAAAGCCATACACAGTGTCACTAGGACGTAAAATTGGAAAAATTCGTGGACAAATTCAAGTCAACATGATTAAGGGATTGACAATCTAATCTGATCGATCGAAAAACGCGAGTGAAGTCAATCCGGGCACATGTTTACATGGAGAATCCGATCTGCTTGGAACATTGTTTTCGGTTTTGGAACACTATTTTCTGTGCTTCCCTCAATTCTGCCATTTAGCACGACACGCACCAACTTCGCTCTTGAAAATGTTCAAGTCAAACCGTGTTTACATGAATCAGATTGGAGACATTCAAGTCACGATCCTCTGCGTAGATTGACTTCAGTCATTCGTTTCGATCAGATCGAAAACTTTCAATCTTCTTCATGTAAACACAACAAGGAGAAACAACATGCGAAAGTTGACTTGATCATGTAAACAAGACGTTAATACAAATATGAATAAAAACAATGTTTTGCGCAACAACATTGCATGCATATCATATATAGGGTAACCGCAATAGCTTGGCTAATCACTGCGGATGTGGAAAATTAACAATTACAGCAGACTTAGACATGGGTTTAAACAAATGACTAAAAACAATAACAAAAACAGATTTAATTAGACAACAAACAGTTTTACATGTAGGACAAACAAATTTCAAAGTAATACTTCGCATTTCATGCACTCGATTAAACTCGATAAGAATATATACATATTAACGTAGGATAAAAACAAGAGCCCCGCTCAAAACTTTTAAATGAAGAGCCATAACACACAAGATTAAACAATATAAATCGATTTTACTGACGTTTTGTTACTTAACCAGTAACATCTTCTGGGCGAATGAAAGAATTACAAATGAGTATACTGAATGATAGATTATAAGAGCAAACCGGGATCAGTTGCGAAAAATGCAACTGAACATCAGGGCTTTAGATAGATAGATAGTTTATTAAGTTTCAAAATTGCAGCCTGCTAAGGCTGAATTAGATAAAAACTTTACATCAATTAGATCTATGAATTACTTAAAAATATATAAATATAAAAATATGAAAGTACTATATGCAATTACTATAGATAAAGCTGTTCTTTAGTCGATTAGTCTTACAGACTGGAACATGGAATTACCGGGCGCTTCGCAAGTTCTTGCTACAATGGTTTTCCTTGGGTAAAAGTTTGTGCAGCTTATGTTCATTATTGTTACTTATTTCCTCAAATAGTTTGGTAGTTATGATTCTCCTGCGGTCAGATAGGCTATCTAAATTACAAGCTATCAGAGCATCGTTATAGGCGACAAAAGGAAAGGGCTTTCCAGCTGGTAATCAAACCTGCGCGACCCTGCCATACCAATGCAGTGCTCTGACCACTGAACTACAGAGGCTGTTGAAGGAAGCTTTGTCAACGAATTCTGTATATATGATGATGCACATCTTGGTAATCACAGGTTAACACTTTGAAGCCTGCAGACGAGTCTTTAGTATTTTATTCTGGCTAATGTCAGACGGTTTTATTCAGCACAGGGAGAGGTCCAAGTGTTAAGTTTATAGCAGTAACATAAAACAAATACAAAATTCAATTTTATTCTTTATTTTATGGTTTGCTTTTTCAGTTGCTTGACTATGACCCCGTTTACACGATGCCGGTACAATTTGAAAACGGAACAAAATATCATGCCGTTTAGGCCTTGCGTTTACACGATACCGGCACAAAAATGACATGAAAACGGCACAAAATGAAGACGGGTTCCTTGACGGCATGAATGAAAATGCAACACTAACCGGTATTGTGTAAACGCCCGTGATGTATACGACCACAGTATTCGGGTCAGCAGTATTCACAAAGTCTTCTCAATTCTCGTTGGAAGAAAATAGTCACATGCTAATCCGTTATTATATTATACCGGCACCGTGTAAACGCAAGACTTTTTGGCCTGTATTTACACACCGGCATGATTTTGTTCCGTTTTCAAATTGTACCGGCATCGTGTATAAACGGGGTCTTAATCTCTTAGCTGCTCAGTCTAAATTAAAGTATATATTGCGTATATATCAAGTCATTTTCATAATCCACTCCACTGCGTGGATTGACGTCAGCCATCCGTTTCGATCAGATCATAGACAATCCAGAAGACATTGTAACAATCCATTGTCTATGACATTGTCCTATAACAATCCATTGTCTATGATCAGATCGAAAACTTTCAATCTTCTTCATGTAAACACAACAAGGAGAAACAACATGCGAGATTTGACTTGGTAATGTAAACAAGGCCTTAATACAAATATGAATAAAAACAATGTTTTTCACAACAACATTGCATATTATACTATATAAGGTAACCGCAATAGCTTGGCTAATTACTGCGGATGTGGAAAATTAACAATTACAGCAGAGACTTAGACATGGATTTAAACAGATGACTAAAAACAATAACAAAAACAGATTTAATTAGACAACAAACAGTTTTACATGTAGGACAAACAAATTTCCAAGGAATATTTCGCATTTCATGCACTCGATTAAACTCGATAAGAATATATACATATTAACGTAGGATAAAAACAAGAGCCCCACTCAAAACGTTTAAAATTACAACAACATTTTAATCAAGATTAATAATTTAATATCACTACTGGTACATATGATACATACAAATTACAGTTAAATACAAACAATTTAACATATTAAACTAGTAACAATAAGGATAAACAAACTTTGATCAACTGCGATGCACCCCAGTCTTAGAGTCTTAGTACCTTAATACATTATAATTGATCAAAATTCGTTAATATATCAAAACAGAACTTAGCTACTAGTGCCATTATAGATTTGTCTTTCATTGAAACCATATACATAAACAGGTCCTGATTGTTGAAAGAGCAAAACGAATAGTTTATTTGATATAGTTTATGGATAAAATTTGCTCTGAGATCAGTAAACTTTGGATTGTTGCATTGCATTAAATAATGTTGTTCATTCCCAACCTCATTTAAGTTGCAATGTTTATATAAATTGATTTTACTTATAATCTTCTGAGCAAATGAAAGAATTACAAATGAGTATATATACTGAATATATCCAACTAATCCAAGCAACGAAATAAAAGTAGTGTGCTGCGTAGGCAAACAACAGTCGAAATATAGTAAGATTTGATATACTGCCGAAGGCGAAACAGAGAACGTATAGGAGTCTAACGTTTCGAGCGAAGGCCCTTCGTCAGAGAGAAACGTATACTGAATATATCGGACGTTTTAAGACCAAACTGGAACAAGTTGCGAAAAATGTAACTTCAAGGCCTTCCAGCTAGGAATCGAACCGGCGACCCTCCGATGCTATTGCAATACTCTGACCACTGAACTACACAGGCTGTTGCAGGAAGCTTAGTCAACGAATTCTGTATAAGATAATGGTGGTAATGTCGGTGAAGAATGGGACGTATTATAAGTAATATTTGGAATTTTAGTCTGGATTTCCAATTACTTTGATTCCACAGCATCATAGGTTAAGTTTATAGCAGTATATATTGTAACATAAAACAAATACAAATTCAGTTTAAATTCGATTCCTTATTTTATTGTTTGCTTTTTCAGTTGCTTGACTACTCAGTCTAAATTAGAGTAGAACATTTTTCTGTTAATGAACGTTTTGTGCTCATTAAAATAGAACACAAACCGGACAACGGATTACTTTGTCTCAAATCTCGGACGAAGGAGTACGACAACCTCCTACCCAGAGTCTTACCTCCGCTCCCCCGCCCGCGCCCCCCGACCCCCTCTGCGGAAAGACCCTGGTACACTCTGGTCACGTGCCAGATGACGACCATGCAGGAGGACGACCGATGATTTGGACCTAGATTCCGGCGATGCTATATCCTTAAGAGATGCGAAATACGACATCATTTATATAATGGCCAGACACAAAGTTGAGTCAAATTTCAAACTAAACAACCCCTCCCTACTAGGGTGAGGCGGTTTTTATAAAAAACCGAAAACCGCCCGAAAAAACCCGAGTAAACCGATTTTTTTAAAACGCGTTCGAAACCATAGTTAAAAAAACATGCATGACGCTACTCGCGCAAGATTTGAGTTTCAAAAACAATTGTATTGATTATAACATCCTAACTACGAATTACAAAGAAACATGCAGTATATAAGATAAATTTTACATCCAGGAGAATCGTCCGGTTTTTCGGCTTTCTTGAAGAAACGCCAAACGGCACTTTGGCTCATTTTGGCAGAGAAATGTTACCAGTAACCAACAGTTTCGGACAGCGTAACAAAGTATTCCAAGTTCCAACGAACGGTTATTTAAAAAGGCAAAGCTGAAAGAGCACGAGTCAGAAAATATATGCGATATAACATTGAAAGCGAAAATTGGTTAATTATTCATGTTACGCTCCGACTGTTTATGAGTCATACACCAATTTTACTTTAGACCTGTCTTCGCAGAGGTCCGCCTTCATTTGAGCCAATCAAAATTCATCTTGGTTTGATCCGCTTATGCGTTCAAGCTCGTGCGAATCTGAATCGAAGCCTTTCCGTAATTTCCGTTCTTATATCGGAGATCATACCTGGCAATAAACGTACGTCAATTCCGCGTGTAAACGCAACAAAAACCCGTGTAAGTATGGTTCGATTTCATTGAAATACCGATTTTTCTTTCGATTTTTTCGGTTTTTCGGTTTTCCTCCAAAAGCAAAATCGGTTAAAAAAACATCGGGTTTTTTCGGTTTATTGATTAACCGCCTCACCCTACTCCCTACAGTGAAATAATTGTTACTGCCCATATTTTGGGAAGTACGTGACCAGAGTGTACCAGGGTCTTCCGCAGCGGGGGGTACGAGGATGAGGAGTACAACAGTCTTATTTGCTTTGTTGTTACAGCCAGAAAAAAGGAGGCTTTATTATTCTATGGCTACATAGCGAAAGGCCACATTATATAGGAATGTTGAAGATTCCATAAACTATACCTAAACCTAAACGAAAACGCTATTGCGAGACAAGCTTTAAGACAGATTGCAACGTGTAACACCCCTTGTTTATTAACCTGTTTCGCTTTCCATTGCGAGACAGCAGTCAGCTTCTTTCGCTTCCTTTAAAACTCAATTGTATAAACTCTATCACAATAAGTTAAACACTATAGCACGTGGAAGACAGTATGTCCTAATTGTAGGACAATTAACAGACCTTTTTGCTGCTGAGATTTTTAGGAAAGATTCAGGAATAGCAGGATGCGTCTTTTTCAGTGCTGAAAAACGTCTGGATCAGCCCTTTGAATACTTCCATTATCCGTCTTTCAAACTAAATCGTTTTGATTTCGGGGGTAGGGGGCTGAGTTTAGCGTCAGATGCGGATCATGGCGCATTCTGTATGGTAGTAAATAGTGGACCATTGTGTGTATTGTCATGAATTTATTGATTTATGTACGGGGTTTGCCTAGTTGGGACCTCGTGTCCGTTCGCTAGCCCCTTATCAAACTCATCTTTTACTGTTTGTAATGTATTGTGATCTGTTGTTATTATTGTAGTACTGTATTACTTAGTGAGTTTGATTAAAGCTTCTATTATTAATATTATTATTATTATTAGACAGGTTTCCGCACAAAACGTTGCGCGAAATTGAAGTGCATCCTACGGCTTTGGTGAAACCGTTCTCGCAATGCAAAGCGATACAGGTTCATAAACAAGGGGGTGTCACACGTTGCAATCTGTTTAGAAACTTGTCTCGCACAGGTTTCACGAAACATTGCATCGGCCATTGTATAACAGAGGCTTAACTCTAATTTTAGTAGCCTGTTAACAGCTTAACCTAGGCCATGGTTCCAATCGGATCAAAAAACGCGAGTGAAGTCAATCCGGGCACATGTTTGCATGGAGAATCCGATCTGCTTGGAACATTGTTTTCGGTTTTGGAACACTGTTTTCTGCGCTTTCCCCAATGTCTGCCATTTAGCACGACACGCACCAACGTCACTCACGCGTATCAAGTCATTTTCAAGTCAAACCGTGTTTAGGTGAATCAGATTGAAGACATTCAAGTCGATCCTTGCTTGAATCTCAAGTCAATCCACTCCAGTGTGTGAATTGCCTTCGGCCATCCGTTTCGATCAGATCGAAAACTTTCAATCTTCTTCAGGTAAACACAACAAGGAGAAACAACATGCGAGATTTGACTTGAACACTTTCATGCATAGTTAGTGGAGGGGGATGGTTTGGAAGCTACATTGTCTTTCAAGATTATGTAGTGGTCATGTTGATGAACACAATAGTTCACGTTGGAGGAAGGCAATTGGTTGAAGAAAGGAAATTCTATGGGCACGTGACGACGAAGGACTACACAACGAACAAAGGACTTACAACACGTGACGACGAAGGACTACACTAATTAAACCCAAACGTTGGTATTGGATGACTGCTTCATTATACAGAAAATACAATACATTCAGTGACCGTGAAATTAGACAAACTGAACAGGAAGTTTCCTTTGTGTTAAAGTCATTAGTCCTGAGTGGAAACTAACCTTTAGGGGACTTACACAATTTCATAAACAGCCGTATAGAGCGTTTTCACTCACGTGATCGGTGGCCCATTGGGTGGTGAAACAATACGAAATATTTGAATAAGAAATAGCTAATTCCCATACCGTACATCAATATGGCCGCCATCTCATTGTTTTGGTCCACCAATATGGCCGCCGTGACGTAAGATGAAAACACTCTATAGGTGGTGTGCAACCAATCCCTTGAGATTCGAAGATAGTTTCGCCATGTTGGATGATATTATAATTGCAGATGATGAAAATCTTTTGAAAACGTCAACCAACATGGCGGCAATGACGTAAGATGCACACCAGCAATAGAATAATCGGAAAGCTGAAGAAAACCCTTTCCCGACATTGTTTCCCGACAAAAAAGTTTCAATCTTCATCATGTAAACACAAGGAGAAACAACATGTGAGATTTGACTTGAACACTCAATCTTCATCATGTAAACACAACAAGGAGAAACAACATGCGAGATTTGACCTGAACACTCAATCTTCTTCATGTAAACACAACAAGGAGAAACAACATGCGAGATTTGACTTGAACACTCAATCTTCGTCATGTAAACACAACAAGGAGAAACAACATGCGAGATTAACTTGAACACTCAATCTTCGTCATGTAAACACAACAAGGAGAAACAACATGCGTGATTTAACTTGAACACTCAATCCACTTCATGTATAAACACAACAAGGAGAAACAACATGCGTGATTTAACTTCAACACTCAATCTTCATCATGTAAACACAACAAGGAGAAAGAACATGGGAGATTTGAATTGAACACTCAATCTTCTTCATGTAAACACAACAAGGAGAAACAACATGCGTGATTTGACTTGAACACTCAATCCACTTCATGTAAACAACGAGGAGAAACAACATGCATGATTTAACTTCAACACTCAATCTTCATCATGTAAACACAACAAGGAGAAACAACATGCGAGATTTGACTTGAACACTCAATCCACTTCATGTAAACACATTTCATAAACAGCGTAATGATCGGAAAGCTGAAAAAAACTTCTCCCGACAGGGAGGCCGACCGAGACAGCGTATCAGTGCACACCTACTCCCTGTAATCCATATATCTATGACGGGGTTTGTCTCACAACAGCTAGAAGTTCCGTAAAAAGTATTATAAAAAACAAACAAACACGTTGCTCTAATTTCTATTGTTATGCAAACAATGTGATTTATTGTGTCCGACACAAATATAGAATACTAGAATATTCTGATATTAAGGTCGCAATTGCGTACACGCGTAAAAACGCACAACTTGTTCACGGTTGTCAACAGGCGTGAACAATGTTGTGCTGCTCGCTGTGAACAAGTTGTCAACAAAGTTGTTCACTTATGGTTCGAACAACTTGTTCACGGATAAATCAATAGTCATGAACAAGTTGTTCCAACAGCACATTTTTTATAGCCAACAACGTTGTTCGCACATGATACAACATGTTGTAACAGCATGACGAAGTAACAACGATGAACAATGTTACAACAATGGTGAACATGGTTGATGTATCAACACGTTCTTCGGTTGTTACGACATGCGTGAACAACGGTTGTTGTTTCATCAAGCTGTAACAACTTGTTGAAACAATGATGAACAATGTTGTTCATTTATCAATGTTGTTCACATATGTCAACAAGTTGTTACAACATTGTTCAGGCAACAATGCTGTAACAACTTGCGAGATTTTTACGCGTGTAAGTGCGTACCACTGACCTATATATAACTGGAGTGCAGGGCCCGTCTATAAACCAGTGATCTCTGGAGTGATATCTGCTGGTCATTCACTGGGCAAAGATTGAAGCCAAACATGGTGGACATGTATGCCGAAAGTACGCATAGTTCCAGTCTACAACGCGGTCTTTTGACTGGATCAGACTTGACCAGACCGCGTAGAAGACTGGAACTATACGTACTTCAGGGCCATAAGGATCGCGGACTCTGGGAAACTGACTAAACCAAGGATGGTGGAAGTATGGGTCCTTTCATGGCAGCAACCGCTGAATTTTGTAATGCAGGCTCAGTTACGTCCACGCAGTCTGATTAATCCTGTTATAAATTCATTTATTACAAAAAAAATCAGCGGAGTTACTAGTATAATCCGTATAATCAATAAACCGTCATCTTAGATCAGTCAGCTTTTGTCGGTAATTGTTGTGCTCTCAACTGTGAACAATGTTGTGTTGTCAACTGTGAACAATGCTGTGCTGTCAACTGTGAACACTATTGTGTTGTTAACTCTGAACAATGTTGGTGTTGTCAACTGTGAGCAATGTTGTGCTGTCAACTGTGAACAGTGTTGTGCTGTCAACTGTGAACAATGCTGTGCTGTCAACTGTGAACAATGCTGTGCTGTCAACTGTGAACAATGCTGTGCTGTTGACTGTGAACAATATTATGCCGTCAACTGTGAACAATATTGTGCTCTCCACTGTGAACAATATTGTGCTGTCAACTGTAAACAATACTGTGCTCTCAACTGTGAACAATATTGTGCTGTCAACTGTGAACAATGTTATGCTAAAATATTCTTTAAAACGTCAGAATAACCATAGTTAATAGAAACTAAACATGGTTTGGAAGCTCAACAAAAGTCATTGTTTTATGTTTTTGTTCAGGTTTATGGAAATTTTTGCACTTTCACGGTTACTGAACATATTGTGTTTTCTGTATAATGAAGCAATCATCCAGTAGCAACGTTTGGGTTCAATCATTCAACCGTACTGTTTAAATATTAATAAACCTAAAACAAAGGATTTGTGCACTTTCATATACCTTTCAACATGAATCGTAGCTTGATTGTTAACCGCTTTGAAGTTTGCCGGGTTTCCAAACCATGTTTATTTTCTATTAACTATGGAATAACCATGTCACCAATAATGAACAAAATTATTCTACCAATGCATATTAAAAAACCATGAACGATATTGCCGTGGATTAATGTTGCTAAAAAATGCCGAACAATCTTGTTGAAATGCTCTATTACACAGGCACTCCGCTCTCGAGCCCAGGACTATACGTTACTTTGGCCTCAGTCGTTACTTTTCTCTGCTTCTTTTTACTACAAATTATGAGTAGTACTATTATACACACAAGCAACAAAGCACAGCCGCCGGCGATCCCTCCTATCAGAAGTGTTTTGTCTTTCTCTTTACCTCCATTCTCCGTGGGAACGACGTTTACAAAGCTTGTTGTGTTGCCACCATAATAATCTACAGTCGAAGGAAACTGAATACGTTTATTTGTGTATGTTATTAGTCTATTTAGCTTGAGTTGGTACAGGGTTTTTTCGTATGGTTTTGCTCTACAAGCTGTCGTAAGTTATACTTAGTACTTGTTAACTTACGACAGCTTGTATAGCAAAAACGTATACGAAAAAAACTTTACCAACTTCAAGCTGAAAATACTAATAATATACAAAAAACATTTACTGAAAATAAACTGACACAGTGCGACTTGTAGCCCAACAAGTACTTGTCAAACACACGTACGGTTTGACTAGTTATCAGGCGTATAAATATTGAACAATGTTGTGCTGTCAACAGTGAACACTATTGTGTTGTCAATTGTGAACAGTGTTGTGCTGTCAACTGTGAACAATGCTGTGCTGTCAACTGTGAACAATGCTGTGCTGTCAACTGTGAACAATGCTGTGCTGTTGACTGTGAACAATATTATGCTGTCAACTGTGAACAATATTGTGCTCTCCACTGTGAACAATATTGTGCTGTCAACTGTAAACAATACTGTGCTCTCAACTGTGAACAATATTGTGCTGTCAACTGTGAACAATGTTGTGCTAAAATATTCTTTAAAACGTCAGAATAACCATAGTTAATAGAAACTAAACATGGTTTGGAAGCTCAACAAAAGTCATTGTTTTATGTTTTTGTTCAGGTTTATGGAAATTTTTGCACTTTCACGGTTACTGAACATATTGTGTTTTCTGTATAATGAAGCAATCATCCAGTAGCAACGTTTGGGTTCAATCATTCAACCGTACTGTTTAAATATTAATAAACCTAAAACAAAGGATTTGTGCACTTTCATATACCTTTCAACATGAATCGTAGCTTGATTGTTAACCGCTTTGAAGTTTGCCGGGTTTCCAAACCATGTTTATTTTCTATTAACTATGGAATAACCATGTCACCAATAATGAACAAAATTATTCTACCAATGCATATTAAAAAACCATGAACGATATTGCCGTGGATTAATGTTGCTAAAAAATGCCGAACAATCTTGTTGAAATGCTCTATTACACAGGCACTCCGCTCTCGAGCCCAGGACTATACGTTACTTTGGCCTCAGTCGTTACTTTTCTCTGCTTCTTTTTACTACAAATTATGAGTAGTACTATTATACACACAAGCAACAAAGCACAGCCGCCGGCGATCCCTCCTATCAGAAGTGTTTTGTCTTTCTCTTTACCTCCATTCTCCGTGGGAACGACGTTTACAAAGCTTGTTGTGTTGCCACCATAATAATCTACAGTCGAAGAAAACTGAATACGTTTATTTGTGTATGTTATTAGTCTATTTAGCTTGAGTTGGTACAGGGTTTTTCCGTATGGTTTTGCTCTACAAGCTGTCGTAAGTTATACTTAGTACTTGTTAACTTACGACAGCTTGTATAGCAAAAACGTATACGAAAAAAACTTTACCAACTTCAAGCTGAAAATACTAATAATATACAAAAAACATTTACTGAAAATAAACTGACACAGTGCGACTTGTAGCCCAACAAGTACTTGTCAAACACACGTACGGTTTGACTAGTTATCAGGCGTATAAATATTGAACAATGTTGTGCTGTCAACAGTGAACACTATTGTGTTGTCAATTGTGAACAATGTTGTGCTGTCAACTGTGAACAATGTTGTGCTGTCAACTGTGAACAATGTTGTGCTGTCAACCATGAACAATGTTGTGCTGTCAACTGTGAACAATGTTGTGCTGTCAACTGTGAGCAATGTTGTGTTGTCAACTGTGAACAATGTTGTGTTGTCAACTGTGAACAATGTTGTGCTGTCAACTGTGAACAATGTTGTGTTGTCAACTGTGAACAAGGTTGTGCTGTCAGCTGTGAACAATGTTGTGTTGTCAACTGTGAACAATGTTGTGTTGTCAACTGTGAACAATGTTGTGCTGTCCACTGTGAACAATGTTGTGTTGTCAACTGTGAACAAGTTGTGCTGTCAGCTGTGAACAATGTTGTGTTGTCAACTGTGAACAATGTTGTGCTGTCAACTGTGAACAATGTTGTGTTGTCAACTGTGAACAATGTTGTGCTGTCAGCTGTGAACAATGTTGTGTTGTCAACTGTGAACAATGTTGTGCTGTCAACTGTGAACAATGTTGTGTTGTCAACTGTGAACAATGTTGTGCTGTCAACTGTGAACAATGTTGTGCTGTCAACTGTGAACAATGTTGTGCTGTCAACTGTGAACAATGTTGTGCTGTCAACTGTGAACAATGTTGTGCTGTCAACTGTGAACAATGTTGTGCTGTCAACTGCGAACAATGTTGTGTTGTCAACTGTGAACAATGTTGTGCTGTGAACAATGTTAGGCTGTCAACTGTGAACAATGTTGTGTTGTCAACTGTGAACAATGTTGTGCTCTCAACTGTGAATAATGTTGTGTTGTCAACTGTGAATAATGTTGTGTTGTCAACTGTGAACAATGTTGTGCTGTCAACTGTGAACAATGTTGTGCTCTCAACTGTGAATAATGTTGTGTTGTCAACTGTGAATAATGTTGTGTTGTCAACTGTGAACAATGTTGTATATTGTCAACTGTGAACAATGTTGTGCTCTCAACTGTGAATAATGTTGTGTTGTCAACTGTGAATAATGTTGTGTTGTCAACTGTGAATAATGTTGTGCTGTCAACTGTGAACAACGGTTTGACTAGTTCTCAGGCGTATAAATATCGAAAACAACCTCGGTCTACCATCTGAGTTCCAGTGGCTCAATGGTGAGAGCGTCCGGCTGGCATTCGGAAGGTTGTAGGTTCGAGTCCCGTCTGGACCTCGGAGAGTTTCTCTCTGAGTTAACTTACGGAATTGAATTGGTGGGCTCTCCACAAAGTAAGCAATGGCAAACAGACTTGCTAGCGAGCTAACAACAGCAGAAGTATAACAGTCTTAATCATCCGGAAACTGTATCAATACTTTGTTTATTTTAAACCGTATGTTTACTCTGAGTGGAGTTTGCTAGTTTTTCTGAAAAATTATGCGCGCGCAACACCCTGGAATTCGCCTATAAGTTCTAAAACTCACGTGTAAGGTTTCCTATCGTTTTGAACACCACACAGGAAGACACATCGACCGACTCTACTCCACCGCTCACGATGTTTTCTTGTGTACATGTCACATTAAACAGCACAAATTTTCCTTCAATCTTGACTTTCTTGCTTGCACTCATCTCTTCAAATATCTAATAGTCAACAAGTCAAAAGTTAGATAAAGTATAAACAGTGTTTTGGATATTGCAAAGCGAAATTGCGAAATTCCTTCCTTCCTTCCTTCCTTCCTTCCTTCCTTCCTTCCTTCCTTCCTTCCTTCCTTCCTTCCTTCCTTCCTTCCTTCCTTCCTTCCTTCCTTCCTTCCTTCCTTCCTCCCTCCCTCCCTCCCTCCCTCCCTCCCTCCCTCCCTCCCTCCCTCCCTCCCTCCCTCCCTCCCTCCCTCCCTCCCTCCCTCCCTCCCTCCCTACCTACCTACCTACCTACCTACCTACCTACCTACCTACCTACCTACCTACCTACCTACCTACCTACCTACCTACCTACCTACCTACCTACCTGCCTACCTACCTACCTGCCTACCTACCTGCCTGCCTGCCTACCTACCTACCTACCTACCTACCTACCTACCTACCTACCTACCTATACCTACCTACCTACCCACCTATACCTACCTACCTACCTATACCTACCTACCTATACCTACCTATACCTCCTACCTACCTATACCTACCTACCTACCTTCCTTCCTTCCTTCCTTCCTTCCTTCCTTCCTTCCTTCCTTCCTTCCTTCCTTCCTTCCTTCCTTCTTTCCTTTCTCATCCAACACAAAAGCTACTGTTTATCTTTGTTCTTTCACGTTTATCAAGCAGATTTTTGATTGCTTGAATAACAATTGTTCGTTTCATTCGTTTACTTTTTATAGTCCCAGTTGTTTTTTAAAAGCAAGTTTCACCTGGATAGTGAAAGAGTTTCGTGTATATAGGTAAGCAATATAGAGATAGATAGATTCTTGCTAATCGTAAGATAACTGTTGTATAATGTTTTTCCCACAATGTACAGGTCGCATATAGTCGAACTCTTCTTAACAGACACGAGCTCTCTTAAAAGGACAGCTCTCGTAAGCTGATATTTAGCTGCGTTTTCAGCCATTTTTTCAAATCTTGGCTCTCTCGTGGTAGTTAACAATTATTCACAGAAGTGGAGGTGAATAGTGCTGGATATTCACCGAGCCGCTTCGGCGAGGTGAATATCCACACTATTCACCGACACTGAGGTGAATAATTGTTTTAGCATATACCTCATAAATGAAATAACAAGTTTAACATTCTAGATCTTATATTTTCGGTACTTTATACAAGACACGGCCGCTAGCAACTTGGGCACTATATATAACGGCACTTGGCGTACTCGATATTTGTCGACAAAACAGTTTTCACAACTTTTGAATATATTAATGGCTAGAAAATTGTAAAGAAACATACCTGTGGACACTCTTCTACTTAATTTTGTTGAGTTTTCTCGTTATTCTACAACATGAGCCTTGTTTATCAATAAAATCTTCTGCTTCGGTAAACAAAGCAAAACTGGCCGCCATCTTGTTTTGCCCGCAGGTGAATAGTGCAGGATATCCCGAGCTAGAGGAACCAATCAGATTGCGTAAAAAGCACTATTCACCTGCGAGGTATATGCTAACGACCGATATCCGCATTCTGCCCAATATGTTTCATTGACTCTGGTCCTGTCAGCCGCCCCCCTCAGGCTGAATTAAAGGATAAAGGATAAAGGACTGGGTGGCTAATCGTCCTTACTTGCAGCCAGCGGCTGAATTGCGAAGGACGCAGATCAACGTGGCCGTGTCGAGGCATATCAAAGGCGCTTCAAGCTGCCGCCAACGACACAGTTCAGACCACGGATCACAGCTAAGATGTTGGGTGTCGATTTTATGGAGGGAGGAAAACCGGAGAACCCGGCGAAAAACCCTCGAAGCACAGGAGAGATCAACTACAACTCTACTCACATGAGCCTAAGCCCAACAACGGGGTCCTTCCCAAGTGGTCACCCATCCAAGTACTAACCCCGTCTAACCGGGCTTAACTTTTTGGTGAGAGGCAGCGCGCTAACAGCACACGCCACCGGTGCTTCCCGGAACAACAATCGAAATATGGTAAGGTTAGATATACTGCCAAAACAGAAAATGTATGAATCTAACTCTTTATGTTTCTCTCTGACGGGGGCCTTCGCTCGAAACGTTAGACTCCTACGTTCTCGGTTTCGGCAGTATATCTAACCTTACTATATTTCGATTGTTGTTTCAACACTGCCTAACGCAGCATGCTACTTTTATTACACTATTTGAATGGAATTCAGTTATAAATTTTTATAGGCACCCGCAATCCAATTATATATATATATATATATATATATATATATATATATATATATAGTGGTTGTCGCCCGAGTTAACACTCACCCAACTAAGATGCCACATTTCGTGTAACTTGAAAAATACTATACTTGATTCATTCGACAAAAGCGTAAAAGCTTTCCACTCGCCGTTGGTATCGTATGTTGCAGTTGAGACCGTTTTACACTGAGTGAACTTCCTGGTCGAAGCATTCAGAGCCAGAGTCAAACCGTAAGCATTCATGTTAAGTACTTGTAAAGGATCTACTTCCGTCTTCCATGCCCAGCCATGCCTCCAAGTCCATGTTCCAAAAACGTAACGACAACCTGTTTTGAAATTCCTCTCGTCAACACATCTTTTCTGGTTTATAAGAAAACTCGAAGTAGTCTTAAGACAGCGGCAACGAAGTTTGCACAGGCCAAGACCAGTAGCGTGCATTTCCCAACAATCCGCCCCAAGCTGACTTCTAATTGTCGTGTTCTGCAGAGCATCGCATGATGTTATATTCCAAACTGTAGACTCAAATTCGTCCGTTGCCTTCACACCTCGGCTCACATTCACCGATTGATGTACGACTACCGCGTTTATTGTCAAAATCCCATTTGCAAGCAACCAGCCAAAAACGCAGACAGCGCTTGTGGTTTTCATTTTATTAAATAAGCGTTTTGTAGATGATTGCTGTTTTCAATATCTTTATATACCAATTCTTTCTTGTCTGTTCTTCTCATTTGAATATGCAGACGTCATGTTGCGATGGTTAAATGATATGCGATTGGCGTATTAAAAATAATGTAGACAAACGGTATTAAAGACCAGCACCAGCCCGAGACGGATAATATAAACATAATCCAAAAATGAACATCTTGAAAAATCAAAAATGTGGATAAAAAAACAAGACAAAAAGATAATATTTCGAGTTTATTCCAAAGCCATCATCATTAAAATATAAAATAAAGAAATAATCTAAATATAAAGCACATAGATATAAGGAAGTAATTAATAATATAAAGAAATAATATCAATAAAAACAGAACGTACATGTTTTATTTTAGTCACTTGGTCTGATGATGACTTTAAAATAAAGTCAAATGGTAGTATTTCATCTTTTTGTTGTGTTGTTGATCCATGTCTTGGATATTTCAAAATAATTGTTTTGTAGCTTTTCGTGGTGGAATTCCTATTATTTATTTATTGTTTGCGGATACATGCACGTACAGACAATATTTTTTAATATGTGTCTACGATAGTGTAGCTTCCGGACAATATCTACTTTCAAGAACTTTCTTCGTCGAACATATTCTTTACTTCCTTCAGTTTTTGATATAGACATGCCATGTACTTGGTCTCTTGTACGTGACTGTCTTTGTCATAGAGCTTTGTTGCTGTGTATATAGATGATGGGCGGGGGGGGGGGGGGGGTGTTTCGCACCTTTCCCGTTTGTGTTATCTACTTGCATGTAGTTTATTTCTTTAATGTCTTGATTTTCTGTTGTTATCAGTGTGTATAGTTCCCAATAAAGTTGTTTAAAAAAGGTCGTAGATGATGTGCATGTAAACACAGTATTTATGCATGTAAACACAGTAAAAATGTTAAATGAAGAAGAAAGTCTAATCGAAGAAGGTAGTGAGTTCCAAAGATTTACGATTCTGTTGAGGTAACTGTTTTTAAAATTTAAGGTTCTGGTTAAACGAGGTTGGAGGGACAGGCTGGTAGAGGTTCGAGTAATTGCTGAATTGGTACTGATGTAGTCTGATATGGGTAAATCGTAATAGCCCTGAAGTAGCTTTGCCATTGTGCAGAGATCCATTGTACAGAGTTCATGCCAGTAGTTAACGGGTAGGAGTTGCAAAGTAGTAAGCCTGTCCTTGTAGTTAGATTCGTAGTCATTTAAAATATATTTTGATGCTCTACGTTGGATTTTCTCAACAGATTTCATGTCCTGTTTACCCATTGCTTCCTAGGATGTCTGAGGTTCTCTCTTTGGCCAGTAAAATCATCTGGTATTAGACAGAATAACATACGAGAGGAATGGGGTTAATCACTTATTAACCCATTGCTGTCCATTGAGTGTGAGAGTTCTCCCTTTGAAGAGTATAATTGTCTGGCATTAGACAGAGTAACATACGAGAGGAATGGGGTTAATCACTTATTAACCCATTGCTGTGAGTGTGAGAGTTCTCCCTTTGAAGAGTATAATTGTCTGGCGTTAGACAGAGTAAAACTATAAATAGACTGTTTTTGGCTAGGTCAGGCACGAATATAATGGGGTAAATATTAGGCTCCAAAAAGGTTCTTATTTAAATTGCCTATCTCACCTGTGGGGATTTTACAAATATGTGTAATCTTTGTGTTCTCCTGAGCCATAGTCAATCGAGATATGGTCTGGAAACTCGGCAAACTTCAAAGCGCCTATAATGAGCTGGGATTTTATGTTGAACCGTACCTTACACCGTGCACATCCTTTGTTTTAAGTTTATTAATGTTTAAATAGCACGGTTGAGTAATTGAACTGAAACGTTGCTATTGGACAATTCGTTCATTATACTAAAATACAATGTGTTCAGTGACCATACACCGTGCACAAAAACGCATGAAGGCGAACAAAAAGATAGACCAAAGACTTTAGCTGAGTTTCCAGACCATATCTCGATTGACTATGCCTGAGCAAAATTGCAATATATCTTGTCAGCCGAAAATTTCATCTTCATGGAGTTTTTCGCTGTCAAAGTTACCGGATGTGATGTCACAAGAGGCATTTTTGTGGCAAGTAACAAAAGAAAACTGGTTTGGAATGCCTCTTGTGACATCACATCCGGTAACTCTGACAGCGAAGATGAAAAAACTCCATGAAGATTAAATTTTCGGCTAACAAGATATATTGCAATTTTGCTCAGGAGAACCCAAAAGATTACGAATATGTAAAATCCCCAGAGATGAGATAGGCGCTTTAATAAGGCAGAAAATTTCAATTTCAACCCGAGCTTATTACATTTACAACAGGGACTTAACGTTCTTCCCAGCAGGTGTATATGTACTGTGCGTTGATTAGATATTCCATTTAACGGTTTTTCGACTGGTGGGAGCGTGTGAACGATTGGTTGGACAAGATTACACAGCAGATAAATGAATTGCACTTATTAACCATTCTTATTTAAAATGTCTAGAGACGGTTGGGAGTCACCTGCGTTTATCCAATATTTTTTATTTATTTATTTATTTCATATATATTGTTGCAGACAGGATTAGCAAGTAGTTTTTAAAACTAATCGAGTGCTTTTCCTGCAAATATAAATACAAAGGAAAATTATGGCGAGTACTCGATTCCACACGCGTGACGTCCATGTTGAGGAAAACGTCGCATGCTTAAGCTCTTTAATTGAAAATGCTTCGGACGATAACAAGTATTTTACGACTAAATAGTAAATGGTAGCAACTCGCAGCACTTCACTTTTGATAAAAACTTCTAGTTTTAATTATAAAGTTTATGATGCTTTTTAACCGCCGTCGACGTCCTAGCATCGTAAATCCCTAGTTCTCATGTGTCGCCGATTTCTTTTTTACCGTTTTAACATGTATCTAAGCCTTGGTTTAGACGTCGAAGTTCCGTCGCATTTAATTCGTCGCATTTAATGCGACCAATTTTATCCGACGGAAATGCAACGTCTAAACTGATTTTATTCGACGCGTCGCATTTAATTCGACGCTGTCGAATTATGCGACGAGCTGTGTCGCATAATTCGACGGAAATGCGTCGCATAAAATGCAGTCGAATAAAATGCATAAATTAGTATAATCGCTTTTTCTATCCTACAATATCCCTCAATACCCAACAATTTTACAGTTCGTGGGCCCCACGAAGATCATTTTCAACATGGCGTACTCGTTTGTATCGTCCAGAATGTTTTGTGACGGACGAAAACAATTACTATGAAGTTGGGTGGCAATAAAGGGTTACTTGTTAAAGGTATTGGAGTTTTCGGCGGAAGAAAACTGTCGAACTAGCCGAAAGCAACACATTAATCGAGTTTTAAGAATGAGAGAGCTTTAAGCGAAAGCTTATACATTCCAATTCCACTAACGACAAACAGGCGACCAACGCCAAGGTTTAACAACACATATTGAAACACAGAGAGCATCTGAAAGTCTTCTTTGCGTTTTAGCTTTTTGATGTACTCACTTGAAGATAAAAACATGGCGTTTCTCTTAACAGCTGAGTGCCATGCAAATTGGAACGCGCGGTAATTCGAACCCCAAAACACCAACGTTAAGAGCTATTTGGCGTTAAATTTCAACCGTAACATTAAATGCGACACATTAAATTCGACGTCTAAACCGAAATGTGTCACTCCTGTCGCATAATCGTCGCATTAAATGCGACGAATTAAATGCGACGGAACTTCGACGTCTAAACCAGGCCTAAATCACAAATCGGTGACCGTCGACGACATATGAGAACTAGGCTTAACGGGCTAGCCCGTCTCATATGAATGGCCCCTAAGGGGTTGTTTTCATTAGTCAGGCTGGCCCGGCTCACGCGATTGATCAAGACTCACTGTGGTGTTGAAACTTGCATAAACTAAATCTACAAACAAGAATGGGTTTAGTTTAGATGTAAACGAATCTTAACATTTAGTCAAATCTCCTTTCGCGGCCGAGAAAAGAATTTTCGCGGCCGTGACGCGACTCAGCCCGGCTCGTGCATGTAAACAGCCCCAAGGGGATAGTATTCTTAATTTAAACGACCACTTAAACCGGTTTTCCACAAGGCGACCTTTTTTCGCGCGAAGCGACTTTTTCTTTTGTCTCATGAGCTCTGAAGCTGGAACTAATCAGAAATCTATTGAATTCGAACAAAAGAAAGTCGCTTCGCGCGAAAAAAATCGCCCAGTGGAAAACCGGTGTTAGAACGCTTTTAAGATAAATGGGCGTTTGGCTACCCGCATCAATTTGTGCTGGGAAAATATTTAATTAAGTGTTTAAATACATCTATGCCTGCGGTATCGTTTGTTTCCTCTCTGCCTATATAAAGCCAGACGATTTTACTTGTATAGTTTGTTTTTTTGGGTTTTTTTAAAAATTTTTATTAGTTTTTTTTAATCCTTTTTTTATAATATTTAACTATATAACTATATTAAAGATATGAATTTTATCTTCGCGTGGCAAGTTTTCCCCCACTCGAAGATAAAATTCATCTCTCTATTTATATTTATATATTCTGTCTCTCTATATATATATTTTGTAAATTATGTGAGTTAGATGTCAATTGGGGCTTTTGCCCTGTTTTCTTCGTCATGTAATTATAGTAAGATAATGGTTTGATATACTGCCGAAACTCAAACAAAACAAAGAACGTAGGAGTCTAACGTTTCTCTTTGACGAAGGGCCTTTGCTCGAAACGTTAGAGTCCTACGTTTTCTCGGTTTCGGCAGTATATCTAACCTTACTATATTTAGATTGTTGTTTCAACACTGCCTACGCAGCACGCTACGTTTATTTCACTGTTTGGCCTATATATATATATATATATATATATATATATATCCTTGGTTGTTTTCACACCATCGAAATATTTCTATATAAATTTCAACTAGACAGCAAAAACTTAAGACGAATGTTCCTTAATGAAAATTTCTGCTAAGCTAAAGTTTTTTTAAATAGTTTTAATTGTTTATCTATAATTTTAATGTAAACATGTAGCAAATTAGTAATCGATGTAACGGAAAATCTAATGAAACAAATAATGTTTTGGCGGTGTCCAACCGCCCAGCTGGTCATGCTGTGCGAAAACAAAAGAAAGATTATATTAGACAATTTTAATTTAAGTGACAACTAGGACGACTTTGGAAACACTTGTGTGAAAAGGTGGTAAATTATCGAGAATAATTTTTATAACGAAATACCAGCTTTTCACTTTGTTCTATTTAAAACACTGTCGATGACAGTTTGACACACTGTCTAACACGTCGATGACACTCAAAACTGATTCAGATTGTATTAAATAAATAGGGGTCCTCTTGATGTTTCTCACACGACCAGATCTTAGCCTCAGTGGCCTGGAATATCATTCAAAATATCTAAAGTGCTTAATGATTTTGGTAACATGATTCTTTGATCTTGTCATATGAATGTGTTTATGTGTACGTTCTGATGTTATTCAGGATTTCCGTCGGGGGTGCATACGTAGAAGCTACCTAAGATTCGATTTATTGGATTTTCCCCCGTTATTTTCTATAATTTTAAATGCATTTGCATAGTAAAAAGTCCACTTTATCCGATAAATTTGACACCTTCCAGATTTGATAAAATGCGCTATTGAAAACACGATTTAAAACTTTTAAATCTTTCTCCAAAGGTACCGTCAGAATGCAGGAAATGCCATTTCAGAGGTCCAAATTTCAAAAATTTTCAGGGGGGGCATGCCCCCGGACCCCCCTAGGAATGACTAAGGTGGGAAAAAAATTCTAGATCCGCCCCTGAGGTCGTCCGCCGTTATGTCTTGTGTATAGAGGACTTGAAGATGCTAGAACGACGACGGCGGTTAGAAAGCAAGATAAGCTTTACAATTTAATAATGACTTCCAAAATGCCCCAGTATTGCTAAAATAATTGTAGTGTCTGTATTGTCCGTATTTTAGAAGGGGTGTTGGTGGCACAGTGGTTAGCACACGTGCCTTTCACCTCTGCGACCTGGGTTCAATTCCTGCTCTCAGCAGTTATCTGATTAAAATTTCACCTTGGCCGCATGTGAGAAGAGTGCTTCCAGTTTGACTCTACCAAACATCGCAGGTTTCCTCCGGGTACTCCGGTTTCCTCCTGTAGAAACACTGGACCAATGAGGGATGGCCCTTACTGGACCTCTAAGGAGAACAGTTAGCTTTTAACTGATAGAGATATCCAGTATCAATAAGATTAGTTTAGTTTAGTCAATTGTAAGCAACAACTCTCATCTTTTGGCCGTTGACGTCGTCCTGAAGACGTTTAAAGTGATTCCTCCGTTTTGCATTGCGCAGCTTTTCTGCGCATAATTCTGCAATACTGATTCAAGATGTATCCAAGTGTTCGTGACGAAAACACATAAAAATATCACTAAGGAGGCTAAATCAGCTAATAATAATTTTGACAAGAACAAACTTAATTTTTGGTTTTTGAAAACAATTATAAATTTGTTGCGTGCTTTCGTATATAAATTAAACGATAGGGAATAATTATCGGGAATAGAGACTTGGTGACCCCCACTTTTTTTTCAATTATTTATTTCCTCCACCAGCTCTACAGCATATGTGAAAGAATAGAGAAACATTCATTTCGAAAATTTGAAATATCGTACGTTTCTCGTTCTTGCGGCTTCAAAACAAACATGTAACAAGGAAGAATGTGGACATTCTTATATCGCAAAAATGTTTATCAATTGTTATTTTCGTCAAATTTTCTTCCATTATTTGTTGCCACTATATATTTCATATATAAGTGTAGTTCACTTTACTCTGCTTAGTCGTGACATGCATAATTTTGCATATCGAAAATAATTCCAAGATGGCGGACAGCACGTTGACTTTGGTCGAAATATTTCCAAAACCAAAACAGATACGGAAAAATTGTAAAAGGTCTTCTTATACCATTCGACGAGTTCTTTCAAATGCGATAAACTTTATTTTTATTGCCAATACCCTTTAATATAGTAATGGTTTAGATTTCAAGAGATATAATTCTCGCGTGTAATTTGCAATCTGTCGAGAAAGCAGAGAGACAACTGTAAATATTTTTTTATATATTGAAAGACTTTAATAGATTACATCATTATATACTAACAAGCGTTTTAGAAAACATAAAAATGTTTTTTTGTTCAAGGGGATCGATTCTTGATTGTTTTTTATTCGTCAGTAAAACTTTTACTGTTGTCCAAAAAGAAGCGCGTAAAATGTTGTTGCAATATATTCGTCAGGTGGAGTCCGGAAACCAGGGATTATTTTAAGGAATTTTTATCACTGCACAAAGAGCTGAAAAAAGCATAAAATCTAACTTCAGTAGCACGTTAAACAGCGATGGAGGCTAGCACAGTAGCACTGAGTAGCTCGATAGCTCGTCAGTAATCAACTATAGTCATACTGTTAATCTGTCATAGTATACATAAGCGGCCCTCCTTTCCCCAATTTTTAATGATTTAATCCCTTTCGCACAGCATACATTCGCATTTTCAAAATAACAATTGTCAAACAGTAGCACACGGGCACAGACGCATCGACCCGAGAGAAGCCTCAAGCATGTTATGTGGGGTTGACTGGTTGGCACCGTTGGGTAGTCTGGCTAAATAGTAAGAACACTAGCGTTTTGTTTATTAGGGCGGTAGGGCCTGCTATAGTAGCTATACTCATGTATCTTGAAAGTTGAAATTAAGGGCATAAGGCTGTTAGTTTACGGTAGGGTCCTTTAACTTATCAGTTTATTTGTGTATTTGCTAATTTAAATATTGATATTAAATAGTATATGTTGGAATGTAGTATGTACTGTGCCTTTGAACATAATTTCTGATGCAATCCTTTCACGAATAACACCCATTCTTAAATATTAAAGAAAAATCTATCACTGCACAAAATTGCACTAGTATCACTGCACAAATCTCATTTATCACTGCACAAATTGGTTATCACTGCACGTTAAAATAATCCCTGCCGGAAACCAGAAACCCAGGGTACTGATGACGATTTATTCTATGACGTCGAAATTCTCGTAGTGATGATCATCAAACTTTGCCAGGTCTAGATAATCCTATAAAAAAACGAGAGAAAAGAGCAGCATTGTGTCAGGTCTAGATAAGCCTTTAAAAAAACGAGAGAAAAGAGAAGCATTATACTGTATGTAAGGTTAATATATAAGCCTTAAAACGGGAAAAACGAGTATAGCATTACATTGAGTTATTGAAAGACATTCCATTACAAACCTTTGCGGTGAAGTCGTCAAGCATTTTGTGGAAAAATGAACTGATGTAAGAGAATTTTGGTCGTTTTATTGGTTCATCATTCCAACAATCCATCATTAATGAATAACTGTTGAGTTAAGACATGTAAAGATCATAATCATAATTATTTGGTGGATGGATGGATGGATGGATGGATGGATGGATGGATGGATGGATGGATGGATGGATGGATGGATGGATGGATGGATGGATGGATGGATGGATGGATGGATGGACGGACGGACGGACGGACGGACGGACGGACGGACGGACGGACGGACGGATGGATGGATGGATGGATGGATGGATGGATGGATGGGTGGGTGGGTGGGCAGACGGAGGGAGGGAGGGAAGAAGGGAGGGGGGGAAGGAAGGAGGGAAGGAACGAACGAACGAACGAACGAACGAACGAACGAACGAACGAACGAACGAACGAACGAACGAACGAACGAACGAACGAACGAACGAATGCACTTACAGTTTATCCGAGAAGTGAGATGGTTTGGGCATCCTGTAGCCTGATTCGATCAAACGAAATACATCTCGACCTTTGAAGCCAGGATAAGGTGAATCGCCTGACAGAGAAAAACAGTAGTTTTTATGATCATACACTTGTGAACAGACATATAAAAGATTTTATTATATAGATAGGAGTGTTTTACTAAGAAATATGCAGTGACATATTTTCCATATCCTCATTATTGAAGATATCGATCACGTGATTAAACATTTCCCCCCTTTTTGCATTGAATCTATATAATAAAAAGAAAATTACACGGTGGCTTGAAGATATGAATTTTATCTTCGAGTGGTGAAAACAATATCTTACGAATGAGCGTAGCGAATGAGTAAAATATTGTTTTTACCACAAGAAGATAAAATTCATATCTTCGCACCACCGTGTAATATCCTCTATATAGAGCACACAAGAGTACATGTTTTACTTGAAGTTATAGAATAGGGAAATTAATAACGTATGTCGATTATTCGGGAAGCTATATAATGCTCTATGTGATAAGTTGTATGTATACATGTAGTGCATGTGGTACGTTTGCGAGCTTGGTGTAATGTAACAGACGTTTGTTGGAAGTTCGTCAAGCTCAATTGCTCAGAAAAGATTTCTGAGCCCCAGACAAGGTTCGAACTTGCAACCTTCTAATGATCGATTAGAAGCTTTACCGCGGTTTGACGCTCTCGCAAACGTACCACATGCACTACATGTATACGTACAACTTATTATATCACTTTAACTACATCCCGTATGCCAACCCTACCACTTAGGAACACATATGACTATGAATCTGCAACCTTAGCACTCCATCTGAGCCTCAGTAGCTCAATGGTTAGAGCGTCTAACTGGTCATTAGAAGGTTGCAGGTTCGAACCCTGTCTGGGGTCTCAGAAATCTTTTCTGAGTAATTGAGCTTGACGAACGTCCACCAAACGTCTGTTATAGTGTTCTATGTTTTGTGTGGCTATCGAGTATTAACATGTATGTATAAAAATATTTATAAAACTAATTTGCATATATTGACACAAGATTTAGATGATTGCACATACCAATGGTAAATATTTCCCACAACAAAATACCATATGACCATCTAAAATAAATAGAAGGAAATCGATGTTCTAATTAACAATTAAATAACGAGTCCAAGTTTTCTAGGCCTATTTAACAAATAGATTCCATTTTCTTGTTGTCTGTTCAGTTATAGATGCACAGATGACGTCACAACGTGGTATGAACAAAAAAGTGGCCCACGAGACGCAGTGGACGAGTTACCACGTTGTTACGTCTTCTGTGCATCTATAACTGAACAAACAACAAAAAAATGGGATCTATTTGTTTTATACAATATGAAAATTACACAGTACTTCTTGCCGGATTTTGGGGCATGAAGAAAGAAAAAAGCAAGTCAGCTGACGTGATCTGACGTGATCCATGTGTTTGTCCTCTAATAAATCATGGGCAACAACAATGAAAACACGCATAGCAACCAGAGTATTGTATAAATATAGTTGACGTGACGCAGCCAGGACGAGTTGTCTAATTGTTTTACTATAAACCAACTAGTTAGACAAACTATTATTTTAATGAAACAAACTGAAACCTCTGCAAAATGCAAGTTTTCTGCCATTATTATATTGCACTGAAAACTTGACTCTTTCGCTACTAGTAGTCTATCACTAATAGACAGTGAGTAGCTCGGCCAATCAGAATACAGCATTTGTAATAGTCCAATATGACACATTAGTTTGTACTAATCCCACATAAGCTGAGATACACTACTACAATGTTTAGGAAGTTAACTTTAGTAGACACATGTTATGGCAGTCCTGGGCATTCCTTTCAATTTCACAGTTCAGTTGTGTCATGAGTTCAGTCTACTCGTTAGCTGCATTTGTCTTGTTTTTTTTGGTTAACAAAATAGAATTATGGCGAAATGTGAGGACTTACATATCGCTCATGCTTGTGCACTGGCCATGTAGCAGATCTTCAGGAGCCATCCATTTTGCAGGAAGCCGCGCCTGTAACAATAGAAAAGATCCATGCACAACAGTCGGACTGGCTTCGTATTAGTGGTAGTGGCACTAGGGAGAGGGGCGCAGTTAAAAAAAGAAATTAATAAATTATGACACTGGCCTACTAAGGTGCATTACAGACAAATTTGCCCACAAGCCTCTGTAAATAGAAAGATTTCAAAATTGGTGGTTGTTGTTGCCTTTGATCCCCAATGTATGATTAACTTACAGGAACTGTACATAAATAAACAAACTACATGCAATGGACAGCCATATTATTTTATATCTCAGTTTAGCAAATATAGTTCATGAGGCGCAGTTGAGGTATTCTAAAGGGGGCGCATGTGCCATTGGCACAATGGCACATAGGCCAGTCTAAGCCTGATGCACTAATTGAATTACAACAAACAACACTTCTAAGGCCTCTGTTTATACATGAAGCTGATTGACAGTCCAACTGGATCGAAAAATGTCAATCCGGGCACATGTTTACATGGAGAATCCGATCTGCTTGGAACATTGTTTTCGGTTTTGGAACACTATTTTCTGTGCTTTCCTCAATGTCTGCTATTTAGCACGACAGGCACCGACTTCACTGATGCGTATCAAGTTATTTTCAAGTCAAACCGTGTTTATTTGAATCAGATTGCATGGAGACATTCAAGTCGATCCTTGCTTGCAAATCAATCCACTCCACTGCGTGGATTGACTTCAGCCATTCGTTTCGATCAGATCGAAAACCTTCAATCTTCTTCGTATATAAACACAACAAGGAGAAACAACATGCGAGATTTGACTTGAACACTCATTCCACTTCATATAAATAGGGCCTAAAGCCACAATAGTAAAGTATAGTTTTAGAAACCTTAGATTTTCGCTCATATGATCCTTCTCTGGCCAAACCAAAGTCAGACACTTTGCAAATGTTATCTTGCCCGACAAGAACATTTCTTGCTGCTAAATCTCGATGAACTATCTAAAATAAGATAAAATAAAATAGAATAATACATAATGCAAAATAATGTAAAACATAATCCGAAAATGAACATGCATTATAGAGGCATATCTGGCACAAGCTGCTAGTGCACTGCCTCTCACCACTGAAGTTAAGCCTGGTAGAACAGGGTTAGTACTTGGATGGGTGACCACCTTGGATTCATTTGTCTCTCAAGCTGTACTACAGCTCATCAGTGTAGCTTGGAACAATCTAGATGTGAGAACACCACTTATATAATATACCCATGCATGCAATTGCCAATGACAACTGCTTGTGGGATAGCATAAGCACTGCGCATATCTAGAGAGCATGAGGCGGTATAGGGCCAGAGTGCTCAAACTGCCACAAGGGTAGTGAGCGTTGCATTAGCGCTAACGGACACCTACACCACTCTCACAGAGTGCTCAACACAGAAGTGAAGGAGCTTAAATAGTTCAATCTACAGACACGTGTCTCGCTGTACTACAGTTAATCAGTGTAGCTTGGAACAATCTAGATGTGAGAACACCACTTATATATACCCAAGCAATCGCTGGTGACAAGTGCTTGTGGGATAGTATAAGTACTGCGCACATCTAGAGAGCATGAGGAAGATGCTAATTCACATTTCACAAAACTGAATTGCAAGACAGGTGCCTAAAAGTTTACCTCTTTTGACGATAAGTAATTCATGCCATCGGAAATCATCCAGGCAAACGATAAAAGATCTTTCTCGCCCAGTCTTGATGTTGGAACATATTCTCCGGTGTTGTACGGATCTTCGTAGCCTCGAGATTTTCGTAGATACCCCAGAAGGTCTCCTCCGACCAGATATTCCAAAATAAGAAAAAGCGGTTCTAAATTTTAAGAGAGATGTTGTAAAATGGGTTTCTGATTCTTCCTTTTTTTAATTTGACATTGGATTTGTTTAAGTCCTGAGCAGAGTTGGAAAAAGTACTCAACCTTCCTCCGGATGGGTTTTTAAGTTTAGATAACCTTCCTCAAAATATATAGCGAGAGTTTTATGTTTTGCAACGTTCATAAATACTGCGTGACTTTTACAGTACCTTGGTTTTCTAGGTTTTCCTATATAGGTAAGCTTTGGCATACTACAATAGCTACTAATAACTGACCGCTGCTGACTGACATCCTACTAACTACCCTCGACTGCTGCGAAGATACAGACATCACAGCAGACATCAGCGTACATGTCTCACACATGTAACTGCTGACACTACCAGTGCTGCATAATTGTTGGTTAGCCAGTGTTTTGCTGCAAATCGCTTTTCTTTTCGACACCTTGCTTGGTCAGTTGTAACTTTCTCAGATTACCGAATGTGTTGTTTCACGTGTTTTCACTTTAAACCTTCCTCACTAAAGTAAACCTTCCTCCGGGTGGTACCCGCATACCCGCAGCTTTTTTCCAGCTCTGGTCCTGAGTGCATAAAGGTTTACTTAATGCTAAAATGCAACGTAATTTTTTCCCCCATCATTATATTAATCCATACGATTGTGTGAACCCACTGACAAAACTTTCATCGGAAAATTGCTTAAAGTTTAGAGATATTAATGTTTTGGTCATTGAAAGTCGTGTCACTCGAGTCTAGGTTTAGGCTTGGTTTCTTTTTTCTTCTTTTTTTTTTTTTGGGTGTCACGATTTTGCATTCTTACACTTTTTATTTCCGCTAATATTCATACTTCCGGTGAGTTGTTAGCCGTGTGACGGAGTCAAGGCCGTGAGGCATGTTGTAAGTTCTTTGCTCCTTTTGCTTTTGGAGTTGGACAAAAAGTTGAACAGCTTTGCCTTTTGATCAAGGTATTTCTGATGAAACACGATAAACGAGTGTTTGATCTTGATTCTCAAACGAGTATTCGCATCGCGATTTGCGGTGTTTTCTTCATTGATTTCAATATGCAGATTAAGAAATGTAATCCAGTTCACTAGGAAGTTTCCTACAGGTTTTCATTGGGTATCAAATCTCATGCATGTGATGTGGTATGCGTTCACGGATTGGCTACGATAATTCATGAATTATTAATGAGTTTGAGAATGATCTATCAACCATGCTTTCTTTATCAACAACTGCAACTACAATACCAGTGCAACGAAAGCATAAACTTGTAGTCCGTTTCTCCTTGTTAAATTAAAGTGTCTATGAAATGAAAAATTCGTTGGCATTTTTGTTGTTTTATTGTACAGAGGAGCATGGCTCACTGAAAATTCAAGAGAATCTGATGTGTAGTTTTCGCGCTATTAACTCTCAAAGTTTGCCATGGTTAGTCGTTCTTGGAGAAAAATTGGGCTTTCGGAAAGAATGCTTATGACGCACGCAGATGGACAACTATGCATAAGAACAATAGATTTCACTATTAATGATCCATCTGCGTACGTCATAAGGCATTGTTACCAAGAAGCCCAAATTTCGCCAAAACAAACTATCCACGGTACATTTTGAGAGTTGATAGCGCGAAAACTACGCATCAGATTCTCTTGAAATTTTCAGTGAGTGCTCCTGTGATGCTCCTCTGTAGAATAAAACAACAAAAATGCCATCGAATTTTTCACTTCATAGACACTTTAAAGAGCTCTATATAGCTATATCATTGTACCTGAATTTGTACAACAACCCAACAGTTGCACAACATGAGGATGAGGCTCCAACTTCTTCATCAGATTAAGTTCACTCCTGAAATCTCTTTTATCCTTGAGAGAAGTGTTCTCTGTAAAGAGAAATATTAACTATACTTAATAACCGAGAGTGAGCTCTTTACGGTAAAATATCAAACCGAGCTGTAGTGATCGAGCGATAGCGATGAACATTACAAAAGTAATTTTTAGTAGCCAGACGAGAAAGAAACAACAGAAAATAACGCTAGTCCGGTGTTTTGATGAAGTTAACGGAAGCGAAGACCAAGAAATACAAGATTGATTTTGAAATAAAAAGTGCCACATAATAAACTACTTAATAACCTCGACCGTTCGGTCTTTACGGTATATCAAACCTCGGTCTTGAACGTATTAACCTCGTCGTTTATTTCATTTATTTTCGTCGTTTTGCAACAATAACTTTCTTATTAGGGTTTACGACGTTTTATAACCTTCAGAATTCTGTAAAATCACCCCTCAATGTGCATGAAATGGCGTTTCAGGGACTCTACATTCCAAAATTCTCTGGGGGAGCATGCCCCCGGATCCCCCTAGAGGTTTCTCAGGCCTTCGGCGCTCGGTTTGTCCACCCCAGTTGTATCACCCTGGCGCCGCCACCGGACAGAGTAAAAAAGTGGGCCGTTTTGGAGTTGCCTAGGATATTTGAGGCACAGTCTGAAGGTAGTCTGATATCAAACAGCTTGAGCGTTTTTGGACTGGCTCACACAGGACTGAGGAGTTTCGCGTCTGAAGTGGGCCTGAGCATCATATGTTACTTGAACATTTTTATAAATTGCATTAGATTTACCTTTGAACATCTTCACAGCAATAATTCCTCCTTTTTCGCTAGTGATTGCATGTATGGGTGTCCATTTGGCTTTGTTGACCGTGCCAAAGTTTCCTTCTCCTAGTTTTTAAATTTACTTAATCTTTCACAAACTCACAACTCACCAAATCGTCTAGCGTTAGATAGATAAAAAATATATATAGTGGTGCCATTCTCGGCCATGCAGCTCAGGTATAGAAATGGGTTAATCACTTGTTAAATCACTTGTGGGCTCTTCTTTTGACGAGTAAAACCGTCTGGCCGTTATAGACAGAGTAGATTAATAAGAAGGTCGTTTTGGAGTTGCCTAGGATATCTGAAGTTTCTCTCTTTAAATGGTCTGACAACAGCTTGAGAGTAAAATACATAAAGGGGTCGTTTTGGGCTGGCTTACACAGGATAGACTGAGGAGTTTCGCGTCTGATATGGGCCTGAGCATCATATATTACTTGAACATTTTTATAAATCGCATTAGATTTACCTTTGAGCATCTTCACAGCAACAATTCCTACTTTTTCGCTAGTGATCGCATGTATGGGTGTCACTTTGGCTTTGTTGACCGTGCCAAAGTTTCCTTCTCCTAGTTTTCGCAGCATTGTGAGGCGTTTTCTTGGAAATTCCCAAAAAGCTTCGTCTGAACGTTGTACGTCTTGAAACAAGGCTAAGATACTTGAAATATCAGTGGCTCTCGGAGGACCCACCTCAGCGGGCATGCTTTCCATTTCAACCTAAACAGCAAACGTTTTTTAACTCTTTCCTATCCGAATTGGTCTTTAGTATTTTATTCTGGCTAACGCCAGACGATTTTATTCACCTCTGGGGAAGCCGTCGGACAGGAATGAGTTATAAACTATCTCTCTAACTCTTTCCTGTCTGAATTGGTCTTTAGTATTTTATTCTGGCTAACGCCAGACGATTTTATTCACCTCTGGGGAAGCCCTCGGACAGGAATGAGTTATGAACTATCTCTCTAACTCTTTCCTGTCTGAATTGGTCTTTAGTATTTTATTCAGGCTAACGCCAGACGATTTTATTCACCTCTGGGGAAGCCCTCGGACAGGAATGAGTTAACCCCTTGGTGACTGGGAGCCCTCCCCTTGACGAGTAAAATCGCCTGACGTTAGCCAGAGTAAAATACTAAAGGCCGCATCGCTTCAAAAGAAACGACTCACTCATGAAGGAGTTAAAAGCATTATAATACTTTGTGTATTTTACTCGCACTTCTCATTCGAGCGCCACTGCCATATAATAAAAAGAAACAAAGTCATTTACCGGAAACGTAGTCTCTGTATTTTTAGGCTTCTTCCTTCTCTCCCAGAATGTGCCGATTAAAAAACCAAGTAATAAGGCAACTACTGCAGAGGATATAGCAACAACCAGAATTGTGGTGTAGTCTGAGTCTGAATCAGGTGTTTTAATCGTATTCAATTTTTGACGTGGGGCTAAAAATAGAAGGTTTCAATATAATTTTAGTTAAATTTGCCACATAAATTTTGGTGGCGTTGTTGACAAAAAAAGGGGAACGCATAATTCAGTTTCACAGTTTTTAAGCTCGCTATTTTACATACGATAATTGATCTTTTGTACTATTGTTTGTTTGTTTGTTTTGTTTTGTTTTGTTTTGTTTTGTTTTGTTTTGTTTTGTTTTGTTTTGTTTTGTTTTGTTTTGTTTTGTTTTGTTTTGTTTTGTTTTGTTTTGTTTTGTTTTGTTTTGTTTTG
>OZ036006.1:4578733-4591233 GCA_964035015.1 Corallium rubrum
AGCTTCCATTGCTGTGACAATATCCATAACGATTTCTTCCATTGTTTGATGGCAGCGAATTCAGTGAACAATTACCAAACACTTGTTTAGATCCATTGACTGGAGAGATTGTATTTTCAAACTTTATACTGTTAATAAATCTCTCTTCACAGTAATAATAATACATTTTCATCCTGTATATTGTCCCACACGCTCCTCTTGATCTTATTCCAAAATTCACGCCTTTTGTTTTATTTTGGAGGAATGTAAAAGTTTGATTTTGTCTTTTGTTTAATGCCGTTGGTGATGTTTTGTTTGTTATGTTGTAAACAGGAGAAAAGTAGCTGAGAAGAAACTTTTGAGTTGCTATTTTATCCTTTGGACTATAAGGAATAACTGGCGAATCTTGTCCATGGTAAATGTAAACTTCAAAGTAGTTGGAGTAGCATGGCACTCTACCATCTTCGCACAAGGTCAGTTCAGCCTCCACATCAACATACATCAAGTCAGCAAATGTTTCATTAAGATTAACATGAACTGAGATGAGCCAGAAATCTGCATCTTCTCCAACGGTGCATGTCTTAGTCCAACCTAGATCAGGATATCCTGTAGACCACTAAAGATTCCACAAAAAGTAACATTAACATGAACTGAGATGCACCAGAAATCTGCATCTCGTCCATTGCCACATGTTTCAGTCCAACCTGGACCATAACCTCTACCAAACCACTACAGATTACACAAACAAATTTACAAGTTAAATGAGCACAACATGAAAAATTATAATCAATACATCATGTTAAATATCACATTACAGTTGAAATTTAAGGTCGCTAATTGCCTACCATTTACTTTCGAGGTGATTGGTTCTGGATGATATATGAAGTGCATGCATGTGGTACCTTTTCGAGCTTGATGTGTGACGTAACAGACATTCTTAGATGTTCTTCAATCGCACCTGCGACCTTCTAATGACCAGTTAGACACTCTTTGCATTAATCTCTAGATGCACGTCAAATCATACTATTTCGTGTTGATAACATAGAAGCTTGCTAGTTCATGCGACAATTACACATGCGACAAGCAATGGTTGGCTCAACGAGGTTTTTAATGTTTATTTCAGGTAAATTGCACTGTTCGCAACCATTTAGAACCAAAAGATTTGTTAGTCTGTATTTTTCTTGGTGGATGATTGGAAGGTTGGTTGGTTGCATAAATTGAATGCAAAATAAGATTGAACTCACCTGTTCCCCGATACCATACAGTGCATAACTGGTACGAAACCACTTTCCCATAACATGATCTTTTATAATTGCTGAAAATGGTAGAGCGAAAGTAAAAAAACACTATCGATGTAAATTAAATTGAAATTAATCAAATTAAATTAAATTAAATTAAATTAAATTAAATTAAATTAAATTAAATTAAATTAAACCAAACCAAACCAAACCAAACCAAACCAAACCAAACCAAACCAAACCAAACCAAACCAAACCAAACCAAACCAAACCAAACCAAACCAAACCAAACCAAACCAAACCAAATCAAACCAAACCAAACCAAATTAAATTAAATTTAAAGACTGTGCAGTGTACCTTCTTTTGAACTACTTAACTGAAGGCAAATAGCAAAATACCACAAACATATATGACACCAAATTACACTGTCCATCTTGTTAAAAGGGAAAAGAACTGAAAAAGAAAATATTTGGAGATTATGTCTGTCTGCCTGTCTGTCTGTCTGTCTGTCTGTCTGTCTGTCTGTCTGTCTGTCTGTCTGTCTGTCTGCCTGCCTGCCTGCCTGCCTGCCTGCCTGCCTGCCTGCCTGCCTGCCTGCCTGCCTGCCTGCCTGCCTGCCTGCCTGCCTGCCTGCCTGCCTGCCTGCCTGCCTGCCTGCCTGCCTGCCTGCCTGCCTGCCTGCCTGCCTGCCTGCCTGCCTGCCTGCCTGCCTGCCTGCCTGTCTGTCTGTCTGTCTGTCTGTCTGTCTGTCTGTCTGTCTGTCTGTCTGTCTGTCTGTCTGTCTGTCTGTCTGTCCACCCGTTCGTTCTCCGTTTGTTTGTTTGTTTGTTTGTTTGTTTGTTTGTTTGTTTGTTTGTTTGTTTGTTTGTTTGTTTGTTTGTTTGTTTGTTTGTTTGTTTGTTTGTTTGTTTGTTTGTTTGTTTGTTTGTTTGCCGTTTATCTGTTGGCAAAAGTAGAATATATTCAGAACTGTTCACAATGATTTTAAGGGCGTAAAAGTTGAGCTCTAATCACGTTTTACTCAGCACGCATACTATAAGGGTGCAGCGAAGAGTACATTGTATATTTGTATACACACGATATAGAAATAGATAAGTCTGAAGACATATTGTTGCTAAAGTTAACGAAATGAACCTTGCTCAACACACAGGACAAGTGAAGGGACAATCACTGTCAATGTAGACGAGAATCCTCTTATAATGCACAGCAGAATAGAAAGTTTAAACAGATTATTCCGAACTCATGCTGAGAACTTTCAAAAGGCTTTTTTCATTCACAAAGAAATTTAAATTTCTAAAATTCTTTGTTAACCTCTGTTTAAACCAGTTTTAAATATCTACAGGTGCCTTGCGAAAATGATGACTATAAGTTAATTAAACAATATGGAAGAAGTATGCTCTATGTACGCCTCTAGTGCTTTTATGCATTGGTTGACGATATAGTTATATCCTATAGAAACAGATACTATTATATTTTTTAACAGGTACTATAAACAAATATGTGATACCATGCACATGCAGCAGACAAACTTTAGTTGACGACGTTGAAAGGCTTTGGCGGCAAAACAATGGCATGCATGAAGAATTGTTAATTTTTATCGCATTCATTTGACCGTTTGCTACAGATTTTTCACGATTTAGAATATTGGGTTCTCAATACGTTTAGTTTTCAGATTCAAAACTGTTTGGGTTTCTTACAAGACCGCTTACTGATATTCTACCGTTTTTATAGATATACAGTATAAACGGCAAAGTAAATGAACTTGAAGTTGAATGAAGTATCTTCCTTCAATTTGAAACCGGAAACGTTTGCTGTCATGTAAACCAACCTTCTCAGATAACGAATTCTTCGAAATGTTCAATTTACGTAATACTAAGGTAAGTTGTACGTATACATGTAGTGCATGGTACGTTTGCGAGCTTGGTGTTATATAAAAGACGTTCGTTAAGCTCAGTTATACTAAGAAAATATTTCCGAGCCGCAGACAGGGTTCGAACCGGCATCCTTCTAATGACCGGTTAGATGCTCTAACCATTGAGCCACCGATTACGTAATACTGACAGCCAAGATCATAGTCAGTCTTTACCGTCTAAATTAATTTATCGGCGATATAAGTCTTCAGTAACCAAGTAAAACAGTTATTAATGATTAAAGCTGTTCTTTATTGAACACAGCAATGTCGAGCAAATAAACACACACACGCAGCAGTTTTGTGGGAGAAGGGGTTTTTGGGGGGGAAGCACTTCTATAGTGTAAAATTATGGTCAAGCATCATCCCACAGACTCATTCTTACATGGCCTTAGATTGTTGTCCAGCGGTTATAATCCCCATTAGGACTCTGCTAATGCGCACACGCGCATATATACGCACACGCGCATATACTGCCAAATAGGTAGCTAGCCTATAAGACATCAACCTGACCAACCGTACACACAGTTGGACAGTCCTTACGATTCGACTGATCTATAATTACAATAAATAGGCTGAGTCTATGGGCTTGAACGTGACAATCAGCGCTTCATCCCCAAAATACACAGAATGTGTATACCCCATAGACGAATAACCCTCCCCCCAAAACGGGAATTTTAGTCATATGGACATACAGACATATATACATATGTACATAGAACGACTTTAGGCGCGTATGAGGTAACTACTCTATATATGGTTAATATTTCGAAACGTCGGCCAGTGTGGCTGATACACTTGATAAGGTAGATGTAGGTGTCTTTATGTATCGTTCAAAACAATCTGATGACCAACGTCCTAATGTTTTGATAAGCCAAGCAGGCAATTTTGCTGAGGCTGCGGTTGTGGCAGCCCCAATCCGATAGCTATGACCAGCATATTCCGTAGCCTTGAAACCGGCCTGAGTTAGTAAATTTCGCGTCTCCGAGGTTAAAGTCTGTTTCGTGAGAGGTTTTCCTGACGCATGCATGAAGAGAGGGCCTGTTGTAGGTGATCGCCGCGAAATATAGTGCTTCATGGCCAAAACTGGGCAAAGTGGAGAATCGGTGGCGCCTACGGTTATTGTGTGGCCCATGCGAAAAGGGTCAGTCTTAGACTCTTTGATATAAACGGTCATGAACTCTGGGTTTCCCGCTCCTATCCCTGGAGACAACACAATGTTATCCTTTGTAAGATGTATATTTGAGTTAAATTTGGAGTTGCACGTTAGCTCACCCAGACGGAGGAAACCGAAAAATGCTAGAGTCATGGCTGCCCACATCATGATAGATTCATAGTTTGTAGTGCTTGGAATAGCTAGCAACATCCGAAAGAGTTGTAAATGATGAATTGTAATTGGTAAACGCACTCGGATTTTGTCTCCTTGAGAACGTTTTATACCCCGTAAGACTAGTTGTAGGCGTAACATTTTTTGTAAATTCAGTTGAAAGCCCTGGCGAATGTGATAGTGACGGACCGCTGCCAAATATGTTTTGATAGATGAATATTTTATTGTTTTGGCCAAATACGCAACGTATTCTGTCAAAAGAGCTTCAGTAGCAGGCAGATACTGTTCGACTGATTTTTTCTTGAACCAACTCACAAAATTCACAAAGCTTCTTTCACCTGCGCCATATGTCTGTTTAGTAGTGGTAGCGACAGACAGGTTTATATAGTGTTGAATATCTTCATTCAGATTGACGACATTACTTCTGGAATTAGACGGATTGGTATCTGCCTGTGGAGCCAGTTGACGAAAACGCTGAAACTGAAAACGAGAAATAGAGTCGGCTATCTCATTGCGTTTTCCCGGAATGTGCGTTGCACGAATGTAGATATTATATCGCAAAGTTAGTAGTGTTAGATGGCGGAGCAATATGAGGGGTGATTTCCGCCAAAATTCAACTTTACATTATGTAATTAACAGAGGCATTTTGTTAACCTGTTTGGTATTCTATTATGCTGTTTTGCGTTTCGTTGTGCCGTTTCGTATTTCATTATGCTGTTTTGCATTCTATTATGCCGTTTCGTATTTCATTATGCTGTTTTGCATTCTATTATGCCGTTTCGTATTTCATTATGCTGTTTTGCATTCTATGATGCCGTTTCGTATTTCATTACGCTGCTTCGTATTTTGCTTTCATTATGTTTCATTATGCTTACGTCATGTTCTGCATGACTCTCAGTAACACTTTTTAGCACACACGGCCGCGCAAAACTGGAACTAAGTTATATATATGTAAAAACATGGCCGAGGATTTGGAAGGACGGCAGTTTATAAGAAATCGCATTGGATGTTGTATTTTAAACATTTTGCATCAAGTCGAAGCTCGCGGTGGAGAAGCTGAATGTCGGGAAAATGCTCTCTTTAGACTAGAATGGCTATTTGGTGTCGTAACAAGGTACTATCAGTGTGGTTTTATTGATCGTCATGTTATCGATCTTCTTGCCGAAACGTTGATTGATTTAACTTCAATATGCAGCTCAGAAGATATTAACGTTGAGCCCGAAGTTATTTTCACAGGCAATCGAGGAAGACCAAGGTTTAATATTCCTTACAAACAGTTGAGCTTTCTTGTGGAGAGACTGTTTACCATTAAGCAAATCGCAGCCGCACTCGGTGTAAGTGAGCGTGCAGTCGAGCGACGATAACAGCACTTTGGGATGTCAATAAGTGGGACATATACAAATCTAACTCTGGAAGAGCTGGACTCAACAGTTAGGGAAATATTAAGAACTCAGCCTTACACTGGTTATAAAAGAATGACAGGTTACCTTGCTGCTCGAGGTCACAGAGTTCAGCAAAGAAGAGTACGGGAATCAATGCGTCGCGTAGATCCGGAGGAAACTCTTATACGTGCACTAGAGTTGAATGTGATTAATCGTAGGAGTTATTCAGTAAGTTTAATCTCCTTTAGCACTTTGGCACATGAGATGAAACTGAATAACTCCTACGATTAATCACATTCAACTCTAGTGCACGTATAAGAGTTCCCTCCGGATCTACGCGACGCATTGATTCCCGTACTCTTCTTTGCTGAACTCTGTGACCTCAAGCAGCAAGGTAACCTGTCATTCTTTTATAACCAGTAATTCTTTTATAACCAGTGTAAGGCTGTGTTCTTAATATTTCCCTAACTGTTGAGTCCAGTTCTTCCAGAGTTAGATTTGTATATGTCCCCCTTATTGACATCCCAAAGTGCTGTTATCGTCGCTCGACTGCACGCTCACTTACACCGAGTGCGGCTGCGATTTGCTTAATGGTAAACAGTCTCTCAACAAGAAAGCTGAACTGTTCGTAAGGAATATTAAACCTTGGTCTTCCTCGATTGCCTGCGAATAACTTCGGGCTCAACGTTAATATCTTCTGAGCTGCATATTGAAGTTAAATCAATCAAAGCTTCGGCAAGAAGATCGATAACATGACGATCAATAAAACCACACTGATAGTACCTTGTTACGACACCAAATAGCCATTCTAGTCTAAAGAGAGCATTTTCCCGACATTCAGCTTCTCCACCGCGAGCTTCGACTTGATGCAAAATGTTTAAAATACAACATCCAATGCGATTTCTTATAAACTGCCGTCCTTCCAAATCCTCGGCCATGTTTTTACATATATATAACTTAGTTCCAGTTTTGCGCGGCCGTGTGTGCTAAAAAGTGTTACTGAGAGTCATGCAGAACATGACGTAAGCATAATGAAACATAATGAAAGCAAAATACGAAGCAGCGTAATGAAATACTTTTTTCATGATGTCTTACACTGCTAAAGTCAACCGAAAAATTTCGGCTGACTCGAGCGGGATTTGAACTCGCACCTTCGGGATTCCGGTCCGCCGCTCTACCTGTTGAGCTCAACAGGCAGAGCGGCGGACCGGAATCCCGAAGGTGCGAGTTCAAATCCCGCTCGAGTCAGCCGAAATTTTTCGGTTGACTTTAGCAGTGTAAGACATCATGAAAAATTTTCTCATGTTTCTGAGGATGATTCTGTAATGAAATACGAAACGGCATAATAGAATGCAAAACAGCATAATGAAATACGAAACGGCATAATAGAATGCAAAACAGCATAATGAAATACGAAACGGCATAATAGAATGCAAAACAGCATAATGAAATACGAAACGGCACAACGAAACGCAAAACAGCATAATAGAATACCAAACAGGTTAACAAAATGCCTCTGTTAATTACATAATGTAAAGTTGAATTTTGGCGGAAATCACCCCTCATAGAGCAAATCCATAACCCTTGGAATTTTGGAACGTTTGCTGTTGATCATGTTGACGACAGCTTCGTTATCGCACTTAAATTTAATACGTTGGTCTCGAAGAAGGGCCTCCCAAATCTGACATGCAACTACAATAGCGAAAAGTTCTTGCCATGCAATACTTATACCAGGTACGCCTAAGTTTTAGTGGGGGTGCCATTTTCCCTTGAACCATTTGGTACCAAATATACCACCATAGCCTAGCGCCCCAGGGACATCGGTATATAACACTAAACTATCTGAATCCTGCCATTCCGATGACAGAAAGAAATTCGCTCCATTCCACTTCAAAATAAACTGCTTCCACGTTTCAAGATCTTGGAAGAAACCCTTGTTCAGTTTTATATAGTGATGTTGCTTTTTCACGTTCCTTGTCAAGGCAATTATGTTTTGTAAAAAGGGTCGTCCAGGCGGGACAACTTTACACGCCAAATTTAGAGTGCCTATAAGTGATTGTAATTCCTTTAACGTGCATGAGCGCCTATGTTGAAATTTATCGAAAATTTCCTGTAAGCGTTGAATCTTGTCAGCAGGGAGACGTGCCTGCATTTTAACCGTGTCTAAAATTATACCCATGAATTCAATAACTTGCGACGGGCCTTGTGTTTTGCCAGAGGCGATAGGAATTTTAATGTTTTGGAATGTAAGTAGCATGGCGGATAAACTTTGTTGACAGATACTGTCATAAGGTAAAGTGGCCGCTTTAGGTTCGATGATCAAAAAATCATCAAGAATATGGCATGCAAATGAAATCTGACATTTGTGTAACAAAATCCACTCCAAGGCTTCAGAAAGTTGGTTAAAGATAAATGGGGCACTCCTAAGACCAAAGGGCAAAACCTTGTCGTAATAATACTTTCCCTCCCAACACATACCTAACAATTCGTAATCGTCCGGATGAACCGGTATTAGTCTAAAAGCAGATTCAATATCGGTCTTGGCAAGGAAACAGCCTTGGCCAAAGCGCTTAATGCCTTCGATCGCATCATCTATAGTAACATACTGGAGACTGAAATCCTCTTGCGAAATTGAATAATTAATGCTGGTCATACCTGATTTCGGAAATGAAGGGTGAAAAATTGTGCGAAACTTATTCGAATTCTTTTTTGGTACCAAGCCAATTGGTGAAACTTGAAAGTTGGGAAATGGGGGGTTATCAAAGGGACCAGCCACTCGGCCAAGGGAAACCTCAGTTGCCAAATTAGAAGAAACAATGTTAGGATCTGCAAGCGCAGTAGGTAAATTTTTTGAAAACCGTTGGGCACGCTGCCCCTGAAAACCGTGTTCAAGGTTTTGGCATAAGTGAGACACAAAATTTGGGTCTGGGTGACCCATCAGTGCGCTTTCTAAGTTAGTTACATTAATAGGCGTTGGCATTAAATAATTCCGTTCCTGAATTTTTTGATTTGGCAGATCGGTGGTGTCGCTTGGAGGTTTGGTGATCGTCTGATTCTTCGGTGGGTTTAGGTTGGTAGGTTGGACAGAAACATCCCGCATGGGGGCCACTACATTTGATACATGTGTGCCGATATCGGCACGGCTGATGCGTACATTCTCCCCGTCTATTAAACTCAATGCAGAGACCGGTACCTCGTTCGCCCCCTGAGGAAACCTGTTTTTGGGGTCCATTGTGAAAAAGAGGGTATTCTCTTTTAAGCACATCAGGCGATACTGTGAAAATCATCAACCACAGCTGTTGATCAATAGCTGACCAGTCGATGGATGGGTTGAAGGACACTTTTCGGCGGAATTTGTGGTCATAGACGCACCATCCCAACCCACGATGAGTTCGAGCTGCGTGGCGAATCAAACTCATGTACTGGAGCAATTCTTGGGCCCGACCGGGGAACTTGTGGGTTAAGACGCTCATATAGGTTGAGAAAGCAGTAGTCCACTGTTCAATCTCGGTAATTCTTGCGACAGACTGGGACGATTTTTTAACTTTAAGTACCGAGCTCTCAAGCGTCAAGGTAACAGGCGCATCTTCAGACATATTAGAAAAGTTCCTTGGAAGGAGTTTAGCTAGATCAAAGAACTCACCCGATTGGATCTGCTTCACATAGGCTGCAGGGACGTCGTGAGAGCCGTGTCCGTACGGAATGTTGGTTTCGGCTTGAGGCAAGGTCACGTTGATTGTGCGTGCTATATCTTTGTATAGAGCTCGTGTAACCAAGTGAAACTGGTTTAGCGCGCGTTTTGCTTATATGTGAGTCTTTTGAAATGCTATTGGTTACTTTTCCGCGCCAGGAAAATTAGAGTTTTAATTGGCTAGAAAGTACTAGTCATTTGTTGTTCACGTGCACTGGCAAGCTGGATGAGCGAAAGCAAAAGGACTTTAGAGCCGGTCTGGCGTATATCTGACATGTTGATAGCTTAAATCACCTGAAAAAACATCTGTTTTGCCAAAACCCAAGACACACCTTGATAAGAACGTTTCCTCATTAACTTTATTTTATTAATGGCTTAATAAAATGGCTTAATATAGTCGGTTATAATATTCAGATACTTGTTAATTGATATAGGTAAATTGATATCAAATAGTCTTTATACTGTACCCTACTGTACTATATACTGTACCTTTATACTGTACCAACGTTAAGTGGAAAGCGTATATGAACTTGGTTATAAAGAGTTGAGGAACGCAAGTTTCAATTGTTTTCTTCGAAATCTGGCATCAAGAACGATGTGTTTCTGCATATGACGTAGTCCAAAAGAATCCCCTAGTGTTTAGAATCAATTTACTGATCACGCAGAGTACGATGTGCACATAGTTAGTGGAGGGGGATGGTTTGGAAGCTCCACTGTCTTTCAAGATTATGCAATGGTTATGTTATTGTGTTCATGTTGGAGGAAGGCAATTGGTTGAAGAAAGGAAATTCTATGGATACGTGACGACGAAGGACTGCACTAATTAAACCCAAACGTTGCCATTGATGACTGCTTCATTATACAGAAAATACAATACGTTCAGTGATTTGCGGATATCTCTTAGCCAAAAAGGTGAAAAGAATTACATGCACGAGTTCACCACACAAAGTGCCGAAGTTAAAATTAAAGAGAGAAAAAAAGTGCCTTTATTTATTGAGGGTAATATATGACATTGTGAAATTCATTAATAATTCATGAGTTTTGCAGCCAATCCAATTTCAGAAATTACGTCACATGTATACCCCTGTAAACCCCATACAAACCACTAGTGCTTGTAACTAATTAGCATCTCAATATGATTATCCCAAAGGGATTTTTACTATTTATTCATCTCACAAGTTGTTTATTCGGCTCGTGATTGTATAATTCAATACAACACGGCCGCTCGTGTTGTAAACATTACTTATTATATGGCTAGGTTTGATTTCCGGTCCGTACGCAAAACGACGCACGCTGATTGGCTCCTGAGAGGTCGGGATTTTACGATATTGACCGACCGGTCAATACGCTTTTTTCTTGGCCCTGTAAGTTTTGGCGGGAACATTGCTGAGTTGATTTGAATACAAATAAAAGAGAAATAGGTATCTTTATTCAAATATTCTGAACAATAAAATGTGTTGGAACATCACTGCTGGTTTTCTTTAAAGCTGTTTATCTAAAAACCCGACAAATAGAAGCCGAATTGGTGTAAATAAGAAGGCCAAGAAGCGACACGAAAAAGTCAACAGGTAAAGTAAACAGCATACTCCGAAGACGAAAACAACACTCGAAGCTTTAAAATGAAATGAACCAATAGCCATATAATAAATTCCTTATTAACCTCGTTTGCTCGGTCTGTACTGGAAAGTATTTGCCCTCGATTTTATCGCACAAACCTCGCTCCTTCGTCGCTCGGTCTGTACGAAAACCTCAGACAAATGCTTTCCCGTACGGACCTCGCATTCGGTTAATAAGTCTTTAGTATTTTTTTTCGGTCCGTATCCTACCAAATCCTGCTTTCTGATTGGTTAACGAGCGGTCCGTATGAGCCCGTACGGACCGCTCGAGATAATTTTTTAATGTGTCTTATAGGCCGTAAAATTGATCGATTTTCATAACTATTTCGCTTGCCACAGAAACATATATTCAACAGAGAGCTACGGGGATACAAATGAGTTTTATTATCCAAATGGCTTTGACAACTTCGTGTGAAAACAGCGAATTTTAAAAGAAAGCGAGAATGCTGTGAAAAAGCAAAATTTCAGCGAGCGACATTTATAAAGTTTTAAAGTATTATTTATTGCTCAACGACGTATGAAAACAGTTTAAAACAATAGGCAAAACATACATAAACTTGTGAACACAGTATTTTGAATCACTAAATGAAACTATATGGAAGTATATATTTAAAAAAAACATACCATGAGCGGACAGAAAAGCTGAAACCTTTTGATACTAAACTGTCATTGTTCTGTTGTCCAACGATACTCAACAAAACCGCTACAAGTCTTTACCCTTTAGTCAAATATTTTCCACATGCCAACCTCATCGTGTCATGTCTTTGAAAATAGTTTCAAATGGCTTCTTACAAGCATTTTCGTCTTCAAACTCGAACGACCCACTTTCAATTTCCATGCAGTCAGCCGAGTATTGAAAGCGATTTTCAAAGCGAACAGCCAAAAACGAGCAAGCGACGAAGAAGAACGACGAAGAATCTTTATCAATTAAACTTTAAAAACACTAGATCTTCAAGTTTTGACTGTTTTTCAATCACAAAAGACGTTCCAAGCTTCCCGGTCAGACTGCATGTCGGCAGTTGTTTACTGTCGAACGATAAACTTTGGACTTTTGAATATCACGTGAATGTCATCTCGATTACGCAATTTAATTATGTTAATTTATCTAATTATGTAAATTATAAATCGTACGATTAACAAAAAAAATAAATATGTTATTTACCGTTTTGGTCGGTCCGTATAGAGAAATATTTCCCTCGGTCTCAAAAACAACCCTCGGCCTGCGGCCTCGGGCAGTTTTTGAGACCTCGGGAAATATTTCTCTATACGGACCTCCCAGCCGGTAAATAACATATATGTATTTAGATACGGATAATTCTCAATGGCCCTCATTCCTTGATTGAACTAATTCGTAGAAT
>OZ036006.1:4596233-4601233 GCA_964035015.1 Corallium rubrum
ACTGGCCATGCAGCAGATCTTCAGGAGCCATCCATTTCGCAGGAAGCCGCGCCTGTAACAATAGAAAAGAGCCATGCACAGCAGAGTCGGACTGGACTGGCTTCGTATTAGGGGCAGTGTCACTAGGGCGAGGGGCGCAGTTAAAAAAAGAAATTAATAAATAATGACACTGGTATACGAAGGTGCATTACAGACAAATTTGCCCACAAACCTCTGTAAATAGAAATATTTCAAAATTGGTGGTTGTTGTTGTCATTGATCCCGCATGTATGATTAACTTACAGAAAGTGTATATAAATAAATAAACTACATGCAATGGACAGCCATATTATTTTATATCTCAGTTTAGCAAATATAGTTCATGGGGCGCAGTTGAGGTATTCTAAAGGGGGCGCATGTGCCATTGGCACAATGGCACATAGGCCAGTCTAAGCCTGATGCACTAATTGAATTACAACAAACAACACTTCTAAGGCCTCTGTTTATACATGAAGCTGATTGACAGTCCAATTGGATCGAAAAATGTCAATCCGGGCACATGTTTACATGGAGAATCCGATCTGCTTGGAACATTGTTTTCGGTTTTGGAACACTATTTTCTGTGCTTTCCTCAATGTCTGCTATTTAGCTCGACAGGCACCGACTTCACTGATGCGTATCAAGTTATTTTCAAGTCAAACCGTGTTTATTTGAATCAGATTGCATGGAGACATTCAAGTCGATCCTTGCTTGAATCTCAAGTCAATCCACTCCACTGCGTGGATTGACTTCAGCCATCCGTTTCGATCAGATCGAAAACTTTCAATCTTCTTCATGTAAACACAACAAGGAGAAACAACATGCGAGATTAGACTTGAACACTCAATCTTCTTCATGTAAACACAACAAGGGGAAACAACATGCGAGATTTGTCTTGAACACTCATTCCACTTCATGGAAATAGGACCTAAAGCTACAATAGTAAAGTATAGTTTTAGAAACCTTAGATTTTCGCTCATATGATCCTTCTCTGGCCAAACCAAAGTCAGACACTTTGCAAGTGTTATCTTCCCCGACAAGAACATTTCTTGCTGCTAAATCTCGATGAACTATCTAAAATAAGATAAAATAAAATAGAATAACATAATGCAAAATAATGTAAAACACAATCCGAAAATAAACATGCATTATAGAGGCATAGCTGGCACAAGCTGTTAGTGCGCTTCCTCTCACCACTGAAGTTAAGCCTGGTCGAATAGGTTATATAGTACTTGGATGGGTGACCACCGTAGCTTCATTTGTCTCTCAAACTGTACTACAGCTCATCAGTGTAGCTTGGAACAATCTAGATGTGAGAACACCACTTATATAATATACCCATGCATGCAATTGCTAATGACAACTGCTTGTGGGATAGCATAAGCACTGCGCACATCTAGAGAGCATGAGGCGGTATAGGGCCTGAGTGCTCAAACTGCCACAAGGGTAGTGAGCGTTGCATTAGCGCTAACGGACACCTACACCACTCTCACAGAGTCCTCAACACAGAAGTGAAGGAGCTTAAATATAGTTCAATCTACAGACACGTGTCTTGCTGTACTACAGTTAATCAGTGTAGCTTGGAACAATCTAGATGTGAAAACACCACTTATATATACCCAAGCAATCGCCGGTGACAACTGCTTGTGGGATAGTATAAGTATGCGCACATCTAGAGAGCATGAGGAAGATGCTAATTCACATTTCAAAAACTGAAATGCAAGAGGTGCGTAAAAGTTTACCTCTTTTGACGATAGGTAATTCATGCCATCGGAAATCATCCAGGCAAACGATAAAAGATCTTTCTCGCCCAGTCTTGATGTCGGAACATATTCTCCGGTGTTGTACGGATCTTCGTAGCCTCGAGATTTTCGTAGATACCCCAGAAGGTCTCCTCCAACCAGATATTCCAAAATAAGAAAAAACGGTTCTAAATTTTAAGAGAGATGTTGTAAAATGCGTTTCTGAGCCTTCCTTTTTTTAATTTGACATTGGATTTGTTTATGTCCTGAGCAGAGTTGGAAAAAGTATTCAACCTTCCTCCGGATGGGTTTTTAAGTTTAGATAACCTTCCTCAAAATATATAGCGAGAATTTTTTGCTTTGCAACGTTCATAAATACTGCGTGACTTTTACAGTACCTTGGTTTTCTAGGTTTTTCTATATAGGTAAGCTTTGGCATACTACAATAGCTACTAATAACTGACCGCTGCTGACTGACAGCCTACTAACTACCCTCGACTGCTGCGAAGATACAGACATCACAGCAGACATCAGCGTACATGTCTCGCACATGAAACTGCTGCCACTACCAGTGCTGCATAATTGTTGGTTAGCCAATGTTTTGCTGCAAATCGCTTTTCTTTTCGACACCTTGCTTGGTCAGTTGTAACTTTCTCAGATTACCGAATGTGTTGTTTTACGTGTTTTCACTTTAAACCTTCCTCACTAAAGTAAACCTTCTTCCTGGTGGTACCCGCATACCCGCAGCTTTTTTCCAACTCTGGTCCTGAGTGCATAAAGTTTTACTTAATGCTAAAATGCAACGTAAATTTTTTTTTTCACCATTATATTAATCCATACGATTGTGTGAACCCACTGACAAAACTTTCATCGGAGAATTGCTTAAAGTTTTAGAGATATTAATGTTTTCGTCATTGAAAGTCTTGTTACTCGAATCTAGGTTTCGGCTCGGTTTCTTTTTTTTCCTTTTTTTTTGGGTGTCGCGATTTTGCATTCTTGCACTTTTTACTTCCGCTAATATTCATACTTCCGGTGAGTTGTTAGCCGCGTGACTGAGTGAGGCTGTGAGGCATGTTGTAAGTTCTTTGCTCCTTTCGCGTTTCGCCGAGTTGGACAAAAAGTTGAACAGCTTTGCCTTTTGATCAAAGTATTTCTGATGAAACACGATAAACGAGTGTTTGATCTTGATTCTCAAACGAGTATTCGCATCGTGATTTGCGGTGTTTTCTTCATTGATTTCAATATGTAGATTAAGAAATGTGATCCAGTTCACTGGGAAGTTTTCTACAGGTTTTCATTGGGTATTAAAACTCATGCGTGTGATGTGGTCTACGTTAACGGATTGGCTAGGATAATTCATGAATTATTAATGAGCTTGGGAATGATCTATCAACTATGCTTTCTTTATCAACAACTGCAACTACAATACCAGTGCAACGACAACATAAACTTGTAGTCCGTTTCTCTTTGTTAAATTAAAGTGTCTATGAAATGAAAAATTCGTTGGCATTTTTGTTGTTTTATTGTACAGAGGAGCATGGCAGAAGCACTCACTGAAAATTTCAAGAGAATCTGATGCGTAGTTTTCGCGCTATTAACTCTCAAAGTTTGCCATGGCTATATAGTCGTTCTTGGAGAAAAATTGGGCTTTCGGAAAGAATGCTTATGACGTACGCAGATGGACAACTATGCATAAGAACAATAGATTTCACTATTAATGATCCATCTGCGTACGTCATAAGGCATTGTTACCAAGAAGCCCAAATTTCGCCAAAACAAACTATCCACGGTAAATTTTGAGAGTTGATAGCGCGAAAACTACGCATCAGATTCTCTTGAAATTTTCAGTGAGTGCTCCTGTCATGCTACTCTGTAGAATAAAACAACAAAAATGCCAACGAATTTTTCACTTCATGGACACTTTAAAGAGCTCTATATAGCTATATCATTGTACCTGAATTTGTACAACAACCCAACAGTTGCACAACATGAGGATGAGGCTCCAACTTCTTCATCAGATTAAGTTCACTCATAAAATCTCTTTTATCCTTGAGAGAAGTGTTCTCTGTAAAGAGAAATATTAACTACTTAATAACCGAGAGTGAGCTCTTTATGGTAAAATATCAAACCGATGTCTTGCTGTATTGATCAAGCGAGGTTAATACGTTCAAGGCAGAGAAGATCGAACGGTCGAAGTTATTAAGTAGTTTATTATATGGCACTTTTTATTTCAAAATCAATGTTGTATTTCTTGGTCTTCACTTTCTTTAACTTCGTCAAAACGCCGAACTAGCGTTATTTTCTGTTGTTTCTTTCTCGTCTGGATACTAAAATTTACTTTTACAATGTTCATCGTCATTAAGTTCATTTATTTTCGTCGTTTTGCAGCAATAACTTTCTTATTAGTTTTTTTTGGATTTTTTTCAATCGTAGGGTAATTAACAACTTTCAAAATGCCCGTGGGCATTACGGAAAAATCTCGCACGTCAGCAACCAATCACAGCGCGTTGCTTTCACCTGAAGTAATTCGCGCCATATAATAATGCTAAAAAGCGGTGCCCTGTGGCGTTCAAAACATCGCGTTTGGGGCTGGCTTACACAGGATAGACTGAGGAGTTTCGCGTCTGAAATTAAATGGGCCTGAGCATCATATATTACTTGAACATTTTTATAAATTGCATTAGATTTACCTTTGAGCATCTTCACAGCAACAATTCCTACTTTTTCGCTAGTGATTGCATGTATGGATGTCACTTTGGCTTTGTTGACCGTGCCAAAGTTTCCTTCTCCTAGTTTTCGCAGCATTGTGAGGCGTTTTCTTGGAAATTCCCAAAAAGCCTCGTCTGAACGTTGTACGTCTTGAAACAAGGCTAAGATACTTGAAATATCAGTGGCTCTCGGAGGACCCACTTCAGCGTAGGCCGAGTTTTCATTGATTTCGCCTGCAGGCATCCTTTCCAGTTCAACCTAAACAGCAAACGTCTGTTAAAATGCATATATCATGATTGGGGATTTTACATATTTAGGATATTTGGAACCTTCTGAGAAGATTTGTAATATATCTTCCTTTTCTAAAATTTCATCTTCATGGACTTTTTTGCCGTTAAAGTTGACGGAAGTGACGTCAAAAGAGGAATTTGTCTATACAAAAACCACTTTACAGACTCCTCCTTTGACGTCATTTCCGTCAACTTTTACAGCAAAAAAGTCCATGAAGATGAAATGTTAGAAAAGGAAGAT
>OZ036006.1:4606233-4678733 GCA_964035015.1 Corallium rubrum
GAAAGTCGGAACAACGGATATTGAGTGCCTCTTATAAATTACAGTGATTTCCTAGTACATGCAATATTTATAGTCAAACTGGATGTTCTCTTGCGTACGTGAATCAACTCAGAGCTGTCAATTATTTGTACCAGTATCAGGAACATTTTTAACCTTTCACAATAAACCATTAAGTTGGAATATGTTACAGTACATATGTTTCATTGTAAAAGGTTACACATATTATACTGTTATACATACACCAGTATTTATTATTACAATGCTAAGTTGTCTGTTTAAATCTTTCTAAAAAACTAATAATATAAAAACGACTTACGCGTTCACGAACACCTGCACCAAATAAATAAGAATTATATCGCCATTCCTTCAGTGTACTGTATCCAACATTAACTATAATAAAAACCAACATTCACCATGGATTAACTTATCATCAACTCACTCTTAAAACTTCATGAAGGGGCGATTTTGTTTTGCTTGACTTAAGCAGTAATCAAAATATGTGTGAGCATATTTAATGTAATAAAGTAACAAACATTCAGTAGAGGTTCATTAAGCTCAATTACTCAGACAGAGATCAAACCTTCAACATTCTAGTGACTGCAGTTATCAAGTCCTGCATATTTGATTTTTGTTAAAGCAGCAAGGCCAGATTAATAACTTTGTAAGCCTTGGGCACTTAGCATCCCAGCAGCATCAAAAGTGCGAGCCTTCAAGGGAGACCCAAGGGTATGCTTTCCACAAAAATGTTTGAAAGCTATAGAGTCTCTGCAGTACCATTTCCTCCATTTTGAGAAAAGACTTGACAGAATTCGGATAGACTGTAGACCATCGTTTATAAAGTATATAATAACAAAAAAATAAATTTAAAAAAATTGAACCATGTTCGTAGGCCCCATTACTTTTGTAAGCCCTAGGCACAGTGCCTTTCGGATAACCTGGCCCTGCAAGCTAGACGTCAATGCAGTATCAGACAATATTTTTCTACAGGTTCAGCAATACTTTTGATGACCTATTACTGAGAGAGCAGTTTTTATAATAATTGTTTTACACATTAACAGTAGGTCAGTATTTTTAGAGTACATGTACAATATCTTTGATAATATCAGTCATTTTGTCCTCAAAAGTAAAGAATGTTTTACTGAAATGTAGTTTAACTTTACCTTTAGAACCTTCAGTCATCTGAGAGCAAGAGATAAAGCAAAACAGCACCATGCCATACCACAATGAAACAGCCATTTCGACTACAGGTATGTGAAACGATATCAGAAAATCATCATATAATTACAAAGGTATAACTAATCCATTTCCATTGAGAGCAGCCAGTCTCTTTATTGTTTTACTGTGTCTAACACCAGACAATTTTACTCATCAAAGAGAGAACCCTCGGACATCCTAGGTACATGCATGCATGCAGCAATGAGTTAACAGTGATCGATGCATTTCTACCTAAGCTGGCCAGGCAAAAACAATCCCTTTACTTTTTAACTCTGTCTAACACCAGATGATTTTACTTGTCAAAAGAACCCTGCGAAGAACCTGCAAAGAACCCCTTTGCCATCAGTAAATAAACATACAAAATACAAATCTGGCAGGGATACTGTATGAATACTGTTAAGTGGTCAAAATGGAAATTATCACAGCAGCTGAAAGAAGGTACAATTATAGAAAGCATGTATACCCTCTACTTTCACGATTTCCATATTATGTAATTCCAAAGACTGATATATAGAAATTAATAGAACCTGATCCTAACATAATAACCTGAACCTAACCTAACCTAGACGAAGGGCCTTCGCTCGAAACGTTAGACTCCTACGTTCTCTGTTTCGGCAGTATATCTAATCTTACTATATTTCGATTGTTAAACATCACTTTACGCTTATTAATCGTTGTTTACGCGAGACAGTGTATAACTCCTGTCCAAGGGCTTCCCCAGAGGTGAATAAAATCGTTTGGCGTTAGCCAGAATAAAATGCTATAGACCGATTCGGACGGGGAAGAGTTAAACCTCTGTTTAAACCAGTTTTAAGTATCCATAGGTGCCTTGCGAAAAAATGCTGATTATGTTAATCAACATATTAAAGAATATATAAGAAGTATATATGCTCTATATTATACGCCTCTAGTGCTTTTCTGCATTGCTCGACTATAGTTATATAGAAACAGATACTATGTTATTTTTTTAACAAATAGTATAAACATATTAGTATTTAATGCTGGTAAACTAACACTGCAAGGCTTTGGCGGCAAAACAATGACATGCAGAATTGTTTATTTTTGTCGCATTTATTCGACCGTTTGCTACATATGTTTCTAGATTTAGAATTAGTTTTCAGATTCAAAACTGTCTGGGTTTGTTACAAGACCGCTTACTACTCTTCCACCGTTTTTATAGATATATATGCAGTATAAACGGCAAAACCAATTCGAACTTGAAGTTGAATGAAGTATATCCTCCTTCAATTTGAAACCGGAAACGTTTGCTCTCATGTAAACAATATTCTATTGGCATATATAGAAATATTCTATGGAATGTTCAATAGAATATTCTATTGGCATATATAGAAATATTCTATGGAATGTTCAATAGAATATTCTATTGGCATATATAGAAATATTCTATGGAATGTTCAATACAATATTCTATAGAATATAGAATATTCTATTGGCCTCATATAGAAAATCTAATCTAATACTTTGTGGAAGAAAAACCAATACGCTATAGAAAATCCAATAGAATATGCTATTGACACTTTAGTGTTATACAGAATATCCAACAGAATATTCTGTTGGGGAAAAAAATCCAACAGAATATTCCATTGGATTTAGATTTCCAACAGAATATTCTATAGGATTCTATAGAACATTTTCGTAAGGGATATATCAAACAAAATATCTTATAAGGTTTTACAAGATAATACACAAGATCTTGAAAGATCTTGTGAGCTTTATGGAAAATTTGGTTCAAGATCTTAAATATCTTATAAGAAATTTTTTATAAGATCTTATTTAATAAGATCTTATAAGATTTTGTAAGATCTTATAAGATCTTACAAGAATTTTCTCATAAGATCTTATTTAAGATATTACAAGATCTTATAAAATTTTGTAAGATCTTATAAGATCTTATAAGAATTTTCTTATAAGATCTTATGTAAGATCTTACAAGATCTTTCAAAATCTTACAAGATCTTACAAGATTTTACAAGATCAGCTTACAATATCTTATAATTACGATCTTATAAAATTTTGTAAGATCTTATAAGATCTTATAAGAATTTTCTTATAAGATCTTATTTAAGATCTTACAAGATCTTTCAAAATCTTACAAGATCTTTGTAAGATCTTATAAGATCTTATATGAAATTTCTTATAAGATCTTATTTAAGATCTTACAAGATCTTACAAGATCTTACAAGATCTTTGTAAGATCTTATAAGAAATTTCTTATAAGATCTTATGTAAGATCTTACAAGATCTTATGTAAGATCTTACAAGATCTTACAAGATCTTACAAGATCTTACAAGATCTTACAAGATCTTTGTAAGATCTTATAAGAAATTTCTTATAAGATCTTATGTAAGATCTTACAAGATCTTACAAGATCTGGGAACTTTCTCCGGTAACGCATTCTTCGAAATGTTACTAAGATTAAGTTAAGTTGTACGTACACGGTGCATGTGGTACGTTTGCGAGCTTGGTGTAATGTAACAGACGTTTGGTGGACGTTCGTCAAGCTCAATTACTCAGAAAAGATTTCTGAGCCCCAGACAGGGTTCGAACCTGCAACCTCCTAATGACCAGTTAGACGCTCTAACCATTGAGCCACATTACGTAATACTGACAGTCAAGATTAAAAAGCATAGTTCTTTACCGTATTCATTTATCGGCGATACAATTCTTCAGTATAAGTCGGTTATAATAGTCAGATAATTGTAAATTGATATAGTATACGTTATTAGTTATAATAATATCAAACAGTCTTTATAGTGTACCACTGTACCTTTATACTGTACCAACGTTAAGTGGAAAGCGTATATGAACTTGGTTTTAAAAAGTTGAGGAACGCAAGTTTCAATTGTTTTCTTCGAAATCTGGCATCAAGAATGATGTGTTCCGGCGTATTTCATATGACGTAGTTCAAAAAGAATCCGGCCGTAGTGTTATTAGAATCATAAATAATGGAAGGGGAACTGGATAGGAAACTTACGAAACCGGAAACGATGTTTGCACAACTTGCTGTGGTATTAATTATACACTTATAAGACTACTGAACTTAAGTGATATTACACTATTGTTTAATTTCAGCAATAGCGGATCGTTGGAACTACCCGTTGCCGGCGATTAGCCGCTTATAAGTGTATAAATTACTTATGGAGGCTGCATGAGGAGACATTTAATCAGTAATTTCCCGACATGTCATGGTATTATAGTTTGTAATACCATGATCGACTCGGTTTCTTTTGTTCTCACTGGGTAATTTAATCTCTAATTTCCCTCCAAACAAGGGAAATTTCTAATTTTCTTTGCTAACAGGGCAAATTTCTAATTTTCTCCGATTAGCATGCATGACCAAACATCAAACAGTACTCTTTTACACAACAAAGAAATGATTATTATAAGATAATCATGATATTACTATAGCAAGTTGTGTAAACATTGTTTCCACTTTCGTAACATCGTTTTAAGTTTCCTATCCTGCGCTGCAGTTCCCTTGTTAGAATCAATTTACTGATCACGCAGAGTACGATGTGCAGAGGAAAGACAAGCCCTGAAACCATTATATTCATTTTTCGCAAGCAACTAGGTAAAAGATAAGACATGGTGTATAGTACTATTTTGCCTTTGGTTTAAAGTGAAAACCAGTCGAGTTTTCTACATGAAGTGTGGTTACCGCAACCATAGTCAATTGAGATATAGTCTGGAAACTCAGCTAAAGTCTTTGGTCTATCTTTTTGTTCGTCTTTATGCATTTTTGTGCACGGTGCACGGTCACTGAACACATTGTATTTTAGTATAATGAACGAATTTTCCAATAGCTACGTTTCAGTTCAATCACTCAACCGTGCTATTTAGATATTAATAAACCTAAAATGTGCATGGTGTAAGGGTACTGTTCAACATAAAATCACAGCGCATTATAGGCGCTTTGAAGTTTGCCGAGTTTCCAGACCTATATCTCGACTGACTATAACACAACACTTGCGGATATCTCTTAACCGAAAAGGTGAAAAGAATTACATGCAATTAAGAGTTACAGAATCTCCCTGAAATTAAGAGTTACAGAAAAATAGGCTCACCACTTAATAATGTGGATATCTTCCCGAAGTTAAAATTAAAGAGAGAGAAAAACCGACTTTATTTCTTGAGGTTAACATATGACAGTATTTAGATACTGATAATCTAATGGTCCTCACTCCTTGATGGAACTAGTTTGTAGAATTAACTGAGGAAACTATGGTGTTGATTTTGTGGAGGGAGGAAAACCAGAGAACCTGTTGAAAACCCCTCAGATATCACTCTTAAATTGTATATGAAACGAAAATTAAGTTTGTCTTATTTGAAAGAACTCTTAAAATGATGGGGAATATCAATTTACAGCATTTTCATATTTTACTTAGTTCTTGAGATATTTAGACTTGTGCGAAATTCAAATCAGATAACTTATGGTTCGTTTTTTTCTAATTAACATATTCGAAAATCGTGAATATTTTTAAGATTATTGATCAGAATCACTTGTAACTTGTCTTTCATGTTTAGTTGCATGAACTGTAGCAATAGGCAAAGTTCCAAGTGATTTTGTTCAATAATCTTAAAAATATTCGCGATTTTCGAATATGTTAATTAGTGAAAAAACGAACCATAAGTTATCTCATTTGAATATCACATAAGTCTAAATATCTCAAGAACTAAGTAAAATATGAAAAAGCTGTAAATTGATATTCCCCATTATTTTAAGAGTTCTTTCAAATAAGACAAACTTAATTTTCGTTTCATATACACTTTAAACGTCATTTTAATTACATCTCATAATGCAAACGCTACCTCTTAGGAAGTACATGCGACTATGAATTTGCAATTTTGCATGATCCGTGCTTCTGTCCTCTGAGACCATGGACGACATTTAACCCATTCCTGCTTGAGCTGGCCAAAAACGGTTTCTTTATTGCTTTACTCTGTCTAACACCAGACCATTTTACCCGTAAATGGAAGAACCTTCAGACATCCTAGGCAGCAGTGAGGTATCTCACATGTGGGGATCTTTAATACGCGTAATCTTTGGGTTCTTCTAAGCAAAACTGCAATATATCTTGTCCTTCCAAAATATCATCTTTGCGGACTTTTTTGCTGTCAACCGTTGGTAACTACTTACTTTAAAACATTGTTTACAACACCACGCATTTATTTTTGTATTTAATTATCTTTGTTATTTTATTATTGCGTAAATACAAGAAATGACGAGAAAGCCGTGTAATTCTAAACCCTTTCTAAAAGCTCATCTTTTTTCGATATATATATATATATATATATATATATATATATATATATATATATATATATATATATATATATATATATATATATATATATATATATATATATATATATATATATATACTTAATAACCGAGAGTGAGGTCTTTACGGTAAAATATTAAACCGAGGTCTTGCTGTATTGACCGAGCGATAGCGAGGTTAATACGCTCAAGACCGAGGTTTAATATTTTACCGTAAAGACCGAACGGTCGAGATTATTAAGTAGTTTATTATATGGCACTTTTTATTTCAAAATCAATCTTGTATTTCTTGGTCTTCGCTTCCTTTAACTTCGTCAAAAACACCGAACTAGCATTATTTTCTTCTGTTTCTTTCTCGTCTGGATACTAGAATTTACTTTTACGATGTTCATTGTCGTCTATTTCATCTATTTTCGTCGTTTTTCGGCAATAACAGTTTCTTATTAGGATTTTTTGTTTGTTTCCAATCATAGGGCATTAACAATTTTCATAATGCCCGTGGACATTACGGAGAAATCTCGCCCCGTCAGCAACCAATGACAGCGCGCGATTTTACCGGAAGTAATCCGTGCCATATAATAAATATATATATATATATATATATTATAAACACTATTGTATGTACAAATAAACAAGTTATACTATTAAGCCACAAAACTAAAGTTGGTTCACTGCAATATCATGTGTGAAAGCTAATTTTGCCGCTATCCCATGATCCAAATCATGCTGCAACTTGGGTCCAGACTCCTCAAAACTTCAGTAAAAAATATTAGAGTCGGCATTTCGCTGGCTAAAAATTAGGTAGGGTCGGGAAACCGGAAACCCAGGTATTATTTCTTTTGGTCTTATTAGGTATCTAGCTATTATGAAGCGGATCTTGGGTACTGATGACGATTTACTGTATGACGTCGAAATTCTCGTAGTGATGATCATCAAACTTTGTCAGGTCTAGATAAGCCTATAAAAAAACAAGAGGAAAGAGCAGCATTGTGTAAGGTCTAGATAAGCCTTTAAAAAAACGAGAAAAAAGAGGAGCATTATACTGTATGTAAGGTTAATATATAAGCCTTAAAACAGGAAAAAAGAGTAGCATTACATAATGTCATTGAATTATTGAAAGACGTTCCATTACAAACCTTTGCGGTGAAGTCTTCAAGCATTTTGTGGAAAAATGAACTGATGTAAGAGAATTTTGGTCGTTTTATTGGTTCATCATTCCAACAATCCATCATTAATGAATAACTGTTGAGTTAAGACATATATGAAGATCATGATCATAATTATTTGGTGGATGGATGGATGGATGGGCAGAGGGAGGGAGGGAGGGAGGGAGGGAGGGAGGGAGGGAGGGAGGGAGGGAGGGAGGGAGGGAGGGAGGGAGGGAGGGAGGGAGGGAGGGAGGGAGGGAGGGAGGGAGGGAGGGAGGGAGGGAGGGAGGGAGGGAGGGAGGGGACGGACGGACGGACGGACGGACGGACGGACGGACGGACGAACGAACGAACGAACGAACGAACGAACGAACGAACGAACGAACGAAACCTTCACTACGTGCACTTACAGTTTATCCGAGAAGTGAGACGGTTTGGGCATCCTGTAGCCTGATTCGATCAAACGAAATACATCTCGACCTTTGAAGCCAGGATAAGGTGAATCACCTGACAGAGAAAAACAGTAGTTTTTATAGACTTTTGAACAGACATATTTAAAAGATTATAAAGCGCACAAGAGTGCAAGTTTTACTTGAAGTTATAGGATAGGGATATTGATAACATGTGTCGATTATTCGGGAAGCTATATAGTGCTTTATATGATAAGTTGTACGTATACATGTAGTGCATGTGGTACGTTTGCGAGCTTGGTGTAATGCAACAGACGTTTGGTGGAATTACTCAGAAAAGATTTCTGAGCCCCAGACAGGGTTCGAACCTGCAACCTTCTAATGACCGGTTAGAAGCTCTACCGCGGTTTGACGCTCTCGCAAACGTACCACATGCACTACATGTACAACTTATCATATCACTTTAACAACATCTCATATGCAAACGCTACCACGTAGGAGCACATATGACTATGAATTTACAACCTTAGCTCTCCATCTGAGCCTCAGTGGCTCAATGATTAGAGCGTCTAACTGGTCATTAGAAGGTTGCAGGTTCGAACCCTGTCTGGAGTTCAGAAATCTTTTCTGAGTAATTGAGCTTGACGAACGCCCATCAAACGTCTGTTATAGTGATCTATGTTTTGTGTGGCTATCGAGTATTAACATGTATGTATAAAAATACTTATAAAAATAATTTGCATATATTGACACAAGATTTAGATGATTGCACATACCAATGGTAAATATTTCCCACAACAAAATACCATATGACCACCTAAAATAAATAGAAGGAAATCGATGTTCTAATTAACAATTAAATAACGAGTCCAAGTTGTCTATTTAACAAATAGATTCCATTTTGCCGTTATCTGTTCGGTTATAGATGCACAGATGACGTCACAACGTCGTAAGAACAAAAACGTCGCCCACGAGACGCAGTCGAGTGGGTCACTGATGTTCTTACCAGTTACCATGTTGTTACGTCTTCTGTGCATCTATAACTGAACAAACAACAAAAAACTGGAATCTATTTGTTTTATACAATATAAAAATTACACAATACTTCTTGCCGGATTTTGGGGCATGAAGAAAGAAAAAAGTAAGTCAGCTGACGTGATCTGACGTGATCCGTGTGTCTGTCCTCTAATAAATCATGGGCAACAACCAATGACAACACGCATAGCAACCAGAGTATTGTATAAATATAGTTGACGTGACGCAGCCAGGACGAGTTGTCTAATTGTTTTAGTATAAACCAACTAGTTAGACAAACTATTATTTTAATGAAACAAACTGAAACCGCTGCGAAATGCAAGTTTTCGGCCATTATTATATTGTATTTAAAACTTGACTCTTTCGCTATACTACACGCGTAAAAACGCACAAGTTGTTCACGGCGGTTGTTAACAGGCGTGAACAATGTTGTGCTGCACCCCGTGAACAAGTTGTCAACAAGTGGTTCACTTATAGTTCGAACAACTTGTTCACGGATAAATCAACAGTCATGAACAAGTTGTTCCAACAGCACATTTTTTATAGCCAACAACGTTGTTCGCACATGATACAACATGTTCACAGCATGACGAAATAACAACGATGAACAACAATGATGTTAAAACAATTGTGAACATGACTGGTGTATCAACACGTCCTTCGGTTGTTACAACATGCGTGAACAACGGTTGTTGTTTCATCAAGCAGTAACAACTTGTTGAAACAATGATGAACAATGTTGTTCATTTATCATTGTTGTTCACATATGTCAACAAGTTGTCACAGCATTGTTCAGGCAACAATGCTGTAACAACTTGCGAGATTTTTACGCGTGTAGTGGTCTGTCACTAATAGACAGTGAGTAGCTCGGCCAATCAGAATACAGCATTTGTAATAGTCTAATATGACACATTGGTTTATACTAACCCCACATAAGCTGAGATATACTACTACAATGTTTAGGCAGTTAACTTTAGTAGACACATGTTATGGCAATCCTGGGCATTCCTTTCAATTTTACAGTTCAGTTGCGTCATGAGTTCAGGCTACTCGTTAGCTGCATTTGTCTTCTTCTTTTTGGTTAACAAAATAGAATTATGAGTAATGAGTAATGATTTATTTAACGTCGTAAACACAGGATGTGGTCGCCAAATCATCTGAGCCTGAGGCTCATGATTAAAGTGCAACGACATAAACTAAGACCTAAGTGTTGATTTTACGGAGGGAGGAAAACCTCAGAACCCTGCGAAAAACCCTCGAAGCACAGGAGAGACCAACTAAACTCTAGAGACTCACATGAAATTCAAGTTCGAGAACGGGGTTATTCCCAGACGGTCACCCATCCAAGTACTAACCCTGTCCAACTGGGCTTAACTACAGCGGTGAGAGGCAGCGCCCTAACAGCACACGCCACCCGTGCTCCCCAAATGGCAAAATGTGAGGACTTACATATCGCTCATGCTTGTACACTGGCCATGTAGCAGATCTTCAGGAGCCATCCATTTCGCAGGAAGCCGCGCCTGTAGCAATAGAAAAGATCCATGCACAACAGAGTCGGACTGGCTTCGTATTAGGGGCAGTGTCACTAGGGAGAGGGGCGCAGTTATAAAAAGAAATTAATAAATAATGACACTGGTCTACTAAGGTGCATTACAGACAAATTTGCCCACAAGCCTCTGTAAATAGAAAGATTTCAAAATTGGTGATTGTTGTTGTCATTGTTCCCCCATGTATGATTAACTTACAGAAACTATATATAAATAAACAAACTACATGCAATGGACAGCCATATTATTTTATATCTCAGTTTAGCAAATATAGTTCATGGGGCGCAGTTGAGGTATTCTAAAGGGGGCGCATGTGCCATTGGCACAATGGCACATAGGCCAGTCGAAGCCTGATGCACAATAATTGAATTACAACAAACAACACTTCTAAGGCCTCTGTTTATACATGAAGCTGATTGACACTCCAATCGGATCGAAAAATGTCAATCCAGGCACATGTTTACATAGAGAATCCGATCTGCTTGGAACATTGTTTTCGGTTTTGGAACACTATTTTCTGTGCTTCCCTCAATGCCTGTCATTTAGCACGACACGCACCGACTTCAATCATGCGTATCAAGTAATTTTCAGGTCAAACCGTGTTTAGATGAATCAGATTGGAGACATTCAAGTCGATCCTTGCTTGAATCTCAAGTCAATCCACTCCACTGCGTGGATTGACTTAAACCATTCGTTTCGATCAGATCGAAAACTTTCAATCTTCTTCATGTAAACACAACAAGGAGAAACGACATGCGAGATTTGACTTGAACACTCAATCCACTTCATGGAAATAGGGCCTAAAGCTACAACAGTAAAGTATAGTTTTGGAAACTTTATATTTTCGCTCATATGATCCTTCTCTGGCCAAACCAAAGTCAGACACTTTGCAAATGTTATCTTCCCCGACAAGAACATTTCTTGCTGCTAAATCTCGGTGAACTATCTAAAATAAGATAAAATAAAATAAAATAGAATAACATAATGCAAAATAATATATAACATAATCTGAACATGAACAATATGCAAGCTGCTAGTGCGCTGTCTCTCCCCACTGAAGTTAAGCCTGGTCGAATAGGGTTAGTATACTTGGATGGGTGACCACCTTGGATTCATGTGAGTATAGTTCCTGGTTCTCTTCCGTCCTAAGGTTTTTTTTCTCTGTTTTTTTTTTTGTTTTTCTCCTCTGTAAATGCAACATTATACTGTGCCCCCAATTAGTTCTGTATAAGCTAAATACATTTGACACTTAAATGTGAGGGGAGCACGGGTGGCGTGTGCGGCTGTTAGCGCTCTGCCTCTCACCAAAAGTTAAGCCCGGTTAGACGGGGTTAGTATTTGGATGGGTGCATGACCGCTTGGGAATAACCCCGTTGTCGAGCTTGGAACTCGTGTGAGTAGAGTTGTAGTTGATCTCTCCTGTGCTTCGAGGGATTTTCGCCTGGTTCTCCGGTTTTCCTCCCTCCATAAAATCAACACCTAACATCTTAGCTGTGATCCGTGGTCTGAACTGCGTCGTATGGCGGCTGCCTGGAGCACCCTTGATATGCCTCGACACGGCCACGTTGATCTGCGTCCTTCGCAATTCAGCCACTGGCTGCAAGTAAGGATGATTAGTCCCCCAGTCCTTTATCCTTTTTATCCTTTAAATAAAGTTTACATACATACAACACCTTGAAAAATCCAAAGTATAGATAAAAAAACAAGACAAAAAGATGAAATGGAATATTTCGACTTTATTTCAAAGTCATTTGACATTTGAAATTTGAAAGCCATGCATTCATTTGTTTTCTCGTGTTTGGAACTCCTGATGAAACACTCAAACTCGTGTTTGATCTACTACTGCATAAAGATGCTAAATTTAATTTAAATTCACATTTCATAAAACTGAATTACAAGGCAGGTGCATAAAAGTTTACCTCTTTTGACGATAGGTAATTCATGCCATCGGAAATCATCCAGGCAAACGATAAAAGATCTTTCTCGCCCAGTCTTGATGTTGGAACATATTCTCCGGTGTTGTACGGATCTTCGTAGCCTCGAGATTTTCGTAGATACCCCAGAAGGTCTCCTCCGACCAGATATTCCAAAATAAGAAAAAACGGTTCTAAAGTTTAAGAGAGATGTTGTAAAATGGGTTTCTGAGCCTTCCTTTTTTTAATTTGACATTGGATTTGTTTAAGTCCTGAGCAGAGTTGGAAAAAGTATTCAACCTTCCTCCGGATGGGTTTTCAAGTTTAGATAACCTTCCTCAAAATATATAGCGAGAATTTTGTCTTTTGCAACGTCCATAAATACTGCGTGACTTTTACAGTACTTTGGTTTTCTAGGTTTTCCTATATAGGTAAGCTTTGGCTTACTACAATAGCTACTAATAACTGACTGCTGCTGACTGACAGCCTACTAACTACCCTCGACTGCTGCGAAGATACAGACATCACATCAGACATCAGCGTGCATGTCTCACACATGCATGTAACTGCTGACACTACCAGTGCTGCATAATTGTTGGTTAGCCAATGTTTTGCTGCAAATCGCTTTTCTTTTCGACACCTTGCTTAGTCAGTTGTAACTTTCTCAGATTACCGAATGTGTTGTTTTACGTGTTTTCACTTTAAACCTTACTCACTAAAGTAAACCTTCTTCCTGGTGGTACCCGCATACCCGCAGCTTTTTTCCAACTCTGGTCCTGAGTGCATAAAGTTTTACTTAATGCTAAAATGCAACGTAAATTTTTTTTTCATCAAAATATTAATCCATACGATTGTGTGAACCCACTGACAAAACTTTCATCGGAGAATTGCTTAAAGTTTTAGAGATATTAATGTTTTGGTCATTGAAAGTCGTGTTACTCGAGTCTAGTTTCGGCTCGGTTTCTTTTTTCTTCTTCTTTTCTTTGGATGTCACGATTTTGCATTTTTGCACATTTTACTTCCGCTAATATTCATACTTCCGGTGAGTTGTGCCGTGTGACGGAGTGAGGCCGTGAGGCATGTTGTAAGTTCTTTGATCCTTTCGCGTTTCGCCGAGTTGGACAAAAAGTTGAACAGCTTTGCCTTGTGATCAAGGTATTTCTGATGAAACGCGATAAACGAGTGTTTGATCTTGCTTCTCAAACGAGTATTCGCATCGTGATTTGCGATGTTTTCTTCATTGATTCCAATATGCAGATTAAGAAATGTAATCCAGTTCACTATAGGAAGTTTCCTACAGGTTTTCATTGGGTATCAAAACTCATGCATGTGATGCATGTCGTATACGTTAACGGATTGGCTACGATAATTCATGAATTATTAATGAGTTTGAGAATGATCTATCAACTATGCTTTTTTTTATCAACAACTGCAACTACAATACCAGTGCAACGAAAGCATAAACTTGTAGTCCGTTTATCTTTGTTAAATTAAAGTGTCTATGAAATGAAAAATTCGTTGGCATTTTTGTTGTTTTATTGTACAGAGGAGCATGGCAGGAGCACTCACTGAAAATTTCAAGAGAATCTGATGCGTAGTTTTCGCGCTAATAACTCTCAAAGTTTACCATGGCTAGTCGTTCTTGGGGAAAAATTGGGCTTTTGGAAAGAATGCTTATGATGTACGCAGATGGACAACTATGCATAAGAACAATAGATTTCACTATTAATGATCCATCTGCGTACATCATAAGGCATTGTTACCAAGAAGCCCAAATTTCGCCAAAACAAACTATCCACGGTAAGTTTTGAGAGTTGATAGCGCGAAAACTACGCATCAGATTCTCTTGAAATTTTCAGTGAGTGCTCCTGTGATGCTCCTCTGTAGAATAAAACAACAAAAATGCCATCGAATTTTTCACTTCATAGACACTTTAAAGAGCTCTATATAGCTATATCATTGTACCTGAATTTGTACAACAACCCAACAGTTGCACAACATGAGGATGAGGCTCCAACTTCTTCATCAGATTAAGTTCACTCATAAAATCTCTTTTATCCTTGAGAGAAGTGTTCTCTGTAAAGAGAAATATTAACTACTTAATAACCGAGAGTGAGCTCTTTATGGTAAAATATCAAACCGATGTCTTGCTGTATTGATCAAGCGAAGTTAATACGTTCAAGGCAAAGAAGGCCGAACGGTCGAGGTTATTAAGTAGTTTATTATATGGCACTTTTTATTTCAAAATCAGTCTTGTATTTCTTCGTCTTCACTTTCTTTAACTTCGTCAAAACGCCGAACTAGCGTTATTTTCTGTTGTTTCTTCCTCGTCTGGATACTAAAATTTACTTTTATAATGTTCATCGTCATTTATTTCATTTATTTTCGTCATTTTGCAGCAATAACTTTCTTATTAGGATTTTTTTTTTCAATCGTAGGGCATTAACAATTTTCATAATGCCCGTGGGCATTATGGAAAAATTTCGCACGTCAGCAACCAATTACAGCTCGTGTTTTCATCGGAAGTAATTCGCGCCATATAATAAATTTATTTAATCTTTCAAAAACTCACAACTCACCAAATCGTCTGGCGTTAGACAGATAAAAAAATATAATGGTGCCATTCTTGGCCATGCAGCTCAGGTATAGAAATGGGTTAATCACTTGTTAAATCACTTGTGGACTCTTCTTTTGACGAGTAAAACCGTCTGGCCGTTATAGACAGAGTAAATTAATAAGAAGGTCGTTTTGGAGTTGCCTAGGATATCTGAAGTTTCTCTCTTTAAATGGTCTGACAACAGCTTGAGAGTAAAATACATAAGGGGTCGTTTTGGGCTGGCTTACACAGGATAGACTGAGGAGTTTCTCGTCTGAAATGGGCCTGAGCATCATATATTACTTGAACATTTTTATAAATTGCAGTATATATTTACCTTTGAGCATCTTCACAGCAACAATTCCTACTTTTTCGCTAGTGATTGCATGTATGGGTGTCACTTTGGCTTTGTTGACCGTGCCAAAACTTCCTTCTCCTAGTTTTCGTAGCATTGTGAGGCGTTTTCTTGGAAATTCCCAAAAAGCTTCATCTGAACGTTGTACGTCTTGAAACAAGGCTAAGATACTTGAAATATCAGTGGCTCTCGGGGGACCCACTTCAGCGTAGGTCGAGTTTTCATTGATTTCGCCTTCAGGCATGCTTTCCAGTTCAACCTAAACAGCAAACGTCTTTTAACCCCTTGGTAACTGCGACCCTGAGTGGGAAGTCTCCCCTTGACAAGTAAAATCACCTGACGTTAGCCAGAGTAAAATATTACAGGCTGCATCAGTCTCAGAACACTGATTCAGTCAGGAAGAAATTAAAAGTATATTATAACATAGCTTTGATATAACAACGTTTTTGATTGGCTGTCGTGCATAACTCGATGGAGCACGGCAAAAAAGCACGGGGGAAAATTTTAAAACAAAACTGTTAAATTGACTTTTTATGGCCTTTTATATCATCAAAATACCGAGTCATTTAATTTTATTGAGTAATAAAGAACAACGACCCAGAAGACATAAACTGGGTCTGGGTAACCGAGTTTAAACTGTCTTTTTGGTTGGATTTTAGTGAACAAAAAAGGCTTGGCTACGAAAGTAGAAAAACATAACAACCAAAACAATTTGCCGGCTTGTGAAAGGATTTAATGCTATGTTATAAAAAAAATGGCTCCTGGTTTAGTGTGCGCCTTCCGTTATGGATGCACTTGGGAAATTTGGAGAGCACTCAAAAATCTAGAGTTGCTCTCGGCTACGCCTCGACCAACTCTTACGATTTTTTCGTGCTCTACCAATTTCCCGCGTGCATCCATAACTCGATGGGGTACGCTAAACCATGAACCATTTCTTAAATAATACTTTGTGCACTTTACCCGCACTTCTCACTCGAGCGCCACGGCCATATAATAAAAAGAAACAAAGTTATTTACCGGAAACGTAGTCTCTGTATTTTTAGGCTTCTTCCTTCTCTCCCAGAATGTGCCGATTAAAAAACCAAGCAATAAAGCAACCATCGCAGTGGATATAGCAACGGCCAGGATTGTGGTGTAGTCTGAGTCTGAGTCAGATGTTTTATAAATCTCATTCATGTCTTGACATGAGGCTAAAAATAGAAGGTTTCAATATATATTTTAAGTTAAATTTGCCACGTAAAAATTTTGGTGGCGTTGAACATGGAACGCATAATTCAGTTTCACAGTTCTAAAGCTCGCTATTTTATGTATGTTAGTAGATGTATTGTTTGTTTGTTTGTTTGTTTGTTTGTTTGTTTGTTTGTTTGTTTGTTTGTTTGTTTGTTTGTTTGTTTGTTTGTTTGTTTGTTTGTTTGTTTGTTTGTTTGTTTGTTTGTTTGTTTGTTTGTTTGTGTGTGTGTGTGTGTGTGTGTGTGTGTGTGTGTTCGTTCGTTCGTTCGTTCGTCCGTCTCTGTCTGTCTGTCTGTCTGTCTGTCTGTCTGTCTGTCTGTCTGTCTGTCTGTCTGTCTGTCTGTCTGTCTGTCTGTCTGTCTGTCTGTCTGTCTGTCTGTCTGTCTGTCTGTCTGTCTGTCTGTCTGTTTGTTTGTTTGTTTGTTTGTTTGTTTGTTTGTTTGTTTGTTTGTTTGTTTGTTTGTTTGTTTGTTTGTTTGTTTGTTTGTTTCATCACTTTATTTATTCGTTTATTTATTTTTTTGTATATTTATTTATTTATTTATTTATTTAATTGTTTGTTTATTTATCTATTTGTTGATATATTTGGAAGTTTTCTTCTTTACTAATTCCATATCTATATATTCACATTTTACTTGCATGTGCAAGATTAGTTAATTAAGAGGCTGGAATACACTCAACTACACAAACAACTTACTTGGTTTAATTACATTTACAAAATCAGTTTCGGAAAAGTTCCATTTCTCCTTGCCAGCCACGTTGTTCAGACTATTTTTGGGATAGATTCTGAATACATATGTACCAGATGATAAGTTGGAAACGACAACAGATCTTTGAATCAAATTAAACTGACCAGGATCGTAGTTTTCACCCACACAATGACCATTGCATATACGTTTATTGCAAGAATAGCATTCCACGTCGTATAAGATTTGTTCTTTTAAGCTATTACTTGAACTAGCTTTACTCCATAGTATAGTGACATTACCATTATTAAAGTTGACAATTGGATTGTCGTTCAACTGAACAAGGCCTATTAAAAAACTTCAAGTGATAGTAAACCATACTTTTTACTTATTTTTTGGCTTCACTTAAAGTGCCTATGAAGCGAAAATTAAGTTTGTCTTATTTGAAAGAACACTTAAAATGATAGAGTAACATCTTTTGCAGTTTTTCGTTTCCTTGCTTCGTTCTTGAGATATTTCAGTTTGTTTAACTTGCAAATTAAACATTTTGACATCACACGTGCATAATGAGTTATCGAAAAAGTTATATCTTTGCTATTGTCAAATATAATCACTTGAAGATATCTACATGTTTATTGTTGTGGGCGAAACACATCCACATGCTTCATTCAAAGTAATTTGGTTTGATGATAAAAAAGATATCTAACCTTCTCCAATATAGCTCATGCACCTGTGGCGTCAGAATGTTAAATTTGCATTTATAAAATAAGGTGTCCTCTACGCACGCTCTGATTGGCTGGACTCCGTGCATTTATAAGAGAACATAGATCATGAATGGCGTAGAATGGCGTCAGCTGGCCGTAAAAGTCCACCAAATTTCAAAATTACCTCACTTTTAGCTTGGTTTTGCTTCTTCTTATTTTATAAAACAAGTAAAACATACCGCTCCTGTGCATATGTACTCTTATAAAGGTATGTTTGACGTCATTTGAACACAAAAGAAGTGTAAAGGCACTCGGCTATCACCTCGTGCCTCTACTCAATCTCTTTCGTGTTCAAATGACGTCAAACGTGCCTTTATAAGAGTACATACGCACGGAGCTTTATGTTTTATTTGTTAAATCAAACAAACTGAAATATCTCAAGAACAAGGCAAGGAAACGAAAAACTGCAAAAGATGCATATGTTACTATAGGATTGTAAGTGTTCTTTCAAATAAGACAAACTTAATTTTTGCTTCATAGGCACTTTAACAATAATTAAATTATCAAAAGATTCCTAACGTATACTTGAGAGATCCATACTCTATAACGAAGATACTTACCATAACAAGGTAGTATCGAAGAAATTTGTAGCCTGTAATAACCATCTTTACATTCACAACTAGTTTTATTGTTGGTGCTGTTAGCGTTTGAAGGACATTTAGTACAAAAAGAGTTGGAAATATTGGGTTTAAAGTAATCTGTAGGACAAGCTGAAAAAATAGGCATAAAAATCATCAAATAAATTCCCAACGCAGCCAGGTGAAGAATCAGACATAGTTTCACTGACGCTACTCTGGCTTAAAACGTTTTTTGAACGTAGCTTACAAAGTTACTGTTCATGACCCAACGTTTCGACACTTCAGTACTCCAATACTAGATCGGAATGTCGAAAGTTGGGTCATGAACAGTAACTTTTTAAGTTAGGTTCAAAAACTTTTAAGTCAGAGTAGCGTTTAAGCCAGAATGGCGTTAAACTATATGTCTAGGCAAAAATGTTTGATTAGAATAATAATATACATATGTAAGTTGGTTGGTTGGTTTGGTGAGACGGAAAGACAAACAAACAAACAAACAAACAAACAAACAAACAAACAAACAAACAAACAAACAAACAAACAAACAAACAAACAAACAAACAAACAAACAAACAAACAAACAAACAAACAAACAAACAAACAAACAAACAAACAAACAAACAAACAAACAAACAAACAAACAAACAAACAAACAAACAAACAAACAAACAAACAAACAAACAAACAAACAAACAAACAAACAAACAAGCACGCACGCACGCACGCACGCACGCACGCACGCACGCACGCACGCACGCACGCACGCACGCACGCACGCACGCACGCACGCACGCACGCACGCACGCACGCACGCACGCACGCACGCACGCACGCACGCACGCACGCACGCACACAAACAAACAAACAAACAAACAAACAAACAAACAAACAAACAAACAAAGAGACAAACAAATAAATAAACAAACAAAGAGACAAACAAACAAACAAACAAACAAACAAACAAACAAACAAACAAACAAACAAACAAACAAACAAACAAACAAACAAACAAACAAACAAACAAACAAACAAACAAACAAACAAACAAACAAACAAACAAACAAACAAACAAACAAACAAACAAACAAACAAACAAACAAACAAACAAACAAACAAACAAACAAACAAACAAACAAACAAACAAACAAACAAACAGAGAATATATGTCAATAGCTCAGTAGTGAGTAAATAGAAGTATTTTCCTAAACTTACATGAACATCCTGTATTGGTGCTTTCAAATCCTTTTAAACACTCGCATTGAGCATCATCGTCTATTTCCCAGGTTCCATTGGCGTAACATCTCGCCAAGAAACTTGTCTTGTTGTGGCTTGATGAAACCGCATTGGCTGAACAATTGACCGTTACATTAAAATTTCCACTTGCAGGAGCCTCCAATCTATTTAACTGAATTTGGTTCACGCTTCCCTCTTCACAATAATAATAGTACATTTTGATATCATAAACTCTCCATACTGCTACTGATTTTGCTACAATGGCCAAAAACATTTCTTTACGTTGTTTATTCTTAATTTGAATGGTTTGGGTTGTCTTGTTCGTTTGAAATGTTGCATTGCCTGCGAGAACAGCATTATCGTCAAAATACTTCTTTCTTGCTTTTTTTTGGGCATGAGAGCCACCACCCGGAATGTTTGAGGTTTCCCCATGAATAACATAAATGAACAGCTTACATTCTGAGTTACAACCTGTATGCTTGGCGCTTATATCAATATAAAATATCTTTGATACCTTGAATTTATCTATTTGTCTTGACACAAACCAGCTCTCACTACCCGGCGATTGAATACTTGTCGTCATTACATTCTCTAAATGCACTGACCACTAAACAAAAAATATATATATATACTTTAGCATGAACAAGAAAATTGGAACAGTAGATATATTGTGTGCCTGTTATAATTACAGTATCAGTGATTTCATAATATATTATTTATTTTGTTTAACTTTATCTTGACTAAATATAGATACAAGGCTCAGAACACCGCAACAGCTGAGGCCGATTATAATAAGTGTGTACATGCAAGGAGTGAAAACTAGGTTTGATATAGGATAGATTACAATAAAATACATTCACTTGTGCCATATTTGCTGGACATACTAGATAATTTTGCTTGTTAATTACTACATGGAGTGGTGCATGACTGGCACTAATTTCGAAGTCTGCTTGAAAGTGCAATCCACCTCCCCCAGAGCAAGCAGTTCCGTTACAATGTTTAAATACATCATAATAATTACGCTACATCAGTATAAGACATTGCACTACATTGTAAGACGTTACGCTATACCATGTAAGACATTGCGCTACGTTGTAAGACATGACGCTACATTGTAAAACATTACGCTACATTGTAAGCCATTGCGTTACATTGTAAGACGTTACGCTGCATTGTAAGACTTTACGTTACATTGTAAGACTTTACGCTACATTCTAAGACGTTATGTTACATTGTAAGACGTTACGTTACATTTTAAGACGTTACGCTACGTTGTGAGACCTTAGAATAGGTCTATAAGACATTACGCTGCGGTAAAATACGTTGCGCTACGCTATATAAAATGTTCGGTGCTACGTTGCAAGACGTTGCGCTACAGTACGTACGTTGTTAGACATTACACTACATTATAAGACGTTATGCTTCATGGAAGGGTGATTTTTTAACATTTTCTCCAAACTGGTGCGTGATATCTTGCTGTCACAACAAACGAGGCGCGCGTGGCAAAATGTGTATCTTAACGGTCAGGGCTGGATCAACACAACTGGATCAACTCGGACCTGTCAATTATCCGTACCAGTATTCACGAAGAACATTTGTAACCTTTCACAATAAAACATTAAGCTGGAATATGTTATAGTATAAATTGTAAAAGGTTACAAATGTTATATGTTGTACGTACACCAGTAATAACGAGTATTTATTATTACAATGCAAAGTTGTCTGCAATCTTTGCCAAAAACTTATAATATAAAAACCACTTACAATTTCACGAATAGCATGACCAAATGAATAAGAATTATATCGCCATTCATCCAGTGTACTGTATCCAACATTTACTATAATAAAAACCAACAATTACCATGGATTACCTTCTCCCCATTACTTAACTCTTAAAACTTCATAAAGGTCCAATTCTATAGTTCGTTTGACTCAGGCAGTAATCAACATATGTGCAAGCTTAATGTAATAATGTAACAGACATTTAGTAGAGGTTAAGCTCAAATGCTCAGCCTGCAACCTTGCAGTGACTGGTTATCAAGGGGTTGCATATTTGATTTTTGTCAAAGTAGCAAGGCCAGATTAATAACTTTGTAAGCCTCAGGCACTTAGCATCCCAGAAGCATCAAGAATGCGAGCCTTCTAGGAAGACCCAAGGGTATATGCTTTCCACGAAAAATTTTGAAAGCTATGGAGTCTCTGAAATACCATTTCCTGCATTTTGAGAAAAGACTTGACAGAATTCGGATAGACTGTAGACCATCGTTAATAAAGTATATAATAAGAAAAAAATAAATTGAAAAAAATTGACCATGTTCGTAGGCCATGCAGTATCAGACTAAAGAAGTACCAAATGGTTTTCCGTGTTTGGATATTCTGATCCAAACACGCGGAAATTGCGAGACTGGAGAAAAGCGTAACAAAACACGAACTGTAGGCGATTGTTATTAGCTTTTCGAAAGTCGAGCAATTTCCCAAGTGTTTGGATAAGAGTCTCCAAACACGGAAAAAACCATTTGGTATTTCTTTTATAAAATAATCACAAGTGAATATGATATACTGTCGGACATTTTCAAAAAATCGTTTTGGCGGGAATTTTCCGTGTTTGGATACTCTGATCCAAACACGGCAATTGACCAATCAGGGCTCCCGTAGTATACATGTTATTTTATAAAATATTTTTCTACAGGTTCAGCAATACTTTTCATGACCTATTATAAGAGAGAGCAGTTTTTATAATAATTGTTTTACACATTAACTGTAGGTCAGTACATGTACAATATCTTGGATAATATCAGTCATTTTGTCCTCAAAAGTAAAGAATGTTTTACTGAAGTGACTAATTACTCTATACCTTTAGCACCTTCAGTCATCTGAGAGCAAGAGATAAAGCAAAACAGCACCATGCCACACCACAATGAAACAGCCATTTCGACTACAGGTATGTGAAACTATATCAGAAAATCATCATATAATTACACGAAAGGTATAACTAACCCATGCCCATTGAGCTGGCCAAAAACTGCGTCTTTATATATTTGCGTTACTCTGTCTAACACCAAATGATTTTACTCATCAAAGAGAGAACCCTCAGACATCCTAGGCAGCAATGAGTTAACAAGTGATTAACCCATTCCTACCTGAGCTGGCCAAAAATGACCCCTTTATTGTGTTACTCTGTCTAACACAAGATGATTTTACTCATCAAAGAGAGAACCCTCAGACATCCTAGGCAGCAATGAGTTAACAAGTGATTAAACCATTCCTGCTTGAGCTGACCAAAATGGCCACTCCGTCTAACGCCAGACGATTTTACTCATCAAAGGGAGAAGAACCCTCAGACATCCTAGGTGCATGCAATGAGTTAACGGTGATCGATGCATTTCTACCTAAACTGGCTATGCAAAAACAACCTTTTTACTTTTTTACTCTGTTTAACCCCAGATGATTTTAGTCGTCAAAGAGAGAACCCTCTGACAAGTTAACAAGTGATCAACGCATTTCTATACCTAAGCAGGCCATGCAAAAACAATCCCTTTATTTTTTAACTCTGTTTAACACCCAGACAAACAAGGCAGCAATGAGTTAATGCTGTATGAATAGGCTACTATTAAGTGGTCAAAATGGAAATTATCACAGTAGCTGAAGAAGGTACAATTATAGAAAACATGTATACCCTCTACTTTCATGATTTCCATTTTATGTAATTCCAAAGACTTGTCCATTTGATATATATTAATTAATAGAACTTGATCCTAATATAATAACCTGAACCAGTAACCTAACCTAACCTCATACAGGAGAGTTTTCCCATCCGAAAATCCCGACCAACAACACTTAATAATCTTGGAAATTTATCCCTGAAAAAGGTAAAACAATTTAAACTTTTAGCTTTACATTAAAATAATTTTTAGAGAATCCTGACTCAAGGTTCGAATTAAGGAAGTAGCGAATCACGAATCGCTATTCACTTTCAGCATTTCGCTATTTATTTCAACTGGCCAAAAAATCGCTATTCAAGGGCATTTATTTTGAAAGCAAAACATACAGTATTATACAAGTCTTGTAATTATACATTGAATAACACAAAAAGTTGTCAGGTGGTTGTATAATAACGTTAAAGCGTTATTAAGCAGCGTTGTAAGATGTTCTAAGATATTGTACTATGTTCAAACATATTACTCTATGTCTAAGACGTCACGCTATGTTCTAAGATGTTACGCTGTGTTCTAAGACGTTATGTTCTCTGAAACACTACAATGTGTTCTAAAATCTTAGAACATAGCGGCATAACGTCCTAGAACACAAAACGTCATAGGGCCTGTTCATATGAGGCGGGCTATAGCCCAGTGAACTCCATACTTCTCCATTCTCTGCTCATATCTGGAACGCTAACTTCGGGTCAAAAAGTGAAGTCAAGCTCTATTACGTCGTCTTCAGTCCCCCTATATACGCGACCAAGACGCGGTTCCCGTCAGGCGACTGGAAGCAACATAATAAGTACAAAATTTTGACTTCAATTTTGAAGCGTGATAATGACTGAAGTTAGCGTTCCAGGTATAAGGGATGGATATAGGAAATGGAGTTCACTGGGCTGGCCAGGTTACCGGGCTGATTTCAAGTCAGGAAAATCTTTCTCTGACTACAAAAAGGAATTATTATACTCCGTGTGCTATAATGTGATTTAGCACTTCTCAACTGAATAGTCGTAATAAGACTGATTTTCGTGACATGAAATCAGCCTGGTATAACCAGCAGGAGAGAAAGTTAAGTCAGCTTCCGAATTCATCATGAAAGTTTCAAAAGATTGTTTTCATTCACAAAGAAACATAGGCGGCAGAAGATAAGTTTGGTAGGGGGTACTGAACTTCGAGCGCCGATGGCGCGAGAAACCTCTAGGCGGGTCTGGGGGCATGCCCCCCCGGAAAATTTTGAAATGGTATTTCCTGCGTTTTTGGGGAATATTTTACAGAATTTTGAACGTTATAAAACCCTACCGCCCCACAACAATTTTTTCATTATTCTTCATTTTTTTCGGTCTTTCTTAATTCTTGACTCAGACGAAAACGGCAATTCATTGTTCAAATTTTGAGAAACATTTCGATATGGCTCATTCATAATACTTCTGGTCAGCAGTCATCAAATGCTTATACGTGGAGTACTTCATGAAATTAGTTTTGAGCTATCACACGATCACGGTTTTTCTTACGATTGTCACCCTGCAGTGATATGGAATTTTCAAAATCCTGTATATCGAAGATGTATTACGTATAATCACCCTTACCTTCGGCGCATGTGCAGGGGGGCTCAGCCCCACTTTTTTCCACTTTTACAAAGTTGGGGGGGGGGGGGGGGGGTTAGCCCCCGGTTCCGCCGCCTATGCAAAGGAATTTAAATTTCTAAAATTCCTTGTTATTAGATTTCTGTCAACATCAATTTACGCTTGATTGTTGTTTACATTAAATATGGTGTCTTGCGAAAATGCTGACTATTAAACCATATGTAAGACGTATGTGCTGTATATATGCCTCTAGTGCTTTTATGCATTGGTTGACGATAGTTATATCCTATTTATAAAAACAGATGCTATATAAACAGATATATTATTATTATTATTATATATACTACGTTGCAAGGCTTTGGCGACAAAACAATGGCGTGCACCGTTTGCTACATATGTTTTTCGATTTAGAATGTTGGAATTCTCAATACGTTTAAATTTCAGATTCAAAACTGTCTGGGTTTGTTACAAGACCGCTTACTACTATTCCACCGTTCTTATAGATGCAAAGCCAATTCGAACTTGAAGTTGAATGAAGTATATATATCTATCCTCCTTCAATTTGAAACCGGAAACGTTTGCTCTCGTGTATGTAAACCGGCCAAATTTCTCAGGTAACGAATTCTTCGAAATGTTCAATTTACGTAATACTAAGATTAAGATAAGTTGTACGTATACATGTAGTGCATGTGGTACGTTTGCGATCTTGGTGTAATGTAACAGACGTTCGGTGGACGTTCGTTAGGCTCAATTATACTCAGAAAAGATTTCTGAGCCGCAGACAGGGTTCGAACCTGCAACCTTCTAATGACCGGTTAGACGCTCTAACCATTGAGCTACTGAGGCTCAGATGGAGAGCTAAGGTTGCAGATTCATAGTCATATGTGGTCCTAACTAAGTGGTAGCGTTTGCATATGAGATGTAGTTAAAGTGATATGATATGTAGTACATGTGGTACGTTTGCGGCTTGGTGTAATGTAGCAGAGGTTCGGTTATAGAAGCTCAATTATACTCAGAAAAGATTTCTGAGCCGCAGACAGGGTTCGAACCTGCAACCTTCTAATGACCAGTTAGATGCTCTAACCATTGAGCCACATTACGTAATACTGACAGCCAAGATTAAAAAGCACAGTTCTTTACCGTATTCATTTATCGGCGATATAAGTCTTCAGTGTAAGTCGGTTATAATAGTCAGATAATTGTAAATTGATATAGTATACGTTAATTAGTTATAATAATAACAAACAGTCTTTATAGTGTACCACTGTACCTTTATACTGTACCAACGTTAAGTGGAAAGCGTATGAACTTGGTTTTAAAGAGTTCAGGAACGCAAGTTTCAATTGTTTTCATCGAAATCTGGCATCAAGAATGATGTGTTCCGGCGTATCTCATGACGTAGATCAAAAAGAATCCGGCCGTAGTGTTATTAGAATCATAAATAATGGAAGGGGAACTGGATAGGAAACTTACGAAACCGGAAACGATGTGTGCACAACTTGCTGTGGTATTAATTATACACTTATAAGACTACTGAACTTAAGTGATATTACACTATTGTTTTATTTCAGCAATAGCGGATCGTTGGGCCTACCCGTTGCCAGCGATTAGCCGCTTATAAGTGTATAAATTACTTATGGAGGCTGCATGAGGAGACATTTAATCAGTAATTTCCCGACATGTCATGGTATTATAGTTTGTAATACCATGATCGACTCGGTTTCTTTTGTTCTCATTGGGTAATTTAATCTCTAATTTCCCTCCAAACAAGGGAAATTTCTAATTTCTTCGCTAACAGGGCAAATTTCTAATTTTCCCCGATTAGCATGCATGACCAAACATCAAACAGTACTCTTTTACACAACAAAGAAATGATTATTATAAGATAATCATGATATTACTATAGCAAGTTGTATAAACATTGTTTCCACTTTCGTAACATCGTTTTAAGTTTCCTATCCAGTTCCCTTGTTAGAATCAATTTACTGATCACGCAGAGTACGATGTGCAGAGGAAAGACAAGCCCTGAAACCATTATATTCATTTTCGCAAGCAACTAGGTAAAAGATAAGACATCGTGTATAGTACTATTTTGCCTTTGGTTTAAAGTGAAAACCAGTCGAGTTTTCTACATGAACTGTGGTTACCGCAACCATAGTCAATTGAGATATAGTCTGGAAACTCAGCTAAAGTCTTTGGTCTATCTTTTTGTTCGCCTTTATGCATTTTTGTGCACGATGACTGAATACATTGTATTTTAGTATAATGAACGAATTGTCCAATAGCTACCTTTCAGTTCAATCACTCAACCCTGCTATTTAGATATTAATAAACCTAAAATGTGCACGGTGTAAGGGTACGGTTCAACATAAAATCACAGCTCATTATAGGCGCTTTGAAGTTTGCCGAGTTTCCAGAGCCATATCTCGATTGACTATAACAAAACACTTGCGGATATCTCTTAACCAAAAAGGTGAAAAGAATTACATGCAATTAAGAGTTACAGAATCTCCCTGAAATTAAGAGTTACAGAAAAATAGGCTCACCACTTAATAATGTGGATATCTTCCCGAAGTTAAAATTAAAGAGAGAGAAAAACAGACTTTATTTCTTGAGGTTAACATATGACAGTATTTACATGCTGATAACCTAATGGTCCTCACTCCTTGATGGAACTAGTTTGTAGAATTAACTGAGGAAACTATGGTGTTGATTTTGTGTAGGGAGGAAAACCAGAGAACCTGTTGAAAACTCCTCAGATATCACTCTTAAAGTGTATATAAAAGGAAAATTAAGTTTGTCTTATTTGAAAGAACTCTTAAAATGATGGGGAATATCAATTTACAGCTTTTTCATATTTTACTTAGTTCTTGAGATATTTAGACTTGTGCGAAATTCAAATCAGATAACTTATGGTTCGTTTTTTTCTAATTAACATATTCGAAAATCGTGAATATTTTTAAGATTATTGATCAAAATCACTTGTAACTTGTCTTTCATGTTTAGTTGCATGAACTGTAGCAATATGCAAAGTTTCAAGTGATTTTGTTCAATAATCTTAAAAATATTCGCGATTTTCGAATATGTTAATTAGTGAAAAAAGCGAACCATAAGTTATCTCATTTGAATATCACATAAGTCTAAATATCTCAAGAACTAAGTAAAATATGAAAAAGCTGTAAATTGATATTCCCCATTATTTTAAGAGTTCTTTCAAATAAGACAAACTTAATTTTCGTTTCATATACACTTTAAAGTGCCACTAACCCCAAAAACTTTTTCTCGCAAATCTAAGAGCCCTTATTGAGTGGATTAGGCCAGTTAATAAATTATTGGTATTGGATGTTTCCTTGATCTTCTGTAGACGACCAAAGTTGCATCTGCATGTCCCATGGCGGAGAAGGAAAGGGAATGGGTATATTTCTGGTGTTACGTCAGACAAGTCAAACAAGGAACTCCTTTGAGCTCTGTCTGGTGAATACATAGAATTTTTTGGGTTGAAAATTCATTTTCTCAACTAACTCAATGTAAAAATTCTATGCATTCAGCAGACAGAGCTCAAATGAGCTCCTTGTTTGGCTTGTCTGACGTCACACCAGGAATATACCCATTCCCTTTCCTTCTCCGCCATGGGACGCATGCATATGCCAATTTTTGCAACTTTGGTGGTCTACAGAAGACCAAAGAAATGTCCAATACCAATAATTTGTTCACTGGACTAATCCACTCAATAACGGCTTTTAGATTTGCGAAAAAATTTTTTTGAGGTTAGTGGCACTTTCAACGTCATTTTAATTACATCTCATAATGCAAAGGCTACCTCTTAGGAAGTACATGCGACTATGAATTTGCAATTTTGCATGATCCGTGCTTCTGTCCTCTGAGACCATGGACGACATTTAACCCATTCCTGCATACTTGAGCTGGCAAAAAACGGTCTCTTTATTGCTTTACTCTGTCTAACACCAGACTATTTTACCCGTAAAAGGAAGAACCTTCAGACATCCTAGGCAGCAATGAGGTATCTCACATGTGGGGATTTTAAATATTCATAATCTTTGGGTTCTCTTAAGCAAAACTGCAATATATCTTGTCCTTCCAAAATATCATCTTTGCGGACTATTTCGTTGTCAAAGTTGGTAACTACTTACTTTAAAACATTGTTTACAACACCACGCATTTATTTTTGTATTTAATTCTCTTTGTTATTTTATTATTGCTTAAATACAAGAAATGACGAGAAAGCCGTGTAATTCTAAACCCTTTCTAAAAGCTCATCTTTTTTCTACATGTAATATATATATATATAAATGATATTGGGCATTTCACTCGATTACATAGCATGTTCTAAGGATTTAGGGTGAAGGAAAATTCGAGTGTGGAATATATACATTTTAAGACCAAACCGGGAGCAGCGAATGCCTGTGTAGTTGCATTTTTCGCAACTGCTCCCGGTTTGGTCTTAAAATGTATATATTCCACACTCGAATTTTCCTTCACCCTAAATCCTTAGAACATGATATATATATATATATATATATATATATATATATATATATATATATATATATATATATATATATATATATATATATATATATGTATATGTATATATGTATATGTATATATGTATATAGGTATATATGTATATAGGTATGTATATATTGGGGGTAGATGGGGCTCCATTAAGCCGTAGTGAAGGCAATCCATCTAGGAGAAGGAAAACTCTGATATAAAACCGGGAGTAAACCGTTTAAATCAGGAGTAAACCGTTTAAATCTCGCTCTGTTGTAGGCTGAGTTAAATGGGTGTGGCAGCAAACAATAAAATATCTTTGTTTTGGTGTCCCTTCCTCTGCTTTTAGCACATGCTTCAAATTATTTCGAGCTTTGGTAGAGAGAACTACACAGGGTAGTTAGAACCCTTTAGCCTTGGGTGGCAATCTAACTAAGAGAAGGAATTCTCCGAAAATAAAACCAGGTGTAAGGTACTGTGGAGGGTCCCCTTTATTGGGCGTACCACCATAGTAAGCGGATGCTCCCACCTCCTTTGTATACCGGAGAGGTAAACTCCGAGATAATAAAACATGCGGATGATGCAGTTTGCTGTCCATCTTGCTTAGGCTTGTCGTCAGCTCAATGACTGCGGATTCTGAGAGAGTGGTATAGGTGTTGTACAAGCAAATGCCACTTTAATCCAATGATGTACAGATGTCTCACTTCAATCAAACATCTTTGTTTCCGGATATTTACCATCATGTCCACTCACGGATATTCAACATCACATATCCAAACTCTATCAACTTCCGTTGAACACAAAGTCGCATGGCGATGGAGGAGTGGTAACGTGTGCAGACTTGACCAGTTGGAAGCACATAGCCACAAATCTGCACATGTGCGACGGGAAGCTTATCTTAACGTCGTTTTCTTGTCTTCATTGGCAGAGGCAGAATTGGGCGGAGTTTCCTGTGACTGAGCAGCCCCTGTTTAGGGAGAACACTGCTCACCCAGTAACTGGGAGGGTGCTAGAAAAGGTGCACTAAAAATTGTCTGTCTTCATCACCTGCTGGTTAGCTTACTGCGGCTAACGGTGGTTCACTTCATGCAGTCGAAACACAAGTAAAAAATTCACAAATAAACGTGTTAAGTTAAACATATGTTGCTGGAATGTTAGGACACTTCTTGATTTAAAATCATCAGGTCGTCCAGTACGTAGGTCAGCACTGGTTACAAAGGAACTCCAACGTTTGAACATTGATATTGCAGCCTTGTCTGAAACCCGTTTTTCAGATGAGGATCAGCTCACCGAAGAATCGTCGGGTTACACTATTTTCTGGAAAGGCAAACCGGCAGGTACAAGGCGTGATGGAGGTGTTGGTTTTGCCATCAAAACATCCTTGGTCAGCCAGGTTGAGCAACCGATAGGAATTAGTGATCGCATAATGATGCTCCGTGTTCCCCTGTCATGTGGTCGCTATCTTTCTATCCTCTCTGTTTATGCACCCACTCTCCAAGCAAGTGAAGAAGTTCTAGACTCCTTCTATGAATCCCTACGTCAGGCTATTCGTTCTGTCCCAAAGGAGGAGAAACTAATTCTACTTGGAGATTTCAATGCACGTGTTGGCAGAGAAAGCGAAACCTGGAATGCACTTGGCCCTTATGGTATTGGCAAGATGAATAGCAGTGGCCTGCGTCTGCTTGAGCTTTGCTCTATGTACAATCTTGCTATTGCTAATACTTTCTTTCGTCTAAAAGAGAAACACAAAGTATCTTGGATTCATCCAAGGTCCAAGCAAGGCCACTTGATAGATTATATAATAACCCGCAAACGCGATATTGGTGACGCGTGCAATGTGCGAGTGCTACGGAGTGCAGAATGTGACACTGATCACAAAATGATCAGAGGGAAATTCAAACTGCGTATTAGGAGGACGATACGCATGGAAGGAGTGAAGGTCCCTAAGCGCATTAATGTTGCCAAACTATCAGAGACTGACCTCTGTCAGCAGTTTGAAAACCACTTGATGGATAAGGATCTTGACACTTCTTGGGAAGACTTCAAGCAGCAATTATATTCTGCAGGGGCTGAGATACTAGGCTTTGTGGAGAATAATCACCGTGACTGGTTTGACGAAAATGATGCCAATGTGAGAGAACTTCTTGATACGAAACACTCTCTACATCAGGCTCTCTTGAACTCTCAACCCCATGAAAAGGTAGAAGCCACAAATGCCCTTCGTAAACACAAATCCCTTCTTCAGAGTGAGCTCCGTAGAATGAAAAATGATTGGTGGAATAAGATCTCGCATGATATCCAACGTGCTGCTAACAGAAATGATTCTAAAACCATGTACAGTCTTCTTCGCCAAGCATTTGGACCGAAGTCCTCATCTGTTGCTCCCATGAAATCCTCTGATGGTAAATCTACAGTGAAAGACGCAGACGGCATTAAGGATCGCTGGAAGGAGCACTTCACTAATCTCTTTTTCAATCCTTCTGTGGTTGATAATGAAGTTATCAGTAACTTGTTTCAGGATGATATCATCACCCATATGGACAATCGACCCCCTCTTGATGAAGTGAAAGGTGTAATTAAACAAATTAACACAGGTAAAGCACCTGGTCTTGATGGCATACCTGTTGAATTACTTCGTCATGGGGGTGATAGGGTAGCCTCAGCAATCCATCATTTCATCACGCTGAGCTGGGAAGGGAATCCAATACCACAAGATTGGATCGATGGGATTTTAGTATCACTGTACAAAGGAAAAGGCCTCAAATCCGTCTGTGATAGCTATCGTGGAATTACGCTACTCGAATCTGTTGGTAAAGTACTCGCCAGACTCCTGTTGAACCGAATCATGGACAATATATGCCCCACTGTTATTCCAGAATCTCAGTGTGGGTTTAGATCTGGCAGAGGAACAACTGACATGATATTCTCTGTGAGGCAGCTCCAGGAAAAATGTATTGAGCAGCAGATGCCCCTGTACCAAGTCTTTGTGGATCTGACCAAAGCATTTGACACTGTCAACCGTGATGCATTATGGAAGATCCTCGGTAAGCTTGGGTGCCCTCCAAACTTTGTCAACATGGTATCCCAGTTACATCGGGATATGAAGGCTCGTCTCACTTTCAACGGCTTACTATCAGAAGAAATAGGTGTTGAAAATGGTGTCAAGCAGGGTGATATTCTAGCACCAACGCTCTTCTCAATTTACTTCTCTGTTCTGCTTTCCTATGCTTTTAGTGACTGCGATGCTGGTGTTTCTCTTCGCTTCAGAACGTCTGGGAGGCTTTTTAACTTGAGGAGGTTCAGCGCAAAGTCTAAGACATTTACCACCCTTATCCGCGAGCTTCTTTATGCAGATGATGCAGATTTAGTTGCACATACAAAATCTGATATACAACTTATCATGGACCGCTTCTCTGCTGCATGTGCCGCCTTTGGTCTCACCATCAGTATAAAGAAGACGAAGGTCATGTTCACACCAGCCCCTGGTGCTCCTTACTCAGAACCCACAATCCTTGTCAATGGAGATAAGCTGGATGTAGTAGATACCTTTCCATACCTAGGTAGCACTATCTCCAGGGATGGCTCACTCGATGCTGAAATTCATTCTCGCATCCAAAAGGCCTGTGTTGCTTTTGGAAAACTGGAACATAGGGTCTGGTCGGATAGAGGCATTACATTTAAGACCAAGATTAATGTCTACAAGGCATGTGTTCTCACCTCCCTGCTCTTCTCGTCTGAGACCTGGACCACTCATCGTAGACACGTCAAGCTTCTTGAAAGATTCCATCAAAGGTGTTTAAGACGCATTCTAAACATTAAATGGCAGTCCATGACTCCTGACACGGAAGTGCTAGTAAAATCAGGCACAACCAGCATCGAATCAATGGTGATCCTTAACCAAATGCGCTGGACGGGTCATGTTATCCGGATGGAAGATGACCGCTTGCCAAAACGACTCCTTTATGGTGAACTTGCTAATGGTAAGCGACCTCGCCACAAACCAAAGAAGAGATATAAGGACTGTATATTACAGAACATCAAGGCCACAGGCATGGATTCTGGTAACTGGGAGGAACAAACCCTTGACAGAGATCTCTGGAGATCCTCTGTCAAAGAAGGCTGTGCATCATTTGAATCAACACGCACTGAAAATGAGAAACTCAAACGTAGTCTGCGTAAGGGTACTGTCACTGACCTTCCATCTGATCTTGTAATATGGAAATGTGATGTATGTGACCGTATACTCAAATCTAAGGCTGGCTATGTAAACCACATGAAGTCTCATGATCCCACGAAACGTGTTAATTATAATGTTCTCCCTCCCAGGCCAGTTGAAAATGTTTGTGTCCTTTGTGAAAAGGTCTGTAAATCTGCCCCTGGTCTTAAAAGACACATGGCTGTGCATAAGGAATCCATTCCTCAAATAGATCCCATAAATCCAATAAAATGCACTTCTTTCATCTGCCACATATGTCACAGATCTTGTAAGACCTCTTCCGGGTTGAAAAGTCATTTGCGTGCTCACGCTCGTAATCAAACGGAAAACCAAAACTGAGGAACAAAGTTATGTGCAAAAATTATTGTACACTTAAAAATAAAAATTTGAGACGGCTTTCATCTGTAAAGATGTTGCAATCATCATCATCAGGTATATATATATAGGTATATATATATATATATACTGTATATATATATATATATATATATATATATATATATATATATATATATATATATATATATATATATATATATATATATATATTTGTGAAATTCATTACTAATTCATTAGTTTTGCAGCCAATCCAATTTCAGAAATTACGTCACATGTATACCCCTGTAAACCCCATACAAACTAAAACCAATGATGCTAATTATTTACAACCACCAGTGGATGTATACTCTTCTGATACAAGCACTAGTGCTTGTAACTAATTAGCAAATTAGCATCTCAATATCCCAAAGGGATTTTTACTATTTATTCATTTCACAAGTTGTTTACAACACTCGCGTCCTTGTTGTATTGAATATACAATCACTCGCCTTCGGCTCGTGATTGTATATTCAATACAACACGGCCGCTCGTGTTGTAAACATTACATATATATATATATATATATTACAAACACAAGTTATACAATTAAGCCACAAAACTAAAGTTGGTTCAATGCAATATCATGTGTGAAAGCTAATTTTGCCGCTACCCCATGATCCAAATCATGCTGCAACTCGGGTCCAGGCTCCTCAAAACTTCAGTAAAAAAGATTAGGGTCGGCATTTGACTGCCTAAAATTAGGTAGGGTCGCGAAATCGGAAACACAGCTATTGTGAAGCGGATTTTGGGCACTGATGACGTCGAAATTCTCGTAGTGATAATCATCAAAGTTTGTCAGGTCTAGATAAGCCTTTAAAAAACGAGAGAAAACAGCAGCATTATACTGTATGTAACGTTAATATACAAGCTTTAAGACAGGAAAAACGAGTAGCATCATTACATAATCGAAATATAGTAAGGTTAGATATACTGCCGAAACAGAGAACGTAGGAGTCTAGCGTTTCGAACGAAGGACCTTCGTCAGAGAGAAACGTCCTACGTTCTCTGTTTCGGCAGTTTATCTAATCTTACTGTATTTCGATTGTTGTTTCAACACTGCCTACACAGCACGCTACTTTGATTTCACTATTATCCCCGAGCCGGGCGTAGGGCCGAAGGCCCGGAGCCCGGTGAGGGTGCTAATCTCGACATGCGTGGAGTCCACTTTACACGCGTGTTGAAATGCGAATCAGTTTGAGCGATCTGAATATTTGTATATATATATATATATATATATATATATATATATATATATATATATATATATATATATGTCTATATATAGACATTTTCAGCAATTCAGATTTCGAAATGAAAAATTGTTTTTGTTACATTAGTATTAAATAAATTTACAATGCCATAAATGAATATAGTTTGAGTAGTTTTCAAAATGCAAATATTTTTAGATACCAAGCGATGTTCTTTGTAAACATGGGAAGAAAGAACTGTAAAGTATAACCCTAATCCCCTCGTGTTCGTGTGGTTCGCGAAGCGGGCCTCGCGACGCGAGGGTACTAATCTCGACGGAGTGGGCGGTAAGTCCGGTCGGGGATTGTACCCATGTTGGCGGTTTGGAGTATCCATTTGTGTGTATATATATATATATATATATATATTTATTTATTTATTTATCCCCGAGCCGGGCGTAGGGCCGAAGGCCCGGAGCCCGGTGAGGGTGCTAATCTCGACATGCGTGGAGTCCACTTTACACGCGTGTAGAAAAAGCGAGGGAGACGAAATCTGTAAATAGTTTATATATTTATCAGCATATCCTCTCATTTCGAAATGATGATTATCGTCATTTGTGAGATGTCGTTGAATTAACAATAATCATCATTTTAAAAAAAGAATTCCCTGCCCCCAAACCCCCAACCCTAACCCCCAACCCTAACCCCACCTCTAAACCTGACCCTAACCCTAACCACAACCCCCCTGACAACCCTAACCCTAACCACAACCCCCCGTTGAACCTAACCCTAACCACAACCCTCGGGAAAAAAGTCCCGCCTCTCAGACCCCGACCACAACACCCCTAATGGTTCTTTTGTTATATGCAATTTAGTTTAACATCCCGCATGTGGGACAGAATCTCACTTGAGTATCATGATAATCATCATATTCGACTGTGTGAAGAAATGATGATTATCATGATACTCAAGTGAGAGGACATGTTGATATTTATATATATGTTTGGTACGTTGTCACGCGGTAAGAATAGTGGGACACTGGTGACTAGCTATGAAGAAAACTAAATCTCCATATTTTGCGAAACAAAATGGTTTCGTTTGACGAAACGAAATGAAATGAAGCCTGAGCTACTCAGCTTAATAGGGAACAGCGAAGAAAAGAAGAAGACAAACAGCCGGTTTAATATATGTTGAAGAGAAACCAGACAACCTGAAGAAACCAAACACCAACATCAGTGGTCTCAAAATCAAGTTAACGGTAGGGTATTTGTATTCTGTAAACGCCAAGATCAGTTTAAAGTTTCAGTATACCTTGGGCTTGTCCTTTATGTTGTTTTCAAGTTTTCGCTTGCCTAAACAATATACAGGTTCACGTTTTCGTGCTCGTCCAAACCATATGTCAGCTTAACTAAAGCTAACTTAAAACACTACCTTAAGCTTAAGCGGACGTGAGGTTTTTCATTGACTTTGCATGCCCTATTATTAAAAGTAATCATGGGCTTTGCCGATTTTCTTGGCGGTATTTCCAAATTTTCGACTGAAACGTTGTCTGTTCAATACTTCTTTCTGGAATGCGATTCTACTGACTCTGTTAAAAATGTTATTTTTGAGCTATTAACGTTTAATTCTGCCTTTGCAAAAGTACAAAACATGTATGGATATGGAAGCCATTTAAAGGCTTGCTAAAAATATTAAACCCTTTTGAAACCTCCTAAAAACAATATATTTTTTACAACAAGAATTTAATGAAATCTAAGTTTTGCTTTGATATCCTATCTATAAATTTTATAATTATCCTGAGGTTTATATCTGTTTGTTTTTATATTGGCTGTATATCAAGGGTGCTTATTTCAATCAGGGGTGGGTGGGTGGGTGGGTGGGTGTTTAAAAAAGTGGGCGAGGGGTTGTTGCGTTGATGTATTTCTAGTTTATATGTAATGACCACCGAGTGTGTGTTTTGAAATTCCAGTCGTCAACGGAGACCATGTTGGGGATCCGTGGGGTGATGGTGGTTAAAAGGGTACCGTGCTTCAGTGTAGTTTTTTACGTCAAAAACATCATTTTCGTTCGAGTTTGAGTACAAAACTACAAAAGTTTGGAGAAGAAAAATGTTTATAGGATAGCTAGAAATGTTGAGACTATTCAAGGGAAAGACAAGAGAAAGAAACAAGCGAACGAACGAAGGGAACAGGCCGAACAGCACTAGGCCAGAGCAAGATACAAGGAGAACCACAGTTCTTTAAATTACATCCGAGTTTATAGTCGAAGAAACGAAAAGAGCGACTCGCAATTTCAAGGCTAAACACGGTGTCAAGAACTACATCAGCGGCGAGAGGAACAGCGAAGAGAGAGGCTAGAAATTATGCCAGAAAACACAGCAAAAAGAATAGCACAAGAGAAAGAGTAGACTTTCTCAAAGTCCTTTTCAAACATTTTTGACCTCTCGACATTTTTGACCGGACTTGGAGCAAGTCTAGAGAAAGAGAGACAGCGAAGAGAAAAACTTGAATTCGTGACTGAGAGAAGGTACGAAGGTACAGAGATATTTTTTAAAACATTTATTTATTAATAACAAAAGAAAACGTATTTAAACAATATATCTCTGTGTAGGAATTGTTGGTGGCATCATGTACTGTACAATCATGTATTTGACATTTTCATACATTCATGGTACTGCACAGTATGCATTATGATTTATTATAAATTCATCAGTTGGAGTAATGCCTAGCTATTCCTCCCTGGATGTCAGGCATAATTTGCAAACTTTTTATGCCTGGGAGTGGGGTATTTATGTACAGTACTGTTCGAGGTACTGTTTACCTCAAGCTGAAACAAATCTGCATGGTTACTAATTTAGTCACATACTTGCTGTGGTCTAATTAGCCAATTAAACAGCTAACTGGGTTGTCAAAATATTGTATTTTGTGCAAAAAGACAATATAATTTGTACTGGCATGCTACAATGGGAGGTACGGGACTCCCATATGTTGACTATACATGTATAGGCCTATAGGGATGTGTCACTGGAAAGGGAATGGTTTTCATTATCACACTTTTGATTTGGTGCAAGGTCTGTTCTTATATGCTGGCAGTCATTTACTCCTTTCTTTCAGTTTGGGTACCATTTTTAGCCATTTTGTGTGAAGCCAATTCCTTTGTCTGGAGTAATCAACATAATTTAAGGGTTCATAATTTAAGGTGCCCCTGCGATTGAAGGCAGAGTGCATTAATAATATAATAAACAATGAACACGAGGGGTTTGCATTAATGTATTTCTAGTATTTTAATAAAACTCTGATGCCTGCTTCAGTAGTGTGATGGTAACGTCGTCGGTCTGCACGCGAACGAGATTGAGTTCAAACCCTGGAGGCAACGTGCAATTTTCTTCATCTCAATATATTTTACAAAATATCATCCTTAAATTTTTCTTTGTTCTTTGTGGCATTTTTCTTCCAAAAAATAGAGTATTTTTTTTTTTATTTCAAATATTCTACCATAATTAAAACTATATTTTCATCGTTCTGACGTTTGCGAGGATCTGGGTACGAGAATGTGTTCCAACAGGAGTAGCTATTTCCAGGCCTCCAATAAAAAAGAGCGCAAGGGGGGGGGGGTTGCTGTAAAAGCGAGCGAGGGGATATTGCATTTATGTATTTCTAGTTACATAATGTAATTGAGTTATTGAAAGACATTCCATTACAAACCTTTGCGGTAAAGTCGTCAAGCATTTTGTGGAAAACTGAACTGATGTAAGAGAATTTTGGTCGTTTCATTGGTTCATCATTCCAACAGTCCATCATTAATGAATAACTGTTGAGTTAAGACATATAAAGATCATGATCATAATTATTTGGTGGGTGGATGGATGGATGGATGGATGGATGGAAGTGGTGGATGGATGGGTGGATGGATGGATGGATGGATGGATGGATGGATGGATGGATGGATGGATGGATGGATGGATGGATGGATGGATGGATGGATGGATGGGTGGATGGATGGATGGATGGATGGAAGAATGAATGGATGGATGGATGGATGGATGGATGGATGGATGGATGGATGGATGGATGGATGGATGGGTGGGTGGGTGGGTGGGTGGATGGATGGATGGATGGATGGATGGATGGATGGAAGAATGGATGGATGGATGGATGGATGGGTGGATGAATGGATGGGTGGATGAATGGATGGATGGATGGAGGTGTGGAAGTGGTGGATGAATGGATAGGTGGGTGGATGGGTGGATGGAAGAGGGGGAAATGGATGGATGGGTGGATGGATGGAGGAGTGGTGGGTGAATGGATGGATGGATGGATGGATGGAGGAGGGGTGGATGGATGGATGGAGGAGGGGTGGATGGATGGATGGATGGAGGAGGGGTGGATGGATGGATGGAGGAGGGGTGGATGGATGGATGGATGGATGGATGGAGGAGGGGTGGATGGATGGATGGAGTAGGGGTGGATGAATGGGGATGGATGGATGGAGGAGGGGTGGGTAGATGGATAGATAGGTGAATGGATGGGGATGGATGGATGGATGGATGGATGGAGGAGGGGTGGATGGAAGGGTGGGTAAATGGATGGATGGATGGATGGGTAGATGGATGGATGGAGGAGGAGTGGATGGATGGGGAGGGATGGATGGATGGATGGATGAGGGGTGGATGGATGGGGAGGGATGGATGGATGGATGGATGGAGGATGGGTGGATGGATGGGGAGGAATGGATGGAGGAGGGAGGAGGGGTGGATGGATGGGGAGGAATGGATGGAGGAGGGATGAGTAAATGGATGGATGGGGAGATGGATGGGTGGAGGAGGGGTGGGTAAATGGATGGATTTATTGGAGGGATGGATGGATTGATGGGTGGAAGTCTTAATCATTACGTGCACTTACAGTTTATCTGAGAAGTGAGATGGTTTAGGCATTCTGAAACCACATTCGATCAAATGAAATACATCTTCACCTTTGACGCCAGGATAAGGTGAATCGCCTGACAGAGAAGAAAAGTAGTTTCTGGTACACACACACTTGTGAACGGACATATATGAAAGAGTATTACGTACAAAAGAATGTAAAAGTGCTTCACTTGAAGCTATAGGATAGGAAAATCGGTATTGTGTCTCGATCATCCGGGAATCTAGTAGTCTACGTTTTGTTTGACTATCGAGTATTAGCATGTATGTACAAAAATAATTTATTTTTATAAAAATAATTTGCATATATTAAGACAATAATAGTAATAGAAAATATCAGTTCCATGCAAGATTGCACTTACCAATGGTAAATATTTCCCACAACAAAATACCATACGACCATCTAAAACACAAAAAGAATTCAAGCCATAATAAACGATGTTGTACTGAATTCCACATGAGCTGAATTATATTAGCCGGTTAGTCTCAGTGGACACATGTTATGGCAGTCATGTGCCCTCCTTTCAATTCCACAGTTCAGTTGCGTCACGAGTTTAGTCCACTCGTCACATGCGTTTGTTTATTTCGGTTAACAAAATAAAATGATGGCAAAATGTGAGGACTTACATATCACTCATGCTTGTGCACTGGCCAAGTAGCAGATCTTCTGGAGCCATCCATTTTGCAGGAAGCCGCGCCTGTAAGAATGGAAAAGATCGATGCGTAAGAATTGAATTACAACAAGTAATACTTCTGAAGCTACTGCAGTAAAGCACTGTGTTTTAGAAACCTTGGATTTTCTCTCATATGAACCCTGTCTGGCTAAACCAAAGTCAGACACTTTGCAAATGTTATCTTCCCCGACAAGAACATTTCTTGCTGATAAATCTCGATGGACTATCTGAAATAAAAAATTATTAGAATTAGATTGGAATTGGATTTGGAATAAAATAAAGAGTTAAAATAGAATAGAATGATTCAAAGTATACCATTTTTTCTGGGCGGTAATATACTTAATCGAAAACAGGTCAGCATATTATGTAATATTTCTTATTTTTCACATGCCTCGGTTTCCTTTGTTCTTTTAGGGGAATATATTCAATAGCCCCTGGGAAAGGAATAGATTAATATTCCCCTCTAATATTCTCCTCTAAGGCTCTAATATTCCCCTGTACCATTCCTCGCTATAATATTCTCCTCTAATCTTCCCGTCTAATACCCCCCGCACCACTCCTTATCTTATGAAATCCTGTCAACCTCGCCATGTGAAAAATAACTACGTTTTCGCCCGAGGTGAATAAACATATATCTCCGAGGGGCCTCAAAATAACCTATGCATAAAGGAGTGGGAGTGTTTTACCAGGGATTACAAACACGAGAGGACAATGAAAATCCCGAGGCCGTTAACCGAGTAATTTTCATTGTTCTCGAGTGTTTGTAAAAAATGAAAGAATAATGAAAATCACGAGGTTGCAAGCCGAGTGATTTTTATTGTTTTCAAATTCAAATTTAAATTTAAAAATAGAGTGAATTGCAAGAAAGGTGCATAAAAGTTTACCCCTTTTGACGATAAGTAATTCATGCCATCAGAAATCATCCAGGCAAACGATAAAAGATCTTTCTCGCGCAGTCTTGATGTTGGAACATATTCTCCAGTGTTGTACGGATCTTCGTAGCCTCGAGATTTTCGTAGATACCCCAGAAGGTCTCCTCCGACCAGATATTCCAAAATAAGAAAAAACGGTTCTAAATTTCAAGAGACATGTTATAAGGTGGGTTTAGTGACGTTTAATAGGACTGTCTCTCTTCTAGGAGGGATGGACGTTTTTCATATAAACGACGCTCAATAGGGCTGGCCCTTCTAGGAGGGCTTGTAGTTTTCTATGTAAGCGACGCTTAAGAGGACTGGAAGTTTTCCATATAAACGACGCTCAAGACGGCTGGCCCTTTTGGGAGGGCTGAAAATTAAGAAATGGCTCGTGGTTTAGCGTGCTCCATCGAGTTATGGATGCACGCGGGAAATTGGGAGAGCACGAAAAAATCGTAAGAGTTGGTCGAGGCCTAGCCGAGACCAACTCTAGATTTTTGAGTGCTCTCCAAATTTCCCAAGTGCATCCATAACTCGATGGAGCACACTAAACTATGAGCCATTTCTTTTATAACATAGCATGAAATCCTTTCACAAGCCAGCGAATCGTTTTGGTTGTTGTGTTTTCTACTTTCGTAGGCAAGTCTTTTTTGTTCACTAAAATCCAACCAAAAGGACAGTTTAAACTCGGTTACCCAGACCCAGTTATGGAGCACGCACGACAGCCAATCAAAAACGTTGCTATATCAAAGCTATTTTATAAGAATTATTGTATACGCATGCCATGAAGGCCTAGAAAATTTCCATGTCGACGCAAGCTGAAATCCAACCTTCTTACTAGTACTAGTGCTTTCAGGAGGGCTGGCTTTCTCTATAAAAACACCCTCTTTGTCAAATGAAAGCTCTCTAAACTAGATTGTACCTGAATTTGTACAACAACCCAACAGTTGCACAACATGAGGATGAGGCTCCAACTTCTTCATCAGATTAAGTTCACTTATAAAATCTCTTTCATCTTTGAGAGAAGCGTTCTCTGTAGAGAGAAAAATATACCTATTAAAACTTTTTCTTAGACTTTTTACATACTCACAACTCACTAAATCGTCTTGCGTTAGACAGAGTAAAATAATCAAAAGTATACCATTCTTAATCATGCAGCTCAGGCTAGAATGGGTTAATCACTTTTTAACTCAGTGCTGCCTATAAGATGTCTGTCTGGCGTTATAGACTGATTAAATTAATAACGGGGCTTTGGACTTGCCTAGGATATCTGAGGGTTCTCGCTTTAAATAGTCTGGCATCAGACAGCTTCAGAGTAAAATAAACAAAGGGACCGTTTTGGACTGGCTCACACAAGATAGACTGAGGAGTTTCGCGTCTGAAGTGGGCCTGAGCATCACATATATATCACTTGAACATTTTTATATATTACGTTAGATTTACCTTTGAGCATCTTTACAGCAACAATTCTCCTTTTTCGCTAGTAATTGCATGTATGGGTGTCCATTTGGCTTTGTTGACCGTGGCAAAGCTTCCTTCTCCTAGTTTTTGTAGAATTGTGAGGCGTTTTCGTGGAAATTCCCAAAAAGACTCGTCTGAGCGTTGTACGTCTTGAAACGAGGAAAAGATACTTGAAATATCAGTGGCTCTCGGAGGATCCACTTCACCGTAGATTGGGTTGATTTCCCGCTCAGTCATGTTTTCCAGTCCAACCTAAACAGCAGGACTATGCATTTTAGTCGGACATCTTATCCGCGCGCCGCTGCCATAAAATATAAAGAAACAAATTCATTTACCGGAAACGTAATCTGTCCCTTTTTTTGGTTCTTTCTCCATTTCCAGAATATACCGATTAAGATGCCAAGCAACAAAGCAACTACTGCACTGGATATAGCAATGGCCAGAATTGTGGTGTAGTCTGAGTCTGAGTTTGAGTCAGATGTCTTATTCAGCCTTTCAGTGGGGGCTAAAAAAAAGGTTTCAATTTATTTTTCAATTCAATTTGCCACGAGAAAACAGTATATGTGCAGTACATTTTTAGACGCTTTGTTGCTGAGGATTTTCATTTTATAGGAAGAATTCTTTATTTTACACCACATTGGATAAAAGTTGGATGATAATTAGCATGTATTTGCTAGAGCCCTAACCAGCTTCATTAATCTGAGATAAAATAAAGTTATCTATGCGTCTATCTATAATATTATGTTATATATAATCTATCTGTCTGTCTGTCTGTCTGTCTGTCTGTCTGTCTGTCTGTCTGTCTGTCTGTCTGTCTGTCTGTCTGTCTGTCTGTCTGTCTGTCTGTCTGTCTGTCTGTCTGTCTGTCTGTCTGTCTGTCTGTCTGTCTGTCTGTCTGTCTGTCTGTCTGTCTGTCTGTTTGTCTGTCTGTCTGTCTGTTTGTTTGTTTGTTTGTTTGTTTGTTTGTTTGTTTGTTTGTTTGTTTGTTTGTTTGTTTGTTTCATTACTTTATTTATTTATTTATTTATTTTTTTTGTATATTTATTTATTTATTTATTTAATTGTTTGTTTATTTATCTATTTGTTGATATATTTGGGGGTTTTCTTCTTTGCTTATTCCATATCTATATATTCACATTTTACTTGTGCAAGATTAGTTAATTAAGAGGCTGATATACACTCAACTACACAAACAACTTACTTGGTTTAATTACATTTACAAAATCAGTTTCGGAAAAGTTCCATTTCTCCTTGCCAGCCACGTTGTTCAGACTATTTTTGGGATAGATTCTGAATACATAGGTACAAGATGATAAGTTGGAAACGACAACAGATCTTTGAATCAAATTAAACTCACCAGGATCGTAGTTTTCACCCACACAATGACCATTGCATATACGTTTATTGCAAGAATAGCATTCCACGTCGTATAAGATTTGTTCTTTTAAGCTATTACTTGAACTAGCTTTACTCCATAGTATAGTGACATTACCATTATTAAAGTCGTCTATTGGATTGTCGTTCAACTGAACAAGGCCTATTAAAAAAATTCAAGTGATAGTAAACCATACTTTTTACTTATTTTTTCCCTTCACGCGATAAAGTGGCTATGAAGGGAATATTAAGTGCCCCTAACCCCCAAAACCTTTTTTAGCTATATCAAATCGTGGCATAATTTCTAGTGTTTGTGCGAAAACAAAATTTAATTTCTTAAAAAACTCCGATTTTATGGCAGTTTGAAATTGGCAAAACAGCGATCTCAGCTGGCACACTTCCGTGAACATAATTCGTTTCTAGGAGGCTGGAACGAGTGTATTTTGTGACGTCACGCAAGGTACTCGTAGACTATAGCGCCTTCAAGGCTTTATGCTATAAATTTCGATATCTACAAATATTTGCGCTTGCTGTATCGTTAGAAAACTTGTGAAAAGATGGTGTTTAATTGTGTTGCTGCCAGTTGTACGAATAAAGCTAGTCTCAAGAATGGTGCAAGTCTTCACACTATTCCATATTTCAACGATTACCAGTCTGACGCTAAGAAGCGAAGAAAAATTTGGGTTGATTCAGATTTCGTGAAGACAAAACGTGTCTTCGAACCTTCGAAAACTTCAAGACTTTGCTCAGATAATTTCAAGCCTAAGGAATTCGAGAGAAGATATTGCGTGTTACATGGTCAAACAAAACCGAACTATCAAAAATTAAGGACTGATCATCTCAGGATTTGTGTATTTCCAAGTATTCATGACCGAAGACCAGAGTGTAAACACGTCGCTAAACACCATTCGCTTATTTCCACTGTTCTTCTCTGTTGTAATTTTCCAACCAGTTCTTCGACGGCCAAAGTGTTCGGCATATTCTAAGCTGGAGTTTAATACCTTCCTCTCGACTTGAATATTCATGTTGACTTTCACCGACATTGATTTCGGCATCTTCTATCACACCATATCCACGAATAAAGTTTACGCCGTTTAGTTCCGACACCGGATCCTTAGGTTCCAACACCGGATCTTTAGGTTCGATGGCTATATAGATCCGACATCGACATGACGCGTGCGAAATACAGTTTACTTTGAACTTAGTGCTTGTCGAATCTTTTCAACAACCAGCACAAGGCCCGACATTATTTAGTCTTTTGAGTTTTGGGCAAAAGGTTAGGTTCATAAAGGTTAAGTTTGTCTTATTTGAAAGAACACTTAAAATGATAGAGTAACATCTTTTGCAGATTTTCGTTTCCTTGCTTCGTTCTTGAGATATTTCAGTTTGTTTAACTTGCAAGTTAAACATTTTGACGTCACACGTGCATAATGAGTTATCGAAAAAGTTATATCTTTGCTATTATCAAATATAATCACTTGAAGATCTACATGCATGTTTATTGTTGTGGGCGAAACACATCCACACGCTTCATTCAAAGTAATCTGGTTTGATAATAAAAAAGATATCTAACCTTCTCCAATAGTTCATGCACCTGTGGCGTCAGAATGTTTCATTTGCATTTATAAAATAAGGTGTCCTCTACGCACGCTTTGATTGGCTGGACTCCGTGCATTTATAAGAGAACATAGATCATGAATGACGTAAAATGGCGTAGAATGGCGTCAGCTGGCCGTAAAAGCCCACCAAATTCCAAAACTACCTCACTTTTAGCTTGGCTATCGCCGCGTGCCTCTACTCAACTTCTTTCGTGTTCAAATGACGTCAAACGTGCCTTTATAAGAGTACATACGCACGGAGCTTTATGTTTTATTTGTTAAATCAAACAAACTGAAATATCTCAAGAACAAAGCAAGGAAACGAAAAACTGCAAAAGATGCATATGTTACTATAGGATTGTAAGTGTTCTTTCAAATAAGACAAACTTAATTTTTGCTTCATAGGAACTTTAACAATAATTAAATTATCAAAAGATCCCTAACTAACTTGAGAGGGCCATACTCTATAACGAACATACTTACCATAACAAGGTAGTATCGAAGAATTTTGTAGCCTGTAATAACCATCTTTACATTCACAACTAGTTTTATTGTTGAGGCTGTTAGTGTTTGAAGGACATTTAGTGCAATTAGAGTTGGAAATATTGGGTTTAAAGTGATCTGTAGGACAAGCTGAAAAAATAGGCATAAAAATCATCAAATAAATTCCCAATGCAGCCAGGTGAAGAATCAGACATAGTTTCACGCTACTCTGGCTTAAAACGCTTTTTGAACGTAGCTTAAAAAGTTACTGTTCATGACCCAACGTTTCGACACTTCAGTACTCCGATACTAGATCGGAATGTCGAACGTTGGGTCATGAACAGTAACTTTTTAAGTTAGGTTCAAAAACTTTTAAGTCAGAGTAGCGTTTAAGCCAGAATGGCGTTAAACTATATGTCTAGGCAAAAATGTTTGATTAGATCAATAATAATATACATATGTTGGTTGGTTGGTTGGTTGGTTGGTTTGGTGAGACGGAAACAAACAAACAAACAAACAAACAAACAAACAAACAAACAAACAAACAAACAAACAAACAAACAAACAAACAAACAAACAAACAAACAAACAAACAAACAAACAAACAAACAAACAAACAAACAAGCAAGCAAGCAAGCAAGCAAGCAAGCAAGCAAGCAAGCAAGCAAACAAACAAACAAACAAACAAACAAACAAACAAACAAACAAACAAACAAACAAACAAACAAAGAGAATATAGCTCAGTAGTTCAGTAGTAAATGGAAGTATTTTCTCAAACTTAACTGGTAGAGTTTTTTCGTTTGTTTTTGCCGTGTACAAGCTGTCGTAAGTTAAACTCAGAGAAAAACTCTGAGCTCCAGGACTTGAACTCATTTGGCATTTGGAAGGTTGTGGGTTCGAGTCCCGTCTGGAGCTCAGAGTTTTTCTCTGAGTTGAACTTACGACAGTTTGTACGACCAAGCAAACTTTAATTTGAAGAAGGTTAGGAATGTAAAGAATTTCAAGAATGTTAAGAATGTAATTCAAACTTACGAGTACATCCTTTATAAGAAGGCTCAAATCCTTTACGGCACAAGCATTCCGTGTTATTATCAACACTCCATGTTCCGTTCCATTGACAGAATGCTCGAAGAATTGTTGCATTGTTTGCCGGAGAAGAATTTCCTGTACAATTGAGCGCTACTTCCTTAGATCCAGAAAGAGGAGAGATCGTTTCCACCAACTTTAAGCCGTTCTCGTGAATCTTTTCTTCGCAATAGTAGTAATACAGTTTCATTCTATAAAGATAACCACTTACACCTCGGGCTCGGATTCCAAAGATTACCTCCGAACCATTATAATGAATCTGAAAGGTTGTATTCTCTTTTCGGTTCAATGCAGACACCGTAATGTTGTAAGTTAATTTAAAGTTGTCTAAGAGGTAACGCTTCGCCTTCGGTTTATTATTTTTCGGAATATCCTTCAGCTTTCCATCTCCATTGTAAATATAAACTTGGAAATAACATGCTGAATTGTCGACAAGGCACACTGAAATAATTGCTTCAACGTCCACATACATCAACTGTGTTTTATTATTTCGAGATACCGGAGACGTTATGAACCAGTAATCAGTTTCTTTGTCTTTGGTCTCGGTTTCACTATGAGTCGTTTTCTCGTGTACTGGGTTAGACCACTGAATCAGTAAGAAATTACTACATGTATTGATAAAACCCCAAATAATAAATCTCATTTGATTACTTATGTCAGGTCGCAACCCATTCCTGCTTGAGTTAACGCCAGACAATTCTACTCCGTTAAAATTTACTCGTAATACTGGGTCAAAAGCTGTGTCTACTCACAATCTGTCCTTTCTTGCCAGTTAGGTCAACAGTGTCAAAATGCCAAACATTCATAGTACCACTTCTGAGAACGCCTACGATAGATTTAAATTAGAGATTTATTCCTTGATAGCCGACAAAGAAAAAGAATGATTTTATCAAGAAATATAACATATGTATGAAACATTAAAACTGAAGAGGTACAAAGTGGTACAAGAAGGTACAAGGATGTACAAAGAAGTACAAATAGGTACAAGTAGGTACAAAGAGGTACAAGAATGTACAAATAGGTACAAAGAGGTACAAGAAGGTACACGGAGGTACAAAAAAGTACAAAGAGGTACATGAAGGTACAAAGAGGTGCAAAGAGGTCAGCAAGGTACAAGGAAGTACAAGAAGGTACAAAGATGTACAAAGAGGTACAAAGATGTACAAAGAGGTACACGAAAGGACAAAGAGCTACAAGAAGGTAAAAAGAGGCCCAAGAAGGTACACAGCGGTGAATAAGATACAATAATCAGGTGAAGGTAAAAGAAGTTCTGAGAAGATATAGGTAGGGATACGCTTATGATATTACTTTTACAAATACACAGAGGGAGCATGGAGTATAGATAATAGTACAGTACAGTACAGTACAGTACAGTACAGTACAGTACAGTACAGTACAGTACGCGCAGGAAACTCTCTTCTAAATACATAAACTTGTTAAACATGCCATTTTACCTTCTTCACCAGTTGTTTTCTGAATGTAGAGCAAAACATAGCAAAGGATTGACAAATATCGAGTTACACCAGCCATTGGCTTTGGAATTGCTTGCAAGAACTACATTAGAAATGTCAATCATCATCATCATTAATAATACATTGATGCGGTATATCAATAATTAGATTATGTGTTTGTTTGTTTGTTTGTTTGTTTGTTTGTTTGTGTCTGTCTGTCTGTCTCTTTGTTTGTTTGTTTGTTTGTTTGTTTGTTTGTTTGTTTGTTTGTTTGTTTGTTTGTTTGTTTGTCTGTCTGTCTGTCTGTCTGTCTGTCTGTCTGTCTGTCTGTCTGTCTGTCTGTCTGTCTGTCTGTCTGTCTGTCTGTCTGTCTGTCTGTCTGTCTGTCTGTCTGTCTGTCTGTCTGTCTGTCTGTCTGTCTGTCTGTCTGTCTGTCTGTCTGTCTGTCTGTCTGTCTGTCTGTCTGTCTGTCTGTCTGTCTGTCTGTCTGTCACCAGGATATCTCACAAAGTACGGCACAGGTTTTCATGAAAATTTGTGGAAAGGTCGATCAAGCCAATTCATTTTGGTTAGTTATTGAAAGAATTTAATAAAAATCTGACCACAAGATTCTCTGTGTAGAAGAAATGCTTGATCGCGCTCATCGTCCTTATTTTATGTGAACACCTTAGCGTAATCTTGGTACGTAATCCGGAAACGTTTGCTCTCATGTAAGTCGGGTCTTAATTAAATACAGCCTTCTCAGGTAATGAATTCTTCGAAATGTTTGATTTACGTAAAACTATGATAAGTTGTATACGTTTCCACCGGAAAAAATGTGGGCATTTTTTTCCGGTTGAAATCACGTCATTCGTGTTTGTATCACAGTACAAAGACACGCAAGCGATTTTCTATTTGTTAAATATATATATATATATATATATATATATATATATATATATATATATATATATATATGTATGCTGGTAGACAAGCTTCAGACTAGTCAGTTGACGACGCTGCAAGCCTTTGAAGGCAAAACAATGGCATGCAGAATTGTTTATTTTTGTCGCATTCATTTGACCGTTTGCTACAGATGTTTCTAGATTTAGAATGCTGGAATTCTCAATATGTTTAGTTTTCAGATTCAAAACTGTTTGAGTTTGTTTATACAAGACCGCCGCTTACTACTATTCCACCGTTCTTTTAGAATATAAACAGCAAAGCAAATGAGCTTGAATGAAATATCTGCCTTCAATTTGAAACCGGAAACGTTTGCTCTCATGTAAGTCGGGTCTTACGACAACCTTCTGAGGTACAGTATAAAGACTATTTGATATCAATTTACCTATATCAATTAACAATTATCTGAATATTATAACCGACTATATTATAACTGTTTTACTTGGTTACTGAAGACTTATATCGCCGATAAATGAATTTAGACGGTAAAGACTGACTATGCTTTTTAATCTTGGCTGTCAGTATTACCATAGTTAATAGAAAATATACATGGTTTGTAAACCCGGCAAACTTCAAAGCGGTTAACAATCAAGCTACGATTCATCTTGAAAGGTACACGAAGGTGCCAAATCCTTTGTTTTAGGTTTATTAATATTTAAACAGTACGGTTGAGTGATTGAAGCCAAACGTTGCTATTGGATGATTGCTTCATTATACAGAAAACACAATATGTTCAGTAACCATGAAAGTGCAAAAATTTCCATAAACCTGAACAAAAACATAAAACAATGACTTTTGTGAGCTTCCAAACCATGTATATTTTCTATTAACTATGGTATTACGTAATGTGGCTCAATGGTTAGAGCATCTAACCCGTTATTTGAAGTAATATTGGACATTTCACTCGATTACATAGCATGTTCTAGGGATTTTAGGTGAAGGAAAATTCGAGTGTAGAATATATACATTTTAAGACCAAACCGGGACCAGTTGCGAAAAATGCAACTACACAGGCCTTCCGGCAGGAATTGAACCCAACGACCTTGCGATTCTAGTGCAATGATCTGACCACGGAGGCCGTTGCCGAGAGCCCGATCGTTATTAGAAGGTTGCCGGTTCGAACCCTGTCTGCGGCTTGGAAATCTTTTCTTAGTATAACTGAGCTTAACGAACCTCTTTTATATTTCACCAAGCTCGCAAACGTACCACATGCACTACATGTATAGTACAACTTACCTTAGTATTGCGTAAATTGAACATTTAATTTCGAAGAATTCGTTACCTTTATACTCTACCTTTATGCTGTACCAATGTTAAGTGGAAGGCGTATATGAACTTGGTTTTAAAGGGTTGAGGAACGCAAGTTTCAGTCAATTGTTTTCTACGAAATCTGGCATCAAGAATGATATGTTCTGCTTTAGGAAACTTATGAAACCGGAAACGATGTTTACACAACTTGAACTAATCTTATTTATCAAGCCCTATACTTTCAATATGTTTAATCCTGGCTGCAATTTTAGCATTTTTAATATATATATATATATAGCATTTTTAATATATATATATATATATATATATATATATATATATATATAAGAACATGCCATGTAATCGAGTGAAATGCCCAATATCATTTATAATATACCCATTCTCTCCTGGCATTACCACCTTATTATATATATACAGAACTCGCGATCAAGCTCTCGGCAACGGCCTCCGTGGCTCAGTGGTCAGAGCATTGCACTAGAATCGCAAGGTCGTGGGTTCAATTCCTGCCGGAGGGCCTGTGTAGTTGCATTTTTCGCAACTGCTCCCGGTTAGGACTTAAAATGTATATATTCTACACTCGAATTTTCCTTCACCCTAAATCCTTAGAACATGCTATGTAATCGAGTGAAATGCCCAATATCATTTATATATATATATATATGTAAGAGATAAAGCCCGAGAACGAGGGCTGTATGCTATATACAGCCCCGAGGACGCGAAGCGTCCGAGGGCTGTATATCGCATACAGCCCGACGTTCGAGGGTTTTATCTGACTTATTTCACGATTGAGGAGGTTTTCCAACAAACTTATGTCTTTTTTTCTACCTTGGACAAAGATTTTCCTAGTTTTTTTCTTCATTTCTTTTCTAATTAGTATTCAAGGGCTGTATGCTATATACAGCCCGCGGTACATCAAAGAAAACCGACTCAATCGTGAAATAAAAATATATATATATATATATATATATATATATATATTAAAAATTATATATATATATATATATATATATATATATATATATATATATATATATATATATATATATATTATATATATACCTATATAGATACCTGTTATCCTTTTAGAACTCTTGGATGACGAAAAACATACTTTAGGTATTCTATACGACGTAAATTATTCGTGGTTTCTGATAGATACTGAATTTTAGATATTGCTGTCGTCGTCCAAGCTTGCTTAAGCTTCCTATATTAATCACCTTAGCTAGATGTAATCTGTTTCTCTCCTGTTCTATAAGGTCATGGTGTTATACTACTCTTTCAACTGAACTTCTTACTCAGAAAAATTTTATGAGTTCCCAAGCCATACTCGGATCTACAACCTTCTGGTTGTCACGAGACACTCTCAATTGAGCTAGTATATACTGGGACTCAGATCATTTGAACGCCGGTATTCGACGTAGGACATTGAACTCAACCGCATAGTGACTCAACCTACATCAAGCCATAGTTAATAGAAAATATACATGGTTTGGAAGCTCACAAAAGTCATTGTTTTATGTTTTTGTTCAGGTTTATGGAAATTTTTGCACTTTCATGGTTACTGAACATATTGTGTTTTCTGTATAATGAAGCAATCATCCAATAGCAACGTTTGGCTTCAATCACTCAACCGTACTGTTTAAATATTAATAAACCTATAACAAAGGATTTGGCACCTTCGTGTACCTTTCAAGATGAATCGTAGCTTGATTGTTAACCGCTTTGAAGTTTGCCGGGTTTCCAAACCATGTATATTTTCTATTAACTATGATCAAGCTCAACCTATATATACGTTCAAATCATCTGAGTCCCAGTAGCTCAATGGTTAGAGTGTCTCACTGGTGATCAGAAGGTTGTGGGTTGTACACATATTCAACCTACGTTCAAATCATCTGAGTCTCAGTAGCTCAATGGTTATAGAGCATCTCACTGGTCATCAGAAGGTTGTGGGTTGTACACATATTCAATCTACGTTCAAATCATAGACCACTCTCATAAAGGCGGTTTTCCACTGGGCGACATTTGTCGGCCGACTCGACATTTTTCTTTTGTCTTGGCTAATTAGTTCCACTCGAAAGCTTGCGAGACAAAAGAAAATATCGCTTCGCGCGACATTTTTCGCTTAGTGCGTGGAAAACAGCCTTAAAGGCCTTCACTTTAAATATTCTTTTATGTCTTCCACCGTGTCTCTCTGACTAATAGGCACTTTAAGAAAACACAACGACTACGGCAACGTGTTTGAACAATAGAATTTTATGTCAAATACAAAGAGCTTTTGCAAATGACGGTCCCAAGAGTAATTCTCACGCCGTCGTGACTCTGTTGACAACGTAGAAAAAGCATTTTGACGTTGTAAAGAACGCGGAACTGGAGTCACTACAGAAGCCTTGGGAAAGCTTAACCTTACTCTCGCGACTACCATAGATTGAACAAGTGTTTTTCTTCAAGGATTTAAGAAAAAAACGAGTCCGTGCGATTGTGTATCTTGAAATTTGAATGATTGTATAAATACACCACCATTTTCTATCACTGTTAAACTTTCTACCGTAGCCGTAGTCCGTTGTCTGAATCTTAAAGTCCCTATTATCAACACTGCAGTAACTGAGCTCTGTTTACTGGGCAACCCACAAAGAAAAATGAAATACACCAATTGGGATAAATTGGCTATGGTCCCCTTGGACCACAGCCGCGTTTATTAAAAAGTCATAATTAAAGTGCCACTAACCCCAAAAAAATTTTTTCGCAAATCTAAAAGCCCTTATTGAGTGGATTAGTGCAGTGAATAAATTATTGGTATTGGACATTTCTTTGGTCTTCTGTAGACCATCAAAGTTTCAAAAATTGGCATATGCATGTCCCATGGCGGAGAAGGAAAGGGATTGGGTATATTCCTGGTGTGACGTCAGTCAAGCCAAACAAGGAACTCATTTGAGCTCTGTATGCTGAATGCATAGAATTTTTACATTGAGTTAGTTGGGAAAATGAATTTTCAACCCAAAAAATTCTATGTATTCACCAGACAGAGCTCAAAGGAGTTCCTTGTTTGACTTGTCTGACGTAACACCAGGAATATACCCATTCCCTTTCCTGCTCCGCCATGGGACATGCAGATGCAACTTTGGTCGTCTACAGAAGATCAACGAAACGTCCAATACCAATAATTTATTAACTGGCCTAATCCACTCAATAAGGGCTCTTAGATTTGCGAGAAAAATTTTTTGGGGTTAGTGGCACTTTAAATTATATAATTATTTTCCATAATTCAAACTGCTGATTGAGCCCAGTGAAGGTGAGGGCAATAAAACGCCAGATAGGCAAAGAATAATGCAGAATCTAATACACAACAAAGCAGAAAGGTGGTCCGCTAAAGGGGAGGCGGGTGGGCAAATTGAAATGGTTCGTCTACCTGTCTTGGCAAAGAGCAGCGATTACTGAGACTGCACTCTTGAATGTGATACAAAGACAATTAACCAAATACAACTCATAACGTAAACATAAAATACAGTTGTTACTGTTGTTGCATTGCTAGGCTACTAGTTGTAATCTCCAAACACAATATGATATACAATATGTATATTCTAAACTACTTACTCTGCAAGTAATTGTATTATCTTTTCTTTGTTATTCACTTTTCATAAGATGTAATCACATGTAATTTTTTCGAATATACTGTATAATACATTTTGTAACTCTAAGACTAAGAGCAGTTGAATCCTGGAACAGTAATCCACTTGTGACTTAAATATTACTCATAGTATACAATATATTATTCAGTGTCTATTAAATGTTGTAGTCACGAAAAAATATGGGCATATCGAGGAAATACAATTTCAGAGATTCAAAAATTTCCTAGAGACCGAAACGCCCGGGCGCACACCCCGGCCAAGGACCCTTATTAGATCATTCAGGCTTTGCAGTCAACCAGGCGCCCCTTTCGTATAATTTCCCGGTGACTTTTCTGCTGCCAGTCCGCCCCTGATAAAAGAATATTCTAATTTATTAATCGCTATTATGAAAATGGTGTATTGTGCCATCTTGTCTTAGAACAGTGGACAACCATAGTCTATACAATGCTCGGCTGTTGTTCTATGGCACAAAGTAAACCAGTCTGATACATAATTTTAAGTTTTCATTGAATGGGTGTAGGCAAACTGTATATGCAATGGCCAGCCCAAACCTGTGCCCTATAGCATGCATAACACTTCTTTTAAACGTCGTACGAACAACGATGGATTCTGTTTGACGATTAAGTTTGATTCTGATTTTGGCATGCTTTATTAAAAATACAGTTTATTCATTCGTCTTGTATTTTGATTAGTTTAAGTCAAATACGTATTACGTTGATAATCCACATAATCATTAATCCCTTGGAATTTCGAAGACAAAGCCAGATGGCCATTGTTGGAGGGAAATACAGCCCAAATACAATACCAGCTAATACATTCTTTTGTTAAAGGTTGTCCAATATGGCCACCTTATGACGTGTGATTATCATCGTTGCTAGGTTGCGCTATATTATCTAATCTATTAGCCTAAGTATTATTCAACGAATACTATATGTATAAAATTGAGAAGAGACCGACTAAAGGCAGATAAGGAAATGTAAAATATCTTGTTCTGATCCAAAGTTGATCCATACTTTGACAATGTGTTGGCGTGAACTTGACCTTTTGATGGGGGCCCATTTAAATATGTGAGAAATAAAGTACCTTTTTGTTTCTAGCTCTGTCTTTGTGTATTTAGAAATAAAGCTCGTCTTAAGCCTGGTTTACACGAGCAATTTTTCTTTGACAAGTTTTTCCTTGGCAAGTCTCCTTGTTGAAAAGCTGGCATCCCAGCTTTTCAAAAGGGAGACTTGTCAAGGAAAAACTTGCCATGTTTCCTCATACACACGGGCAAATAAAACTTGTCAAGTTGAAAATTGCCAAAGAAAAATTGGCCGTGTAAACTAGGCTTTACAGGAAATGAACAGAGCTATTGATGTACTATGAGTTTGTCAGCTGTGTATGAGCAGTACTGTGCAAGAGTTGGCCATTGGTTTTATTCTGGCTAACGTCAGACGATTTTATTCAGCACAGGGAGAGGTCCAGCCAGCCGTCGAGGCCTCAAAATGTTAAAACCTATCTCTTTAACAATTTGAAGCCTGAAGACGAGTCTTTCGTATTTTATTCTGGCTATAACGCCAGACGATTTTATTCAGCACAGGGAGAGGTCCAGGCCTCAAAGTGTTAAAACCTATCTCTTTAACAATTTGAAGCCTGAAGACAATTAAGTCTTTCGTATTTTATTCTGGCTATAACGCCAGACGATTTTATTCAGCACAGGGAGAGGTCCAGGCCTCAAAGTGTTAAAACCTATCTCTTTAACAATTTGAAGCCTGAAGACGAGTCTTTAGTATTTTATTCTGGCTAATGCCAGATGATTTTATTCAGCACAGGGAGAGCCGGTTCAGGCCTCAATGTGTTATTAGTGAGGTTCAGATCGCACTTCCACTACCGCTACCGTAAGTGTGGTAAGCTGATGTAATGTTCGTTTTTTTCGTTCTGTAGTCGTAGTTGGTTTTAATCCTGGTATCGTAAAACGCTTTCTTTTTACACTAGAATTTGTTTGCACTAATAGCGAGGTTCAGATCACACTTCCACTACCACTACCGCTACCGTAAATATAATTAAGCATGTCAAATATTGTTTTTACGTTCAGTAATGGTCGCAGGTCTCAAACCTAGTACAAAAAGAAAGCGTTTTACGATACCAGGATTAAAACCAACTACGACTACAGAACGAAAAAAACAAACATTAGGCCTACATCAGCTTAACCACATTTACGGTAGCAGTAGCGGTAGTGGAAGTGTGATCTGAACCTCACTAATACCTGAAGAGAAGAACCGAAGGCACTGAAGACTCGTCTTCAGGCTTCAAAGTGTTAAGGAGATAGGTTTTAAAGAGATAGGTTTTAACATTTTGAGGCCTGGACTCTCCCTGTGCTGAATAAAATCGTCTGGCATTAGCCAGAATAAAATACTAAAGACTCGTCGTCAGGCTTCAACGTGTTAAAGAGATCGGTTTTAACACTTTGAGGCCTGGACCTCTCCCTGTGCTGAATAAAATCGTCTGGCGTTAGCCAGAATAAAATACTAAAGACTCGTTTTCGGGCTTCAAGGTTAAACGTCATATGAATATATTCGGCCGGGTTTATCTTGATAGAATCACTGAAGCTTCTTATGACAGTTTGACAGATCAAATGGTTAATAATGTATGCCATAAGTGTTTTGTTTACGTTAAATTATATAGGGAAGAAAAAGAGTTTACGTTGGATATGGTGATGTATATCAGTGAAGCAATATCACAGCAAATTACACAGGATGTACACTGTGAAAGACAATATATAATTACATGTGATATAGCAGCCAACAGTCTCCGACTTACATCTGAAAGCATGACTTGATCAGGGAGCATTCAAGGTGGTCAGATGGTCAAGTGCTTCAGCATGGCTTTCGTCTTGAGACAGTTCTGATAAATCGACATGCTTTCCAAATCATACCGCGGGTAGGCGTGGTAAGGCAATACATAAAGTGTATAATGCAACCAAACCTTCTTATCTCGCTTTCCAATTCCCGAGTTCTCCTCTAGCTCTAATCGTTACTTCTAAGGTTTTCAAAACCGTCTATCTACGGTTGCAAACACGCATGACTAATATATAAACAACATCTGTTTTCCCCTGGTTTTCACTCTCTGACATAGTCGGCATTATCAAAAAGGCTGCGACCAATGAATTGGTAAGGGGCAAGGGAATATTTCCTTGATTGATATACGTATATGCGCGTGTTGACAGTAGTCACTGCATTTTTCAACATAATCAAGTTATCACCAAACTCAAGGTTGCCTATTTTGTTTTTCAAGAATTCGCTGAACGACTTTTGGATCTGACCTCTAATCTTCTGCCCTGAGGTAAGGTTAAACCTTAGATATGCAATTATGTGTTGTAAGACTATGAATTTAATGGCTTATTATATTCAGTCGCATCCTGTTTCGGTCTTCGGTTGATAATGTAGCTGGTTTTCGTTCGATAGAACTTTGGTAGTCGGTTTATGAATCCGCAATAAAGCGACTGATAGGTTGAATACAGATGTAGCTAGTGTCTAGCTGTATTATAGTTTTGTCCTCTTGTGTTGTACTCTCTCTATAAAGATTTTAGTAGTTGCTATTAGAATTGTGAATTACTAAAGACAAGTTAGACAATACAATTTAGGCTAGCTAGCTATAATTCCCCATATTATCATACTTTTATTTTAATTATTGTTCGCGTTGACACGCTAAACGCCGTACGTATCTAACTTTGCTTATGTACTGTAATAATTCTAACCTTCGACCACCCAACGCGCGTGCAGCTCTTTAAAACTTTGAGGCCTGGACTCTCCCTGTGCTGAATAAAATCGTCTGACATTAGCCAGAATAAAATACTAAAGACTCGTCGTCAGGCTTCAACGTGTTAAAGAGATAGGTTTTAACACTCTGAGACCTGGACCTCTCCCTGTGGTGAATAAAATCGCCTGGCGTTAGCCAGAATAAAATACTAAAGACTCGTCTTCAGGCTTCAAAGTGTTAAAGAGATAGGTTTTAACACTTTGAGGCCTGGACCTCTCCCTGTGCTCTCTAAATCGTCTGGCGTTAGCCAGAATAAACCTTAAAAACTCGTCGTCATGCTTCAACTTGTTAGAGTGGAGTCGTGTTGCGTTACACAGAAGACAGAGGGCGGGCTTGGAAGTGCAGAGACTTTAACTCTTTTGCTGTTATAAAACTTATCAGTCTCTGACCGAATACAATAGTCTGATGTTAGCCAGAGTAAGATAACAAAAGTTGCTTATAGAATGCGTTAAGGGGATAACTCTTTTCGACTTTCCGTATTTTACTCTTAAACACCAGACGATTTTACGCGTCAAAGAGGGAAATTTATAGCAGCGAAAGAGTTAAGATAGCCTTGTGACCTTGTCGTCCTTGTCCTTTCAGCGGAGAGCAGTTCCTCCTTGGCGTGTAAAATCTGATAGTACTGTAGTCACAGTACAATATGAGCTCTTAATGTTTATGTCTTTTTTTGATAAGTAGCTATATATCGTCTAGGCTCCAGCCGCTAAATCGACTGCATTGTTGGCAATTAGAGTCAAGTCTTAGGCTGTGAAACGATTAAACGAGATGGGGTGTACATGTAACACTTCTTTTTTAAACCTTTTGGAAGATATGTCGTTTTCAAGAGTAAATCTTAATAGTCTTTCATTAAACTGCATAGGAAATACTATACAAAGGCATATGAGTCTTTCACCGCGTTGTGTGGGGGCATGCACTCACACCATAGTGTGTTAAATCGATCTTGCGTCTATATACTATAGCTATAACTAGCGTGAAGTTGCACGAGTCTTGGTCAAGATCGCAAGATGATGATGCATGATCAAGCAAAGCTTAAACTACTAGCAAATCGTCTGAGGCTAACATCAGTGATTTCAGTACGTGTATACTGAAAAACTAATTTTAGTGATGTAAACGAGTGTGCAGATCGACCTATAGGCTATATGTAGTTTTCACATCTCTTTGAAAATCAACATTATTTTGTTAAAGACGTTAGCCTAACTAAATAAACTTCACCAATGCGTATAGTCTTACCTTATCTAATAGACTATCTATCTTATAGACTATATAGTAAGAATGAAACACAGTTCGCATTCGAGCGTTCTTATTATTCATAAGCGGATGTAGTTTCCAGCGGTGCAAGATTGACACCATGCGGTGTCTTTGGAGATACAGTGGACTGCTGTCGTTATCTCGAACTCGCGGTTATCTCGAAACTGACCACGCTATTTCGAACAAGAGTTGATTTCCCTTCAACATATTTCTTCACTGTTTTACTGTATAATTGACCCCTTTATCTCCGGTGCTATCTCGAACTATTCTCTTCTGCTTCCTTGAGCCGCTTCGCCGGCGATACCGGTGCGGTTCCACTGTAACTCGTTGCGCAGTTGTTATGGTCTATACGACCCGTCTGACAGTTTCCACAGAATGAGTTCGGAAATCAACTTGGTATAGCAGTGGCTATAACAAACTGAGTGCGACGTCCATAAGAGGACGCGTGTTTATCTGTGAAATGTGATAAGCTGTAGATTTGCTTTATATATAATGTTGGATGCATGCTTCTTCGAAGAAAGATATTGTATACTCGTATAGTCTGGAAGATTGGTGTAGATTCATCTAGCAGAGCTGTCGACTAAGTCGCATATTTGCATGAGTTTATCTCTATTGTTATACCGATCCGCGTAGCGACGTAACGTCTTTATATTTTATCTGGATTTAATGTCGGATGATTTGACTTAGCATATGGATGAAGTTTCTGTAGATTAAAGTGATAAAAGTTTAGACTGTGTGCGTAAAAAGGAAATACGGTAGAATCCCGAAAGTAGCGGTCCCCCTTACTTTCGGTTTTAGTATCCGCTGTTGGGGGCCGCTACTTATGGGGGGCCGCTACTTTCGGGTGGTAAAATACGTTAACGTACTGTGGGAACATTCTTCTTTGTTCCTTCCTATTTACCACATTTAATATGCTTTAGGTTTTCCTTATGCCATTTCAACTCTGACTGTTATACACTTTGGTACGTTGATAGTTGAAACTTAACACTTTCGAGTTAATCAAGCGATGACTTGGGAGCCGCTACTTACGGGGGGCCGATACTTTCGGAAATTTTGTAGACATCTCAAATTTGTCGCTACTTTCGGGGGGACGCTACTTTCGGGATTCTACGGTATGCAACCTTGAAGGCAATGTGTCGAATTTTTTGTGGTATCATCGTTATTACAGCGACCTCAGTCGAACACTTTTCACCACATCTCTTTATTTTTTCCAATTATTCATTGCTAGTGCTGAAAGTTCTTTTCTTACCCCTGTATCTTTCCCGATAGTTGGCCCACAAATGTTTTAGCTGGTCATCGTCTAGGTCTTTTCCCGTGCGAGGGTTAGAATTTTCATCTCTGCTTCGCCACATTTTACTCTGAGAAAGCTGGGGCTTCGCTCGAAATGTCAGTAGTTTTGTTAAAAAAAACTATTCTCGGCAGTTGCCACATGTTTACTTTGCCGCCACTTATATGATGTAACTATAAGTTACGTTAAAAAGTCGTCTCGCCAACCTATATTGCTTTCTTAAGACGATATACTGTGATACTTTCTATAGCAACAAGAACTACCTGACACGGAAAAAAATGAAATGATTAACTTTTTCACTATTCACTATTTCTATACCTTCTACTGGTGTTAGACAAGGGACCGTTTTGGCTGGCTCAGACAGGAATAGGTTAATCACGTGTTAACCCATTGCTGCCTGGGATGTCTGAAGGTTCTCTCTGGAGTTAGACAGAATAAAACAATAAAGAAGCCGTTAATTTTTGCTGCCTTAGCCAGAAATGGATTAATCGCTTGTTCATCCATTGCTGCCTAAGATGTCTGAGGGTTCTCTCTTTGATGAGTAAAATCATCTGGTGTTAGACAGAATAAAGCAATAAAGTTATAAAGGAACCATTTTTGACCCGCTCAGGCAAGAATGGGTTGCTGCCTAGGATGTCTGAGGGTTCTCTCTTTGATGAGTAAATTAAAATCATCTGGCGTTAGACAGAGTGAAACAATAAAGGGGTTGTTTTTGGCCAACTCAGGCAGGAATGGGTTAATCACTTATTAACCCAGTGCTCATGCCTAGGATGTCTGAGGGTTCTCTCCTTGACCCGTAAAATCATCTGACGTTAGACAGAGTAAAACAATAAAGGGGCCATTTTTGGCCAGCTCAAGCAGGAATGGGTTAATCACAAGTTAACCCAGTGCTGCCTAGGATGTCCGACACTTCTCTCCTTGACGTCTGACGGAGTAAAACAATAAAGGGGCCATTTTTGGCCAGCTCAAGCAGGAATGGGTTAATCACTATTTAAGCCATGCAGTGCTGCCTAGGATGTCCGAGGCTTCGCTCCTTGACGTGTAAAAACGTCTGACAGGGTAAAACAATAAATGGGCCAAATGACACTCAAACACAAAGGAGAAAGCAGAAACTGTTGGATTGAAGCTAAATGTATGTTGTATAACGTCATGATAAACCATGACCTTCGTAGGCTAGAAGAAAAAGAGACAGAAGTTCAGTGTCAAGTTTATTGAACTGGGCGGAGTAAACTAATGTCATTGAAAAGTGTAAGAGCTCGTGATGATGACATATAAATGAACTCATTCCTGTCCGAGGACTTCCCCAGAGTTGAATAAAATCGCCAGTCGTTATAAGCCAGAGTAAAATACTAAAGACAAATTCGGACAGGAAAGAGTTAGAGAGATAGTTTTTAAGGTTTGGGAAGGAAGGAAGCATGTAATAAACTGGACAAGAGAAATAGAACAGCAGTGCATCACTATGTAGGTATACCGCACAGTACAAAGACAAACGAAGACAAAGATTAAGATATTTTAATCAAATATTCTAGCTGTACGCGGATTACACGGATGTTATACGGATGATGCGTCAGCCGGAATGATAAAAGAAACCGAAAAGAGCGGGTTATTGACACTTCCCACATAAGTACTTAAGATCGAAGAATCCTGAAAATAACACTGACTAACGAGAGTGAAAAACAAAGAGATCTAAAACGTGATCGGAAATTGCGGCTGTCGACGGGGACCTAATCTAGGCTGACCTGTTTTAGCTGCACATGCGTAGAACGAATATCTTGCGTGTAAACGTCATCAATACACGGCCGACAGGAGCGAGGACACCCCGAGCTCGAAGTCAAACATCTCCGCTCAAAATCGTCGCTCGACCATAATTCTTCCACGAGCGCATAGCACGAAGGTTGCGCTTGTCATAGAATACGATTTGTTGACAACTCGTGGAATTTTCGCGATATACGAACCCTTCTCAAATTCATCAGTTTCAAATGTCCTCAGAACTCACTTGAGCCATCATCACCATCACCATAGCCATCACCACCACTACCACCATCATCATCATCATCACCACAATCACGATAGCCACCACCACCACCATCATCACCACCACCATCACGATAGCCATCACCACCACCACCATCATAGCCATCACCACCACCACCATCACGATAGCCATAACCACCACCAGTCCACTACCACCACTGTCATTACGATAACCATCACCACCACCACCATCACCACCATCACGATAGCCATCACCACCATCATCATCACCATCACATAGCCATCACCACCATCATCACTACCAACATCATAGCCATCACCGTAGCCATCATAATGCATCACCACACCGTAGCCATCATAATGCATCACCACCACCATCATCATAGCCATCACCATCATCATTGCAATATGTACCAAATCCCATCTCCCTCAACCGTTCTCCAGCTCTCCTCCAAATTTCTTTTGGTGGTCCTCCCACTGCTCCTCTTCTCTTCAGGTGTCCATGTCAGTGTTGTCCCATTAGCTATCTCATTTGCAGTTATTTCCATTGAGTTACACTACTTTTAGTTGTTCACTTATTATTAGCCTTAAAAACCGGCCACTTTCATGGGGCAGTTCGCAGTCCACGTGCGGGTAGTGGTGGTGATGGCTATCGTGTTGGTGGTCACTGATGGTGATGGTGGTAGTGATAATGATGATGGTGCTGGTGATGCTGATAGTGATGGTTGATGACTGGTTTACCCGTATTTGGCAAGAGTAAACATTATTTCTAGAATTTTCTATTATATCAAAATTCGCCTAGTTACATTCTTATGTAAGTTCGCGTCAGCACTTCCTTACATTAGTAACTTCCAGTCTAATTTCACTCTGCCTATATAAGGTCAGACGATTTTACTCCTTTCGATTGGCGCCGTTAATTTCGATTCATCTGACGGAAATCCGAGACGAATTATGCATATACGTAACGAAAGCCGGCTAAAATATGTATAAAAATAGAGATCTATATCATAAAGGATCTTTTTTTATTAAATTACTCTTCACACACGTGTTTTAAACAAAGTCATATATACGTCGTTCTGAGTTCAGTTACTTATAATTGGACGGACAAGAAATGGCCATTTCAACCTAGTAACTGATGTACCGGTTAAAGACTCCAACAGGAGAAATATGACGGATTGGACAAACTGTTTATAAGGTATATATAGCTATATATATATATATATATATATATATATATATATATATATATATATATATATATAGAATAGACAAGACAGGAACGCTTTAAAACTTTATTCCTTGACGTTTCGGGCACAGCCCTTCTTCAACCGATGGTCGCCAGTTCGAATCCAGCCGTGGTCAAGTAACTTTTCTATACTTGCCCGGTATGGCTTCGTTCACTCGGAGGACAATATTTAGCATCATTAATTGCCCAAGTATCAATTTCCACATCGCATATATATATATATATATATATATATATATATATATATATATATATATATATATATATATATATATATATATATATAACTACTTAATAACCGAGAGTGAGGTTTTTACGGTAAAATATTAAACCGAGGTCTTATATATATATAATAATTAAGAAATAGAAAACATTTTCTGTGTTTCCATAAAGTTATAGAAACACGGCTTTCCGCTTTCAACCAATCGCCACGCTTGTTTTTAAAATGTTATTTTATAAATATGTATATACAGTTTGTAAAATAACAGGTATGCTACGCACGCTCTGATTGGACGAGAGCCATTTTCACTCAGAGTACAGAGACACGTTGTTTCCACTAGGCATTTTTTCCGGTTGAAATCACGTCATTCGTGTTTGTATCACAGTACAGAGACACGCAAGCGATTTTCTATTTGTTAACTATATACGGGTGTATCAAAAAGGCTACCCTTAGAAAATATAATTAACATATATATATATATATATATATATATATATATATATTAACTTTTATTTATATATATATATATATATATATATATATATATATATATATATATATAAGTATATACAAATAAATACAGGGTAAAAAGTAGTGCCATGCAACATGAGTCCCATGTCCATGTAAAATGTATATGTTTAATTCCATATGATATAATGAACGTCATTTCACGATGTTAGCTTTTAAAGTAATTAAATAAACATCTAAATTTGTTATCACTGGCTTTTTGACACGCTAAATAAGTCGAACATGCACGCAAGCAGTTCACAAGTTTATCATTGATACAAATCAACACGTGCTGAGGTTCGCATTGTTCTTGTTTAAAGTACTTGAGTTCTACTGTATTGCCGGTTTTCTACACGCGTTCTGCCGTGCGGAAAAGCTGAAACTTTGCTTGACTTTTTACGTACTAATTCCTTATACCAAATACGACATAGCATATTTAGTAAAGCGTATGCAATGTTTTAGATAGACGGCAAAGTCAGTGAAAGGATAGTAAACTGCCGAGATTAGTTTTCCGATAAGGGAATACGTTTCAGAGTAAAACGTTAGTATTTCGTTATAAAAGCTATTCTCAGCAGTTTACAAGCTTTTCACTTAATTTGCTATATTTAGTGAAAAGCGTTTATTAAAGGGTATATACTAATTCATATTATAATATAATATACGAATTTGAAATGAATGTAGTTGCTTGCATATGAAAATTGTAATTATAGTGAGCGAGAACTTTTGTTTTACATCACATAAACAAGCAAGTCGAAAGTTTAGCAATAACTATAATAAACGTTGCGTGACTACAAATTATCGCTTTCTAATATAGTGTACGTATATATTGTTGACGTAGAAGCTAATTAGATTTTTCGCACGTGTAACAAGTATGTATATATAGTTAACAACCGCAGCTATTTATGGAACAGACTAAAGGTTTCTTTATTTAACCCATTTCTGCTTGAGCTGGCCAAAAATGGTTGGCTTCCATTATTGTTGTATTCTGCCTAACTACAACTGTGGTTTGATTAGAGCTTTAGACTGTCTAATGCCAGACAATTTTATTTGGTCAAAGGGAGAACCCGGGTTAATGTTTTTGGAGGAACTATTCATTCAAAACAAACTTGACGAATGCTTTAACATTTTAAGACAAGACAAGACAAGACAAGACAAAAGCAGAGGACAAGAGTGTATAATCAACGACCAAGTCGGAAATAGCTTGGAATTTTGAACTGAAATCCGGCTTGCATGCTGACTCAACGTGAACTCGTAATTTGCATACAATTTAAAGCTTCGAATTTAAAGCTGTACATTAATTCGATTGTGAAAAACGAATCGCCTAAATAATGATTGCTGCTGGACCAACAGAATCAATCTCGCTTTAATTTTCATCGTCCGTCCTTCTGTGCAGGTTTTTATAGTATCTCTTACGTTTTTATATAATACAAAACCGTTATTGTGTGATTTTGTGACAATTTTAGGACAATTTTGTTTGTGTGAGAATTAGTAAAAATAGAGTGACATATCCCTTTAAGGAATTGTTTATTATTATTTATTATTGAGGCTAATAGCCAGATTTTTGGCACTGAAAGTTTGGGGGAATATAATTTTTTGCAACATCATGAATATAAATAAGGGAGTAAAATAGATCAGTGTTGTGTCTATAAATTGTTGTATTCCACAGTAATCCAACATAAAACTCGAATTTGGTTGTAAATAGAATATCAGGTATATAAAAAACATCTTTACATGTGCGTTGGGGAAATATTAAATAATAGTATAATATTAGATGTAATAATATATTGTATAATATATGTACAGTACATTGTATATCTAGTGTTAATGTTTTGAAAACATTGATTAATGTTTTGAAAACATGATATGCTGTGTATATAGAGCAACGTGCAAAGATGATAAACTCTCGAGATTATAGTTCGCCCTTTATCAGAATAAAATGTCGTATATATGGCTTGCATCAAATTGTATAGCATTTAGTAGAGGTTAGGTAGAAGAAAAATTCATCTGAAGGTTTAGGTCATGCTTTATTTTGGTTTTAACTTATTTATATTGAATACCAACCCTTTTTATGAATATTGAAAGATTTCTAAGCTTCTAAATTTCAGTTTTAAGACCTTTAACTATAGTTTAGTTCTAACTGGACTGTATAGCCAATATATAAATAGCAGCGGGTAAAACATTCATTACGTGTTGACGTATATGGTTAGCTTCGTGCTTATTACAAAGAACATGTTTTGTTTCCAAAACGGCGTGTTCAGTAAATTGCTGTAATCGACGGTAAATCTTTCACAAAAAGAAACATCAATCTTCATTCACTCTTAATACTGTGCAATTTCCTCGGAATTAAACTCCTGACGTTCAACTTCTCTAGAAGGTCGATAAAGAACCTCTTTGAAACTTTCAGTTCTTCGTCACAATCTTCGTTTTTAGTAAGTATATATTAGAAGATAATAGCAATATTTAAATTAGGATAAATTAAAAACGAAACTCTCATATATTATCCATCAGTAATGTTTATATCTGTATTCTGTCGGCTTTATAGTATTTACATAATTAAAGCCGTACTCTAAACGTTTGGAGTTTTAGCAAAGTATCACGGAATTCTAAAGAAGGGTTATTTACTAATTTTCGGCTAACCCCCATGCATCTTTAACTCTATTCGTAACGTTTGTGATAATGATTTAGTTTAGAAGTTAAATATACTTTTAAATATACTATTAGTTTCGTTAGGACAATAGGACCGTGACAGTCGGATGGAAAGGATTTCGGCAACTTACAAGATACTTCACGCTTTTGAAGTGCTGTGCCGTAATTAACGTATGCACTTATAGACTGCCAAAGTCACGTCCAATGTCAGCTGATTCATTCAAGACATTTCGTATATATGCTGTATTCTTTCAGAAGGCGTTTTGTTAATGCTTTAGTATATAGATATATATATATATATATCAGTTCTGTGAAGTAATTGTCGCTAATAGCCATGTAAACAGGGTACACAGGAAAACGATATTCGTATACGCCATGCCGTTGTGCTTCCTTTACGTAATTGATATATCCTATATCAGACAATATTCAGTGTAGTTGCAACGCTATCTCAGTGCTTATAAACATATGAGAAAGTTCGCTGAACGATTACAAACAAACGGCTGAATTCCAATTTATATTTCAGTAAATATTTACCATCTTGTGTACACATTTTGTCACATTGTCAGTGGTCATCATTCAAATGTGTAAGAGCTCTCTTCTACGTTCAAGACAACGAGTCACAAGTTCAAGGACGAACTGCAAAGGGAAAGCCGCGAGTTTTTAACAATCCCAAAAGGCCTTGGGTTATAGGGAGAGCATTTTACAAGTATCTGAACTATTTTCTAAACGAGCCTGTATTTTAAATGTGGAGGTTGGTCACTGCTTTACGTTTAACGCTTTCTCTGATTTTAAACACTTTTTGAGACGGAATCGATTTGGGGGTTGGTTTTGCTGATGAATTATTAATCTATTCAAGAATGTTTGTGCTGAACTACAAGTGCCACTGTCAGCTAGAGATGACCACAAAAGCTCAGCTGGTTTCTTTTTAGTTCCCTTCAGCTATTTCGTCTTCAAGTTCTTGATATCTTGTGTCATTCTTTAGACTGTTGTGGATTACAAATTATCAAATGAAATAATGGCGACGTCTTTCTGGTGCGTGGCGATTCTCTGCCAAGTTTTACTTCATCTTGAGTCAACAACTGCAGAAGAAGGTACGTCATGTTTTGTCAGTTCTTTCTCAGTGAAGCTGTCTTAAAATGTTAGATAGCCAACAAAACTCTGAGTTCTAAAAGGGACTCGAAGGTCAAGCAATTTAATCGCAAATGCTACACCCACGCTCTAACGAACCATTGAGCCAGTACTGAACTCAAATCGATGGCAGAACAAGGGTTGCATGTTCATGGCATTTGTTCCTGCGTGGGAACGAGTTGAACTGTACGTGTGTTAAAAATACTTGTTGAGTGCTAGGCCTACACGCGTAATAACGCACAACTTGTTCACAGTTGTTCAACAGGCGTGAACAATGTTGTGCTGCTCGCCGTGAACAAGTTGTCAACAAGTTGTTCACTTGTGGTTCGAACAACTTGTTCACGGATAAATCAACAGTCATGAACAAGTTGTTCCAACAGCACATTTTTTATAGCCAACAACGTTGTTCGCACATGATACAACATGTTGTAACAGCATGACGAAATAACAACGATGAACAACAATGTTACAACATTGGTGAACATGGTTGATGTATCAACACGTTCTTCGCTTGTTACAACATGCGTGAACAACGGTTGTTGTTTCATCAAGCTGTAACAACTTGTTGAAACAATGATGAACAATGTTGTTCATTTATCAATGTTGTTCACATATGTCAACAAGTTGTTACAGCATTGTTGCAAGTTGTTGTTGTTAGTGCAGTATTTTCTGCTTGGGAGAGCACGGGTGGCGTGTGCTGTTAGCGCGCTGTCTCTCACCAAAAAGTTAAGCCCAGTTAGACGGGGTTAGTACTTGGATGGGTGACCGCTTGGGAAAGACCCCGTTGTTGGGTTTGGACTCATGTGAGTAGAGTTGTAGTTGATCTCTCCTGTGCTTCGAGGGTTTTTCGCCGGGTTCTCCGGTTTTCCTCCCTCCATAAAATCAACACCTAACATCGTAGCTGTGATCCGTGGTCTGAACTGTGTCGTATGGCGGCTGCCTGGAGCGCCTTTGATATGCCTCGACACGGTCACGTTGATCTGCGTCCTTCGCAATTCAGCCCCTGGCTGCAAGTAAGGATGATTAGCCACCCAGCCCCTTTATCCTTGGAGTTAGGAAAAGTTTTTTCAGTTCACAGGCTGTCCTCTATCCGCACGTATACGTTTTCCTAGCGTTTTCATATTGTTTCAGGTAATAAGACCATTGTTTTCTGCTCTCCTGAGGACTGAGAACAATAAAAAACGCTATGAAAACGCATACGTGCGGACATAGCCTCAACGGTTGTTGGGCTTTTGGCTAGCATTTTTAGAGGTTTCCGGTCTAAATGGTGCTATTACACGTAACGATGCGGTTTTTCTTGGCAACAAATTTACATATCGGAGGTAAAAACAACTGTTTTAGCTGGAAAGATCATATTAAAAATAGTAAAAGTGCAAAGTTTAAAATAAATCGGACAAATAGTGCGAAAGCTACGCTCTTCGGAAGTTTTGCTCTCCACTAGGGATTTAATAGGGATTTTGGCTTGGCGTGCAACTCCCGCCCGCCAAGCCAAAATCCCTATTAAATCACTAATAAATCCCTGTTGCAATGGTCAACTTTCCGCTTGTGAAACTTTTTCCATTTGTTAAGCAATTCGTTTCAAACTTTGCACTTCTACTATTTTCAATATGCTCGTTCCAGCTAAAACAGTTGTTTTTATCTCCGACGAAAATTTGAATATTTATTTGTTGCTACTGCGCATAATCGTGAAAGTCGTCTATTCACAACATTCAGTGATTTGTTGCAAGTTGCAAGAAAAATCGCATCGTATAACAGCACCTTAAGTTCCGCCTTGGCTGTTGATCGAGCTTTAATAACTACAGTCGAACCTCGATTAAGGTTACAGGATACCCTATATATATATATATATATATATATATATATATATATATATATATATATATATATATAATATTGGGCATTTCACTCGATTACATAGCATGTTCTAAGGATTTTTGGTGAAGGAAAATTCGAGTGTAGAATATATACATTTTAAGACCAAACTGGGACCAGTTGCGAAAAGTGCAACTACCTTGCGATTCTAGTGCAATGCTCTGACCACTGAGCCATGGAGGGTGTTGCCGACAGCTTGATCGCGAGTTCTGTATATAATAAGGTGGTAATGCCAGGAGAGAATAGGGTATATTATAAATATATATATATATATATATATATATATATATATATATATATATATATATGTATATATATATATATATATATATATATATATATATATATATATATATATATAGGGTATCCTGTAACCTTAATCGAGGTTCGACTGTAGTTATTAAAGCCCGATCAACAGCGTTTCTCTCTGACGAAGGGCCTTCGCTCAGAAACGTTAGGCCACTCACGTTCTCTGTTTCGGCAGTATTAACCTACTATACCATATTTCGATTGTTATATATATATATATATATATATATATATATATATATATATATATATATATATATATATATATGCCTATATCAGGGTGATAACAGCGGGACATAAAAACGATATGTCCCACTGTACCGTATCTGTACCGTCATATATCCCGCTGTCCTGCGTTGGGAGCCCTAAAACATGATACAGGCACAAGTATGTGATAAATAGGTTATCACATTCGTGACTCGGTATATCAGTTTTATCGCTTTCAGGACGATATCGTAATTGTCCCTCGTTCGCTGCGCTCACTTGTGACAGTAACAATATCGTCCCTCAGGCGATAAAACTGATATCACCTCGTCCCTCATGTGATAACCTACATATATAACTATATACTGTATATATATATATATATATATATATATATATATATATATATATATATATATATACTCGTGACAATAACAATATCGTCCCTCAAGCGATAAAACTGATATCACCTCGTCCCTCATGTAATAACCTATATAGGCTACATATATAACTATATATATAACTATATATATATATATATATATATATATATATATATATATATAGTAAAATAAAGACAAAGTTTGTTTACTTCATAAGAACTTTATTCACGACAAATTTGTTTCGTGTGGCAAGCAAAGCTCACCACACTC
>OZ036006.1:4683733-4736233 GCA_964035015.1 Corallium rubrum
ATGGAGTAGAATGGAATGGAGTGGAGTAGAATGGAATGGAATGAATTGGAATGGAGTGGAGTGGAGTGAAGTAGAATGGAATGGAATAGAGTAGTGTGGATTGGAATGGAGTGGAGTAGAATGGAGTGGAGTAGCGTGGATTGGAATGGAGTGGAGTTGAATGGAATGGAGTGGAGTAGCATAGAGTGGAGAAGAAGAGATTGGAGTGGAAGAGAGTAGAATGGAATGGAGTAAAATGGAACGGAGTGGAGTAGGATAGAATGGAGTGGAATATAGTGGAATAGGATAGAATGTCCTTTAGTGGAATAGGATAGAATTGCCTACCATTTTTGTTTTCATAACAATGTTTTTTATAAGATTTTATTGGTGTAAATTCCAATCTTATATTTTTCCAACACTCTCCCTAGGCCCCATTAAAGCCAAACTCAAGGTGACTGTTGACGAAATTGGTGAAGGTGCTGTTAACGTAAGTTGGAATGAGCCACAAGGAAGAAAACTGCCAAGTGAAACTCTCAAATACGACGTCGAATGCTATCTCTGCGTTGCTAAGCTATGCAACGTGACGTGTGCAGATGCAGTATTCACTCCCAGTCAATATAATTTAACACAAACATTCGTAAATATTTCTAACTTGGATCTTCATCAAAGACATGTATTCCGCGTCTATCCTAAGAACAGTCTAAACCAATTGTTTGAACGAGAAGAATGGAGTTTTAGTAAAAGCGAACGTTTTTGGTTTAAAACCAGCCGTGAACCTGGTACGTATACAACTGGTATGTATATTGGTTATTTTGGGATTTAACCAGACTTTCTTGATTATGATAAAACACCCAAATAATCTTCTTCAAATTCATACATGTCGGAGCTAGTATGTGATATGTACGGGTACGCATGTGGTATGCATGTGGAAACATGTGGGCATGTATACGTAGTATCACCAGTATGCATGTGATACGCATGTGCGATACCTGTGAAAAAATCTGCTACGCATGTGCTACACATGTGGGATGCATGTAGGGACATATGCTGCGCATGTGAGATGCATGTGGTATACATGTGGGATGTATGTGAGAACATGTGCTACGCATGTGGTATACATGTGAAAGCATGAGCTACGCATGTGTGATGTAGGTGGGGACATGTGGTATGCATGTGAGATACATGTAAAGAACATGTGCTACGCATGTGGGATGCATGTGGTATACATGTGGGATGCATGTGAGGACATGTGCTACGTATGTGGTATACATGTGAAAGCATGAGCTACGCATGTGTGATTGTGACATACATGTAAAGAACATGTGCTACGCATGTGGGATGCATGTGGGGACATATGCTACGCATGTGAGATGCATGTGAGATGCATGTGGTATACATGTGGGATGCATGTGGGAGCATGTGCTACGAATGTGGGGACATATGATATGAATGTGATACACATGTGGTACTTGTTAAAACATGTGATACAAATGCGGAACTATTGCTTTATCTCACCTTATATCTATTTTTAGCAAACATTCAATCCATGAAAGATGTACTTGATTATAAACATTACATTGTCATTGGTGGAGTTGCCTGTGGCTTGCTTTTGGTGGTGGTTTTCATATTGGTAATCTTTATAGTGAAAAGGTGAGAAATGCTAAACATGAATAGTGTTACTTTTGGCCCTTAGTTTCTATATAAGATTAACCTTGTAGCAATCGAGGTACCAGGCGGGAATCGTAATCTTGTTATAAAAATTATTGCCCAGAAAATAATTCATAACAAAGCCATGATAAAATCAAAAGTGATAAGTAAGCATGATAAAAAACGTTAGTTCTTTATTAAAAATTTTTTATTATGCTTACTTACGACTTTTGATTTTATCATGGCTTTGTTACGAATTAGTTGCTGGGCAATAATTTTTATAACAAGATTAACCTTAACCATAGTTAATAGGAAGAGAGACATGGATTAACTGATTGCACGCAAGTTTTACTATCAACAATCTTATTGTTTAAAGCTGTTTAAAGGACATTGCCAACAAAAATTAAGTTTGCCTAATTTGATAGAACTCGTAAAATTATAATAGACGATCTTTTAGAATTTTTTCGTATCTTTCTTCGTTTTCAAGATATTTCAATTTGTTTAATATGTAAGTGAGATGACCTCTGACGTCAGGAGCAGGGTACAGTATTTTCACACGTAGAAAAACCAGTTGTATCTCTAAATTTATTCTTTGACAGTTTTCATGGCGATAAAGTAATATAAATAAGTTTTGTGGAAACACCACGTAAAATATTTCTTTGCTAAGCTTTCGGCCTGTTGACTCAGGCCTTCATCAGAGCAATAACAACAATTTGTTGGCTCACGTCATTTATAAACTAAGCAACTGATCAATTAAATCACGTAAGAATACAATGGCGTATCACGTTAATTTTATTAATTAGAAAACAAAATCAAGAATGTTCTCCGAATAGGGCACACCACGTGCTGTTTAATGGCTGTCCTTCCTGAGAAATAGTTCGATGTTTTGCAATCTCAGTAGACTCCCTTGTTCTTCGCGTGAAGTATTGCGTGTCACTGGCTAATAGTGACGACTCTTCCCACTTAAGACGATGGTCATACTTCCAAGCGTGTTTGACAACAGCAGATTTATTCTGTTGAGCTTTAATGCAACATGTCTTGTGCTCCTTCAGGCGAGTTGAGAGATTTGAGTTGAGTGAAGGCCTGAGTCAACAGGCCGAAAGCTTAGCAAAGAAATATTTCACGTGGTGTTTCTACAAAACTTATTTATATCTCCAAATTTGTTCGACGAAATCACTTGAAACTGCGCACATAAAAACGCCTTGTGACACTGAACATTTCATAACTGATGTTGCTTTGTGTAAAAGCACTGTACCTGCTCATGACGTCAGAGCCCATTCAATTTACATATTAAATTACGAATAAATTGTAAAGGATCTTCTATAACAATTTTATGAGTTCTTTCAAATTAAATAAACTTGCTTTTTGTTGCCAATGTCCTTAGTTAAACTGAAAAAATCGAACAAAAAGTTTATGTAATTTGGTAAGTTTAATGGCGTTGCAATTTTGAAAAGCCACAGCTAAAGTTTATGTAAATCATGAATTCGAATATTCTTTATGAGATATAATGGTTCTGATTTACTTTGTGTTTTCCCCATGGAATGTTAATGAGTTTTCAGGATTATTAATGAATTTGATATGTAAACTTATCGTAACTGCACTTATTATTATTCTAACTGTTCGTTCTGCTTTTCTTTAGAAGAAGAAACTTCAAACGAGGACTTATTATTAGAAATCCAAACCAAGGTCTGTTTTCCAGAGGTGAATAAAATCGTCTGGCGTTAATCACAAATAGACGAGTTTCAGGGTGTTGCGTGCGCATCGTTTTGGAAAGAAATTGGCGGGCTCTTGACGGGCTCCCCACAAAGCAAGGAATGGCAAACAGACTTGCTAACGAGCCAACAACAGCAGAATAACAATGTTTTATATCCAGAAACTGTATCTACACTTTGTTAATTTATTTTAAACAGTATGTTTACTTTGAGTGGAGCTTGCCCGTTTTTTTGAAAAATGATGCGCGCGCAACACCCTGAAACTCGCCTATTAAAGTGAAAAGGTGGTAAACTGCCGAGGCTAAACTGCCGAGGCTAAACTGCCGATAGCAACCATCACTCGGAGCAGCACCTAATATAGACCAAATCGGAGTTTGAACTGCGCATGCGATGATTACGATCTGAGGGGGCGATTACATGGACCGGGCTGGCCCGGTTAACCGGGATGAGTTTACGAAACGATTACATGGACGAAAAAAACGATTACTGTGGGGAAAATTCCGCGAACTTCGACGGGCAGCCAAGTCACTAATCAGCACTAAACGCAAGCAGTTTTTTCAATCTCTTCCGGCCCTATTAAAATCAAGTAGTAAGAAGTTCTGGTCAGTTTTCAAGGCAGTCTCCAAGCACTCAAATATTCCTAACAAAATGACTTGGTCCCATCAAGATACGGCATCTCCTACAGCTAGTAATCCAATTGACATTGCCAATCTGCTAAATCGCTACTTCTACTCTGTATTCAAGCCCTCTGAAACTAGCGACGAACATCTATTCTCCAATCCTTCTGAAGACTCGACAACTAATACCATCTCTGAGCTCTCCCTAACACCTGAGGAAGTCTACTGCGTACTTAGAAATCTTGACGAGAACAAAGCAACTGGACCTGACAAAATCCCTGCAAAACTACTGAAAAGCTGTTCATCGAATATATGTTTATCATTGTGCGAGCTGTTCAACAAAAGCTTATCCATAGGTAAACTGCCATCCGAGTGGAAGCTAGCCAACATCAGCCCAATTTTAAAAAAGGGTCCTGCGGGGGAAGCATCCAATTACAGACCAATATCACTCTTATCTCTGGTGGCAAAAGTATTCGAGCGTTGCATTTACAACAGGCTTATAGATCACGTGTCAGCTCAGCTGCACGATCTACAATTTGGCTTTCTCAAGGGCAAATCGACGACGTCACAGCTTTTACATGTTCTCCACGACATTAACAATGCGTTAGACAACAGATACCAAGTCGACTCTATCTACCTCGACTTTGCAAAAGCCTTCGACAAGGTTAGGCATAACCTCCTGCTGGTCAAGCTTCACAATCAGTTTGGCATAAGAGGTAATCTTCTACGCTGGTTTAGAAATTACCTCTCTGGGCGTTACCAGAGAGTCACTGTCCTTGGTGAAACCTCTCAAACACTCCCGGTTTTGTCTGGAGTGCCTCAGGGGTCAATCCTTGGACCTCTCCTATTCCTTGTTTTTGTTAACGACCTTCCTCGGTCTATTTCCAGTGGAACAGATGTGGCAATGTTTGCAGACGACACCAAGTATTACCGCACTGTCCAAAATATAGAAGATAGCAACAATCTGCAGTTGGATCTTAACAGTCTCGTCAAGTGGTGCCACGATTGGAAAATGGACTTAAACCAAAGTAAGTGTGGTGTTCTAAACATCTCTAGAAGCACTCGACCAATCACCACACAGTATCAACTTCTTGACACCCCCATTAAGCGATCCAGATATCAAAAAGATCTTGGCATAATTGTTACATCTGACCTGAAATGGAACAAACACGTCCAGGAAATATCGTCCAAGGCCAACAAGATGCTGGGCTTTATCAAACGATCAGCGGCTGATATCCACGACCATAAAGTCCGAAAGGTCCTCTACCTCTCAATTGTACGAAGCAAGCTGGCCTACGGTAGTCAAGTGTGGGCACCCCAAACGGTGAATAACATTCTTGCCATTGAAAGCGTACAACGACGTGCGACCAAGTTTATTTTATCGCTCCCTTATCGTACAGATGTCTCGTACAAGGAAAGACTTCATTCTATCGGTATCCTCCCAATATGTTACTGGCACGAATATCTAGATCTAGTTTATCTATATAAATGTATAACTAAGAACTGTAACAAAAATATCTCTATTAGGGTTCCTTTACGAGTAACCAGGAATACCAATCTTAGTAATGGCCTCGTACTAAATCTACCAAAATGTAGAACAGTAAGTTTTCAGAACAGCTATTTTATTAGAGCTCCCAGTGTCTGGAACACTCTCCCTGGTTCCATAAGAGACACTACTAGATCTATAGCATCATTCAAAACTGCTTTGTACAAATACTATCTAGATCTTACTGATGATATCTATGATCCGGAAAACCCGAAAACATTTAAATCTGTATGTGTTAAGTGCCACACAACTCGTTCGCTCCACAGTCTATCTGTGAGAGTGTGTTGTTAGATCGATTTTATTTATTTATTTATTTATTTATTTATTTATTTATTTATTTAATTATTTATTTATTTATTTATTTATTTATTTATTTATTTATTTATTTATTTATTGGGACCCCGTTATTGGAGATTTATCTCTGTGGTCAGTCCCTGCCTTTGTATTTAATTTATATCACTATTTATTTCCTTTATATTTGTTGATTGTATATACGTGTGTCTTATCTGGCAAATCTTGTAAAATAAAAAAATAAAAAATAAAATAGTATTTAACATGGAGCGGAAGCCGGGATGATTTCAGGCCGAAATTCGCAATTATCAAGTAAATAAGGGCAAAGCTACGTTAGTTTTACTTCAGTTTTATATTTACATATATATATATATATATATATATATATATATATATATATATATATATATATATATATATATAGATGCAAGTGTTTTACTAGGAAATATACGGTGTCGTATTTTCCCACTGATCTCAAATAATATACTCATTGAGATCAGTGGTATTTTCCATATCCTCACTAGTTGAAGATATCGATGACGTCATTTAGAATTTTACCGCTTTTTGCATTGAATCTATATAATAAACAGAACATTACACAGTGGCTTGAAGATATGAATTTTATCTTCTCGTGGTAAAAACGATATTTTACTCATTCGCTACGCTCATTCGTAAAATATTGTTTTCCCCCACTCGAAGATAAAATCCATATGTTCGCACCACCGTGTAATATCCTCCTTCCCTCTCTCTCTCTCTCTCTCTCTCTCTCTCTCTCTCTCTCTCTCTCTCTCTCTCTCTCTCTCTCTCTCTCTCTCTCTCTCTCTCTCTCTCTCTCTCTCTCTCTCTCTCTCTCTCTCTCTCTCTCTCTCTCTCTCTCTCTCTCTCTCTCTCTCTCTCTCTCTGTCTGTAGACGTGTTAGGAGTAAGACGTGTTTTAGTTTGCTCCGTAAAAATCTATTATATTTCTATACTAACAAAATTAAAATCATTAAGTTCAGTTTATTATATTTAAACATGAACAAATATCTTGATTACGACAAAGATAGTGATTGTTTTACGTGGGGAGGAACACCGAAAGAGTTAGTAAACTTCGTAAATTCAGTTCTTGAAATTGACGAAGCGAACGACATTGGCGAACTTAAAGAAGACAAGAAACATAACGCTGTAAGCTACAAATGGAAAGATTACTCGATAAGACTTTACACCACAACTGGTAATCTTATGTTATTTGGACTGAAACAATCCTTGTTGTTGGAGAAGCTGCATGAAATAAATGAGCTAAACAAAAACATAAATCAACAACCGCACCCTTCTTCCTCGATCTCGAAGTGCAGTGACAGCGAATACGAAGGAAGTCTAGTTGATCACGAAGTTGTACCACCTACAGATAACAACAAATCTTTTGGCGAACCAGCAAAGGAAAATTCAATTCCAACGATTGATATTTGCAACGAAAGCACTGAGATCAATCCCGAGAGTGACTACAGCGCCATATTGAAAGAATTGGCACTCGTAAAAGCTGAAGTGCGTGAGATTAAAAGCAAATGCTTCCCACAAGCTACAAATAGCGAAGTACAAGACATTGACTCTTTTGAAAAACTTAGTAATGACTTGCTTTTTTGCCGAATGGAAAACAAAGATTTAAAAACGAAGATAAGAATTCAAGACGAATACGTGAAACGGCTTGAGGAAGAGAAGGCAAGTCTAGTGACTACAATTAATTTAATTATAAGAGATAAAAGCACCTTAGTTACTAAAGCACTCAACGCTGACACTAGTGAGACTGGTGGCAAAAATAATGACGAAGAGAAAAACTCTACCAAGTCAAATATGAGTAAACGAAAAAGAAATAAAAAGAAGCAGAATCTTACAGAAAAACCAAACCAACAGGCCGAGCTTCCAAGTACAGACGAACATCGTATAAACGATGTCTTCGCGGACAAGAGCAATGAGGCAGCTAATCAGAATCAACAACCTGGTGCTGGTATAAGCGACAAGCGGAAGACCACTGTTATTATTGGTGACTCGATGGTTTCAAGAATCCAAGGCTGGAAGATGACAGATAAGTCAAATAAAATTACTGTTAAATCTTTTCCAGGGGCTACTACTGACGATATGTCAGATTACATCAAGCCCTCACTAAAATATAGGCCTGATAACATTATCCTACATATAGGAACCAATAATTTAAGATCAAATAGTCCTAATCAAATAGCTGAAGAAATTGTAAAACTCTGTGAATTTATTGAATCTGAATCGCCCATGACCAAAGTGGCGGTCTCGCTATTAACTACCCGTCAAGATTCACTTGAACTTGAACGCAAGCGACTTGAAGTCAATAAAATTCTTTGCAGCTTTATCAAAACAAGGGATTGGAAGCTGATTACTCATTCAAATATAGATGCTAACTGCCTGAATGGGCGTAAAATTCATTTGAATGCGCACGGCACAATCTTAATGGCTAAAAACTTTAAAGACTACATTGTAAATTAATATTCCGAAGGAAGTAATGATGCATGTCCCCTCGATCCGAGTTTACAAATTCCTAACATAAGGGGTTTTAGGATGGTCTCGCTAAATATAGGAAGTCTACCTCGACATATAGACGAACTCCGTTTCTGGTTAACTGACCAAAATATAGATATTATAGCTCTTAATGAGACAAGGCTAGATAAAACCATCACTGATGGTGAAATAACTATAGAAAATTATAGTATAGTCAGGAAAGACCGAAATCGAAATGGCGGAGGTGTTTGTGTGTATGTTAGGAATCAAATAAATTATAGAGTACGATGGGATCTAATAGGTGAATCAACGGAGTCTGTTGTAGTCGAAATAATGAAACCTAATAGTAAATCGTTTGGAATTATTGCTGCATACAGACCTCCTGATTCTAATAACGAAATTTTCTTTGATGGTATCTTGCATTCCGTTAGGATGCTAGATCATGAATCAAAGGAAATGTATCTGTTGGGGGATTTAAACTGTGATATGCTTTCAAACAGACCATATCGCCCAACAGATATATTGAATTCTATCACTGAAATATACCAATTAGAACAACTAATTACTGAACCAACCCGATGCACTTCAAAAGCAGAGACGCTGATTGACTTAATCCTAACAAATCGCTCAGCTAATGTTGCTGCTTCGGGAGTTGTTCATTTAGGCATAAGTGATCATAGTCTGGTTTTCACAATTCGCAAAATATCAATTTCGCATGTTAAGAATACTCATAAAGTTGTTTATGTCCGGAATTTTGCAAATTTCAACGTAGACAACTTTAGAAATGACCTCCAGAGTCTCCCTTGGGATGACATAAATATGTTTGATGATGTTAATGAGACGTGGCTTCTATGGAAACGCATGTTTTTGTCTGTAGTTGACAAACATGCTCCGATTAAAAGGAAGCGTATTAGGAATAAAAGGAACCCATGGCTAACATCAGAATTAAAACAATTATTAATCCAACGAGATCGTTTGAAATGTACAGCGATAAGAACTAAATCGATAGAAGATTGGAATATGTATACAAATGCAAGAAATAATTGTAATAATAAACTAAAAGAAGCAAAAATTATCTATTATCAGCGTACATTCAAGCAAAATGCTGGAAACTCAAAAGTTATCTGGAGCTCAATAAATGAATTAACCCATAAAAATTTAAATGCAAAAATTGAACATATTAATAACTTAAAATGTAATGGAAGACTAATTTCTGAACCAAAAGAAATAGCAGAACGTTTTAACAAACACTTCTCTGAGATTGGCCTTAAATTGTCCTCGTCAATCCAAGAATCAAGAACTTCGTATCTTGATTATATTTGTGAAACCGATGCTGCTTTTGAGATTGCAACAATAGAGGAGTGCAAGGTGTTTCATTTGCTCTCTAAAATCGATACCAAGAAAGCAACTGGGATGGATCAAATCCCAAGTAATTTGCTTAAAATTGCTGCCCCAGTAATTTCCAAATCGTTAACCGTGATGTTTAATAAATCAGTAACAACTAGCACTTTCCCTGACGATTGGAAGTTGGCGCGGGTTACTGCAATACACAAAAAAGAAGCAAAGGATGACATGAACAACTATAGGCCTATCTCAGTGTTGAGTTGTATATCAAAAGTATTTGAGCGCATTATTTACGACCAGTTATACACGTATCTAAATGACAACAACTTAATATCTGCAAATCAATCTGGTTTTAGGCCATTTTATTCTACCTCTACTGCACTTCTCGATGCAACGTTAGATTGGCTAAAAACCATGGACCAAGGAAATCTAAGCGCGGTAATATTTTTGGACCTCGCAAAAGCTTTTGACACAGTTAATCATGATATTTTAATTCATAAATTGCGCACATACGGTATACAGCCAAGATCGTTAAGCTGGTTTCAATCGTATGTGTGTATGCGTAAACAAAAATGTTGTGTCAATGGCTTCTTATCGTCCGAACGATTGCTTGGCTGTGGTGTCCCTCAGGGGTCAATTCTTGGTCCCTTAATGTTTCTATTATTTATAAATGATCTTCCTAAGTGTCTTCGGCATTCAAAAGCCAGAATGTATGCTGATGATACAAATATAACTGTTACTGGAACATCATTAGAAGAGATTGTGAACTTAGCTAATAATGACCTTGCAAATATTTCTGAATGGCTCAAAGCAAATAAATTGAGCCTGAATACTACCAAGACTGAGTTCATGTTTATTGGATCTGACAGTAGTCTTAAAAAAGTAAGAGATGTTCCACTGATCTTTTTAAATGGAAAACAAATTAAAAGAGTAAGAAAAACTGAATCATTAGGTATAATAATTGATGAAAAGCTGTCCTGGGATGAGCATATCGCCCATGTTTCTAAAAAAACAAGCCAGGCAATTGGTGGTCTGCGCAGAATTAGGGATTATGTCCCCCAGCAAACAGCTATTATTATCTTTAATTCGCTAATAAAACCTTTGTTTGAATATTGTGACATTGTCCTTGACAATATGCCTATCACTGGTTCAACACGATTACAAAAGCTGCAAAATCGTGCTGCACGAGTGATAACAAAACAAGGTTATGATACAAGATCAGTGGATATCAGAAACCAATTAAATTGGAAAACACTGTCAGATCAACGGAAAGATCACATGTTAATTATGGTATTTAAGTTGTTAAATAATTTGGCTCCTTCCTATTTGCGAGACCATTTTGAGACCTCTGAAAACAACAATTATTCACTTCGAGGGCGAAAAATGATGTGTGTTCTACCTAAGCCTAGAACTGAGTTTTTAAGAAGAAGCTTTGCGTTTTCTGGAGCAAAAATTTGGAATGAATTACCGGAAAGTATTAGGTGCATCGACAATTTGAACACTTTTAAAAGTCATTTGCAATCATTGCTTCCTTAGCTCGCGTAGTTCTTTAAATGTAAATATATATATTCTTTTTTAAATACTTCGGCTTTCTTGTAAAGCAGTGCGTCGCACTGAAGAAATTCCGAGCTTAAATAAATTTTCTCTCTCTCTCTCTCTCTCTCTCTCTCTCTCTCTCTCTCTCTCTCTCTCTCTCTCTCTCTCTCTCTCTCTCTCTCTCTCTCTCTCTCTCTCTCTCTCTCTCTCTCTCTCTCTCTCTCTGTCTCTCTCTCTCTCTCTCTCTCTCTCTCTCTCTCTCTCTCTCTCTCTCTCTCTCTCTCTCTCTCTCTCTCTCTCTCTCTCTCTCTCTCTCTCTCTCTCTCTCTCTCTCTCTCTCTCTCTCTCTCTCTCTCTCTCTCTCTCTCTCTCTCTCTCTCTCTCTCTCTCTCTCTCTCTCTCTCTCTCGATAGATAGATAGATAGATAGATAGATAGATAGATAGATGGCCTCCGCGGCTCAGTGGTCAGAGCATTGCACTAGAATCGCAAGGTCGTGGGTTCAATTCCTGCCGGAAGGCCTGTGTAGTTGCATTTTTCGCAACTGGTCCCGGTTTGGTCTCAAAATGTATATATTCTACACTCGAATTTTCCTTCACCCAAAATCCTTAGAACATGCTATGTAATCGAGTGAAATGCCCAATATTACTTATAATATACCCAATTCTCTCCTGACATTACCACCTTATTATATATACAGAACTCACGATCAAGCTCTCGGCCACGGCCTCCGCGGCTCAGTGGTCAGAGCATTGCACTAGAATCGCAAGGTCGTGGGTTCAATTCCTGCCGGAAGGCCTGTGTAGTTGCATTTTTCGCAACTGGTCCCGGTTTGGTCTCAAAATGTATATATTCTACACTCGAATTTTCCTTCACCCAAAATCCTTAGAACATGCTATGTAATCGAGTGAAATGCCCAATATTACTTATCTATCTATCTACCTATCTATCTATCTATCTATCTATCTATCTATCTATCTATCTATCTATCTATCTATCTATCTATCTATCTATCTATCTATCTATCTATCTATCTATCTATCTATCTATCTATCTATCTATCTATCTATCTATCTATCTATCTATCTATCTATCTATCTATCTATCTATCTATCTACATATATATATATATATATATATATATATATATATATATATATATATATATATATATATATATATATATATATATATATATATACATATACATATAATTAGTCTTTTATTTATTTTGTAAGCCCATCCTTAATGAAAAGATTGTTATAATCCACGAAATCGTCTTCACGGAGACTAATTAATTTATTAAATCTTCGCTTTGATCACGAAACACACAAACGACGTCGATGTTCTATTTCAGTTCCTTTCAGCACTATTTATTCACACACTGAAGCAAACGAACGCGTATCGAAGCGAGTTCAACAGTTTTTCAGCCCGGTTTGCCAGGATGAAAACGATTACATGGGCACATTTTCATCCCGGTTAACCGGGCTAGCCCGGTTGCGACAACCGGGATCCCGGCAAACCGGGCTAGCCCGCTTGCCATGTAATCGAAATTTTTTAAGGCAACATGCGTTTTATATATAAAGCGGGCTAGCCTGGTCCATTTAATCGCCCCTTGAGCCGAGGTGACACATATAGTTAATTTATAACATGGAGGCTGAAGCACCGTAGTGAAACATAACGTTTCTGATTTCAAAAACTTTTTAATGTTTAGGCATAATTAATAGAAAATAGACACTGTTTGGAAGCTCGACAAAAGTCATTGTTTTATGTTTTTGTTCAGGTTTATGGAAATTTGTGCACTTTCACGGTTACTGAACATATTGTGTTTTCTGTATAATGAAGCAATCATGCGATGAGAGTCAAAGCCCCGGTCAAACGAGGATGAGAGTCGATGAGAGTTGCAACTCTCCGTCGCGTTTGACCACCAACTCTCATCGACTCTCGTGCAACTCCCATCAACTCTGAGCTGGTTCAAATTTTAATGAGAGTTGATGAGAGTTTTTGCTCGTTTGACCGGTCATGAGAGTTGGTATATGAGAGTTGATGAGAGTTTAGCGGCTAGCGGTTTGCACTTTGTAAAAACAGGCTCAACAAAAATCTGTCTATTTATTTGTCCAGTACGAGATTGTAAAAATACGAACTTCGTTTACCTCGAAATTCGTTCCTAGTCTCCCTGCTACGCGCGGTAAATGCTACAACTCTCGTCAACTCTCATGGTCAACTCTCATAACCGGGGCTTAAGTTCAGTGGTCTGGCACGGTCACTGAACACAATGTATTTTAGTATAATGAACGAATTATCCAATAGCAACGTTTCAGTTCAATCACTCAACCGTGCTATTTAAATATTAATAAACCTAAAACAAAGGATGTGCACGGTGTAAGGTACGATTCAACATAAAATCATGCATGCACTTTGACGTTTGCCGAGTTTCCAGACCATATCTCTATTGACTCAATCTCGTTCCCAGAGCCCACGTTCCCCACCCGGGAAACGAGGGACTCTGGGATAATCCGTTTCACATCGATATTTCATTAATATTTAATATTTATAATGCGCAAATTAACATGCTAATATATGATCAAATCATTGGCTGATAAGCATGATTACTCTTCTTCCGGATAACAAGAATCCTGTGATGGCGTGATCAGATTATCCCCCATATCCATATATCCATATATCCATATATATATATATATATGGGCTCTGGGGACGAGATTGCTATTGACTATGTTTTATTGGACACCGATGTTATTTGTATAGGGGATCAAATTGAATAGGAAACTAATTTGCATGTACAAGGCCTAAATGAAACTACGGGTTGGTCTATATCATTATTCTCCGCCTGAGTTTGCTGTCCCTCAATACGCGTAAAGTAGTAACGAAATAGTTTTTTTCTTATTTTCTATTATGCAGTTGAACTACCAAGTGTTGGGCACAGGATGTACATCGATCCTACCAATTATGAAAATCCTGAAGACGCTGTGACTGAATTTGCAAGTGAACTGGAGCGATCTGTAGTACTTCTTCAAGAGCTTGTAGGTGGAGGTAGGGAGTAAAGAAGATTGCTTACTTTTTTTACGAATATATACAACGTCTTTTTAGAAAAATTACTACGCCAATGAACTTACCAAATCGGATCCTTTTAGATGTCATTTACGCTTCGCCTAGTGTCTGTATACCCCGATACAGAACGGCCACTCATTCTGTAAATAGTACATACTCCCTCCCTCTCCCTCTCCCTCTCCCTCTCCCTCTCTCTCTCTCTCCCTCTCTCTCCCTCTCTCTCCCTCTCTCTCCCTCTCTCTCCCTCTCTCTCCCTCTCTCTCCCTCTCTCTCCCTCTCTCTCCCTCTCCCTCCCTCCCTCTCTCTCCCTCTCCCTCCCTCCCCCTCCCTCTCCCTCCCTCTCTCTCCCTCTCTCTCCCTCTCTCTCTCTCTCCCTCTCTCTCCCTCTCTCTCCCTCCCTCTCCCTCCCTCTCCCTCCTCTCTCCCTCCCTCCCTCCCCCTCCCTCCCCCTCCCTCCCTCTCCCTCCCTCTCCCTCCCTCTCCCTCCCTCTCCTTCCCTCTCCCTCCCTCTCCCTCCCTCTCCCTCCCTCTCCCTCTCTCTCTCTCCCTCCCTCTCTCTCTCTCTCTCTCTCTCTCTCTCTCTCTCTCTCTCTCTCTCTCTCTCTCTCTCTCTCCCCCTTTCTCTCCCCCTCGCTCCCCCCTCTCCCCCCTCTCCCCCCTCTCTCTCTTATTTATATAGGGCTAATTTATATGTATATAAAAGAATTTTAATTCGGCGGCCATTTTGGAGTAAGGTCTATAATATTCAAATTCTCGTACTGATTTAATTTGTAATATATAATTCTGTCTTTTTAGGTGAATTTGGCAACGTTTATAAAGGACAAATGACGTCCTCAGATAATACAAGCATTTCTGTTGCAGTAAAAACTTTAAAGGTGACACTTCTGTTTTATTTAAAAGTATAGGGAGATCATCTACGATAGCAAACTCAACGACAAAACAAACAAAACTAAAATTTGTCGTCCTAAGATAAATCTCGACGCCGTCTTCGTTATGTAATCGATAATTTAGAGTTATAATTCAGGACTTATTTAGTTTATTTATTATTTGCTTTATTCCAGCGAGATTCAACGGTTAAGAGTGAAAAGGATTTCTTATTAGAAGCTTCAGTGATGGGTCAATTCAATGATCCAAATGTGGTTCGACTTGAAGGCGTAGTGACGAAATGTAAGTATAAAGTGTTGATGGATTTTATAGTTTAAAAAATAGAAAAAATGTTTTCTCACTTTATAAAGTTACAAACGAGAAACTTGGTTGTCTTTTAGGTTTCCAATTTCATCTTAAATCTTTTTATTTTTAATTTAATTTAATTTAATTTAATTTAATTTAATTTAATTTAACTGAATTCTTTTTTATTTTGTTTTTAAGCAATTCCAAGAATGATTGTTCTTGAATACATGTCAAATGGTTCATTGGATCATTATCTTATGGTATATCAATACTTATGCGTTGTTGTTGTTGTTGTTGTTGTTGTTGTTGTTGTTGTTGTTGTTGTTGTTGGTGTTGGTGTTGGTGGTGGTGGTGGTGGTGGTGGTGACTGTGGTGACGGTGATGGTGGTGGTGGCGGTGGCGGTGGTGGTGGCGATGTTGGTGTTGGTGGTGTTGTTGGTGTTAGTGTTGGTGTTGGTTTGGTGTTGTTGTTGGTAGTGTTGCTGTTGGTGTTGGTGGTGTTGGTGTTGTTGTTGTTGTTGTTGTTGTTGTTGTTGTTGTTGTTGTTGTTGTTGTTGTTGTTGTTGTTGTTGTTGTTGTTGTTGTTGTTGTTGTTGTTGTTGTTGTTGTTGCTGTTGCTGTTACTTCTGCTGCTGCTGTGGGTATTATTGATGATGTTGCTGTTGCCACTGTCGTCTTTGTTGTCGTTTTTGTAGATTTAATTCCCGTAATTATATCCCGTAATAATATATGAGCACATTTGCGTCACATGTGACAGACGTGTGGAATTTTTGTAAACACCTAGCCATTATTATTTATTTTGTTTATTTTTACAGAACAATGATGGCATTCTATCCCAATTACAACTTATTGGTATGGCCAGAGGAGTGGCATCTGGAATGGCGTATTTATCAGGGATAAATTTTGTTCACAGGGTAAGCTACGCAGCTACATCACATTACACCACATCATCACACCCCATCATATCACATTACACCTCACATTACATCACATCACAGTGCATCACAACACGACATTACAGCACAATAGATCACATCGCACAACATTACATTACATCGCATTGCATCGCATCGCATTACATTACATTACATTACATTACATTACATTACATTACATTACATTACATTACATTACATTACATTACATTACATTACATTACATTACATTGCATTGCATTGCATTGCATTACATTACATTACATTACATTACATTACACTACATTACACTACATTACACTGCACTGCACTGCACTGCACTACCTTACCTTACCTTACCTTACCTTACCTTACCTTACCTTACCTTACCTTACCTTACCTTACCTTACCTTACCTTACCTTACCTTACCTTACCTTACCTTACCTTACCTTACCTTACCTTACCTTACCTTACCTTACCTTACCTTACCTTACCTTACCTTACCTTACCTTACCTTACATTACATTACATTACATCAGGTCCTATCACAATACACCACAACACCACAACACCACAACACCACAACACCACAACACCACAACACCACAACACCACAACACAACAACAAAACACAACACAACACAACACAACACAACACAACACAACACAACACAACACAACACAACACAACACAACACAACACAACACAACACAACACAACACAACACAACACAACACAACACAACACAACACAGCACAGCACAGCACAGCACAGCACAGCACAGCACAGCACAGCACAGCACAGCACAGCACAGCACAACACAACACAACACAACACAACACAACACAACATTACATTGCATTACAACGCGTTATATTTATTTACTTTACGTGCTTTACAGGATCTAGCCGCCCGCAACATCTTAGTCAACGAAGATCTATTATGCAAAATCTCGGATTTTGGACTCTCGAGAATATTAGAAACCGATGGATCGTCTCGTGGAGAGTATTCTACCAGTGTAAGTACTTTGTTTGCTGTTGTAAATGCCCATTTCAGCTTGGCCGCTCATAATGATATTGTATGTACTAGATAAAGCATAAGCGACGAATCTGTATATAGATCGGCTTTTATTCATGGATTTTTAATGAATTTGATAAATAGTATTTATCACTTTCAGGAGGCCTTGTAGATGAAGAAAATTTAATTTTTATTTCATTTCTTTTTTAATTGGAGGTAAAATATATGTTTTATTATTCGAAAAGGTGAAATATATTTTTATTGTTTAGGGAGGAAAAATTCCTATCCGTTGGACTGCCCCAGAAGCGATCAAATACCGCAAGTTTTCTTCGGCCAGTGACGTTTGGAGTTATGGTATTTTATTGTGGGAGATTATGTCGTTTGCTAACAGACCTTACGGGGACTGGGATAACTTCAGAGTAAGTTTTCTTTGTGTCCCGTGTGTCTCTTGTGTTCCTTGTGTTCTGTGAGTCCGATGTGTCCTTTGTATCTTGTGTGTCCCTTGTGTTCCTTGTCTTCTTTGACTTCCTTGTGTTCTTTGTGTCCTGCGTGTCCCTTGTGTTCCTTGTCTTCTTTGTCTTCCTTGTCTTCCTCGTGTTCTTTGTATCCTCTGTGTCCCGTGTGTTCCTTGTGTTCCATGAGTCCGATGTGTCCTTTGTGTCTTGTGTGTTCCTTGTGTTCCGTGAGTCCGATGTGTCCTTTGTGTCTTGTGTGTTCCTTGTGTTCCTTGTCTTCTTTGTCTTCCTTGTGTTCTCTGTGTCCTGCGTGTCCCTTGTGTTCCTTGTCTTCTTTGTCTTCCTTGTCTTCCTCGTGTTCTTTGTATCCTCTGTGTCGCGTGTGTTCCTTGTGTTCCGTGAGTCCGATGTGTCCTGCGTGTCTTGTGTGTCCTGCGTGTCCCTTGTGTTCCTTGTATTCTTTGTCTTCCTTGTGTTCTTTGTGTCCTCTGTGTCTCGTGTGTTCCTTGTGTCCCGTGTGTCCGATGTGTTCCTTGTGTCCGGTGTGTCCCGTGTATTTCCATGTGTTCTCATATGTCCCTTATGTCCCAACAATCATAGGCGTAGAGTATGGGGGGGGGGGGGCTGAGGGGCTTTAGCCCCCGGAGAAATCTCAATGGGGGGGCTGAGCCCCCCCCCCCCCCCCAGAAATTTTGCAGCAAGTGACCCATCAATCACCATTCACAAATTATAGGTTACTCGTTAGGCTAAAGTAACTGTTACAGCCTCATTCCTGTCAGCCAAAATCACCCATATACAGTGATAAGTCAACCCAGTAAACACAACATCTAAAAATTGTTGAAATGTGTTGTATTTTAACTAGTTTTTATGACATTTCATGACCTTCAGTGTTCTTAAAAATCACCCCTCAGAATGCAGGAAATGGCATTTCCAAGACTCTAAATTTCAAAAATTTCTGGGGGACATGCCCCTGGACACCCCTAGAAGAGTCCCTTTCTCTAAACGCCCGCCACGGAAAAATTCTTAGAAAGGCCCTGTTCAACATTTCAGCCCCCGTAGACAAAAACAAAACTCTACGCCTATGCCAACAATCGAAATATAGTAAGGTTTGATATGCTGCCGAAACAGAGACCGTAGAAGTCTAACGTTTCGAGCGAAGGTCTTTGTCTCCTACGTTCGAATCCTCTGTTTCGGCAGTGTATCAAAGCTTACTGTATTTAAAAGTATATTAATATTGTTACAATTGATGAGTATGGTCTCAGATAAAACATTTGACACTATTCTAAGAAGCTATAGAATTGTGTTTTTGTTTTTTGTTTTTGTTTTAGGTCATGAGAGAAGTTGACGAAGGTTTTAGACTTTCAGCTCCAATGGTTTGTTCAATTTTATTAATTTGTCTTTTGTGTTCTCTTGTTTGTTTGTTTGTTTGTTTGTTTGTTTGTTTGTTTGTTTGTTTGTTTGTTTGTTTGTTTGTTCGTTTGTTTGTTTGTTTGTTTGTTCGTTCGTTCGTTCGTTCGTTCGTTCGTTCGTTCGTTCGTTCGTTCGTTCGTTCGTTCGTTCGTTCGTTCGTTCGTTCGTTCGTTCGTTCGTTCGTTCGTTCGTTCGTTCGTTCGTTCTTTCATTCATTGAACAAATTTTAAAAATCGTTTCTAAAATCCTGTAGAATTGTCCAAAAGCTGTGCACGATCTTATGCTACAGTGTTGGAGCGAAAATCGTAGTATGCGACCATCTTTTGTGGATATAACCTTGACGATCGATAAATGGATTTTTTCTCCTGCAACAATGGACGACGCCCTCGTCGCTCCTTCTTCCCTCAGCAACTGGCTACGCTCGATCAAAATGGGGAGCTACGAGTCCCTATTTAGTGCTGCAGGCTACAAGTGCCCGTCTGACCTATCAGCTTTGGAGGATCAAGATTTGAGAGAGATGGGAATTACTCTTATTGGGCATCGCAATAAAATCTTGAAAGGAATCAGGGCGATTGAATTTGGTAATGGACAAATTCCGTATGATAGAACAGCATCATTGTCAGTGTAATCACTTGTGGTTTTCATGCCGCTCTGTGCGTCTAAATCTCTGACAAACCCGCGTGAGTTTACAGGAGCAAACGGTACAACAGAATACTAAAAAGCCGTGGAAAGAATAACAAGAAAGAGAGAACTGGATAAGATCCGAATACTTGTCTTTCTTTTCAAAAAGTGGCAGAGCTGGGATTTCATCGTGGCAACTCGCGACAATGGGCGAGTTTCAGGGTGTTGCGCGCGCATCATTTTTCAAAATAACTGGCAAGCTCCCCTCAAAGTAAACATGCTGTTTAAAATAAACAAAGTGTAGATACAGTTTCTGGATATAAAACATTGTTATTCTGCTGTTGTTGGCTCACTAGCACGTCTGTTTGTCATTGCTTACTTTGTGGGGAGCCCACCAAGACCCCGCCAATTCCTTTCCAAAACGATGCGCACGCAACACCCTAAAACTCGTCTATTGCTGTGGTATAAAAGGAAAATACGGTGGATTCTTCCGGACTATAGGCCACTTTCATAATGGTTGGCCATTATGTCTGGTCTGGCTTTAAATATTCTTTTATGGGCATCTAAATGAGCCTTCTTGGCCTCGTTATCAAACAAAGATTCTTTTGAATTGCAGACACACACACGAGGCTAGAAAGGCTTATTAAAATGCACATAAAAGAATATTCAGATTAGTCGCTATTATGAAAGTGGTGTATATAACGGCATTTTTTAAAGTAGCGAATAAGGACTTATTAACCGAGTGCGAGGTCTGTACGGGAAAGTATTTGCTTGAGGTTTTCGTACAGACCGAGCGACGAAGGAGCGAGGTTTGTGCGATAAAACCGAGGGCAAATACTTTCCAGCACAGACGGAGCAAACGAGGTTAATAAGGAATTTATTATATGGCTATTGGTTCATTCTATTTTTAAACTTCGAGCGTTGTTTTCGTCTTCGGAGTATGCTGTTTACCTTGCCTGTTGACTTTTTCGTGTCGCTTCTTGGCCTTCTTTGTTTACACCAGTTCGCCTGTTATTTGTCGTGTTTTTAGATAAACAGCTTTAAAGAAAACCAGCAGTGATGTTCCAACACATTTTATTGTTCAGAATATTTGAATGAAGATACCTATTTCTCTTTTATTTGTATTCAAATCAACTCAGAAATGTTCCCGCCAAAACTTACAGGGCCGAGAAAAAAGCGTATTGACCGGTCGGTCAATATCGTAAAATCCCGACCTCTCGGGAACCAATCAGCATGCGTCGTTTTGCGTACGGACCGGAAATCAAACCCAGCCATATAATAATAGCTCGTATAAACGGTCATGTAATCAATAAGCCGCGACTAAAATAAGCCCAGCTAGTCCAAAATAAGTCGCGACTCATTCAAGAATTGACTGTTTATACGAGCTGTTCGTGGGTTATTTTGCCTCGTATGAAAGGGCTTATTGTTACACTATTCTGAATATTAACTAGACTAGTCTCTACACAAACAACAAAACACATGTGACAATCATAGTTATCATGATGAGCGAAGGCAGCACATCCATACAACAAATTTAAAAGCAGAAAAATAGCTTATTTATACAGAAAAACGTTTCTGGTTTACCAAATATCGAAAGAGTTTCATTCGAAAGCAGCGTTAAACGTATCATAGTATTTTAATTACATGGAAAAATGCCGTGGAGAGCTTTTGGAGAGGAAGGAATTGAAGGAAGGAAGGAAGGTAGGAAGGAAGGAAGGAAGGAAGGAAGGAAGGAAGGAAGGAAGGAAGGAAGGAAGGAAGGAAGGAAGGAAGGAAGGAAGGAAGGAAGGAAGGAAGGAAGGAAGGAAGGAAGGAAGGGAGGGAGGGAGGGAGGGAGGGAGGGAGGGAGGGAGGGAGGGAGGGAGGGAGGGAGGGAGGGAGGGAGGGAGGGAGGGAGGGAGGGAGGGAGGGAGGGAGGGAGGGAGGGAGGGAGGGAGGGAGGGAGGGAGGGAAGGAAGGAAGGAAGGAAGGAAGGAAGGAAGGAAGGAATGAATGTAGGATGGATGGAAGGAAGGAAGGAAGGAAGGAAGGAAGGAAGGAAGGAAGGAAGGAAGGAAGGAAGGAAGGAAGGAAGGAAGGAAGGAAGGAAGGAAGGAAGAAAGAAAGAAAGAAAGAAAGAAAGAAAGAAAGAAAGAAAGAAAGAAAGAAAGAAAGAAAGAAAGAAAGAAAGAAAGAAAGAAAGAAAGAAAGAAAGAAAGAAAGAAATGTAGGATGGATGGAAGGAAGGAAGGAAGGAAGGAAGGAAGGAAGGAAGGAAGGAAGGAAGGAAGGAAGGAATGAATGAATGAATGAATGAATGAATGAATGAATGAATGAATGAATGAATGAATGAATGACTTCAATAAGTGAATGAATAAATAATGAATGACTTTATTTAAGTGTCCATCTGTTTAGCCATGTTACAGCTTATTTAGGAGACACTATTTATACATGTTAAAATCAGAATTGTAATAAATATATTGAAATACCAGAATCTTTCTATTTTTTCACATAAATTTAACTATTTAAAACTAAATATCATATATGTAACAGTGTTTCCTGAAATATTACAGTAAAAAATGTACGTTTTGTTGAATATGCAACACAATTTCTGCAGTTGTTGTCACGTCAAATTCATGTCTCTAATATTTCTTTTGAAAGATCCTAATCTGGCGCTTTGTTTCTATCAACCATTGCAGCAACTGCTGACTGGTGACTATCAATTACTTGTTACCAGGCCCCGCATCACACGTCGATCAGCTTTCCCATTGTGGTTTCTATCTTCTTTGTTTAGTTTGGAACCATAATATCTTAGATAATGTTTTCCGCATTTCATTGTATTGTAATTTGTGGTATGTTGTAGCTGTTTAGTTTCTCAGTGTTTTGAGTCGAAACTGTGATAGACCATTTTACATGACTTGCTAGTTGCTTCCGTTAGCTACGTGATTGGTTTAATGTGAATATGAATTCGGTCTGAACTCTACTGTAGCAATAAGCTGACTCGAGGACATATTTAGTTTCGCTTCATGAATTTTATTTCCGTTCACACGGCCTACAGGTCAAGCTGGTTTGTAAGACGGTTTTTGAAATGCACTAGACTACATCCTCGGGGGAGGGGGTATTACTATATATGGACTGTCTGACGTGCCGCTTGTCGGGGGTGGTCGACGTCTAAGTCTGTAACAGGGCCGGGTATATTAACCCTTTATCGCCCAACGATGTCTTTAGTATTTTACTCTGGTTAACGCCAGACGATTTTACTCGTCAGTGGAGTGGCTACTGGCCGGACGATAAAGGGTTAATAGACTATCTCGGTTAACCCTTTATCGCCCAACGATGTCTTTAGTATTTTACTCTGGCTAACGCCAGACGATTTTACTCGTCAATGGAGTGGCTACTGGGCGATAAAGTGTTAATAGACTCCCTTTATCGCCCTACGATGTCTTTAGTATTTTACTCTGGTTAACGCCAGACGATTTTACTCGTCAATGGAGTGGCTACTGGGCGATAAAGTGTTAACAGCGTATATACAGGGTATAGGCAATGTTGAAATAACAATCGAAATATAGTATATACTGCCAAAACAGAGAACCTATAGAGCGTTTTCACTCACGTGATCGGTGGCCCATTGGGGTGGTGAAACAATACGAAATGTTTGAATAAGAAAGAGCTAATTCCCATACCATACACCAATATGGCCGCCGTGACGTAAGATGAAAACGCTCTATAGCAGTCTAACGTTTCGAGCGAAGGAGAAACAAAGAAAAACAGAGAGAGAAACATAAAGAAAAAGAGAAAAAGAGAAATATAAAGAGTGATATATTTACAGCGCCAGTTATTTTGTCGGTGGTCATAGTAACATTTTTGGCTATTTTATCTCGCTGCAAGCCTTCTGCGATGACTGGCATAGAGGCCATAGAGTCGGCCTTAACCCTTTAACAGACATTCGGACATTTTTGTCCCTACTTATATATTATACTCTGGCTAACGCCAGATGATTTACTTGTCAACTGGGTACCTCTTGCAGACGCCTGTCGGTTAAAGGGTTAAGTTTAAGGGCCGTGACCGTTTTGCGGTGGTAGTGGTGATGGTGATGGTGATGGTGATGGTAGTGATGATGGTAGTGGTGATGGTGGTGGTGGTGGTGGTGATAGTAGTGATGATGGTGGTGATGGTAGTGATAGTAGAGATGATGGTAGTGATGATGGTGGTGATGGTAGTGATAGTAGTGATAATGGTGGTGATGGTAGTGATAGTAGTGATGATGGTAGTGATGATCGATGGTGTTGGTGGTGGTGGTGATGGTGTTGGTGATGGTGATGGTAGTGATAGTAGTGATGATGGTGGTGGTGATGGTGATGGTAGTGATAGTAGTGATAGTAGTGATGATGGTGGTGGTGATGGTGATGGTAGTGATAGTGATGATGGTGGTGATGGTAGTGATGATGGTGATGGTGGTGGTGGTGATAGTAGTGATGATGGTGGTGATGATAGTGATAGTAGTGATGATGGTGGTGATGGTAGTGATAGTAGTGATGATGATGGTGATCATGGTGAAGATGATGGTGGAGGTGGTGGTGATCTATCTTAAAAATATGAATTTGCATATTTTATTAGATCTTCAGTATTAAATTAAGTGGGTCAAGTGGAGACGCCGGAATTGGTAAGCAATGCGTTGGTATATAGAAAAAGTAAAAATTCTGGTAGTAAAGCATCCAAATTAACGCTATCTTGTTGTTGTAATTCAATATAATTATCTTCAGCTGTGTCTATTGACGATTAAAAGTGCTTTTTTGTTTGCTGAATGACAATTAATAATTGAACGCGGGCTATGAATGTTGAACGATGTTGAATTCATTTGGCCACTCGTGCTTTCAGCATTATTCAACATCGTTCAACAATGTTGAATGATGTTGAATCAGGCCCGTAGCGAGCTGTCAAGGACAGGGGGGGTCGAGCGCCGTCATGCCCCGCGTCTCTGAAATGCTATTTCCTGCGTTTTGAGACGATATTAAAGAATTCTGAAGGTTATGAAAGGTCATTTAATTAAACAGTCGAAAGACAACATAATTATTTAAAATATTTGAACATCCAATGTTTTTATTTCATGGTATTTTTCTTATCAAGTAAGACATAAAACATCGATCGTAAACCAGCTGGAAATTTTTTCTCAGGGGGGCCATGCGGCCCTACCCCACCTCAAATACGGGCATGTGAATGCGATGTTGAAAGCGGTCGGCCAGCTGGCCTTAAGCCTGTTCTCCACTAGGCGAATTTGTTCGCGCGGATCGAATCGAAATACCCGTTCATGCAATGTAATTGATGGTGCTGCTAGTTTTCGCGCCAATTTTCTTACTTGCCAATCATATTACCGGAGAATTCGCTTCACGCGAACAACCAAACGCCTTTCAACATGTTGAATTCAACAATATAATTAATGTTGAACGATGTTGAATGAAATGTTGAAAGCGTTTGCCAGGCTTTTTTAAATATATAAGTTACTATATTTCGATTGTTGTTTCAATACTGCCAACGCAGTACGCTAGCTACTTTTATATTGTTTACTGTTTTCCAATTGCCAAACTCACATTACATCATATTATTAAAAAAAAACTTCAACAAATTCCAAATATTAATCATACTCTAATCAAAAACCTAATCCTAAACACAAAACTAACCCTCGCCCCAAGAAAACATAAAAGAAAAGATGACGTCATGTCATTTTGAGCGATGGAAACAAGTATTTGCCATTTTCAGGGGGGTAAAGAAACTATTTTCTCAAAGTATAATTTCGCAATAAAGTGATCAAGCCACTTGAAAGTGTCGTAAAAGGTAAATAATACGCTGACAGACTCGCAGCTGGAGGTCGATCACCAAACTGCAACGTTTTAGTTCATATTGAGACTGATGAGACACGTTGACTGTTTTTAAATATAACAGCGAATATATAAAAAGAAGACAGAGGATTTCTTGGCAGATGATGTTTATAATACATGGCCTTGTTCTCTGGCAAAGCGGTGTTTGGTTTTCCTGAGGGCAAATTGAAGACTGTTATCTACTTATCTTCATCTTTCGTCAGATACCTGGCCAGTGAAATCTGATTCTGTGGAAACCAGGTAAGTGATCTGGGGCAATGTTGTGATTACCAATGAACTCTTTATAAATCAAGTGAGTTTATATATCTCACTAACTTATTAAATCTATTTGTTTGCCAAACTCGCTGCATGATTTATTCAACCGCCGTCAACATTTATTATTCATGATAGCAGTATTTCTAACATTTTTAACTTCCGCATACTAGCGCTGTCAAATAAGCTATAGATCTGTACGAAAACCAACTGGTGTTTCCTGGCTATCAATGATTACAGTAATATTTAACTTATATCAACGCTATATGTCCTTGCTGTATATTTGCTATAATAATCCTGAAACGAAAGTGGATAGACCTTATGTTTACCATCTGGGGTCTTGTCGAAAATTTCATGGCAGTCAGACTTTGAAATGAATTGAATATGGATCTGCGGAATCGTAATGCCAAATCATTTCAGAATATCATACCAAATAATGTTAATATTAACTTATACTAACTTGTAATTAGTTAATACTACACACTACTATAGATCAAGATGGCTGCTTCATTTGTTGACATAGTCGCTGGGTTTTGGAAATCTTTTTGCCGATCTATTCTAAATTGAATGAAGAAAGAATTAATGGTCAAAGGAAATTCCGCTTATTGAAATGTTTTGGCAGTTTGACACGTTTGAAATTCCCTGTTGTAACTCTAGTCAAATTGAATCAAAGATTGTAGTGTAGTTGTTTATATTTTGGTTAATTTATAATTGATACTTTGTGTATATTTAACAAATTTTTCTCAGGGTTACATCATGACCCTTAGGGTCTTTTTTGGGCATCATTATACCTTAGATTGAGTCTGGCATTTTTACATATTTTTCATTGACAGTTATGTTTATTATCTTTGTCTTTAAAATTATCAGCATAGTTTATTGATGAGCCAGGAATAAATCAATTGGGTCATTCCAGAAAAGATCCATACCTCCCCACAGAGGAAATTTGTGCCATCCAGGGAGGGGAGGGGAGTAAATCTATTTCTGATAATACATGTAGTAAAATGTACTAGGACATCCGAAGGGGGGAGGGGGTCAACTTCACATTTCCTCTGTGGGGGAGGTGTGGATGTTTTCTGGAATGAGCCATTATTCTTTGTATTTAAATAGATCAGCATAGTTTATTGATGAGGCAGGAATAAATTAATTGTGATTAATTCAACCTTTAATTAATTCCATAGGAGTTGGAAGACGTGGTGTGTGTGTGTGTGTGTGTGTGTGTGTGTGGTGGTGGTGGTGGTGGGGGGGGGGGGGGGGTCACTTGGGGTGCAGAGGAAAACTTGGCTAAAATACAGATTGATAGTTTGAACTAAATAACAGTAATCAGACAAAAGTTGTGCAACAAACTTTGACTTTGAATTGACTATATTTGTTGGCTAAATTGGCTCTCAATGGACAATATTCTATCAGTCTTTTTTTACTACAATTAACCTTTTCCCCAAGGCTTCTTGGTTGGAGACTTTGCATAGGAGAGGTATGTGTCTTGAAAGCCCAGTTGGAATGAGGTTAGCTGGCACAAAACAAAAAAATATTGGTTTGTTGACCCTACCTATAGTTTTTGGGCAGCAAAATGTTTTATCATAAAAAGGGCACTTTTCTGTTTCAAAAAGGGCACTTCAGAAAAAGTTGGGGGGGGGGGGGGGAGACACATCCCCACCCCCCAGTTCCTACACCACTGATGTCAATCCTAATATTTTTATTGAATTTCTGAGTAGCATGCATGAGCCTGAGCTGCAGCATGATTTGCAAATTTGGATAGCAACCTAGTCATGTGCTCAAAATTACCTTAAAAATAGATGTCTACCAGTCCATATTGGTTTGGGAAGAATATTATAATTGCCATGCCTGGACACTGTATAAAAAACCCTACTCCAAACCCAAGTATTCTGTTTCTTTTTGACCTTATTTAATTTGTTTAAAGTGTATATGAAGCGAAAATTAAGTTTGTCTGATTTGAAAGAACTCTTAAAATAATGGGGGATATCAATTTACAGCTTTTTCATATTTTACTTAGTTCTTGAGATATTTAGACTTATGTGATATTCAAATGAGATAACTTATGGTTCGTTTTTTTCTAATTAACATATTCGAAAATCGCGAATATTTTTACGATTATTGAACAAAATCACTTGAAACTTTGCATATTGCTACAGTTCATGCAACTAAACATGAAAGACAAGTTTCAAGTGATTTTGATCAATAATCTTAAAAATATTCACGATTTTCGAATATGTTAATTAGAAAAAAACGAACCATAAGTTATCTCATTTGCATATCACATAAGTCTAAATATCTCAAGAACTAAGTAAAATATGAAAAAGCTGTAAATTGATATTCCCCATTATTTTAAGAGTTCTTTCAAATAAGACAAACTTAATTTTAGTTTCATATACACTTTAACACATCAATGGACAAGTTGGGCAGGGGTGTAGGAACTGAGGGGCATATGGGGCATGTGCCCCCTCCCCCACTTTGTCATAAAGTGTCCTTTTTGCCCTTTTTATGATAAAACATGTGTTTTAAGTGTCCTTTTGAAGTCCAACCCTCTCAACAAAGTGCCCTTTTGAAGCTGTTCCCACTGGAGCTGGGTGTCATTTCTTTTTTTTTTTTTTAAATTTTAGTTTTTAACTTTGAACAAGATGGACAGTGTAATCCGGTATCTTCTATGTTTTTGGTATCTTATTGTTTCACTTCAACTAAGCAGCTCAAAAGAAGGTAGACAAGTATATTGTGTTTGCTTTAAACAATTAATTTTTCTTTCAGAAATGTACTAGATGTGACGTCGTACAATGGAAAATAAAATTAATGTGTGAGAATTAACTTCTATAGTAGCTTTGTAATTGTTTATTCCTGATTTTTTCGCATGCATTTCTTAGTAATGACTTTAAAACATAATCAACGAATTTCTGTTTTGGTTGCTCTGTGGTTGTGGGCTAACGCTTGACCCTAATTCTAACTCAAATCCTCAGTAAAATTCCTTAAACTTCCTAAACCTAACGAGTCCTTCGCCAGGACCAATTGGTTTATTTGAAATGTGATCGCTATAAACATTTAAAAAACACGTTTGGATGAAACGCGATCGCGCTTTAGTGAAATGTCATTGTGTTTTCTAAAAAGTTAGTGTATTAAAAGCGCACAGTCTTGGACTACGATCGGTGTTAACTTTTTCTATCTCCAACTCCGATTTCAGATAATTAAATGTTTCACTTAACAAATAGAAAATCGCTTGCGTGTCTCTGTACTGTGATACAAACACGAATGACGTGATTTCAACTGGAAAAAATGCCTAGTGGAAACACGAGGCGAAGCCGAGTGTTTTCACACATTTTTTCCGGTTGAAATTGCGTCATTCGTGTTTGTATCACAGTACAGAGTCACAAAAGCGATTTTCTATTTGTTTTATAAAATAACTAACCGTTTTACGAGGTAAAAAACCAAGGAGAAGCCACCAAAGTGACCGAGACTCAGCTGACGAATGATGGCGTAATCAAATAAATACGCCAGTGATTACGTGAGATTTAACCAAACAGAGCATGCGTTGTACAATATAAAATGAAAATGACGTCAAACGTGTCTCTGTACTCTGAGTGAAAATGGCTCTCGTCCAATCAGAGCGTGTGTAGCATACCTGTTATTTTATAATACCTTTTATAAAATAACAGGTATGCTACGCACGCTCTGATTGGATGAGAGCCATTTTCACTCAGAGTACAGAGACACGTTTGACGTCATTTTCATTTTATATTGTACAACGCATGCTCTGTTTGGTTAAATCTCACGTAATCACTGGCGTATTTATTTGATTACGCCATCATTCGTCAGCTGGGTCTCGGTCACTTTGGTGGCTTCTCCTTGTTTTTTTACCTCGTAAAACGGTTAGTTATTTTATAAAACAAATAGAAAATCGCTTTTGTGACTCTGTACTGTGATACAAACACGAATGACGCAATTTCAACCGGAAGAAATGTGTGAAAACACTCGGCTTCGCCTCGTGTTTCCACTAGGCATTTTTTCCGGTTGAAATCACGTCATTCGTGTTTGTATCACAGTACAGAGACACGCAAGCGATTTTCTATTTGTTAAATATCACATCACACAATGTACGCAACATACTGTACTGATCTGTCTCACAACGTACTAGAATAGCCAGTCAAGCGTAGCGGTATCATTCTTATAACCAGTAGTGTGTAACATACAGCAATCGATCTCCCAGCCTGCATAGCGTAATTAATCTCACAGCGCATCGTAACTTGTCTCATGGCAAATTGGTTTTACAACGTTACATAGCCTAATCCGCCGCCGGCCTCGCAACGTTAAGTTCATTTTATGCTGCGTGATAGACATGCGTATAGCGCAAGGTGTATCGCGCGAAGATGTACCACCACCCTATGTACACTACCCCCTTTCGCTGGCATCTTTGTTCACAAGTAGCACGGGGGGGGGGGGGGGGGGGATGCTGTTTAGAAGGAAATTGGAGATTGGAGAACATGCACAAACATTTACGATATTTTTGTCACGCGCGGTTTTGCAGGCCATTTTTAAAGCATAAATTGCATGATTTACGTAGCTCGCAGCGTAGCGAAAAAAGTTTCTTTGTTATTAATTACTCCATAATAACGCATTTCACTCTCAAATTAATCGTCGAATCAAACGTCTACATTAGCGTCACGTGCCAGTTCAATATTTTACAATGTTTTGGGGCAGCAACCTTTGGACAGGTGCACAAGGTATATTTAATTAATTCTTTGAACGTTTTCATGGCGATAAAGTAATATAAATAAGTTTTGTGGAAACACCACGTAAAATATTTCTTTGCTAAGCTTTCGGCCTGCTGACTCAGGCCTTCATCAGAGCGATGACAATAAGTTGTTGGCTCACGTCATTTATAAACTAAGCAACTGATCAATTAATTCACGTAATACACTGATTTATAAATGACGTGAGCCAACAACTTGTTGTCATTGCTCTGATGAAGGCCTGAGTCAACAGGCCGAAAGCTTAGCAAAGAAATATTTTACGTGGTGTTTCCACAAAACGCATTTATATTGTAAGGTATATTTACTTGTCAATTGCTCGATTATTTGTGCGATATAATAAATAAAACACCTATTGGATTCATCTTATAGATTTAACAACTTTATTGGATATTAGCAAAAGTAAATACAACAATAATAAGACTAAGTTATAAGATAAAGAAAATGTTAAAAGAAAACGAGGAAAATAGTGTACCCAATAGGGAGAAGGCGCAAACGGGACACGAAGATCTATGCGAGGCGCCCCCCTAAAAATCATAATCAACAAAAACGAACTACAAAGAAAGAAAATAAAAAACAACCACCACCACCACCACCACCAACAACAACAACAACAACAACAGCAACAACAAGTCAACAACAACAACAACAACAACAACAACAACAACAACAACAACAACAACAACAACAACAACAACAACAACAACAACAACAACAACAACAACAACAACAACAACAACAACAACAACAAACTAACGCTGCGACGCGTCATCTTTGTCCGATCGATATGGAAAATATTTAAGTCTCAAATGTTAATATTTAGCTCGACCTTAATATTTTGACCTTCGACTTAAATATTTTGCCATATCGGGCTAAGATGACTCCAATAAGTTATACAGTCGTTGGCATCTAAGCGTGTACACCGCTCAACAAAACATGTTCTAAATTTAAGCCAAAGTTAACCCTTTTGAAATCAACACCATGGGATTGGCGAGACATGATTGGCTAAGGGCACATTCACGTGACAATAATGTATTGGTTAGAATGTATCGAATGAAAACCTAATACGTTCCCAAGGTAAACATTTAACTTTGACATTGGCATAAGGTAAACATTTAACTTTGACATGTGTACACGCTTAGATGCCAACGACTGTAGTATACCATAGTACAAACATATAAGTAACTTTTAGAATTATCAGGTGATAAAACATTTTGACCATGGTCATGGTGCGTGGAAATAGTTGTATTCATTGGTGTATAATGAAATAGACGCCGAAAAAGATATATATCTTTAATGTGAATGAGGCAACATCGAGGAAAAAGGGTTGCAACTGAAGATTCATATCGAGAAAGTTAAGACCCAGTTAAACAAACACTTTTTGTTCAGTGGCTAGCACTTCATGGACGTGTATCATACACTCTATCCTACACTCTATGGACGTGTAATGTACAATTGTCTAAAATTTGCTGGGACATATTGCTATTATACAATAAATTTCTATTTTAACGCGACTAACGCCCACCCGTCAAGGCGAACCCCCATGAGGTAAAGCGATTTGAAACTGTTAACGCTGATTGATTGATTGATTGATCGATCGATCGATTGATTGATTGATTGATTGATTGATTGATTGATTGATTGATTGATTGATTGATTGATTGATTGACTAGTTTAAGTTTTAAAATTTTAGGTTTTAAAGCCTTGGTTTTCCAGTTTACAGTGGACTCAAACTGAAAACCAAATATTTATATTACATGTATATATGCTCGGTTTCATGCATGTTTTAAAAATTAATGTTTCTTTTCACTTGTTTTAGCAATTATTAAAGATGATGTTATGAAAGAGTGGTTTGGTACATCTTATAAAATAAAAGGTTTTGGTCAACAGGCAAGTCCAATTTTCTTTTGGAAGATCGTCAATATTTCCTTGCATTTTGTTTCAATTTTCTCCAGTTCTTTTTTATGCATAACAACATTTTGCAACATGCAATTAATTTTAAGCAATGTATATCTTTCGTAATTTATCAGTTTGTCATAGAAATTATAATCTTGCAGTTGTGGGTATTTTTACTGTATATATTGACTTGTAGTTCTGTGAAACCTTTAGTGGAATGACCTTCCAAGTTATTCCGACACTTGTAGCACTGGACAAGATGCAGATTTCTGGCTTATTTCAGTTCATGTTGAGCTTACTGAAACATTTGCTGACTTGATGTATGTTGACGTGGAGGCTGAACTAACCGGCATGTGCCTTAAAGGTGGGAAAACGCAATGCTACTCAGACTACTTTGAAGTTTACGTTTACCGTGGGCAAGATCAACTAAATATTCCTGCAGGGAAAGTTAAATTAAGCTTTCTTCTAGCTAACTTTTTCCCTGTCTACAACATAACAAACAAAACATCACCAGCGGCATTAAACAAAAGACAAAATCAAACTTTTACTTTCCTTCTAAATAAAACAAAAGACGTGACTTTTGGAATAAGATCGAGAGGAGCATGTGGAAAGATATACAGGATGAAAATGTATTATTATTACTGTGGAGAAATATTTATTAACAGTATAAAGTTTGAAAATACAACCTCTCCAGCCAATGGATCTAAACAAGTGTTTGGTAATTGTTCATTGAATTCGCTGCCATCAAACAATGAAACAAATGTTTATGGATATTGTCACAGCAATGGAAGCTGGAGTATAAATGATCAAATCAAATGTCTTTGCATTGCAGGACATGAACCTAACAAAAAACGTGGATGTTCACGTAAGTAACATTATCTATAAAGCGATGTTTTTAGTTATATGAGTTGAACATTAAAAGAACACAAGTGGGGAAATGGTTTTCTATACTGACCTATATATTGTAGTTATTTTTCGGCGAAGGAAATAGGAAGTAGGGTTATTTGGATAATAACCGCTGTCGGGTGCTTTGGATTGAATACCAATATGCAATTTTCAGATTATGTTATGCCAGTAGAATGTAAGTTTCAGTTTACAGAAGTTTCAACCGAAATTGTGTATAAAACTTTGAAGGATATGAAATCAAGCAAAGCAGCTGGAGCTGATAATATTTCGGCTAAACTGCTGAAAGAGTCAGTCAATGTTGTTTTGCCATTCCTTACTAAAATATTTAACTTATCTTTACGCGAAGGTATCTTCCCAGATGACTGGAAAAGTGCCCGAGTTTCTCCAATATATAAATTAGGAGATAAGGAAGAATGCGGGAATTATCGTCATATCTCAGTGTTATCTGTCGTATCAAAACTATTTGAGAAGTTGGTATATAAACAAATTTATGCCTACTTAGATAAAAATAATGTTCTTTCTTGTTTTCAATCGGGTTTTAGGAAAGGTCACTCCACTTGCACATCTTTATTAAATACAACTAACACTTCAACATGGATCGAGGCTTGATAAATGGAGTCATTTTTCTTGACTTAAAGAAAGCCTTTGATACAGTTGACCATCAAATACTAATTAAAAAAATTAGAATTATACGGTATTAAAGATAATTGTCTGCGATGGTTTCTTTCCTATTTGGGTAACCGTACCCAGGTTTGTAAAGTGGGTAATATATGTTCTTCTAAAAGGTATATAAAAACTGGTGTGCCTCAGGGATCCAATCTTGGTCCATTACTATTCCTGCTTTATATAAACGACTTGCCAAATTGTTTGAACGAATCGATGCCTGCCATGTTTGCTGATGATAAGATATTCAAATTAAATTAAATAACGAATTGGAAAATGTACGTCATTGGTTGTTGGCAAACAAGTTATCACTGAATGTAGGAAAAACGGAGTATATGATTATAGGGTCTCAACAAAGATTATCACAAATAGTGTCAGACACTAAAATTTCAATTGGCTCACAAACTATTAATCGTGTGACTCACACAAAAACGTTAGGGGTTTTAGTAGATGAAAATATATCCTGGAGGAATCATATTGACGTTACATGTAAAAAGATTTCAAAAGCAATCGGATTACTCAGAAGAGTTAAAAACGTTATCAGCATTGAAAGTCTAAAACGTTTATACCAGGCATTAGTATTACCACATTTTGACTATTGCTCCATAGTTTGGGATAACTGCTCAAACAATTTAAAAGACCGAGTACAAAAACTTCAAAATAAAGCCGGTCGTGTAATAACAGGCGAAAGCTGTTATGTGTCAGCTACAAATACCCGAACAAAACTCGGGTGGAAAGATTTACAAACAAGAAGAGACGAACAAACGACACATCTTGTCAAGAAAATAATAGCTGGAAAGTCAAACTTAGGCAATTTATCTAATTTGTTCTCCATGATTAACCGAGACTGTTATGACTTAAGAAGTAATAACTGCATGCTTTTGTTACCAAAACCAAACGCAAATGCCATGAAAAAAAGTTTCGGTTATAAATGGCTTACCTAGTGATGAAAAGACTTATGAGAATAGAGAATAATGATTGTTTTTATACTCTTGAAACTTTTTATATAATCACATTTTTAACTGTAAATATAATTTTTAGTAAATATTATTGTATTAGTTTAGGTAGTTTTTAATGTTTGTAGCGCATGTAATTGTTATTTTATTAAGCACACGGCCCTTTGAAAAACAACTGTAATTTAGTTGAATAGGCTACCGTGTATAAATATTTTTAAATAAATAAATAAATAAATAAATAAATGGATAAATAACTAATCAAATTTAAAGTAGGAAGTTCTTACACAAAAGTCGTCAAATGAATTGGCCAGCCAACCAACCTACCAGTGGCGAAGCCAAGCATAGCAACTGATCATGCTATGCAAATTTTAACTAATCAGCATATTTTGAAATCTAGTGAAATATACTGTAAATCTGGCATTTATCACGAAATAAAAATGCAACAAATTAGACATTATAGCAATCTTACTAAGTGAAAAACTTCCAACAAAATAAGAGTTGGTGGATTATTTAAATTAATTTGCATAGCATGCATGACCAGTTGCCATAGTTAGCTTCGCTACTGCAACCAACCAAGCAATCAACCAACCAATTAACTGAATTACCAAACCAACCAATTTACGACCAACCAACTTACGTACCTATTTAGCAACCAATCAAGCTACAAACCAACCCACTTACTATCCAACGTACCAACTAACACGCCAACCACTACCAACCTACCTTAAGCTACAAACGAACCTAACCCACCAACCAATCTACAATCCGAGAATAATTCATTGGGACATTAAAACATCCATTAGCTTCGTTCTTCCCCCCCCCCCCCCCCCCCCCCAAATCAATGTTGATTTCCAGGTGACACTTCTGAGTCCTAGCAAACAAAATTTAGGTCGCAACCTTGATCGGAGGGAGAAGGGGAGGGCGCATTTTAAAGATAAATCGCGTGCGCACAGAAGTCACCTGACATACGCTGTGTCCCAATGTAATTTTTCTACGATTGTAGCTATGGGTTTACTATATGTAAATCATGCAGTGTTGTTCTTGCGATCAAACCTTTTTTTCCTTCTTTTTTTTTCAGCTTGTCCTACAGATCACTTCAACCCCAATATTTCCAACTCTAATTGTGCTAAATGTCCTTCAAACACTAACAGCATCAACAATAAAACTAGTTGTGAATGTAAAGATGGTTATTACAGGTTTCAAAATTCTTCAACGCTACCTTGTCATGGTAAGTACGTTGGTTTAATTTGTTCATCTGCAGTCATACATTTCGCTTTACAACATACGGCTCATTAGGGGAGCACGGTTGTCGTGTGCTGTTAGCGCGCTGCCTCTCACCGAAAGTTAAACCCGGTTAGACGGGGTTAGTACTTGGATGGGTGACCGTCTGGGAATAACCCCGTTCTCGAGCTTGGAACTAATGTGAGTAGAGTTTAGTTGGTCTCTCCTGTGCTTCGAGGGTTTTTCGGCGGGTTCTCCGGTTTTCCTCCCTCCATAAAATCAACACCTACATCTGGTACTTGGGGTATTTCGTCGTGTTTGACCACCAGTTGGTATAAGCAATAAAGTTATTAAATCATCAGTACAGCTTGGAACGAGTATATATTTATATGGGAAGCGGGTACAAAACCATTACTTGACCTCATAAGTGAAAATTAGTCGCTTTGACGACCAGTTTGCTGCAACAACCGAGCTACAAAGTTACCTTACATAAAAGACTAATGGTTTAACATCACTTGACTTTCTTTTATAGGTCTTGTTCAGTTGTTCGGCAAACCAACTGTTAGCTATGGCGACGGTGTTGGTAATGTCACTATACGATGGAATGAGGCGAGTTCAAGTAATAGCTTAAAAGAACAGATCTTGTATGACGTGGAATGTTATTCTTGTGAGAAAAAGCTATGCAATGGCTCTTGTGTCGGTGAAGACTACAGCCCTCATCAGTTTAATTTAAATCAGACATCTGTTGTCGTTTCTAACCTAACGCCTGGTATGTATGTATTCAGAATCTATCCTAAAAATAGTCTGAACAACGTGGTTGGCAAGGAGAAATGGAACTTTTCCACAACTGACTTTGTAAATGTAATTAAACCAAGTAAGTTGTTTGTATGCAGCCACAAGAACAACAACAGCAACAACAACAGCAACAACAGCAACAACACCACCACCACCACCACCAACAACAACAACAACACCAACAACAACACCGCCGCCGCCAACAACAACACCAACAACACCAACAACACCAACAACAACAACAACAACAACAACAACAACAACAACAACAACAACAACAACAACAACAACAACAACAACAACAACAACAACAACAACAACAACAACAACAACAACAACAACAACAACAACAACAACAACAACAAAAACAACAACAACAACAACAACAACACCAACACCACCAACAACAACACCGCCGCCAAGAACAAAATGTACACCACAAAGAATAACAACACCAGCAGCAGTAACAACAACAACAACAACAACAACAACAACAACAACAACAACAACAACAACAACAACAACAACAACAACAACAACAACAACAACAACAACAACAACAACAACAACAACAACAACAACAACAACAACAACAACAACAACAACAACAACAAAAACAATTACGATGACGACATTTCATTTGATATGATGTCATTACTAACCTACAGTGCTGACAATAAAAACATTTCTGAAGATTTGAATTTTGTGAAGTAAACGGCAATGTTTTATTCGTGCACTCCAACTAAGCTATCACAACAATGTACTCTCTTGTTTTCTCGTTCTTCTACTAAAGAAATAATACATATGTACTTTGTTTCATACTCAGCTAAGCCGACGACAATGAAACCAGAGAAAACAAAGGCAGCTAAGAAAATCAAAACTTTGCATTTCATTATTATTGGCGTGGTTGCTTTTGTATTGCTAATCGTGATATTGCTCTTGGTCATTTTCCTTGTGAGAAGGTATTTATTATGTATGTATGTGTTGTGTTGCGTTGCGTTGCGTTGCGTTGCGTTGCGTTGCGTTGCGCTGCGCTGCGCTGTTGTGTTGTGTTGTGTTGTGTTGTGTTGTGTTGTGTTGTGTTGTGTTGCGTTGCGTTGCGTTGCGTTGCGTTGCGTTGCGTTGCGTTGCGTTGCGTTGTGTTGCGTTGCGTTGTGTTGTGTTGTGTTGTGTTGTGTCTTGCGTTGCGTTGTGCTGTTTCGTGTCGTGTTGTGTATTCTTCCCTCGATTTTTGAATATTGATAAAATATTTATGAATTTTAAGTGTAATTGAGATAGTTGTACTAATATTTCTTTCTTGTTTTTACAGAAGAAGGAAAGAAAAGATGGCACCAACTGGAGGATTTTCAAATCGTGGAGGTTCGTTTCTGATGATGATGTCGTAGAACGACGATATCTAAACACGTTAACAGTTGACAGCCGCAATCTTGGCCCCATTTGATTTTAAATAAATATTTTAATAAATATTATATAATTTTAATGCCAACTATTAATTCTGACTGATAAAACGCGATTTGTACCCTGGGAGCCACATTAAGAAATATTTTTTGCCAGTAGGAATTCGTTTTTGTCCTCTTATGTTCTGTTATTTTTTGTTACAGTACCTTGAGTTCTCGGGGGGTGTTGGTGGCACAGTGATTAGCGCACGTGCCTTTCACCTCTGCGATCCGGGTTCGATTCCTGCTCTCAGCAGTTATCTTATGTGAAAATTTCACATTGGCCGCATGTGAGAAGAGTGCTTCCAGTTTGACACTACCAAACACCTCAGGTTTCCTCCTGGTACTCCGGTTTCCTCCTGTACAGTTGTAATTACGCTGGACCACTAGGGAGGACAGTTTAGATATGACTGATAGAGTTATCCAGTATAAATAAAGTTAAATAAAAGTACTATGCTGCGTCGGCAGAGCTGAAACAACAATCGAAATATGTAGTAAGGTTAGATATACTGCCGAAACAGAGAACGTAAGAGTCTAACGTTTCGAGCGAAGTCCCTTTGTCAGAAAGAAACCTTTTTTTAGTTCTCTTCTGTTATCTTTTTAGTTGAATTGCCAAGTGTTCGCCATCGAGATTATGTTGATCCTACGATTTACGACAGCCCTGAAGATGCAGTTTGCGAATTTGCAAAGGAACTTGAACCGTCCGTGCTTTTCTTGGAAATGTTGATTGGCGGAGGTAAACGACAATAAAGATGGTGTTATTCTACAGTGCTTTAACGTAAAGTGAAGGAGACAGACAGACATAAAATAAAGCTTACAGAGATTACATTGTTTTCTTTTTTTGAAGGTGAGTTTGGAGATGTTTATAAAGGGGAAATGACAAAGCCAGATAAGAGCAAGATTCCTGTTGCAGTAAAAACGTTGAAGGTACGCGTCTATCTATCTATCTATCTGTCTGTCGGTCTGTCTGTCTGTCTGTCTGTCTGTCTGTCTGTCTGTCTGTCTGTCTGTCTGTCTGTCTGTCTGTCTGTCTGTCTGTCTGTCTGTCTGTCTGTCTGTCTGTCTGTCTGTCTGTCTGTCTGTCTGTCTGTCTGTCTGTCTGTCTGTCTGTCTGTCTGTCTGTCTGTCTGTCTGTCTGTCTGTCTGTCTGTCTGTCTGTCTGTCTGTCTGTCTGTCTGTCTGTCTATTTTTTTTTAATTTTAGAACGATGCAACGCTTAAGAGCGAGAAAGACTTTTTGTTAGAGGCTTCTGCTATGGGTCAGTTTGATGACCCCAATGTCGTCCGACTTGAAGGCGTTGTCACAAAATGTATGTGCTTAACCTATTTATCAATGTTATTACTGTGTCTGGATCATTTCTGATGTTACCAGATATTTACAAATAATAGTTGTTGTTGTTGTTGTTTTATTCTTTGCCTACGCAGCACTCTTCATTTTTACACTGTGTTTTGTTTTTCTGAAGCAAAACCTCGCATGATTGTAATAGAATTTATGGCCAACGGTTCTTTGGAGAACTTTCTTAAGGTAATGCATTGAATTTGTAGCGGTTTTTAACTCATTCACGTCTTTGGAATTTTCCTACAGTATGACGAGTAAAATCGTCTGGCGAGAGTATAATACATAATGAACCAGGCATATATAGGCGAACCTAACAAATGTTCTCACTTAAAGTGCCTATGAAACGAAAATTAAGTTTGTCTTATTTGAAAGAACACTTAATGACAAAATAACATCTTTTGAAGTTTTTCGTTTCCTTGCTTCGTTCTTGAGATATTTCAGTTTGTTTGATATGCAAATTAAACATTTTGACGTCACATATGCATAATGACTTATCGAAAAAAGTTATATATCTTTGCCTATTATCAAACCAAATTAATTTGTTGAATGCGCGCGAGGTGAGAACGCGCAAAAGAGAATGCGCGCAGAGGCAAAAACGCGGAAAGGGAAATGCGCGCAGAGGCAAAAACGCGCGAAGGAGAATGTGTGCCGAGGCAAAAACGCGGAAAGGGAAATGTGCGCAGAGGGAAAGATGCGCGAAGGAAAATGTGCGCAGAGGCAAAAACGCGGAAAGGGAAATGTGCGCAGAGGGAAAGATGCGCGAAGGAAAATGTGCGCAGAGGCAAAACCGCTGAAAGGAAAATGTGCGCAGAGGCAAAGACGCGCGAAGGAGAATGTGCGCAGAGGCAAAAACGTGGAAAGGGAAATGCGCGCAGAGGCAAAAACGCGCGAAGGAGAATGTGTGCAGAGGCAAAAACGCGCGAAGGAGAATGTGCGCAGAGGCAAAGACGCGGAAAGGGAAATGTGCGCAGAGGCAAAGACGCGCGAAGGGGAATGCGTGCAAGAATTTTTTGAAATCGATATTTATTTACAGAGTGGCGAAGGCAAGCTAACACAATTACAATTGATTGGTATGGCAAAAGGAATAGCTTCAGGAATGAAATATTTAGCAGGAATAAAATTTGTACATAGAGTAAGTTGATTTGCTGGTTATTGATTGATTAGTTAGTTGACTGGTTGATTCACTGGTTGGTTGACTGGTTGGTTGGTTGGTTGGTTGTTTGTTTGGTTGGTTGGCTTTGTTGGTTGGTTGGTTGGTTGGTTGGTTGGTTGGTTGGTTGGTTGGTTGGTTGGTTGGTTGGTTGGTTGGTTTTGTTAGTTGGTTGGCTGGTTGGTTGGTTGGTTGGTTGGTTGGTTGGTTGGTTGGTTGTTTGTTTGTTTGTTTGTTTGTTTGTTTGTTTGTTTGTTTGTTTGTTTGTTTGTTTGTTTGTTTGTTTGTTTGGTTGGTTGGTTGGTTGGTTGGTTGGTTGGTTGGTTGGTTGGTTGGATGGTTGGTTGCCTGGCTATTGAGATTGGCTGGCTGGCTGGTTAATTAGTTGGTTGGTTGGTTGGTTGATCGGTCGGTTGGTTGGCTGGTTGGTTGGTTGGTTGGTTGGTTGGTTGGTTGGTTGGTTGGTTGGTTGGTTGGTTGGTTGGTTGGTAGGCTGGCCGCTGGCTTATTCAATCAACTAACTTACGTCTTTGCCTTTCTATTATTAGGATTTGGCTGCTCGTAACATTTTGGTCAATGACAATCTGTTGTGTAAAGTTTCTGATTTTGGTCTTTCTCGTGAACTTGAAGGAACTGATTCGTCCCGTGGAGAGTACTCGACTTCTGTAAGTGTGTTTTATCGCAATAATATCTCAATATTATATACAAAATGAAATTAAAAGTGTGTTTTGAATGTGATGTATTAATAATTCACGAAGGACGTTAGTACCATGTCAGTGTCTTTATATGCATTGTATGTGCTAGAGACACGCTTGCCGTTTTCAATAAATTTCTGGCAGGATCTTACTGTTCACAGACAGGCGTGGACTGGCCTATAGGGATCCTGTGCTTGTGTGGCCCCCTGCTTATCTGAAGTAAGTTCCCTTAAGCGGGTAAACTAAAATAATTTTTTTGGTATAAAAATGCTTAGTTTATAAATCTGAGTACAAGTTCCTCAGCTATAGAGATGGCTGCCTGAGTATTGACCCCGACCCTGGAACATTTCAATCCTGAGTAAGTGGGGGCCCACTAATATAATCGCTGGTATGTAATATGTCTATTAACTGTTATGTGGTGTTAACATGAAGTACGCCAAAAATAAAAAAGTAATGATTCTACTTTATAGAAATATTCCTTAAAAATGATGAGAAACTCTGTTAAAAAATGGGATTTCTGACCTTTATATTTTGCTCAAAATTGTCCTCAAAATGCGGGAAATGCTGTTTCAGAGACCCAAAATTCAAAAAAATTCCCCCGGACCCCCCTAGAAATGTGATGGTGGGGCCCCTCCAGTGGTCATTTCCCGGCCTGTTCGCACAAGGTCAATCTTCAAAATTTTTACGCCAATGAAGTTACGAAATGGTTTGTCTTAGCTATCTCTCTGTGTCTTTATACCTTAAAGTGCTTATGAAATTAAATTTTTGCTGATTTCTTTATTTCATAATGTAAAAATTTGGAAATCGCTGATATTGCTACATATGCTCACTTTTTTTTACGTGTTTAGAAAGTGCTGTGCTTCTGTACTTCCATGTGTCTTTTCATATTTTTATCATTTGTTCCTTCCTACTTTCCTTCCTTCCTTCCTTCCTTCCTTCCTTCCTTCCTTCCTTCCTTCCTTCCTTCCTTCCTTCCTTCCTTCCTTCCTTCCTTCCTTCCTTCCTTCCTTCCTTCCTTCCTTCCTTCCTTCCTTCCTTCCTTCCTTCCTTCCTTCCTTCCTTCCTTCCTTCCTTCCTTCCTTCCTTCCTTCCTTCCTTCCTTCCTTTCTTCCGTCCGTCCGTCCGTCCGTCCTTCCTTCCTTCCTTCCTTCCTTCCTTCCTTCCTTCCTTCCTTCCTTCCTTCCTTCCTTCCTTCCTTCCTTCCTTCCTTCCTTCCTTCCTTCCTTCCTTCCTTCCTTCCTTCCTTCCTTCCTTTCTTCCGTCCGTCCGTCCGTCCGTCCGTCCGTCCGTCCGTCCGTCCGTCCTTCCTTCCTTCCTTCCTTCCTTCCTTCCTTCCTTCCTTCCTTCCTTCCTTCCTTCCTTCCTTCCTTCCTTCCTTCCTTCCTTCCTTCCTTCCTTCCTCCCTCCTGTAACAATACTTGTGACGTCAGAAGGTGGATCATTGATGTGGCCGCGTTGTTTTGTGTTGACGTTTCGTGGCCCTGGCTATCAACTTTGAACTGAAAAAAATAAAGTGTTTTCCAAAGAATATCAGAATTTCTATATTTTTATATTATCAAATAATATAAAAAACAAAAATTTCATTTCATAACCACTTTAATAAAACACCCCTGCTTGTTTATTAAACACTACATATATTTCTCAAACTCATTAATAATTCGGGAGTTAATTAGCCAATCAGAGAAAAATATTTGGTCATGTGTATAAGTTTTGAAACCCGGTAAAGGTCGCGCTAACTGAATTTGTAATTAAGAAATCAGATAATAAACGTCACTAACAAAGAACCGTTTATTACCACATTTCTTAATTATAAATTCAACGTGAAACCATTGTCTGATCCAATATGCACCAATTTTATAGTCCCTCTGCTATAACTGACGATTGAGCGATCGAGAAGCTATTTCATAAACTCGTGTATCGTGTTTTACCAGGGTTTCAAACAGTCGAGAACAACAAAAATCACTCGGCCTATTACCTCGTAATTTCCAATGTTCTCTCGTGTTTGTAAAACATTCGAAAACAATAAAAATTACTCGGCTTGCTCATGTTTTACAAACACTCGAGAACAATGAAAATTACTAAAGGCTTCTTAACCGAGTTCGAGGACTCGGTACGGGAAAGTATTCGCCTGAGGTTTTCGTACAGACCGAGCGACGAAGGAGCGAGATTTGTGCGATAAAACCGAGGGCAAATACTTTCCCGTACAGACGGAGAAAACGAGGTTAATAAGCCTTTTATTATATGACTTTTGGTTTGTTTTCTTATCTGTTTTTAGTTCTACGTTTGTCTTGATCAGATGTCGCTGTTCACCTTAGTTCTTTCTTTTGAGCTTGTTCGTTTCGCTTCATGTTTACACCTGTTAGACTTTTATTTTTCGCGCTTTTAAATAAGAAGTTTTTATAAAAAGAAACACTAATGTTTCAGGACGTATTATTGTTCAAAATTTTCCAACGAATATATCTAATTCGCTTTTATTTTCATTCAAATCAACTCAGTAAGTTTCCCGCCAAAACTTGCAGGCCATTAAAAATGACGTAATGCCCTCTCACAGTGCCGAGAGGGATTACGGCTTTTTCCGGACCTCTCAGCAACCAATCAGCGTGCGCCGTTTGGCGTAATGACCCGAAAACTAGCTCAGCCATATAATAATCGGTTATAACGGCCTCGTGATTTCCATTGTTCTCCCGTGCTTGTAACCCCTGGTAAAACACTCCCACTCGTCTATGAAATTAACGGTAAGGTAATTTGAACAATATTGTGTAGGATTAAGCTCAGTGACAGGGGCATGAATAACAGGGTCAGGCTTTCGTTTGTTCACACACCGAAAAAGCGTCGTTGTTTAGTTGTTTTCGTGTTGACTATGTGGTTATTGTCGTTGTTGTTATTTATATTTTGGGCCCGCAGTAATTGGCAACTAGCTGTTGCGGTAACCCTGCCAAATTATTTACTGTGTATATTGTTATTGTTATTATTGACAAAGTTATTAAATAAGTAAATAAAATATTACTTCCGCTATAGTTTGCATTATTTATGGAGTTTCTCATCATGTAGGGAGGTAAAATACCAGTCCGTTGGACGGCTCCAGAAGCGATCAAATATCGTAAATTTTCAACCGCCAGTGACGTGTGGAGTTATGGCATCTTGTTGTGGGAGATTATGTCATTTGCTGAAAGACCTTACTGGGACTGGGGCAATTATAAGGTAAGTAGATACAAGTTCTGGTTCTTCCACCTTACTGTTACACAAAAGCTCCCGTACCCAGTTGGCATTTTCCGATTGTTTCTGGTGTTACTATAAATCTCGCATTTGCCCAACATACCTGATACATATTTGTAGTTATGTTATTTGTGTTTATGTTATTTGTGTTAATTTGGAATGTGTTTCTTGACTTGATTGACTTAGGTTTTAGAGCAATTGGACGAAGGTTATCGACTTCCTCCTCCGCTGGTACGTCCGTATACTATTGTCCTTCCTTCCTTTCTTCCTTCCTTCCTTCCTTCCTTCCTTCCTTCCTTCCTTCCTTCCTTCCTTCCTTCCTCCCTTCCTTCCTTCCTTCCTTCCTTCCTTCCTTCCTTCCTTGCTTGCTTGCTTCCTTCCTTCCTTCCTTCCTTCCTTCCTTCCTTCCTTCCTTCCTTTCCTTCCTTCCTTCCTTCCTTCCTTCCTTCCTTCCTTCCTTTTTACCTTCCTTCCTTCCTTCCTTCCTTCCTTCCTTCCTTCCTTCCTTCCTTCCTTCCTTCCTTCCTTCCTTCCTTCCTTCCTTCCTTCCTTCCTTCCTTCCTTCCTTCCTTCCTTCCTTCCTTCCTTGCTTCCTTGCTTCCTTGCTTCCTTGCTTCCTTCTTCCTTGCTTCCTTGCTTCCTTCCTTCCTTGCTTCCTTCCTTCCTTGCTTGTTTGCTTGCTTGCTTGCTTGCTTGCTTGCTTGCTTGCTTGCTTGCTTGCTTGCTTGCTTGCTTGCTTGCTTGCTTGCTTGCTTGCTTGCTTGCTTGCTTGCTTGCTTGCTTGCTTGCTTGCTTGCTTGCTTGCTTGCTTGCTTGCTTGCTTGCTTGCTTGCTTGCTTGCTTGCTTGCTTGCTTCCTTCCTTCCTTCCTTCCTTCCTTCCTTCCTTCCTTCCTTCCTTCCTTCCTTCCTTCCTTCCTCCCTTCCTCCCTTCCTCCCTTCCTCCCTCGCTCGCTCGCTCGCTCGCTCGCTCGCTCGCTTCCTTCCTTCCCCCTTTCCCTCCTTTCCTCTTTGATTTCTTCCATTTACTAATCCACTAATATTCAATTTTTATTCAGAATTGTCCCAAAGGTGTTCATATGCTCATGCTGCAATGCTGGAAACTAATCCGCCAAGAGCGACCGACCTTTTCAGAAATTGATTTGATCGTAGAGAACTGGATTCGATCGCCAGAGACCATGGACGATGAACTTGACTTTTCATTAACCTTGAGAAAATGGTTGGAATCGTTAAAAATGGGAAACTATTCATCAAATTTCACCAATGCTGGATATAGAAAAGCATCTCAGATTCTTGACTTAAAGGATGAAGATTTAAAATTACTTGGGATCTCTTTGGTTGGTCATCGACATAAAATCCTGAAAAGCATTGACTCCTTGCCAGTAACAACGAGAACAACATCGCTGGCGATCTGAAGCTTCACTCTGGTGATATAGTCCAGCTAAACAGGTTTTGTTAGTCTCGGTCCCAGTCCACTGTTCTGGGTTCCTGGATAGACCAACACCGCTGCCAAACGTTTGCGCATGCGTGAATTCGCTGAGTAAACATTGCAAGAGAAGTGGGAACTAGCCGTGGCGAGAACAACCAGACAGTGAAGACCAAGTAAGACTCGACTATTCATTTGTGTTTTAAAAAAGGGTAAAGAAAATTACGAAGGAGTAAATTCAGAATATGTTACAATATTGACAAAGGAGCCATGTACAAATTACCTACCTTATCTTTTTGGTAGTATGCTTATAATTTTAACTTTTGTGTCGGACTCTTGGCAAAGAGTCCGAGGGGGGAGGGAGGGAGGGAGGGATGGAGGGAAGTTAGGTAGGAAGGAAGGAAGGAAGGAAGGAAGGAAGGAAGGAAGGAAGGAAGGAAGGAAGGAAGGAAGGAAGGAAGGAAGGAAGGAAGGAAGGAAGGAAGGAAGGAAGGAAGGAAGGAAGGAAGGAAGGAAGGAAGGAACGAACGAACGAACGAACGAACGAACGAACGAACGAACGAACGAACGAACGAACGAACGAACGAACGAACGAACGAACGAACGAACGAACGAACGAACGAACGAACGAACGAACGAACGAACGAACGAATGAATGAATGAATGACTTCAATGAGTGAATGAATAAATAATGAATGACTTTATTTAAGTGGCCATCTATTTAGCTATGTTACAGCTTATTTGGGAGAACTATTTATACATGTTAAAATCAGAATTGTAATAAATATATTGAAATACCAGAATCTTTCTATTTTTTCACATAAATTTAACTATTTAAAACTAAATATCATATATGTAACAGTGTTTCCTGAAATATTACAGTAAAAAATGTAAGTTTCGTTGAATATGCAACACAATTTCTGCAGTTGTTGTCACGTCAAATTCATGTCTCTAATATTTCTTTTGAAAGATCCTAATCTGGCGCTTTGTTTCTATCAACCATTGCAGCAACTGCTGACTGGTGAATATCGATTACTTGTTACCAGGCCCCGCATCACACGTCGATCAGCTTTCCATTCCGGTTACGTTTCTATCTTCTTTGTTTAGTTTGGAACCATAATATCTTAAATAATTTTTCTGCATTTCATTGTATTGTAATTTGTGGTATGTTGTAGCTGTTTAGCTTCTCAGTGTTTTGAGTCGAAACTATGAGATAGACCATTTTACATGACTTGCTAGTTGCTTCCTTTAGCTACGTGATTGGTTTAATTAATGTGAATATGAATTCGGTCTGAACTCTACTGTAGCAGGCTGAAGCTTCTTCACTCGAGGACATATTTAGTTTCGCTTCATGAATTTTATTTCCGTTCACACGGCCTACAAGTCAAGCTGGTTTGTAAGACGGTTTTTGAAATGCACTTGACTACATCCTCGGGGGAGAGGATATTACTATATATGGACTGTACTGACGTGCCGCTTGTCGGGTGGTCGACGTCTAAGTCTGTAACAGGGTATATTAACCCTTTATCGCCCAACGATGTCTTTGTAATGTTTACAACACGAGCGGCCGTGTTGTACTGAATATACAATCACGAGCCGAAGGCGAGTGATTGTATATTCAGTACAACAAGGACGCGAGTGTTGTAAACAACTTGTGAAATGAATAAATAGTAAAAATCCCTTTGGGATATTGAGATGCTAATTTGCTAATTAGTTACAAGCACTAGTGGTTTTATCGGAAGAGTATACATCCACTAGTGGTTGTAACTAATTAGCATCATTGGTTTTAGTTTGTATGGGGTTTACAGGGGTATACATGTGACGTAATTTCTGAAATTGGATTGGCTGCAAAACTCATGAATTAGTAATGAATTTCACAAAGTATTTTACTCTGGCTAACGCCAGACGATTTTACTCGTCAATGGAGTGACTACTGGGCGATAAAGGGTATAGGCAGTGTTGAAATAACAATCGAAATATAGTAAGGTTTGATATACTGGCCAAAACAGAGAACGTAGCACTCTAACATTTCGAGCGAAGGCCTTCGACAAAGAGAAACGTAAAGAGTGATACATTTTCAGCGCTAGTTATTTGGTCGGTGGTCATAGTAACATTTTTGGCTACTTTATCTCGCTGCAAGTCTTCTGCGATGACTGGAATACAGGCCATAGAGTCGACCTTAACCCTTTAACAATCGGACATTTTTGTCCCTACTTATCTATACTCTGGCTAACGCCAGATGATTTACTTGTCAACTGGGTACCTCTGCAGAAACCTGTCTGTTAAAGGGTTAAGTTTAGGGCCGTGACCGTTTTGCCATGGTGGTTGTGGTGGTGATGGTGAAGATGATGGTGGTGATGGTGAAGATGATGGTGATGATGGTAGTGATGATGGTGGTGATGGTAGTGATGATGGTAGTGATGACGGTAGTGATGATGGTAGTGGTGATGGTAGTGATGATGGTAGTGATAGTAGTGATGATGGTGGTGATGATGGTGAAGATGATAGTGGTAGTGATAGTAGTGATGATGGTGGTGATGATGGTGAAGATGATGGTGGTGATGGTAGTGATAGTAGTAATAGTAGTGATGATGATTGTGATCATGGTGAAGATGGTGTGGTGGTGGTAGTGATAGTAGTGATGATGGTGCTGGTGATGATGAAGATGATGGTAGTGATGATGGTGGTGATAGTAGTGGTGATGATGGTGATGATGGTGAAGAAGGTGATGGTGGTGGTGATAGTAGTGATGATAGTGATGATGGTGTTGAACGAAAATTTGAACATGTTTGAACATGTTCAAATTTCGTTCAACTCGGGGTGGCCAAACGCCTTTCAACATGTTGAATTCAACAATATAATTAATGTTGAACGATGTTGAATGAAATGTTGAAAGCGTTTGGCCAGGCCTTTTTAAATATATAAGTTACTATATTTCGCTAGCTGCCAAATTCATATTACGTCATATTATTAAAAAGAATCTTCAACAAATTCCAAATATTAATCATACTCTAATCAAAAACCTAATCCTAAACACAAAACTAACCCTCACCCCAAGAAAACATAAATCCTAACTCCAAAAAAAAGAAAATAGGAAAAGAAAAGATGACGTCATGTCATTTTGAGCGATGGAAACAAGTATTTGCCATTTTCAGGGTTGACCGGCTACAGTATATAATTTCGCAATAAAGTGATCAAGCCACTCGAAAGTATCGTAAAAGGTAAATAATGCTGAGTGCTGACAGACACGCAGCTGGAGGTCGATCACCAAACTGCAACGTTTTAGTTCATATTGAGACACTTTGACTGTTTTTAAGTATAACAGCGAATATACACAAAGACGACAGAGGATTTCTTGGCAGATGATGTTTATAATAGATGGCCTTGTTCTCTGGCAAAGCGGTGTTTGGTTTTCCTGAGGGCGAATTGAAGACTGTTATCTTTCATCTTTCGTCAGATACCTGGCCAGTGAAATCTGATTCTGTGGAAGCCAGGTAAGTGATCTGGGGCAATGTTGTGATTACCAATGAACTCTTTATAAATCAAGTGAGTTTATATATCTCACTAACTTATTAAATCTATTTGTTTGCCAAACTCACTGCAAGATTTATTCACCGCCGTCAAGACTTATTATTCATGATAGCAGTATTTCTAACATTTTTAACTTCCGCATACTAGCGCTGTCAAATAAGCTATAAATCTGTACGAAAACCAACTGGTGTTTCCTGGCTATCAGTGATTACAGTAATATTTAGCTTATATCAACGCTATATGTCCTTGCTGTATATTTGCTATAGTAATTCTGAAACGAAAGTGGATAGACCTTATGTTTACCATCTGGGCAGTGGGCAGGCTCTTGTTGAAAAGCGATAGTTTGAACTTTCAACTGCATTCATAGCAGTTGGACTTTTAAATTAATTGAATATGGATCCGCGGAATCGTTGTTAATATTAACTTATACTAACTTGTAATTAGTTAATACTACACTATAGTCTATAGATCAGATGGCTGCTTCATTTGTTGACATAGTCGTTAGGTTTTGGAAATCGTTCTGCCGATCTATTCTAAATTGAATGAAGAAAGAATTAATGGTCAAAGGAAATTCCGCTTTTGAAATGTTTTGGCAGTTTGACACGTTTGAAATTCCCTGTGGTAACTCTAGTCAAATTGAATCAAAGATTGTAGTGTAGTTGTTTATATTTTGGTTTATTTATAATTGATACTTTGTGTATATTTAACAAATCTTTCTCAGGGTTACATCATGACCCTTAGGGTCTCTTGTGGGCATCTTTATACCTTAGATTGAGTCTGGCATTTTTACATATTTTTCATTGACAGTTATGTTTATTATCTTTGTCTTTAAAATTATCAGCATAGTTTATTGATGAGCCAGGAATAAATTAATTGGGTCATTCCAGAAAAGATCCATACCTCCCACAGAGGAAATTTGTGCCATCCAGGGAGGGGAGGGGGGGGGGGGTAAATCTACTTCTGATAATAGTAAAATGTACTAGGACATCCGAAGGGGGGAGGGGGTCAGCTTCACATTTCCTCTGTGGGGGAGGTGTGGATGTTTTCTGGAATGACCCATTATTCTTTGTATTTAATTGATCAGCACAGTTTATTGATGAGCCAGGAATAAATTAATTGTGATTAATTCAACCTTTAATTAATTCCATAGGAGTTGGAAGACATGGTGTGTGTGTGTGTGGGGGGGGGGGGGGGGGTCACTTGGGGTGCAGAGGGAAAATTGGCTAAAATACAGATTGATAGTTTGAACTAAATAACAGTAATTTAGACAAAAGTTGTGCAACAAACTTTGGCTTTGAATTGACTATATTTATTGGTTTTGGCTCTCAATAGACAATATATTCTATCAGTCTTTTTTTACTACAATTAACCTTTTCCCCGAGGCTTCTTTGTTGGAGACTTTGCATAGGAGAAGTATGTGTCTTGAAAGCCCTTGCAATGAGGTTAGCTGCCACAAAACAAACAAATATTGGTTTCTTGACCCTGCCTAGTTTTTGGGCAGCAAAATGTTTTATCATAAAAAAGGGCACTTTTCTGTTGCAAAAAGGGGGGGGGGAGAGGCAAAGGCCCACCCCCCAGTTCCTACACCACTGATGTCAATCCTAATATTTTTATTGAATTTCTGAGTAGCATGCATGAGCCTGAGTTGCAGCATGATTTGCATCTTGGGATAGCAACCTAGTCATGTGCTCAAAACTACCTTCACCCTAAATCCTTAGAACATGCTATGTAATCGTGTGAAATGCCCAATATCATTTATAATATACCCAATTCTCCTGGCATTACCACCTTATTATATATACAGAACTCGCGATCAAGCTCTCGGCAACGGCCTCCATGGCTCGGTGGTCAGAGCATTGCACTAGAATCGCGAGGTCGTGGGTTCAATTCCTGCCGGAGGGCCTGTGTAGTTGCATTTTTTGCAACTGCTCCCGGTTTGGTCTTAAAATGTATATATTCTATACTCGAATTTTCCTTCACCCTAAATCCTTAGAACATGCTATGTAATCGTGTGAAATGCCCAATATCATTTATAATATACCTTAAAAATAGATGTGCTACCAGTCCATATTGGTTTGGAAAGAATATTATAATTGCCATGCCTGACACTATATAAAAAAACCCTACTCCAAACCCAAGTATTCTGTTTCTTTTTGACCTTATTTAATTTGTTTAACACATCAATGGACACGTTGGGCAGGTGTGTAGGATTACCGAGGGGCATAGGGGGCATGTGCCCCCTTCCCCACTTTGCCATAAAGTGCCATTTTACCCTTTTTATGATAAAACATGTGTTTCAAGTGTTTGAAGTCCTACTCCCTGAACAAAGTGCCCTTTTGAAGCTGTTCCCCTCCAAGATTTAACTTGCTTCCTTACGCCACTGGAGCTGGGTGTCATTTCTTAATTTTTTTTAAAACTATTTTTAGTTTTCAACTTTGAACAAGATGGACAGTGTAATCCGGTATCTTATATGTTTATGGTATCTTATTGTTTCACTTCAACTAAGCAGCTCAAAAGAAGGTAGACAAGTATATTGTGTTTGCTTTAAACAGTTAATTTTTCTTTCAGAAATGTACTAGATG
>OZ036006.1:4741233-4746233 GCA_964035015.1 Corallium rubrum
CAATTATTAAAGATGATGTTATGAGGAATTGGTTTGGTAACGCTTATGTAATACATGGTACTGGTGAGCTGGTGAGTCCAATTGTATTTTGCAAGGTTCTCAATATATCTTTACATCTTGTTTTAATTTCTTCTTTATACTCGTTTATTTTATTTGTTTAATTGTTTGTTTGTTTGTTTTCTTTTCTGTTTGCTTTTAATTTATAATGTTGATCTTTTTGTTGGCTGTTAATTGATATTTCATGCTATCTATTTGTCTGTAAAAGAGCCGGAAACAAAGTTGAAACTAAAAATTAAAATTAGAAATTGTGCTTGTAACCAAGTGTTATAATGCTTTTCAAAGAGGCTTCGGAAAGAATTGAAACAGTTAGCAAAGATTTTTTGCGGAAACACGCATCATGTGGATGTATAATGACGTTCTGAGACAACATCTCTGTTTTGCTTTTGTATAACCTGCGCATCACTGCATGTATAGATAAATTTAAAGGTCAACAAACTAACTATAATGCTAGCTAAAATCCTAGTTGGTCAAGTATAGCTCAAAATTACCAACTATTGATTATTCCAACAATGAGAAGAAAAATATGCTATTTTGTGGTGGGTTGATATAGGTCTATATAAAGGAGTAACAATGTTGCAAAACATTTAAGATTCTGTTTTCTTGAATTTAATTGAGGTAAAATTCTATTTTTGTGATGTGCTGACAGGTTAAGGTTTTAGTTTATTTCGTGACCTATACAAAGTGCTATTTTAGCTGGTATGTTTTGCGTGATTTATCCGTCTTTATAAAATAAGGTGTCCTCTGCGCACGCTCTGATTGGTTGGTGAATGACGTAAAATGGCGTAGAATGGCGTCAGCTGGCCGGAAAAGCGCGCCAAATTCCTAAACTTTTTCAAAATTCCTAAATTCGGCTATCGCCTCGTGCCTCTACTCAACTTCTTTCGTGTTCAAATGACGTCAAACGTGCCTTTATAAGAGTACATATGCACGGAGCCTTTATGTTTTATTTGTTAAATAAAACTTATATATCTTGCAATTTTGGACATTCCTGGTGCACTGATTGACTTGGTGCTTTGTGAAACCTTTAGTGGGGAAAAAGCAGTGATGAAGCTGGTCCAACTTATTCCGAAACATGCGGTACTGGACGAGATGCAGATTTCTGGTTTATCACAGATCATGTTTATCTCAATGAAACATTTGCTGACTTGATGTATGTTGATGTCGAGGCTGAACTGACCTTGTGCAGAGATGGTAGAGTGCCATGCTACTTCAACAGAAATTATTTCGAGATTTACATTTACCGTGGGCAAGATTCGCCAGTTATTCCTTACAGTCAAAATGATAAAATAGCAACCCAAAGGTTTCTTCTCGATCACTTTTCTCCTGTCTACAACATAACAAACAAAACATCACCAGCGGCATTAAACAAAAGACAAAATCAAACTTTTACTTTCCTCCAAAATAAAACAAAAGGTGTGACTTTCGGAATAAGATCAAGAGGAGCATTTGGGACAATATACAGGATGAAAATGTATTATTATTACTGCGAAGAGAGATCTATTAACGGTATAAAGTTTGAAAACACAATCTCTCCAGTCAATGGATCTAAACAAGTGCTTGGTAATTGTTCATTGAACTCACTGCCATCAAACAATGAAACAAATCTTTATGGATATTGTCACAGCAATGGAAGCTGGAGTATAAACGATCAAATCAAATGTCTTTGCATTGCAGGACATGAACCTAACAAAAAACTTGGATGTTCACGTAAGTAACATTATCTAAAGCGATTTTGAATAATTATTGTGGGACAGTGAACTCGAGTGGAGAATAACAATAAGATGTTACTTCAAGTGATGAACCATACCGGTGCCACAGGAAATTCGCCCCCCCCCCTGTAAATTCCCCCCCCCCTCCCCATGGGGGGAGGGGGCGAATTTCCTAGGAATATCGCCCCCCTTTAGGAATTTCGCCCCCCTCGATTTCGATTTAAATTCAAAACATGACAAGAACATTGTTTAGTAAATTTAATATCTTATAAAAATTATACTAGTTGATTATATAGCTCAGTGGGTTAGCTTAGTCCTTTTAGCTGGTGGTGGAGTGCACGAAGGGCAAAGCCACTCACTCTCCGTAGGATGGCATTGTACACATTTTAGGTGGAACCATTCCCCGCAAAGATCACACGAAACCATATCGTCGTACTCTTCTGGAAGCTTGCATGTGCAGAGGGTCTCAACTGTGGTGCGGTGTGCGGTGTGCTGTGTGCTGTGTGCTGCGTTGCGTTGCGTTGCGTTGCGTTGCGTTGCGTTGCGTTGCGTTGCGTTGCGTTGCGTTGCGTTGCGTTGCGTTGCGTTGCGCTGCGCTGTGTCGTGTTGTGCTGTGTCGCGTTGCGTCGCGTCGCGTTGCGTTGCGTTGCGTTGCGTTGCGTTGCGTTGCGTTGCGTTGCGTTGCGTTGCGTTGCGTTGCGTTGCGTTGCGTTGCGTTGCGTTGCGTTGCGCTGTGTCGTGTTGTGTTGTGCTATCGCGTCGCGTTGCGTTGCGTTGCGTTGCGTTGCGCCGTGTCGTGTTGTGCTGTGTCGCGTTGTGTCGCGTCGCGTTGCGTTGCGTTGCGTTGCGTTGCGTTGCGTTGCGTTGCGTTGCGTTGCGTTGCGTTGCGTTGCGTTGCGTTGCGTTGCGTTGCGTTGTGTTGTGTTGTGTTGTGTTGTGTTGTGTCGTGCTGTATCGTGCTGTGTCGCGTTGCATTGTGTTGTGTTGTGTTGTGTTGTGTTGTGTTGTGTTGTGTCGTGTCGTGTCGTGTCGTGTCGTGTCGTGTCGTGTCGTGTCGTGTCGTGTCGTGTCGTGTCGTGTCGTGTCGTGTCGTGTCGTGTCGTGTCGTGTCGTGTCGTGTCGTGTCGTGTCGTGTCGTGTCGTGTCGTGTCGTGTCGTGTCGTGTCGTGTCGTGTCGTGTCGTGTCGTGTCGTGTCGTGTCGTGTCGTGTCGTGTCGTGTCGTGTCGTGTCGTGTCGTGTCGTGTCGTGTCGTGTCGTGTCGTGTCGTGTCGTGTTGTGTTGTGTTGTGTTGTGTCGTGTCGTGTCGTGTTGTGTCGCGTTGTGTTGTGTTGTGTTGTGTTGTGTTGTGTTGTGTTGTGTTGTGTTGTGTTGTGTTGTGTTGTGTTGTGTTGTGTTGTGTTGTGTTGTGTTGTGTTGTGTTGTGTTGTGTTGTGTTGTGTCGTGTTGTGTCGTGCTGTGTCGCGTTGCGTTGCGTTGCGTTGCGTTGCGTTGCGTTGCGTTGCGTTGCGTTGCGTTGCGTTGCGTTGCGTTGCGTTGCGTTGCGTTGCGTTGCGTTGCGTTGCGTTGCGTTGCGTTGCGTTGCGTTGCGTTGCGTTGCGTTGCGTTGCGTTGCGTTGCGTTGCGTTGCGTTGCGTTGCGTTGCGTTGCGTTGCGTTGCGTTGCGTTGCGTTGCGTTGCGTTGCGTTGCGTTGCGTTGCGTTGCGTTGCGTTGCGTTGCGTTGCGTTGCGTTGCGTTGCGTTGCGTTGTGTTGTGTATTCTTCCTTCGATTTTTGAATATTGATAAAATATTTATGAGTTTTAAGTGTAATTGAGAAAGTTGTACTAATATTTCTCTCTTGTTTTTACAGAAGAAGGAAAGAAAAGATGGCACCAACTGAAGGATTTTCAAATCGTGGAGGTACGTTCCTGATGTCGTAGAACGACGATATCTAAACCACGTTAACAGTTGACAGCCGCAATCTTGGCCCCATTTCATTTTAAATAAATATTTTAATAAAAGAATAAAAATTTTAATAAATAATACTAATTTACATACTCATGTAAATTTTTAAATTACTCTTATACTTACTACTTAACTCTTGATTTGTAAATAATATAATTTTGTTCATGTTCATATACACGCCCATCATGAAACCAGCTTTTGCGGATGATGTAAGCGTGGTTAAATAAAATTATTCTCTTCTCTTCTCTTCTATAGCCACATTAAGAATATTTTTTGCCAGTTGGAATTCGTTTTTTTCCTCTTATGTTCTTATTATTTTCTCTTACACTATCTTGAGTTCTCGGGGGGTGTTGGTGGCACAGTGATTAGCGCACGTGCCTTTCACCTCTGCGCTCCGGGTTCGATTTCTGCTCTCAGCAGTTATCTTATGTGAAAATTTCACATTGGCCTCATGTGAGAAGAGTGCTTCCAGTTTGACTCTGCCAAACACCACACGTTTCCTCCGGGTACTCCAGTTTCCTCCTGTACAGTTGTAATAATTATTCTGGACCACTAGGGAGAACAGTTTAGATATGACTGATAGAGTTATCCAGTATAAATAAAGTTAAGTAAAACTAGTGTGCTGCCTAGGCAGTGTAGAAACAACAATCGAAATATGTAGTAAGGTTAGATATACTGCCGAAACAGAGAGCGTAGGAGTCTAACGTTTCGAGCGAAGGCCTTTTGTCAGAAAGAAGCCTTTTTTTTAGTTCTCTTCTGTTATCTTTTTAGTTGAATTGCCAAGTGTTCGCCATCGAGATTATGTTGATCCTACGATTTACGACAGCCCTGAAGACGCAGTTTGCGAATTTGCAAAGGAACTTGAACCGTCCGTGCTTTTCTTGGAAATGTTGGTTGGCGGAGGTAAACGACAATAAAAAGATGGTGTTATTCTACAGTGCTTTAACGTAAAGTGAAGGAGATAGACAGACATAAAATAAACCTTACAGAGATTACATTGTTTTCTTTTTTTGAAGGTGAGTTTGGAGACGTTTATAAAGGGGAAATGACAAAGCCAGATAAGAGCAAGATTCCTGTTGCAGTAAAAACGTTGAAGGTACGCGTCTGTCTGTCTGTCTGTCTGTCTGTCTGTCTGTCTGTCTGTCTGTCTGTCTGTCTGTCTGTCTGTCTGTCTGTCTGTCTGTCTGTCTGTCTGTCTGTCTGTCTGTCTGTCTGTCTGTCTGTCTGTATTTTTTAAATTTTAGAACGATGCAACGCTTAAGAGCGAGAAAGACTTTTTGTTAGAGG
>OZ036006.1:4748733-4781233 GCA_964035015.1 Corallium rubrum
TGGCTGGCTTATTCAATCAACTAACTTATGTCTTTGCCTTTCTATTATTAGGATTTGGCTGCTCGTAACATTTTGGTCAATGACAATCTGTTGTGTAAAGTTTCTGATTTTGGTCTTTCTCGTGAACTTGAAGGAACTGATTCGTCCCGTGGAGAGTACTCTACTTCTGTAAGTGTGTTATGTCGCAATAATATCTCAATATTATATACAAAATGAAATTAAAAGTGTGTTTTGAATGTGCTGTAATTAATAATTCACGAAGGACGTTAGTACCATGTCAGTGTCTTTATATGCATTACATGTGCTAGAGACACGCTTGCCATTTTCAATAAATTTCTGACTGGATCTTACTGTTCACAGACAGGCGTGGACTGGCCTATAGGGATCCTGTCCTTGTGTGGGCCCCTGCTTATCTGAAGTAAGTTCCCTTAAGCGGGTAAACTAAAATAATTTTTTTGGTACAAAAATGCTTAGTTTGTCAATCTGAGTACAAGTGCCTCGGCTATAGAGATGGTTGCCTGAGTATTGACCCCGACCCCGGAACATTTCAATCCTGAGTAAGTGGGGGCCCACTAATATAATCGCTGGTATGCAATATGTCTATTAACTGTTATGTGGTGTTAACATGAAGTACGCCAAAAATAATTATTCTACTTTATAGAAATATTTCTTAAAAATGACGAGAAACTCTGTTAAAAAATGGGATTTTAGACCTTTATATTTTGCTCAAAATTGTCCTCAAAATGCGGGAAATGCTGTTTCAGAGACCCAAAATTCAAAAAAATTCCGTGGGGGCATGCCCCTGGACCCCCCCTAGAAATGTGATGGTGGGCCCCTCCAGTGGCCATTTCCCGGTAAATATTTTAAGTCCAGTCCGCGCCTATTCGCACAAGGTCAATCTTCAAAGTTTTTACGAGAGGTTGCAAACACTCGAGAACAACAAAAACCACTCGGCCTATTACCTAGTAATTTCCAATATTCTCTTGTGTTTGTAAAACATTCGAAAACAATAAAAATCACTCGGCTTGCTCATGTTTTACAAACACTCGAAAACAATGAAAATTACTAAAGGCTTTTTAACCGAGTTCGAGGTCTGTGCGGGAAAGTATTCGCCTGAGGTTTTCGTACAGACCGAGCGACGAAGGAGCGAGGTTTGTGCGATAAAACCGAGGGCAAATACTTTCCCGTGCAGACCGAGAAAATGAGGTTAATAAGCCTTTTATTATATGGATTTTGGTTTGTTTTCTTATCTGTTTTTAGTTCTACGTTTGTCTTGATCAGATGTCGCTGTTCACCTTAGTTCTTTCTTTTTAGCTTGTTCGTTTTGCTTCGTGTTTACACCCGTTAGGCTTTTATTTTTCGCGCTTTTAAATAAGAAGTTTTTTTAAAAAGAAACACTAATGTTTCAGGACGTATTATTGTTCAAAATTTTCCAACGAATATATCTAATTCGCTTTTATTTTCATTCAAATCAACTCAGTAATTTTTCCGCCAAAACATGCAGGCCATTATTAAAAATGACGTAATGCCCTCTCACAGTGCCGAGAAGGCATTACGGCTTTTTCCGGACCTCTCAGCAAGCAATCAGCGTGCGCCGTTTGGCGTAATGACCCGAAAACAAGCGCAGCCATATAATAATCGGTTATAACGGCCTCGTGATTTTCATTGTCCTCCCGTGCTTGTAACCCCTGGTAAAACACTCCCACTCGTCAATGAAATATTACTTCCGCTATAGTTTGCATTATTTATGGAGTTTCTCACCATGTAGGGAGGTAAAATACCAGTCCGTTGGACGGCTCCAGAAGCGATCAAATATCGTAAATTTTCAACCGCCAGTGACGTGTGGAGTTATGGTATCTTGTTGTGGGAGATTATGTCATTTGCTGAAAGACCTTACTGGGACTGGGGCAATTATCAGGTAAGTAGAAACAAGTTCTGGTTCTTCCACCTTACCGTTACACAAAAGCTCCCGTACCCAGTTGGCATTTTCCGATCGTTTCTGGTGTTACTATAAATCTCGCATTTGGCCAACATACCTGATACATATTTGTAGTTATGTTATTTGTGTTTATGTTATTTGTGTTAATTTGGAATGTGTTTCTTGACTTGATTGACTTAGCTTTTAGAGCAATTGGACGAAGGTTATCGACTTCCTCCTCCGCTGGTACGTCCGTATACTATTGTCCTTCCTTCCTTTCTTCCTTCCTTCCTTCCTTCCTTCCTTCCTTCCTTCCTTCCTTCCTTCCTTCCTTCCTTCCTTCCTTCCTTCCTTCCTTCCTTCCTTCCTTTTTACCTTCCTTCCTTCCTTCCTTCCTTCCTTCCTTCCTTCCTTCCTTCCTTCCTTCCTTCCTTCCTTCCTTCCTTCCTTCCTTCCTTCCTTCCTTCCTTCCTTCCTTCCTTCCTTCCTTCCTTCCTTCCTTGCTTCCTTGCTTCCTTGCTTCCTTGCTTCCTTGCATCCTTGCTTCCTTGCTTCCTTGCTTCCTTGCTTCCTTGCTTCCTTGCTTCCTTCCTTCCTTCCTTGCTTCCTTGCTTCCTTGCTTGCTTGCTTGCTTGCTTGCTTGCTTGCTTGCTTGCTTGCTTGCTTGCTTGCTTGCTTGCTTGCTTGCTTGCTTGCTTGCTTGCTTGCTTGCTTGCTTGCTTGCTTGCTTGCTTGCTTGCTTGCTTGCTTGCTTGCTTGCTTGCTTGCTTGCTTGCTTGCTTGCTTGCTTGCTTGCTTGCTTGCTTGCTTGCTTGCTTGCTTGCTTGCTTGCTTGCTTGCTTGCTTGCTTGCTTGCTTGCTTGCTTGCTTGCTTGCTTGCTTGCTTGCTTGCTTGCTTGCTTGCTTGCTTGCTTGCTTCCTTCCTTCCTCCCTTCCTCCCTTCCTCCCTCCCTCGCTCGCTCGCTCGCTTGCTTCCTTCCTTCCTTCCCCCTTTCCCTCCTTTCCTCTTTGATTTCTTCCATTTACTAATCCACTAATATTCAATTTTTATTCAGAATTGTCCCAAAGGTGTTCATATGCTCATGCTGCAATGCTGGAAACTAACCCGCCAAGAGCGACCGACCTTTTCAGAAATTGATTTGATCGTAGCGAACTGGATTCGATCGCCAGAGACCATGGACGATGAACTTGACTTTTCATTAACCTTGAGAAAATGGTTGGAATCGTTAAAAATGGGAAACTATTCATCAAATTTCACCAATGCTGGATATAGAAAAGCATCTCAGATTCTTGACTTAAAGGATGAAGATTTAAAATTACTTGGGATCTCTTTGGTTGGTCATCGACATAAAATCCTGAAAAACATTGACTCCTTGCCAGTAACAACGAGAACAACATCGCTGGGGATCTGAAGCTTCACTCTGGTAATATAGTCTAGCTAAACAGGTTTTGTTATTCTCGGGCCCAGTCCACTGTTCTGGGTTCCTGGATAGACCAACACCGCTGCCAAACGTTTGCGCATGCGTGAATTCGCTGAGTAAACATTGCAAGAGAAGTGGGAACTAGCCGTGGCGACAACAACCAGACAGTGAAGACTAAGTAAGACTCGACTATTCATTTGTGTTTTAAAAAAGGGTAAAGAAAATTACGAAGGAGTAAATTCAGAATATGTTACAATATTGACAAGGAAGCCATGCACAAATTACCTACCTTATCTTTTTGGTAGTATGCTTATAATTTTAACTTTTGTGTCGGACTCTTGGCAAAGAGTCCGAGGGGGGGAGGGAGGGAGGGAGGGATGGAGGGAAGTTAGGTATGAAGGAAGGAAGGAACGAACGAACGAACGAACGAACGAACGAACGAACGAACGAACGAACGAACGAACGAACGAACGAACGAACGAACGAACGAACGAACGAACGAACGAACGAACGAACGAACGAACGAACGAACGAACGAACGAACGAACGAACGAACGAACGAACGAACGAACGAACGAACGAACGGATGAATGAATGAATGAATGAATGAATGAATGAATGAATGAATGAATGAATGAATGAATGAATGAATGAATGAATGAATGAATGAATGACTTCAATAAGTGAATGAATAACTAATGAATGACTTTATTTAAGTGTCCATCTATTTAGCTATGTTACAGCTTATTTGGGAGAACTATTTATACATGTTAAAATCAGAATTGTAATAAATATATTGAAATACCAGAATCTCTCTATTTTTTCGCCTAAATTTAACTATTTAAAACTAAATATCATATATGTAACAATGTTTCCTGAAATACTACAGTAAAAAATGTAAGTTTCGTTGAATATGCAACACAATTTCTGCAGTTGTTGTCACGTCAAATTCATGTCTCTAATATTTCTTTTGAAAGATCCTAATCTGGCGCTTTGTTTCTATCAACCATTGCAACCACTGACTGATGAATATCAATTACTTGTTACCAGGCGCCGCATCACACGTCGATCATATCAGCTTTCCCATTGTGGTTTCTATCTTCTTTGTTTAGTTTGGAACCATAATATCTTAGATAATGTTTTCCGCATTTCATTGTATTGTAATTTGTGGTATGTTGTAGCTGTTTAGTTTCTCAGTGTTTTGAGTCGAAACTATGATAGACCATTTTACATGACTTGCTAGTTGCTTCCTTTAGCTACGTGATTGGTTTAATTAATGTGAATATGAATTCGGTCTGAACTCTACTGTAGCAGACGTCTGAAGCTTCTTGACTCGAGGACATATTTAGTTTCGCTTCATGAATTTTATTTCCGTTCACACGGCCTACAGGTCAAGCTGGTTTGTAAGACGGTTTTTGAAATGCACTAGACTACATCCTCGGGGGAGGGGGTATTACCATATATGGACTGCCTGACGTGCCGCTTGTCGGGGGTGGTCGACGTCTAAGTCTGTAACAGGGTATATATTAACCCTTTATCGCCCAACGATGTCTTTAGTATTTTACTCTGGCTAACGCCAGACGATTTTACTCTGGCTAACGCCAGACGATTTTACTCGTCAATGGAGTGACTACTGGGCGATAAAGGGTATAGGCAGTGTTGAAATAACAATCGAAATATAGTAAAGTTTGATATACTGGCCAAAACAGAGAACGTAGCACTCTAACATTTCGAGCGAAGGCCTTCGACAAAGAGAAACGTAAAGAGTGATACATTTACAGCGCTAGTTATTTGGTCGGTGGTCATAGTAACATTTTTGGCTACTTTATCTCGCTGCAAGTCTTCTGCGATGACTGGAATACAGGCCATAGAGTCGGCCTTAATCCTTTAACAATCGGACATTTTTGTCCCTACTTATCTATACTCTGGATACCTCTGCAGAAACCTGTCTGTTAAAGGGTTAAGTTTAGGGCCGTGACCGTTTTGCCGTGGTGGTTGTGGTGGTGATGGTGAAGATGATGGTGGTGATGGTGAAGATGATGGTGGTGATGGTAGTGATGATGGTGGTGATGATGGTAGTGATGATGGTGGTGATGGTAGTGATAGTAGTGATGATGGTGGTGATGATGGTGAAGATGATGGTGGTGATGGTAGTGATAGTAGTAATAGTAGTGATGATGATTGTGATCATGGTGAAGATGGTGGTGGTGGTGGTAGTGATAGTAGTGATGATGGTGGTGATGATGATGAAGATGATGGTAGTGATGATGGTGGTGATAGTAGTGGTGATGATGGTGAAGAAGGTGATGGTGGTGGTGATAGCACAAGCGGCCCAAGTTCAAGGTGTGTGGTAGCCCGCAGTGCGGGTGTTTTAACGGTAATTTGAAAATATATGTGACTTGACATAAACCCGTAAACAAACGAACGAATTTGTCTTAAATATCAACATTATGTGAATAAAATCTACTAACCTTGTCAATGTGATGTCTTGTCTCGTGTTTTATTCGTCGTCGAGTCGGTTTGCAGCGATTTACAGCGAGTTCTTTTCGACGCCGTTGCTTCCCGTACTTCGGCTGTTAAAGAGTCGCCGAAGTACGGGAAGCAACGGCGTCGAAAAGAACTCGCTGTAAATCGCTGCAAACCAACTCGACGACGAATAAAACATGAGACAAGACATCATATTGACAAGGTTAGTAGATTTTATTCACATAATGTTGATATTTAAGACAAATTCGTTCGTTTGTTTACGGATTTATGTCAAGTCACATATATTTTCAAATTACCGTTAAAACACCCGCACTGCGGGTTACCACACACCTTGAACTTGGGCCGCCTGTGGATAGTGATGATGGTGTTGAACGAAAATTTGGACATGTTTGAACATGTTCAAATTTCGTTCAACTCTGGGTGGCCAAACGCCTTTCAACATGTTGAATTCAACAATATAATTAATGTTGAACGATGTTGAATGAAATGTTGAAAGCGTTTGGCCAGGCCTTTTTAAATATATAAGTTACTATAGTTCGCTAGCTGTCAAATTCATATTACGTCATATTATTAAAAAAAATCTTCAACAAATTCCAAATATTAATCATACTCTAATCAAAAACCTAATCCTAAACACAAAACTAACCCTCACCCCAAAAAAACATAAATCCTAACTCCAAAAAAAAGAAAATAGGAAAAGAAAAGATGACGTCATGTCATTTTGAGCGATGGAAACAAGTATTTGCCATTTTCAGGGTTGACCGGCTACAGTATAATTTCGCAATAAAGTGATCAAGCCACTCGAAAAGTGTCGTAAAAGGTAAATAATGCTGAGTGCTGACCTCCAGACACGCAGCTGGAGGTCGATCACCAAACTGCAACGTTTTAGTTCATATTGAGACACTTTGACTATTTTTGAGTATAACAGCGAGTATACACAAAGAAGACAGAGGATTTCTTGGCAGATGATGTTTATAATAAATGGCCTTGTTCTCTGGCAAAGCGGTGTTTGGTTTTCCTGAGGGCAAATTGAAGACTGTTATCTACTTATCTTCATCTTTCGTCAGATACCTGGCCAGTGAAATCTGATTCTGTGGAAGCCAGGTAAGTGATCTGGGGCAATGTTGTGATTACCAATGAACTCTTTAGAGTTTATAAATCTCACTAACTTATTAAATCTATTTGTTTGCCAAACTCGCTGCATGATTTATTCAACCGCCGTCAACACTTATTATTCATGATAGCAGTATTTCTAACATTTTTAACTTCCGTATACTAGCGCTGTCAAATAAGCTATACATCTGTACGAAAACCAACTGGTGTTTCCTGGCTATCAGTGATTACAGTAATATTTAACTTATATCAACGCTATATGTCCTTGCTGTATATTTGCTATAATAATTCTGAAACGAAAGTGGATAGACCTTATGTTTACCATCTGGGCTCTTGTCGAAAAGCGATAGTTTCAACCGCATTCATGGCAGTCGGACTTTGAAATGAATTGAATATGGATCTGCGGAATCGTTGTTAATATTAACTTATACTAACTTGTAATTAGTTAATACTACACACTGCTATAGTCAAGATGGCTGCTTCATTTGTTGACATAGTCGTTGGGTTTTGGAAACCTTTTTGTTTCGTTCCCCGCAGGAACGAAACTGTTACTGTATTAGCTTTCCATTGACATCACAAAAGAAACTGTCATCACAGATGAAAATCGTCCAATCGTAATGCAGTGTTGTTGACATAACTGTGATCTTATCCAATGAAATCAAAATTCCGCATAAAAAATTTACTTGGAGGCGTGGTTAAACGCCAAAACGAAGTGAAAATATTGCTGATCTAGAGTAATTTGAAGACGTAAACAATCCCGTGTGAAGCGAATCATCAATCTTGTGCTGTAGAAAGTAGGAACTTTCCCCTCGTTGAACTCGAGAATGCATTCGTTATGTATGGCAACTGCGCGTTCCAAAAGGTCAGTCGCACTGTTTCACGCGTGTCTAATAATTTTAAAACATAGCTATTTTATGAACAATGTCAATAGTTTGAGGCTAGAAGTTCGTTATCATTCATTTGTGGCCCATCTAAATGGATTATTCTGATTCGAGAATTAAACTATGACCTATGACGACGAAAATGATGAAAGTCCGTTATTGACCTAATTTATATTGATCCTTTTGGCCTTGGAAATTTATGCATTTGCTATTGGCGATTATTCAATAAATACCGCGGTGTCATAAATAAATCAGCTGCATGAAATTTAAATGCGACGTGCTAGCGTCTCGCAATTTTCCCGAGAAAGCAATTATTTTGGTAACGTTTTATTTTCCTCCTATAGACGGTCAGAAGAGTATTGCTACTGAATAGAAGATTTACGTTGCCAAAATAATTGCGTTCTCACGAAAATCGCGAGACCGCTAGCACGTCACATTTAAATTCAGTCGAATTTATGCGACTGTGAATAACCTGAAACAATCAATAGAGCCTGCCCTCTAGACTGCGGAGGAGAGAGTAATCCGTCATGATCAGACGGTACAACGTCTGAAATGTGTGTTAGTTTTATTAGACGAAGCTTAAATTATTTTTTTGTAGTTTTATTATAATCTTCTCGCTTCAGCATATTTCTAGTTTGTTTATATGCAAAACAAAAATCGTCTAAATTAAATTTGTCGTATGAAACGCAGGCGCGTAGTAAAAATTGTCGCGCCAGCCTGCATGGGGGAAATAATTAGTTGAGCTAAAATTCGTCATTGCTGTTGAAACAGACCCTCATAAACGACTGACCGGAACGAAACAGCTATTTCTTTTAAGAAATAGTTTCTTGTTGCCGATCTATTCTAAATTGGACACGTGCACGAATGAAGAAAGAATTAATGGTCAAAGGAAATTCCGCTTATTGAAATGTTTTGGCCGTTTGACACGTTTGAAATTCCTTGTTGTAACTCTAGTCAAATTGAATCAAAGATTGATACTTTGTGTATATTTAACAAATTATTCTCAGGGTTACATCATAACCCTTAGGGTCTGTTGTGGTCATCTTTATACCTTAGATTGAGTCTGGAATTTTTACATATTTTTCATTGACAGTTATGTTTATAATTCTTTGTATTTAAATTGATCAGCATAATTTATTGTGAGCCAGGAATAAATTAATTGTGATTAATTCTATTCCTGTCCAGATGGATTCCCATGAAGGAGATTCAACCATCCAGGTGCTACCCAGAGTAAGATTTTGATAACTGTCTGGGCTACCTGCTTTAGCTTAGTATTTTAGTTGGTAGTAAGGAGTTAGAGGGTGTGTGTGTGTGGGCTAAGGGAAAATTGGCTGATATTCCAAAAGTATTTGGAAATGTACTGATCAAGGTTAAGTTTAATTTGAACTACAATTGCCATAATCAGAAAAAAAACCCAGAAGAAGCTCAGCTATGACTGCACTGTATACTGAATATCTGGACATGTGTATACAAAATAAATATTTAAACAAAAACTAAACCTCATAACTTTCAATGGAAAATATGTTTAATCTTGTCAACCTAATTGCACACAATACAGGTACCTGCATGTCCAAAGTTTGCCAAATAAAGCTGCTAATAAATAGTCTCTTAAATGAAGCCCTCGCATCACCTGGATACCATTTCTAGTAATTGCAATAGGTGGCCACTTATGGGAAGTTTGATGATATGAATGAAAATCATGAAAAATGTGTTATTTAATTTATTCCACTGATCAATACATAAACGAACAATTTATTTTTTTTGTAATATTTTTAGTTTTCAACTCTGAATAAGATGGATTATGAAATCTGGTATCTTATATGTTTATGGTTTTTTGTTATTTCACTTCAACCAAGCAGTTCAAAAGAAGGTACACAAGTCTATTGTGCTTTTCCTGTAATTATAGTTATATAACTAGAAGGGGCATAGTGTGTGAAGGTGGGTGGGGAATGGGGGGCATAGTGTGTGAATGGGAGTGGGGAGAGGTGGATGGCACAGTGCTAGGGGATATGGGATGGGGGTAGGGACTTGGTTGGAAAAACAGATTCTGTACTGTGGGTAAGAATGTGATATGTGGGTAAATTTATGAGAAAATGAGTGGATTGAACGGTAATGCATGTGACACCTCCTCCCTCCCCCCCCCCCCCCCCCCCCACTCAGAATAGTCATGCTATATTACTGCTTACTAGCTAATGATCTCAAGATTTGTGGTAGCTAGACGTACTTACTTTTTAGTGATAGAAAGTATCAGAAATATATAGTTTATCTAATGGTATTCAACTTTCGCTCATTTTGTTTAAAATGCCCAAATAAATAGTGTTACAGTGCATATTCTTCTAAGCTGTGGCTGGATCTTGCTAGCATGATTATAAAAACAAATACGTCATATTTGTTTATAGATGTACTGAATTTTATAGAAGCGCCATCACCGCCGTGTTTTTATTGGGAATGGGAGCCGGGATAGTGTTCTATTTTACTGTGTGCATTATGGGGGGGGGGGGGGGGGGGGAGGGGCAAGAATTGCTTTACTGATTTGTTCTATAGTCGCAGACAAGAGATTTCAGTCGGCAGTTGGCACCTGCCAGCGGTCAGTCTCGGTGAATACTGAGTACTGACGAGATGATTATGAGGCAGTCGGCAAAATTGAGTGTACCACCACGTACCCTGCAGAATTTTCTGAGGATGACCCTGGTCTTTATAATGCGTTAACATCGACTCTGTATAATGAGGAATTATGACGTTTAAAGCATAAGTTGAGCTTTCTCGTTTGCAATTGTTGGAACACATTGCTGCATGTTTTTGAGAATTAGATTTGATATCCCATGCCGGATTTTGCTAAGATTGTAGTTTATATAAGTGCTGTTTAACACGAATCTGTTATAACTATTAAACCGCGTAAAGTGAGTGATGCCTATACTCATTAAACGGAAACCCCACCAGAGGTGAATGTGTTAAGAACTGTTGAAGCTGATTGGTGTTTAAGTTTTAAAAAAAAATGATTATTTTTAAAGATTACAGCCATAGTTTGTTCAACCATAGATAATTACACGTACATGTACTTATTGCTTGTAGTCAAAGCTATAGAATACAGGCCCAGCGGAGATGGGGTGGCCCGTAAAATGTTTTTGCTGACATAAGCATTTTTAAAAATATATAAAAATTAGCCTCCTCCGCAGGCAACTCTAGGGAGCTTAAGCAAATACAACGCGAACGTCAAGGACAACGTCCTTAATACAATAGATTTTTCCTCACACAACAAAGAAAATGAATAATTTTTAGCCCCAAGAGTAATCCTTACGCCGTCCTCGTTCTACATACAACGTTATTCAGATCATTTTCACGTCTTCAGGACGACGGTAACTCTTGAAACGGCGAAACCTGTTAGTTGAGTTTGACTTCAAACTATGCGACAAAAATCCTTTTAGAACTCTGAAGCTTTTGAATGTCGGAAAACATAGTTTATGTATTCAATACTACGCAAATGATTCGTGGTGTTTAGATTGCCGTTGCCGTCCTAGCTTGCTTAAGCTCCCTTCTGTGTCTTCCCAGACGGCGGACTTTCAACTGTTCAGGGCAATATTTTGGCTGGGATGCTTGCTATTAAATTTCGCCGAGCAGAGTTGTTTTTATTAGTACAGTCTTTTATACCACTCCTCTTCTTGCGTTTTGCTTTTTCACGTCATGAAGGTTATTTTATGTTTTAGTTTAATGTGGGAAGACCGTTTTCTTTTTATTTTCTTTTAAACAACAATTTTACCTTTACCTGCAGTTTGTAGTTCGGCGTACCAAAGTGAAGCTTAAACATTCTATTAGCAAATAAATCCGGCAGGTTAAAAAGCCGTAATTATAAAATTTTCTTAATGCAACAAATGCCTTAAATTATCGTGAATTTTCTGTTTAAATACCTGAATATCACCGTTGTCTTACTGATTAATTTTTTGGAACTTCCTCTCAGAACTCTCCGAAAATGCCCTCTGGGGCATGCAAATTAAATTCAAAATTTTCTGGGGGAGCATGCATGCCCCCAGACCCCCCTAGCAATCTCCGCGAAGGCCGCTCCACTTCTCCAGATCTTCCGCTGGGCCTGGAATATAATTGCTATATTACATTTTTTACCCGGTTTCGGCAATGGGTATTGATTATGATATCTTACAAATTAATATTTCCTTTCTTCACCGTTCTTAGCAACTATTAAAGATGATGTTATGAAGAAGTGGTTTCGTCGCGCTTTTTCGCTAACAGTGAGTACTGGTACTCAAGTGGTGAGTCCAATTCTATTTTCAAGCTCGTCAATATCTCTTTGTAACATTTTGTTTTATTTTTTTCTTTACTAGCCTCTTACGGCGTCGAAAACAATTGAAACGGTTACTAAAATATTTTGCTGAAAAAAATGTAGCTTTACTTCATGCGCAAACATCTTTATAGTACTGTAGTAATGCTATATGTAATCGAGTGAAATGCCCAATATTACTTATAATATACCCAATTCTCTCTGGCATTACCACCTTATTATATATACAGAACTCGTGATCAAGCTCTTGGCAACGGCCTCCATGGCTCAGTGGTCAGAGCATTGCACTAGAATCGCAAGGTCGTGGGTTCATTTCCTGCCGGAAGGCCTGTGTAGTTGCATTTTTCACAACTGGTCCCAGTTTGGTCTTAAAATGTATATATTCTACACTTGAATTTTCCTTCACTCAAAATCCTTAGAACATGCTATTATGTAATCGAGTGAAATGCCCAATATTACTTAAAGAAAAAGTTAGATGGTCAGATGGAAAGAATTAGCTATAGAGATGAAAGTTGGCCATGTATACAAACTTTTCTCCACTTGAAATTAACAACATATAATGACCTAATGCATAAACGAGATCTGGCAAACAAATTGAGAATAGATAAAAAATTTCAGAAAACGTTGACTACCTAACTTGTACTAATATAATTATATAATCGTATTGTTATATTTGAGATTACCTCGACTTAAATTAAAACGTATTAAAGTGCATGACGTGTAAAAAAAAAAGATTGCAAATGGCCAGGGTCTATATTCAAAACTTCATAGTAAAACTTCATCTTTTCAATGCGTAAAACCTATTTTCAAAAACTCATTAATAATTCGTGAGGAAAACACAAAGGAAATCAGTACCATGTCCGTGGTTTTATATCTCATAAAGAAACCTCCTGATTTACATAAACTTTAGCTTTGATTTTCTCGGCTTAGACAAGGTTATTTTTCAAACTTATTACGCCAATGAACTTACCCGAGTGGTTCGTTTTTGAACCCTTCAATAAACTCGCAGTTCGTGTTTCATCAGATATAAAAACACTTGGCTTCACCTCGTGTCTTTATATCTGATAAAACATTCCTGCTCGTTTATTAAACAGTACTTAAAATATTTTACGTAATTTATCAATCCGCTATAGAAGTTATAATCTTGCAATTTTGGCCACTTAACTTGTGCTGCACTGATTGACTTGTCACTTTGTGAAACTTTTAGTGGAGTGGTATTCGTAATAATGAACCAAGTTATTCCGAAACATGTGGCAGTGGAGCAGATGTTGACTTCTGGTTTATTTCACGTCATGTTAATCTTAATGAAACATTTACTGATTTGATACATGTATATGTTGATGTCGAGGCTGAACTGACCATGTGCAAAAATAGATTTGGTGAAGTGCCATGCTGCTCCAACTACTTTGAAGTTTACGTTTACCGTGGACAAGATCAACCACTTATTCCTTCTGGAGCGGAGAAACGTGATAGATTGGAAACTAAAAACTTTCTTCTTAATAACTTTTCTCCTATTTACAACATAACAAACAAAACATCACCAAACGCCTTAAACAAAAGACAAAATCAAACTTTTACTTTCTTCCAAAATAACTCAAAAGGCGTGACTTTTGGAATAAGATCAAGAGGAGCATGTGGGGCAATATACAGAATGAAAATGTATTATTATTACTGTGAAGAGAGATTTATTAACAGCATAAAGTTTGAAAATACAGCCTCTCCAGTCAATGGATCTAAAAAAGTGTTTGGTAATTGTTCATTGAACTCACTGCCATCAAACAATGAGACAAATGCTTACGGATATTGTCACAGCAATGGAAGCTGGAGTATAAATGATCAAATCAAATGTCTTTGCATTACAGGACATGAACCTAACAAAAAACTTGGATGTTCACGTAAGTAGGATTCAGCGATTTCTAATGATTATTGTGGGACAGTGAACTCGGGTGGAGAATAAATAATAGGGACCTTACGAAGTACGACGGCAACTTCTACGACAACGTCTTCTAAACAAAAAAATTCCAGTTATGGAACAAAGAGAATGAATAATTTTTAGTCCCTAGAGTAATCTCAACACCGTCCTCGTTCTTTATACAACGCCACTTTGAGCATTTTCACGTCTTCGGACGACGTCAACGGCCAAAAGATGAGAACTGTTGCTTAAGATTTACTTCAATACAGACACTACAATCTTTTTGGCAGTACTGCAGCGTTTTGAAAGTCATTAAACTACCTTCAAATATAAAATATAATAGTCAGTTATCCGTGACTTTTTTTAATTATAAAGTTTATGTTGCTTTTTAACTGCCGTCGTCGTCCCAGCATCGTAAGGTCCCTAATATTAAGGTGTGACTCCGAGTGACGAACCATATCAGACAAGTAGAGGAAACTTTACTTAGCCCAGCTGGGATTTGAACCCACGACCTTCGGCTTAATAGTCCGATGCTCCGACCAACTGAGCTACAGGTCAAGTTGGGAGCTGAATGTCGAATGATAGTACTCAGACTACGTTTACACTGGAGCAAAAATATCCGGATTCACATTGTTTTTTATTCCCATGAGGATGAAAAACAATGTGAATCCGGATACTTTTGCTCTAGTGTAAACGCAGTCGAAACAGACTAGTTTCTTCAATATCTAGACAGCAGTTTTTATACATAATCATTCGAAATTTTAAAGCTATGTTTTTAGTTATACATCAGTTGAACATTAAAAGAGACACAAGTGGGGAAATGGTTTTCTACTGACCTAATTGTAGTTATTTTTCGGCGAAGGAAATAGGAAGTAGAGTTATGGTTATATAACCAATCAAATTTAAAGTAGGAAGTTCTTACACACAAAAGTCGTCAAATGAATTGGCCAGCCAACCAACCAACCAACCAACCAACCAACCAACCAACCAACCAACCAACCAACCAACCAACCAACCAACCAACCAACCAACCAACCAACCAACCAACCAACCTACCTACCTACCAACCAACCAGTGGCGAAGCCAGACATAGCAACTGATCATACTACAGTATGCGAATTTTAACTAATGCATATTTTGAAGTCTAGTGAAATATACTGTAAATCTGGCATTTATCACGAAATAAAAATGTAACAAATTAGACATTATAGCAATCTTACTAAGTGAAAAACTTCCAACAAAATAAGAGTTGGTGGATTATTTAAATTAATTTGCATAGCATGCATGACCAGTTGCCATAGTAAGCTTCGCTACTGCAACCAACCAATTTACCAACCAAGCAATCAACCAACCAACCAATTAACTGATTTACCAAACCAACCAATTTACGATCAACCAACTTACGTACCTATTTAGCATCTAACGTACCAACTAACACCTAACTATCCAAACTACCAACCTACCTTAAGCTACAAACGAACCTAACCCACCAACCAACCTACAATCCGAGAATAATTCATTGGGACATTAAAGCATCAATTAGCTTGCTTCTATTACTACCGTGATTTTACCCCTCCCCCATCCCCCACCAATCAATGTTGATTTCCAGGGGACACTTCAGAGTCCTAGCAAACAAAATTTAGGCCGCAACCTTCATCGGAGGGGGGAGGGGAGGGCATATTTTAAAGATAAATCGCGTGCGCATAGAAGTCACCTGACATACGCTGTGTCCCAATGTAATTCTACGATTGTAGCTACGGGTTTACTATATGTAAATCAGTGTTGTTCTTGCGATCAAACCTCTTTTTCCTTCTTTTTTTTCAGCTTGTCTTACGGATCACTTCAAGCCCGATATTTCCAACTCTTTTTGTACTAAATGTCCTTCAAACACTAACAGCACCAACAGTAAAACCAGTTGTGAATGTAAAGATGGTTATTACAGGTTTCCAAATTCTTCAACACTACCTTGTTATGGTAAGTACGTTGGTTTAATTTGTTCAATCTGCAGTCATACGTTTCTCTTTACAACATACGGCTCATTAGGGAAGCAGGGGTGGCGTGTGCTGTTAGCGCGCTGCCTCTCACCAATAGTTAACCCCGGTTAGACGGGGTTAGTACTTGGATGGGTGACCGCTTGGGAATGACCCCATTGTCGGGCTTGGAACTAATGTGAGTAGAGTTCTAGTTGGCCTCTCCTGTGCTTCGAGGGTTTTTCGGCGGGTTCTCCGGTTTTCCTCCCTCCATAAAATCAACACCTACATCATGGTACTTGGGGTATTTCGTCGTGTTTGACCACCAGTTGCTATAAGCAATAAAGTTATTAAATCATCAGTACAGCTTGGAACGAGTATCTATTTATATAGGAAGAGGGTACAAAACCATTACTGAAAAGCAGTCGCTTTGACGACCAAGTTCGCTGTAACAACCGAGCTATAAAGTTACCTTTTATAAAAGACTAATGGTTTAGCATTACTTGACTTTCTGTCATAGGTCTTGTTCAGTTGTTCGGCATACCAACTGTTAGCTATGGCGACGGTGTTGGTAATATCACTATACGATGGAATGAGGCGAGTTCAAGTAATAGCTTAAAAGAACAGATTTTGTATGACGTGGAATGCTATTCTTGTGAGAAAAAGCTATGCAATGGTTCTTGCGTTGGTGAAAACTACAACCCTGGCCAGTTTAATTTGACTCAGACATCTGTTGTCGTTTCTAACCTGACGCCTGGAAGCTATGTATTCAGAATCTATCCTAAAAATAGTCTGAACAACGTGGCTGGCAAGAAGAAAGGGAACTTTTCCAAAACTGACTTTGTAAATGTAATTAAACCAAGTAAGTTGTTTGTATGCAGCCACAAGAACAACAACTGCGACAACAACAACAACAACAACGACAGCAACAACAACAACAACACCACCACCAACAACAACAACAACTACACCACCGCCAACAACAACAACAACACCACCACCACCACCACCACCAACAACAACAACAACAACACCAACCACAACAACAACAACAACAACAACAACAACAACAACAACAACAACAACAACAACAACACCACCACCGCCAACAACAACAACAACACCACCACCACCACCACCACCACCACCAACAACAACAACAACAACAACACCACCACCACCAACAACAACAACAACAACACCATCACCACCAACACCAACAACAACAACAACAACACCGCCGCCGCCGCCAAGAACAACATATACACAAAGAATAACAACACCAACAACAGCAGCAGCAGTAGCAACATCAACAACAAAAACAACTACCATGACGACATTTCATTTGATATGATGTCATTACTAACCTACAGTACTGACAATAAAAACATTTCTGAAGATTTGAATTTTGTGAAGTAAACGGCAATGTTTTATTCGTGCACTCCAACTAAGCTATCACAACACTGTACTCCCTTGTTTTCTCGTTTTTCTACTAAACAACTAATACATATGTACTTTGTTTCATACCCAGCTAAGCCGATGACAAATAAACAAACAGAGAAAACAAAGGCAGCTAAAAAAATCAAAACTTTCCATTTTATTATTATTGGCGTGGTTGGTTTTGTATTGCTAATCGTGATATTGTTCTTGGTCATTTTCCTTGTGAGAAGGTATTTATTATTGATGTGTTGGTGTAGTGTGGTGTGGTGTGGTGTGGTGTGGTGTGGTGTGGTGTGGTGTAATGTGTTTTGTTGTGTTGTGTTGTGTTGTGTTGCGTTGTGTTGCGTTGCGTTGCGTTGCGTTGCGTTGCGTTGCGTTGCGTTGCGTTGCGTTGCGTTGCGTTGCGTTGCGTTGTGCTGTGTAGCGTTGCGTTGCGTTGCGTTGCGTTGCGTTGCGTTGCGTTGCGTTGCGTTGCGCTGTGTCGTGTTGTGCTGTATCGCGTTGCGTTGCGTTGCGTTGCGTTGCGTTGCGTTGCGTTGCGTTGCGTTGCGTTGCGTTGCGTTGCGTTGCGTTGCGTTGCGTTGCGTTGCGTTGCGTTGCGTTGCGTTGCGTTGCGTTGCGTTGCGTTGCGTTGCGTTGCGTTGCGTTGTGTTGGTGTGTTGTGTTGTGTTGTGTTGTGTTGTGTTGTGTTGTGTTGTGTTGTGTTGTGTTGTGTTGTGTTGTGTTGTGTTGTGTTGTGTTGTGTTGTGTTGTGTTGTGTTGTGTTGTGTTGTGTTGTGGTGTGGTGTGTTGTGCTGTATCGCGTTGCGTTGCGTTGCGTTGCGTTGCGTTGCGTTGCGTTGCGTTGCGTTGCGTTGCGTTGCGTTGCGTTGCGTTGCGTTGCGTTGCGTTGCGTTGCGTTGCGTTGCGTTGCGTTGTGTTGTGCTGTGCTGTGTCGCGTTGCATTGCGTTGCGTTGCGTTGCGTTGCGTTGCGCTGTGTCGTGTTGTGCTGTATCGCGTTGCGTTGCGTTGCGTTGCGTTGCGTTGCGTTGCGTTGCGTTGCGTTGCGTTGCGTTGCGTTGCGTTGCGTTGCGTTGCGTTGCGTTGCGTTGCGTTGCGTTGCGTTGCGTTGCGTTGCGTTGCGTTGCGTTGCGTTGCGTTGCGTTGTGTTGGTGTGTTGTGTTGTGTTGTGTTGTGTTGTGTTGTGTTGTGTTGTGTTGTGTTGTGTTGTGTTGTGTTGTGTTGTGTTGTGTTGTGTTGTGTTGTGTTGTGTTGTGTTGTGTTGTGTTGTGTGGTGTGGTGTGTTGTGCTGTATCGCGTTGCGTTGCGTTGCGTTGCGTTGCGTTGCGTTGCGTTGCGTTGCGTTGCGTTGCGTTGCGTTGCGTTGCGTTGCGTTGCGTTGCGTTGCGTTGTGTTGTGCTGTGCTGTGTCGCGTTGCATTGCGTTGCGTTGCGTTGCGTTGCGTTGCGCTGTGTCGTGTTGTGCTGTATCGCGTTGCGTTGCGTTGCGTTGCGTTGCGTTGCGTTGCGTTGCGTTGCGTTGCGTTGCGTTGCGTTGCGTTGCGTTGCGTTGCGTTGCGTTGCGTTGCGTTGCGTTGCGTTGCGTTGCGTTGCGTTGCGTTGCGTTGCGTTGCGTTGCGTTGCGTTGCGTTGCGTTGCGTTGCGTTGCGTTGCGTTGCGTTGCGTTGCGTTGCGTTGCGTTGCGTTGCGTTGTGGTGTGTTGTGTTGTGTTGTGTTGTGTTGTGTTGTGTTGTGTTGTGTTGTGGTGTGTTGTGTTGTGCTGTATCGCGTTGCGTTGCGTTGTGTTGTGTTGTGTTGTGTTGTGTTGTGTTGTGTTGTGTTGTGTTGTGTTGTGTTGTGTTGTGTTGTGTTGTGTTGTGTTGTGTTGTGTTGTGTTGTGTTGTGTTGTGTTGTGTTGTGTTGTGTTGTGTTGTGTTGTGTTGTGTTGTGTTGTGTTGTGTTGTGGTGTGGTGTGTTGTGCTGTATCGCGTTGCGTTGCGTTGCGTTGCGTTGCGTTGCGTTGCGTTGCGTTGCGTTGTGCTGTGCTGTGCTGTGTCGCGTTGCATTGCGTTGCGTTGCGTTGCGCTGTGTCGTGTTGTGCTGTATCGCGTTGCGTTGCGTTGTGTTGTGTTGTGTTGTGTTGTGTTGTGTTGTGTTGTGTTGTGTTGTGTTGTGTTGTGTTGTGTTGTGTTGTGTTGTGTTGTGTTGTGTTGTGTTGTGTTGTGTTGTGTTGTGTTGTGTTGTGTTGTGGTGTGTTGTGGTGTGTTGTGTTTTCAAATCGTGGAGGTACGTTCCTGATGTCGTAGAACGACGGCATCTAAAACACGTTAACAGTTGACAGCCGCAATCTTGGCCCCATTTCATTTTAAATAAATATTTTAATAAAATAATAAAAATTTTAATAAATAATACTAATTTACATACTCATGTAAATTTTTAAATTACTCATATACTTACTACTTAACTCTTGATTTGTAAATAATATAATTTTGTTCATGTTCATATACACGCCCATCATGAAACCAGCTTTTGCTGATGATCTAAGCGTGGTTAAATAAAATTATTCTCTTCTCTTCTATAGCCACATTAAGAAATATTTTTTGACAGTTGGAATTTGTTTTTATCCTCTTATGTTCTGTTATTTTCTGTTACAGTATCTTGAGTTCTCGGGGGGTGTTGGTGGCACAGTGATTAGCGCACGTGCCTTTCACCTCTGCGATCCGGGTTCGATTCCTGCTCTCAGCAGTTATCTTACGTGAAAATTTCACATTGGCCTCATGTGAGAAGAGTGCTTCCAGTTTGACTCTACCAAACACCACACGTTTTCTTCGGGTACTCCGGTTTCCTCCTGTACAGTTGTAATTACGCTGGACCACTAGGGAGGACAGTTTAGATATTTAGATATGACTGATAGAGTTATCCAGTATAAATAAAGTTAAATAAAAGTACTGTGCTGCGTAGGCAGTGTAGAAACAACAATCGAAATATGTAGTAAGGTTAGATATACTGCCGAAACAGAGAGCGTAGGAGTCTAACGTTTCGAGCGAAGGCCCTTTGTCAGAAAGAAACCTTTTTTTAGTTCTCTTCTGTTATCTTTTTAGTTGAATTGCCAAGTGTTCGCCATCGAGATTATGTTGATCCTACGATTTACGACAGCCCTGAAGATGCAGTTTGCGAATTTGCAAAGGAACTTGAACCGTCCGTGCTTTTCTTGGAAATGTTGGTTGGCGGAGGTAAACGACAATAAAGATGGCGTTATTCTACAGTGCTTTAACGTAAAGTGAAGGAGACAGACAGACATAAAATAAACCTTAGAGATATTACATTGTTTTCTTTTTTTGAAGGGGAGTTCGGAGATGTTTATAAAGGGAAAATGACAAAGCCAGATAAGAGCAAGATTCCTGTTGCAGTAAAAACGTTGAAGGTACGCGTCTGTCTGTCTGTCTGTCTGTCTGTCTGTCTGTCTGTCTGTCTGTCTGTCTGTCTGTGTGTCTGTCTGTCTGTCTGTCTGTCTGTCTGTCTGTCTGTCTGTCTGTCTGTCTGTCTGTCTGTCTGTCTGTCTGTCTGTCTGTCTGTCTGTCTGTCTGTCTGTCTGTCTGTCTGTCTGTCTGTCTGTCTGTCTGTCTGTCTGTCTGTCTGTCTGTCTGTCTGTCTGTCTATTTTTTTTAAATTTTAGAACGATGCAACGCTTAAGAGCGAGAAAGACTTTTTGTTAGAGGCTTCTGCTATGGGTCAGTTTGATGACCCCAATGTCGTCCGACTTGAAGGCGTTGTCACAAAATGTATGTGCTTAACCTATTTATCAACGTTATTACTGTGTCTGGATCATTTCTGATGTTACCAGATATTAACAAATAGTTGTTGTTGTTGTTGTTTTTGTTGTTGTTGTTGTTGTTGTTGTTGTTGTTGTTGTTGTTGTTGTTGTTGTTGTTGTTGTTGTTGTTGTTGTTGTTGTTGTTGTTGTTGTTGTTGTTGTTGTTTTATTCTTTGCCTACGCAGCACTCTTCATTTTTACACTGTGTTTTGTTTTTCTGAAGCGGAACCTCGCATGATTGTAATAGAATTTATGGCCAACGGTTCTTTGGAGAACTTTCTCAAGGTAATGCATTGAATTTGTAGCGGTTTTTAACTCATTCACGTCTTTGGAATTTTCCTACAGTATGACGAGTAAAATCGTCTGGCGAGAGTATAATACATAATGAACCAGGCATATATAGGCGAACCTAACAAATGTTCTCACTTAAAGTGCCGATGAAACGAAAATTAAGTTTGTCTTATTTGAAAGAACACTTAATGACAGAATAACATCTTTTGAAGTTTTTCGTCTCCTTGCTTCGTTCTTGAGATATTTCAGTTTGTTTAATGCGCGCAGAGGCAAAAACACGCGAAGGAGATGTGTGCAGAGGCAAAGACGCGTGAAGGGGAATGCGTACAAGAATTTTTTTTAAATCGATATTTACTCGGGCTACCTGTGGTAGCCGAGTCTAGGTTTCGCGATTGTTTTTGTTTTTTGGGGTCGCGATATTGCCCCAAGAGGCTTTGCGAAACTGCAGGCATGACGTCACAGCTCAAATGCTGATGTTTCATCATGGCGGATTTTCATGCAGGAGTAGCGAGTTTTTTCTTCTGACGCCTTTGGTTGTGTTGTTCGAAGTGAATTTGTGTTTTAATGATAAACATGCTCGCAATGCTTTTATACCATAGTAGACGTGGGTTGGTCCGCGATCTCGATAACCGTACGCTGAAAATGTGTAGTACTCGATCAAACTCTTAGTCTCTTACGAAAATTCTCGATCAATGTGATTCTCCGACAATTTACATGTGTTATTAATTAAATGGTACTGAAAAATGTTGCTCAATGCTGTGAATCAAAGAACAAAGAAAGTTGATAAAGCCAACTTGCAAGTGAAAGGTAAACATGCTGTGTTTTACATCTTCATCGAAGTTGTCATTTAGCTCAACTGACTTGTGTCTGACAGTCTGTGAATGCTGTATGTAAGCTTAAGTGTATTGAGGTAACTATTAATATTTGTGGTTTGCTTTATTTGCTTGTATTGTTTATTATTGTACTGGTGTCTTGCACTAAAAGTCGATGTTGTTAAACAGTTTATACATTACTTTCATCAAGTGTGTATTAAATTGTTTGGATACACCAATATGGCCCTACCATTCCAATGTTTTGGTACACCATTATGGCCACCATTTCATTGTTTCGGTACACCAGTATGGCCACCATTTCATTGTTTTGGTACACCAGTATGGCCACCATTTCATTGTTTTGGTACACCAGAATGGCTGATTGGCCACTATTTCATTGTTTTGGTACACCAGAATGGCTGATTGGCCACTATTTAGTTGTTTTGGTACACCAGTATGGCCACCATTTCAATGTTTTGGTACACCAGTATGGCCACCATTTCATTGTTTTGGTTCATCAGTATAGCCACCATTTCATTGTTTTGGTATACCAATATGGCCGATTGGCCACTATTTCATTGTTTTGGTCCAGTGCCCACTATTAAGTAGCCCGAGTTAACGCCTAGCGGGCGTCTTGTTATTTACAGAGTGGCGAAGGCAAGCTAACACAATTACAATTGATTGGTATGGCAAAAGGAGTAGCTTCAGGAATGAAATATTTAGCAGGAATAAAATTTGTACATAGAGTAAGTTGATTTGCTGGTTATTGATTGATTAGTTAGTTGACTGGTTGATTCACTGGTTGGCTGACTGGTTGGTTGGTTGGTTGGTTGGCTGGCTGGTTGATTGGTTGGTTGGTTGGTTTTGGTGGTTGGTTGGTTGGTTGGCTGGTTGGTTGGTTGGTTGGTTGACTGGTTGGTTGGACGGCTGACTTGCTGGTTGGTTGGTTGGTTGGCTGGCTGGTTGGTTGGTTGGTTGGTTGGTTGGTTGGTTGGTTGGTTGGTTGGTTGGTTGGATGGATGGATGGATGGATGGTTGGTTGGTTGGTTGGTTGGTTGGTTGGTTGGTTGGTTGGTTGGTTGGTTGGTTGGTTGGTTGGTTTGTTGGTAGGCTGGCTGGCTTATTCAATCAACTAACTTACGTCTTTGCCTTTCTATTATTAGGATTTGGCTGCTCGTAACATTTTGGTCAATGACAATCTGTTGTGTAAAGTTTCTGATTTTGGTCTTTCTCGTGAACTTGAAGGAACTGATTCGTCCCGTGGAGAGTACTCTACTTCTGTAAGTGTGTTTTATCGCAATAATATCTTAATATTATATACAAAATGAAATTAAAAGTGTGTTTTGAATGTGATGTAATTAATAATTCACGAAGGACGTTAGTACCATATCAGTGTCTTTATATGCATTGCATGTGCTAGAGACACGCTTGCCCGATTTTCAATAAATTTCTGGCTGGATCTTACTGTTCACACACAGGCGCGGGAAATTTGCCAGTGGGCCCCTTGCTCCTGTCCTTGTGTGGGCCCCTGCTTATTTGAAGTAAGTTCCCTTAAGCGTAAACTAAAATAATTTTTTTGGTATAAAAATGCTTAGTTTATAAATCTGAGTACAAGTTCCTCAGCTATAGAGATGGCTGCCTGAGTATTGACCCCGACCCCGGAACATTTCAATCCTGAGTAAGTGGGGGCCCACTAATATAATCGCTGGTATGCAATATGTCTATTAACTGTTTTGTGGTGTTAACATGAAGTACGCCAAAAATAAAAAATTAATTATTCTACTTTATAGAAATATTTCTTAAAAATGACGAGAAACTCTGTTAAAAAATGGGATTTCAGACCTTTATATTTTGCTCAAAATTGTCCTCAAAATGCGGGAAATGCTGTTTCAGACCCAAAATTCCAAAAAATTCCGCGGGGGCATGCCCCTGGACCCTCCCTAGAAATGTGATGGTGGGCCCCTCCAGTGGCCATTTCCCGGTAAATATTTTAAGTCCATTCGGCGCCTGTTCGCACAAGGCCAATCTTCAAAATTTTCAATAAAAACACTCGGCTTGCTCATGTTTCACAAACACTCGAGAACAATGAAAATTACTAAAGGCTTATTAACCAAGTTCGAGGTCTCGGTACGGGAAAGTATTCACCTGAGGTTTTCGTACAGACCGAGCGACGAAGGAGCGAGGTTCGTGCGATAAAACCGAGGGCAAATCATACTTTCCCGTACAGACCGAGAAAACGAGGTTAATAAGCCTTTCTTATCTGTTTTTAGTTCTACGTTTGTCTTGATCAGATGTCGCTGTTCACCTTAGTTCTTTCTTTTGAGCTTGTTCGTTTCGCTTCATGTTTACACCTGTTAGGCTTTTATTTTTCGCGCTTTTAAATAAGAAGTTTTTATAAAAAGAAACACTAATGTTTCAGGACGTATTATTGTTCAAAATTTTCCAACGAATATATCTAATTCGCTTTTATTTTCATTCAAATCAACTCAGTAAGTTTCCCGCCAAAACTTGCAGGCCATTAAAAATGACGTAATGCCCTCTCACAGTGCCGAGAAGGCATTAGGGCTTTTTCCGGACCTCTCAGCAACCAATCAGCGTGCGCCGTTTGGCGTAATGACCCGAAAACAAGCTCAGCCATATATATAATAATCGGTTATAACGGCCTCGTGATTTTCATTGTCCTCCCGTATTTGTAACCACTGGTAAACCACTCCCACTCGTCTATGAAATATTACTTCTGCTATAGTTTGCATTATTTATGGCGTTTCTCATCATGTAGGGAGGTAAAATACCAGTCCGTTGGACGGCTCCAGAAGCGATCAAATATCGTAAATTTTCAACGGCCAGTGACGTGTGGAGTTATGGCATCTTGTTGTGGGAGATTATGTCATTTGGGGAAAGACCTTACTGGGACTGGGGCAATTATCAGGTAAGTAGAAACAAGTTCTGGTTCTTCCACCTTACCGTTGCACAAAAGTTCCCGTACCTAATTGGCATTTTCCGATTGTTTCTGGTTTTACTATAAATCTCGCATTTGGCCAACATACCTGATACATATTTGTATTTATGTTATTTGTATTTAGGTTATTTGTGTTAATTTGGAATGTATTTCTTGACTTGATTGACTTAGGTTTTAGAGCAATTGGACGAAGGTTATCGACTTCCTCCTCCGTTGGTACGACCGTATACTATTGTCCTTCCTTCCTTCTTTTCTTCCTTTCTTCCTTGCTTCCTTCCTTGCTTCCTTCCTTCCTTCCTTCCTTGCTTCCTTGCTTCCTTGCTTGCTTGCTTGCTTGCTTGCTTGCTTGCTTGCTTGCTTGCTTGCTTGCTTGCTTGCTTGCTTGCTTGCTTGCTTGCTTGCTTCCTTCCTTCCTTCCTTCCTCCCTCCCTCCCTCCCTCCCTCCCTCCCTCCCTCCCTCCCTCGCTCGCTCGCTCGCTCGCTTCCTTCCTTCCTTCCCCCTTTCCCTCCTTTCCTCTTTGATTTCTTCCATTTACTAATCCACTAATATTCAATTTTTATTCAGAATTGTCCCAAAGGTGTTCATATGCTCATGCTGCAATGCTGGAAACTAACCCGCCAAGAGCGACCAACCTTTTCAGATATTGATTTGATCGTAGAGAACTGGATTCGATCGCCAGAGACCATGGACGATGAACTTGACTTTTCATTAACCTTGAGAAAATGGTTGGAATCGTTAAAAATGGGAAACTATTCATCAAATTTCACCAATGCTGGATATAGAAAAGCATCTCAGATTCTTGACTTAAAGGATGAAGATTTAAAATTACTTGGGATCTCTTTGGTTGGTCATCGACATAAAATCCTGAAAAGCATTGACTCCTTGCCAGTAACAACGAGAACAACATCGCTGGCGATCTGAAGATTCACTCTGGTAATATAGTCTAGCTAAACAGGTTTTGTTAGTCTCGGTCCCAGTCCACTGTTCTGGGTTCCTGGATAGACCAACACCGCTGCCAAACGTTTGCGCATGCGTGAATTCGCTGAGTAAACATTGCAAGAGAAGTGGGAACTAGCCGTGGCGAGAACAACCAGACAGTGAAGACCAAGTAAGACTCGACTATTCATTTGTGTTTTAAAAAAGGGTAAAGAAAATTACGAAGGAGTAAATTCAGAATATGTTACAATATTGACAAAGGAGCCATGTACAAATTACCTACCTTATCTTTTTGGTAGTATGCTTATAATTTTAACTTTTGTGTCGGACTCTTGGCAAAGAGTCCGAGGGGGGGAGGGAGGGATGGAGGGAAGTTAGGTAGGAAGGAAGGAAGGAAGGAAGGAAGGAAGGAAGGAAGGAAGGAAGGAAGGAAGGAAGGAAGGAAGGAAGGAAGGAAGGAAGGAAGGAAGGAAGGAAGGAAGGAAGGAAGGAAGGAAGGAAGGAAGGAAGGAAGGAAGGAAGGAAGGAAGGAAGGAAGGAGGAACGAACGAACGAACGAACGAACGAACGAACGAACGAACGAACGAACGAACGAACGAACGAACGAACGAACGAACGAACGAACGAACGAACGAACGAACGAACGAATGAATGAATGAATGACTTCAATGAGTGAATGAATAAATAATGAATGACTTTATTTAAGTGGCCATCTATTTAGCTATGTTACAGCTTATTTGGGAGAACTATTTATACATGTTAAAATCAGAATTGTAATAAATATATTGAAATACCAGAATCTTTCTATTTTTTCACATAAATTTAACTATTTAAAACTAAATATCATATATGTAACAGTGTTTCCTGAAATATTACAGTAAAAAATGTAAGTTTCGTTGAATATGCAACACAATTTCTGCAGTTGTTGTCACGTCAAATTCATGTCTCTAATATTTCTTTTGAAAGATCCTAATCTGGCGCTTTGTTTCTATCAACCATTGCAGCAACTGCTGACTGGTGAATATCGATTACTTGTTACCAGGCCCCGCATCACACGTCGATCAGCTTTCCCATTCCGGTTACGTTTCTATCTTCTTTGTTTAGTTTGGAACCATAATATCTTAAATAATTTTTCTGCATTTCATTGTATTGTAATTTGTGGTATGTTGTAGCTGTTTAGCTTCTCAGTGTTTTGAGTCGAAACTATGAGATAGACCATTTTACATGACTTGCTAGTTGCTTCCTTTAGCTACGTGATTGGTTTAATTAATGTGAATATGAATTCGGTCTGAACTCTACTGTAGCAGGCTGAAGCTTCTTCACTCGAGGACATATTTAGTTTCGCTTCATGAATTTTATTTCCGTTCACACGGCCTACAGGTCAAGCTGGTTTGTAAGACGGTTTTTGAAATGCACTTGACTACATCCTCGGGGGAGAGGGTATTACTATATATGGACTGTACTGACGTGCCGCTTGTCGGGGGTGGTCGACGTCTAAGTCTGTAACAGGGTATATTAACCCTTTATCGCCCAACGATGTCTTTGTAATGTTTACAACACGAGCGGCCGTGTTGTATTGAATATACAATCACGAGCCGAAGGCGAGTGATTGTATATTCAGTACAACAAGGACGCGAGTGTTGTAAACAACTTGTGAAATGAATAAATAGTAAAAATCCCTTTGGGATATTGAGATGCTAATTTGCTAATTAGTTACAAGCACTAGTGGTTTTATCGGAAGAGTATACATCCACTAGTGGTTGTAACTAATTAGCATCATTGGTTTTAGTTTGTATGGGGTTTACAGGGGTATACATGTGACGTAATTTCTGAAATTGGATTGGCTGCAAAACTCATGAATTAGTAATGAATTTCACAAAGTATTTTACTCTGGCTAACGCCAGACGATTTTACTCGTCAATGGAGTGACTACTGGGCGATAAAGGGTATAGGCAGTGTTGAAATAACAATCGAAATATAGTAAGGTTTGATATACTGGCCAAAACAGAGAACGTAGCACTCTAACATTTCGAGCGAAGGCCTTCGACAAAGAGAAACGTAAAGAGTGATACATTTTCAGCGCTAGTTATTTGGTCGGTGGTCATAGTAACATTTTTGGCTACTTTATCTCGCTGCAAGTCTTCTGCGATGACTGGAATACAGGCCATAGAGTCGACCTTAACCCTTTAACAATCGGACATTTTTGTCCCTACTTATCTATACTCTGGCTAACGCCAGATGATTTACTTGTCAACTGGGTACCTCTGCAGAAACCTGTCTGTTAAAGGGTTAAGTTTAGGGCCGTGACCGTTTTGCCGTGGTGGTTGTGGTGGTGATGGTGAAGATGATGGTGGTGATGGTGAAGATGATGGTGGTGATGGTAGTGATGATGGTGGTGATGGTAGTGATGATGGTAGTGATGATGGTAGTGGTGATGGTAGTGATGATGGTAGTGATGATGGTAGTGATAGTAGTGATGATGGTGGTGATGATGGTGAAGATGATAGTGGTAGTGATAGTAGTGATGATGGTGGTGATGATGATGGTGATGATGGTGGTGATGGTAGTGATAGTAGTAATAGTAGTGATGATGATTGTGATCATGGTGAAGATGGTGTGGTGGTGGTAGTGATAGTAGTGATGATGATGGTGCTGGTGATGATGAAGATGATGGTAGTGATGATGGTGGTGATAGTAGTGGTGATGATGGTGATGATGGTGAAGAAGGTGATGGTGGTGGTGATAGTAGTGATGATAGTGATGATGGTGTTGAACGAAAATTTGAACATGTTTGAACATGTTCAAATTTCGTTCAACTCGGGGTGGCCAAACGCCTTTCAACATGTTGAATTCAACAATATAATTAATGTTGAACGATGTTGAATGAAATGTTGAAAGCGTTTGGCCAGGCCTTTTTAAATATATAAGTTACTATATTTCGCTAGCTGCCAAATTCATATTACGTCATATTATTAAAAAGAATCTTCAACAAATTCCAAATATTAATCATACTCTAATCAAAAACCTAATCCTAAACACAAAACTAACCCTCACCCCAAAAAAACATAAATCCTAACTCCAAAAAATAGAAAAAGAAAAGATGACGTCATGTCATTTTGAGCGATGGAAACAAGTATTTGCCATTTTCAGGGTTGACCGGCTACAGTATATAATTTCGCAATAAAGTGATCGAGCCACTCGAAAGTATCGTAAAAGGTAAATAATGCTGAGTGCTGACAGACACGCAGCTGGAGGTCGATCACCAAACTGCAACGTTTTAGTTCATATTGAGACACTTTGACTGTTTTTAAGTATAACAGCGAATATACACAAAGAAGACAGAGGATTTCTTGGCAGATGATGTTTATAATAGATGGCCTTGTTCTCTGGCAAAGCGGTGTTTGGTTTTCCTGAGGGCGAATTGAAGACTGTTATCTACTTATCTTCATCTTTCGTCAGATACCAGGTAAGTGATCTGGGGCAATGTTGTGATTACCAATGAACTCTTTATAAATCAAGTGAGTTTATATATCTCACTAACTTATTAAATCTATTTGTTTGCCAAACTCACTGCAAGATTTATTCACCGCCGTCAACACTTATTATTCATGATAGCAGTATTTCTAACATTTTTAACTTCCGCATACCAGCGCTGTCAAATAAGCTATAAATCTGTACGAAAACCAACTGGTGTTTCCTGGCTATCAGTGATTACAGTAATATTTAGCTTATATCAACGCTATATGTCCTTGCTGTATATTTGCTATAGTAATTCTGAAACGAAAGTGGATAGACCTTATGTTTACCATCTGGGCAGTGGGCAGGCTCTTGTTGAAAAGCGATACTTTGAACTTTCAACTGCATTCATGGCAGTTGGACTTTTAAATTAATTGAATATGGATCCGCGGAATCGTTGTTAATATTAACTTATACTAACTTGTAATTAGTTAATACTACACTATAGTCTATAGATCAGATGGCTGCTTCATTTGTTGACATAGTCGTTAGGTTTTGGAAATCGTTTTGCCGATCTATTCTAAATTGAATGAAGAAAGAATTAATGGTCAAAGGAAATTCCGCTTTTGAAATGTTTTGGCAGTTTGACACGTTTGAAATTCCCTGTGGTAACTCTAGTCAAATTGAATCAAAGATTGTAGTGTAGTTGTTTATATTTTGGTTAATTTATAACTGATACTTTGTGTATATTTAACAAATTATTCTCAGGGTTACATCATGACCCTTAGATTCTCTTGTGGGCATCTTTATACCTTAGATTGAGTCTGGCGTTTTTACATATTTTTCATTGACAGTTATGTTTATTATCTTTGTCTTTAAAATTATCAGCATAGTTTATTGATGAGCCAGGAATAAATTAATTGGGTCATTCCAGAAAAGATCCATACCTCCCCCACAGAGGAAATTTGTGCCATCCAGGGAGGGGAGGGGGGTAAATCTACTTCTGATAATAGTAAAATGTACTAGGACATCCGAAGGGGGGAGGGGGTCAACTTCACATTTCCTCTGTGGGGTTGTTTTCTGGAATGACCCATTATTCTTTGTATTTAATTGATCAGCACAGTTTATTGATGAGCCAGGAATAAATTAATTGTGATTAATTCAACCTTTAATTAATTCCATAGGAGTTGGAAGACATGGTGTGTGTGTGTGGGGGGGGGGGGGGGGGGGGGGGGGACACTTGGGGTGCAGAGGGAAAATTGGCTAAAATACAGATTGATAGTTTGAACTAAATAACAGTAATTTAGACAAAAGTTGTGCAACAAACTTTGGCTTTGAATTGACTATATTTATTGGTTTTGGCTCTCAATAGACAATATATTCTATCAGTCTTTTTTTACTACAATTAACCTTTTCCCCGAGGCTTCTTTGTTGGAGACTTTGCATAGGAGAAGTATGTGTCTTGAAAGCCCTTGCAATGAGGTTAGCTGCCACAAAACAAACAAATATTGGTTTCTTGACCCTACCTAGTTTTTGGGCAGCAAAATGTTTTATCATAAAAAAGGGCACTTTTCTGTTGCAAAAAGGGGGGGGGGAGAGGCAAAGGCCCACCCCCCAGTTCCTACACCACTGATGTCAATCCTAATATTTTTATTGAATTTCTGAGTAGCATGCATGAGCCTGAGTTGCAGCATGATTTGCATCTTGGGATAGCAACCTAGTTATGTGCTCAAAACTACCTTCACCCTAAATCCTTAGAACATGCTATGTAATCATGTGAAATGCCCAATATCATTTATAATATACCCAATTCTCCTGGCATTACCACCTTATTATATATACAGAACTCGCGATCGAGCTCTCGGCAACGGCCTCCGTGGCCTAGTGGTCATGCAGAGCATTGCACTAGAATCGCAAGGTCGTGGGTTCAATTCCTGCCGGAGGGCCTGTGTAGTTGCATTTTTCGCAACTGCTCCCGGTTTGGTCTTAAAATGTATATATTCTACACTCGAATTTTCCTTCACCCTAAATCCTTAGAACATGCTATGTAATCGTGTGAAATGCCCAATATCATTTATAATATACCTTAAAAATAGATGTGCTACCAGTCCATATTGGTTTGGAAAGAATATTATAATTGCCATGCCTGGACACTGTATAAAAAACCCTACTCCAAACCCAAGTATTCTGTTTCTTTTTGACTGTATTTAATTTGTTTAACACATTGATGGACAAGCTGGGCAGGCGTGTAGGAACCGAGGGGCATATGGGCCCTGTGCCCCCTCCCCCACTTTGCCATAAAGTGTCCTTTTTGCCCTTTTTATGTGTTTTAAGTGTCCTTTTGAAGTCCAACCCCCTGAACAAAGTGCCCTTTTGAAGCTGTTCCCACTGGAGCTGGGTGTCATTTCTTTTTCTTTTTTTTTTAAATTTTTAGTTTTTAACCTTGAACAAGATGGACAGTGTAATCCGGTATCTTATATGTTTATGGTATCTTATTGTTTCACTTCAACCAAGCAGCTCAAAAGAAGGTAGACAAGTATATTGTGTTTGCTTTAAACAATTAATTTTTCTTTCACTAAAGGTTACTACTAGATACGTTAGAAAATAAAATTAATTAAAATTCCTTAAACTTCCTAAAACCTAACGGGTCCCTCACCAGGACCAATTGGGTTTATTTGAAATGCGATCGCTTTTGCTCTATTAACGTCGCCGGGGTAACATTTAAAAAAATGTGTTTGGATGTAACGCAATTTCGCTTTAGTGAAATGCCATTGCGTTTCTTAAAAATTTAGTGTATTAAAAGCGTGCAGTCTACAACT
>OZ036006.1:4786233-4828733 GCA_964035015.1 Corallium rubrum
CTTCAAATGGTTATGGTTTGTGGGTTATGGTTTGTTAACTTCTAAACTCTGGATGTATTTAATAGTTCAATGGAATGATCGATACAAGACATCTTAATCATTTAGTTAATGTCCGAAACTTCCGTCATGTATTCTAGTTCACGAGCGGATATAATACTGATTTTTTTTATTAAAACTGTGATTATTCATCTCAAGTATTCGATTTTATTCAGGCAGTGTTCATAAATCAGTCATTTCATGGCAAAAAGTTTGATTATTGTGGTCATAAAGCCGATTACAGATATTGATATACAATCTCAGCCACACACCGGGGACAAGCAGAGAAAACTTTACTTGACCTGGCTGGGATTTGAACCCATGACCTTAGGTTTACGAGACTACGAGTCCGATGCTCTTATTATTATTCTCCATGCACCCGAGTTCACTGTTCCACAATAATCATTCGAAATCGTTATGTATGAAGACTGTTGTCTGGATATTGAAGAAACTAGTTTGTTTCGAAATATCAAATAGCCTAAGTACTATCATTCGACCTTCAGCTCCCAACTTGTCCTGTAGCTCAGTTGGTAGAGCATCGGACTAGTAAACCGAAGGTCGCGGGTTTGTATCCCAGCTGGGCCAAGTAGAGTTTTCTCTATTTGTCCAGTATGGTTCGTCACTCGGAGTAACACCTTAATATTATAAAGTGATGTTTCAACCCATCAGCCAACCAACGAACGAACGAACCAACCTACCAACCAAATTTCCAACCATGCAACCAAGCAATCAATCAACCAATATATCAATCAATCAATCAATCAATCAATCAACCAACCAACCAACCAACCAACCAACGAACCAACCAACCAACCAACCATCCATCCATCCATCCATCCATCCATCCATCCATCCATCCATCCATCCATCCATCCATCCATCCATCCAACCAACCAACCAACCATTCCAATCAATCAACCAACCAACCAACCAACCAACCAACCAACACACCAACCATCCAGTCAACCAACGAACCGGGCAGCCAGTTACAACGTATATGCAATAGCAGCTTACTATGTAAATCAATATTGTTCTTGCGATCAAACTTTCTTTTTTGCCTATTTTTTCAGCTTGTCCTACAGATCACTTCAAACCCAATATTTCCAACTCTAATTGTACTAAATGTCCTTCAAACACTGACAGCATCAACAATAAAACTAGCTGTGAATGTAAAGATGGTTATTACAGGTTTCAAAATTCTTCAACACTACCTTGTCATGGTAAGTACGTTGGTTTAATTTATTCAATCTGCAGTCGTACGTTTCTCTTTACAACATACGGCTCATTAGGGAAGCACGGGTGGCGTGTGTGGTAGCGCGCTGCCTCTCACCGAAAGTTAAACCCGGTTAGACGGGGTTAGTACTTGGATGGGTGACCGTCTGGGAATGACCCGTTCTCGAGCTTGGAACTAATGTGAGTAGAGTTGTAGTTGATCTCTCCTGTGCTTCGAGGGTTTTTCACCGGGTTCTCCGGTTTTCCTCCCTCCGTAAAATCAACACCGACGTCATGGTAGTCATGTTCAATTGGGGCATTTCGTCGTGTTTGACCACCTGTTGCTATAAGCAATAAAGTTATTAAATCATCAGTACAGCTTGGAACGAGTATATATTTATATCGGAAGAGGGTACAAAACCATTACTTGACCTCAGAGGTGAAAAGCAGTCGCTTTGACGACCAAGTTCGCTGTAACAACCGAGCTACAAAGTTACCTTACGTAAAAGACTAAGGTTTAGCATTACTTGACTTTCTGTCATAGGTCTTGTTCAGTTGTTCGGCAAACCAACTGTTAGCTATGGCGACGGTGTTGGTAATATCACTATACGATGGAATGAGGCGAGTTCAAGTAATAGCTTAAAAGAACAGATCTTGTATGACGTGGAATGCTATTGTGAGAAAAGTCAATGCAATGGTTCTTGTGTCGGTGAAGACTACAACCCTGATCAGTTTAATTTAAATCAGACATCTGTTGTCGTTTCTAACCTAACGCCTGGTATCTATGTATTCAGAATCTATCCTAAAAATAGTCTGAACAACGTGGTTGGCAAGGAGAAATGGAACTTTTCCACAACTGACTTTGTAAATGTAATTAAACCAAGTAAGTTGTTTGTATGCAGCCACAAGAACAACAACAGCAACAACAACACCAACAACACCACCACCACCACCACCACCACCAACTTCACCACCAACAACACCACCACCAACAACAACAACAACAACAACAACAACAACAACAACGACGACAACAAGAACAACAACAACAACAACAACAACAACAACAACAACAACAACAACAACAACAACAACAACACCGCCAAGAACAACTTGTACACAACAAAGAATAACAACACCAACAACAGCAGCAGCAGTAGCAACATCAACAACAAAAACAAAAACAACTACCATGACAACATTTCATTTAATATGATGTCATTACTAACCTACAGTACTGACAATAAAAACATTTCTGAAGATTTGAATTTTGTGAAGTAAACGGCAATGTTTTATTCGTGCACTCCAACTAAGCTATCACAACAATGCACTCTCTTGTTTTCTCGTTCTTCTACTAAAGAAATAATACATATATGTACTTTGTTTCATACTCAGCTAAGCCGACGACAATGAAACCAGGGAAAACAAAGGCAGCTAAGAAAATCAAAACTTTGCATTTCATTATTATTGGCGTGGTTGGTTTTGTATTACTAATCGTGATATTGCTCTTGGTCATTTTCCTTGTGAGAAGGTATTTATTATTGATGTGTCGGTGTTGTGTTGTGTTGTGTTGTGCTGTGTTGTGTTGTGTTGTGTTGTGTTGTGTTGCGTTGCGTTGCGTTGCGTTGCGTTGCGTTGCGTTGGGTCGTGTCGTGTCGTGTCGTGTCGTGTCGTGTCGTGTCGTGTTGTGTTGTGTTGTGTTGTGTTGTGTTGTGTTGTGTTGTGTTGTGTTGTGTTGTGTTGTGTTGTGTATTCTTCCTTCGATTTTTGAATATTGATAAAATATTTATGAATTTTAAGTGTAATTGAGAAAGTTGTACTAATATTTCTCTCTTGTTTTTACAGAAGAAGGAAAGAAAAGATGGCACCAACTGGAGGATTTTCAAATCGTGGAGGTACGTTCCTGATGTCGTAGAACGACGATATCTAAACCACGTTAACAGTTGACAGCCGCAATCTTGGCCCCATTTCATTTTAAATAAATATTTTAATAAAATAATAAAAATTTTAATAAATAATACTAATTTACATACTCATGTAAATTTTTAAATTACTCTTATACTTACTACTTTAAACTCTTGATTTGTAAATAATATAATTTTGTTCATGTTCATATACTCGCCCATCATGAAACCAGCTTTTGCTGATGATGTAAGCGTGGTTAAATAAAATTATTCTCTTCTCTTCTATAGCCACATTAAGACATATTTTTTGACAGTTGGAATTTGTTTTTATCCTCTTATGTTCTGTTATTTTCTGTTACAGTATCTTGAGTTATCGGGGGGTGTTGGTGGCACAGTAGTTAGCACTCGTGCCTTTCACCTCTGCGATCCGGGTTCGATTCCTGCTCTCAGCAGTTATCTTATGTGAAAATTTCACATTGGCCTCATGTGAGAAGAGTGCTTCCAGTTTGACTCTGCCAAACACCACACGTTTCCTCTGGGTACTCCGGTTTCCTCCTGTACAGTTGTAATTACGCTGGACCACTAGGGAGGACAGTTTAGATATGACTGATACAGTTATCCAGTATAAATAAAGTTAAATAAAACTAGTGTGCTGCGTAGGCAGTGTAGAAACAACAATCGAAATGTGTAGTAAGGTTAGATATACTGCCGAAACAGAGAACGTAGGAGTCTAACGTTTCGAGCGAAGACCCTTTGTCAGAAAGAAACCTTTTTTTAGTTCTCTTCTGTTACCTTTTTAGTTGAATTGCCAAGTGTTCGCCATCGAGATTATGTTGATCCTACGATTTACGACAGCCCTGAAGATGCAGTTTGCGAATTTGCAAAGGAACTTGAACCGTCCGTGCTTTTCTTGGAAATGTTGATTGGCGGAGGTAGGACAACGAATTGTCGTTGACATTAAAGATGGCGTTATTCTACAGTGCTTTAACGTAAAGTGAAGGAGACAGACAGACAGACATAAAATAAACCTTACAGAGATTACATTGTTTTCTTTTTTTGAAGGCGAGTTCGGAGATGTTTATAAAGGGGAAATGACAAAGCCAGATAAGAGCAAGATTCCTGTTGCAGTAAAAACGTTGAAGGTACGCGTCTGTCTATCTGTCTGTCTGTCTGTCTGTCTGTCTGTCTGTCTGTCTGTCTGTCTGTCTGTCTGTCTGTCTGTCTGTCTGTCTGTCTGTCTGTCTGTCTGTCTGTCTGTCTGTATATATTTTTTAAATTTTAGAACGATGCAACGCTTAAGAGCGAGAAAGACTTTTTGTTAGAGGCTTCTGCTATGGGTCAGTTTGATGACCCCAATGTCGTCCGACTTGAAGGCGTTGTCACAAAATGTATGTGCTTAACCTATTTATCAATGTTATTACTGTGTCTGGATCATTTCTGATGTTACCAGATATTAACAAATAGTTGTTGTTGTTGTTATTGTTGTTGTTTTATTCTTTGCCTACGCAGCACTCTTCATTTTTACACTGTGTTTTGTTTTTCTGAAGCGAAACCTCGCATGATTGTAATAGAATTTATGGCCAACGGTTCTTTGGAGAACTTTCTTAAGGTAATGCATTGAATTTGTAGCGGTTTTTAACTCATTCACGTCTTTGGAATTTTCCTACAGTATGACGAGTAAAATCGTCTGGCGAGAGTATAATACATAATGAACCAGGCATATATAGGCGAAGTGAGAATGCGAGGTGAGAACGCGCAAAAGAGAATGCGCGCAGAGGCGAAGACGCGCTAAGGAGAATGCACACAGAGCCAAAAACGCGCAGAGAAGAATGCGCGCCGAGGTGAAAATGCGGAAAGGGAAATGTGCGCAGAGGCAACGACGCGGAAAGGGAAATGTGCGCAGAGGCAACGACGCGGAAAGGGAAATGTGCGCAGAGGCAAAAACGCGGAAAGGAAAATGTGCGCAGAAGCAAAGACGCGGAAAGGGAAATGTGCGCAGAAGCAAAGACGCGGAAAGGGAAATGTGCGCAGAGGCAAAGACGCGGAAAGGGAAATGTGCGCGGAGGCAAAAACGCGGAAAGGGAAATGTGCGCAGAGGCAAAGACGCGCGAAGGAGAATGTGCGCAGAGGCAAAAACGTGGAAAGGGAAATGCATGCGCGCAGAGGCAAAAACGCGCGAAGGAGAATGTGCGCAGAGGCAAAGACGCGGAAAGAGAAATGTGCGCAGAGGCAAAGACGCGCGAAGGGGAATGCGTGCAAGAATTTTTTTAAATCGATATTTATTTACAGAGTGGCGAAGGCAAGCTAACACAATTACAATTGATTGGTATGGCAAAAGGAGTAGCTTCAGGAATGAAATATTTAGCAGGAATAAAATTTGTACATAGAGTAAGTTGATTTGCTGGTTATTGATTGATTAGTTAGTTGACTGGTTGATTCACTGGTTGGTTGACTGGTTGGTTGGTTGGTTGGTTGGTTGGTTGGTTGGTTGGTTGGTTGGTTGGTTGGTTGGTTGGTTGGCTGGTTGATTGATTGATTGGTTGGTTGGATGGTTTTGTTGGTTGGTTGGTTGGCTGGCTGGCTGGTTGGTTGGTTGATTGGTTGGTTGATTGGTTGGTTGATTGGTTGGTTGGTTGGTCGGTTGATTGGTTGGTTGGTTGGTTGGTTGGTTGGTTGGTTGGTTGGTTGGTTGGTTGGACGGCTGACTTGCTGGTTGGCTAGTTGGCTGGTTGGTTGGTTGGTTGGTTGGTTGGTTGGTTGGTTGGTTGGTTGGTTGGTTGGTTGGTTGGTTGGTTGGTTGGTTGGTTGGTTGGTTGGTTGATCGGTCGGTTGGTTGGCTGGTTGGTTGGTTGGTTGGTTGGTTGGTTGGTTGGTTGGTTGGTTGGTTGGTTGGTTGGTTGGTTGGTTGGTTGGTTGGTTGGTTGGTTGGTTGGTTTGTTGGTAGGCTGGCTGGCTTATTCAATCAACTAACTTACGTCTTTGCCTTTCTATTATTAGGATTTGGCTGCTCGTAACATTTTGCTCAATGACAATCTGTTGTGTAAAGTTTCTGATTTTGGTCTTTCTCGTGAACTTGAAGGAACTGATTCGTCCCGTGGAGAGTACTCGACTTCTGTAAGTGTGTTATGTCGCAATAATATCTCAATACTATATACAAAATGAAATTAAAAGTGTGTTTTGAATGTGCTGTAATTAATAAATAATTAAATAGTTGTTGTGGCCGCGTTATTGTGTTGACATTTCGTGGCCCTGGCTATCAACTTTGAACTGAAAAAAATAAAGTGTTTTCCAAAGACGTAAATATTAAATGAACATATGAACGAATATCAGAATTTTCTATATTTTTTGTATTATCAAATAATATAAAAAACAAAAATTTCATTTCATAACCACTTTAATAAAACACCCCTGCTTGTTTATTAAACACTACATATATTTCTCAAACTCATTAATAATTCCTGAGTTAATTAGCCAATCAGAGAAAAATATTTGGTCATGTGGATGAGTTTTGAAACCCGGTAAAGGTCACGTAAACTGAATTTGTAATTAAGAAATCAGATAATAAACGGCACAAACAAAGAACCGTTTATTACCACATTTCGTAATTATAAATTCAACGTGAAACCATTGTCTGATCCAATATGCACCAATTTTATAGTCCCTCTGCTATAATTGAGGATTGAGCGATTGAGAAGCAATTTCATAAACTCGTGTATCGTGTTTTACAAGGGGTTTCAAACACTCTAGAACAACAAAAATCACTCGGCCTATTACCTCGTAATTTCCAATGTCCTCTCGTGTTTGTAAAACATTCGAAAACAATAAAAATCACTCGGCTTGCTCATGTTTCACAGACACTCGAGAACAATGAATTAACAGAGTTCGAGGTCTGTACGGGAAGGTATTCGCCTGAGGTTTTCGTACAGACCGAGCGACGAAAGAACGAGGTTTGTGCGATAAAATCGAAGGCAAATACTTTCCCGTACAGACGGAGAAAACGAGGTTAATAAGCCTTTTATTATATGGCTTTTGGTTTGTTTTCTTATCTGTTTTTAGTTCTACGTTCTTGATCAGATGTCGCTGTTCACCTTAGTTCTTTCTTTTGAGCTTGTTCGTTTCACTTCATGTTTACACCTGTTAGGCCTTTTATTTTTCGCGCTTTTAAATAAGAAGTTTTTATAAAAAGAAACACTAATGTTTCAGGACGTATTATTGTTCAAAATTTTCCAACGAGTATATCTAATTCGCTTTTATTTTCATTCAAATCAACTCAGTAATTTTCCCGCCAAAACGTGCAGGCCTTTAAAAATGACGTAATGCCTTCTCGCAGTGCCGAGAAGGCATTACGGCTTTTTCCGGACCTCTCAGAAACCAATCAGCGTGCGCCGTTTGGCGTAATGACCCGAAAACAAGCTCAGCCATATATATAATAATCGGTTATAACGGCCTCGTGATTTTCATTGTCCTCCCGTGCGTGTAACCCCTGGTAAAACACTCCCACTCGTCTATGAGATATTACTTCCGGTATAGTTTTCATTATTTATGGTTATTATATGGCACAAGTTACTTCCGTTGAAATCGTGTGTTCTCATTGGCTGAGACGTGTCACGTGCCGGTCGATTATTTTCCGTAATCGACCGGTCGATTACGGATATTGTCAGCCATGTTGTTTACAACTAAACAACGGAAGAAAACCGCAAGAATTTTGTGAATTCAACAACCTGAGGACTAAATTATGTATGATTGAATGGGCAACCACTCCCCACGTCCATCGCCAATAAATAAATATTGTAATTGTAATAAATAAATATTGTAATTGTAATTGTATGACAACAAAAGCAACAACATTGAAAACGATGAGTTTATGTCACACGCTCGAGGTCACACTAAACTGACTAAAGTACGTATCATGACAAGGTATAAATGTAAGGTTTGTTGTTTCAAAATGCAATATAATAAACTTTTTATTAACTTCGCTTGCTCGGTCTTTACAGAGATATATCAGACCTCGGTCCGATATTTTTCTGTAAAGACCTCGCGTTCGGTTAATAAGAAGTTATTACTTCTGCTATAGTTTGCATTATTTATGGAGTAATTTCTCACCATGTAGGGAGGTAAAATACCAGTCCGTTGGACAGCTCCAGAAGCGATCAAATATCGTAAATTTTCAACGGCCAGTGACGTGTGGAGTTATGGCATCTTGTTGTGGGAGATTATGTCATTTTGTGAAAGACCTTACTGGGACTGGGGCAATTATCAGGTAAGCAGATACAAGTTCTGGTTCTTCCACCTTACCGTTGCACAAAAGCTCCCGTACCCAGTTGGCATTTTCCGATCGTTTCTGGTTTTACTATAAATCTCACAGTTGGCCAACATACCTCATACATATTTGTATTTACAAGTTTTGTGTTAATTTGGAATTTATTTCTTGACTTGATTGACTTAGGTTTTAGAGCAATTGGACGAAGGTTATCGACTTCCTCCTCCGTTGGTACGTCCGTATACTATTGTCCTTCCTTCCTTCCTTCCTTCCTTCCTTCCTTCCTTCCTTCCTTCCTTCCTTCCTTCCTTCCTTCCTTCCTTCCTTCCTTCCTTCCTTCCTTCCTTCCTTCCTTCCTTCCTTGCTTGCTTGCTTGCTTGCTTGCTTGCTTGCTTGCTTGCTTGCTTGCTTGCTTGCTTGCTTGCTTGCTTGCTTGCTTGCTTGCTTGCTTGCTTGCTTGCTTGCTTGCTTGCTTGCTTGCTTGCTTGCTTGCTTGCTTGCTTGCTTGCTTGCTTGCTTGCTTGCTTGCTTGCTTGCTTGCTTGCTTGCTTGCTTGCTTGCTTGCTTGCTTGCTTGCCCCTTTCCCTCCTTTCCTCTTTGATTTCTTCCATTTACTAATCCACTAATATTCCATTTTTATTCAGAATTGTCCCAAAGGTGTTCATATGCTCATGCTGCAATGCTGGAAACTAACCCGCCAAGAGCGACCAACCTTTTCAGAAATTGATTTGATCGTAGAGAACTGGATTCGATCGCCAGAGACCATGGACGATGAACTTGACTTTTCATTAACCTTGAGAAAATGGTTGGAATCGTTAAAAATGGGAAACTATTCATCAAATTTCACCAATGCTGGATATAGAAAAGCATCTCAGATTCTTGACTTAAAGGATGAAGATTTAAAATTACTTGGGATCTCTTTGGTTGGTCATCGACATAAAATCCTGAAAAGCATTGACTCCTTGGCAGTAACAACGAGAACAACATCGTTGGCGATCTGAAGATTCACTCTGGTAATATAGTCTAGCTAAACAGGTTTTGTTAGTCTCGGTCCCAGTCCACTGTTCTGGTGGGTTCCTGGATAGACCAACACCGCTGCCAAACGTTTGCGCATGCGTGAATTCGCTGAGTAAACATTGCAAGAGAAGTGGGAACTAGCCGTGGCGAGAACAACCAGACAGTGAAGACCAAGTAAGACTCGACTATTCATTTGTGTTTTAAAAAAGGGTAAAGAAAATTACGAAGGAGTAAATTCAGAATATGTTACAATATTGACAAAGGAGCCATGTACAAATTACCTACCTTATCTTTTTGGTAGTATGCTTATAATTTTAACTTTTGTGTCGGACTCTTGGCAAAGAGTCCGAGGGGGGGAGGGAGGGATGGAGGGAAGTTAGGTAGGAAGGAAGGAAGGAAGGAAGGAAGGAAGGAAGGAAGGAAGGAAGGAAGGAAGGAAGGAAGGAAGGAAGGAAGGAAGGAAGGAAGGAAGGACGGAAGGAAGGAAGGAAGGAAGGAAGGAAGGAAGGAAGGAAGGAAGGAAGGAAGGAAGGAAGGAAGGAAGGAAGGAAGGAAGGAAGGAGGAAAGGAGGAACGAACGAACGAACGAACGAACGAACGAACGAACGAACGAACGAACGAACGAACGAACGAACGAACGAACGAACGAACGAACGAACGAACGAACGAACGAACGAACGAACGAACGAACGAACGAACGAACGAACGAACGAACGAACGAACGAACGAACGAACGAACGAACGAACGAACGAACGAACGAATGAATGAATGAATGAATGAATGACTTCAATGAGTGAGTGAATAAATAATGAATGACTTTATTTAAGTGGCCATCTATTTAGCTATGTTACAGCTTATTTGGGAGAACTATTTATACATGTTAAAATCAGAATTGTAATAAATATATTGAAATACCAGAATCTTTCTATTTTTTCACATAAATTTAACTATTTAAAACTAAATATCATATATGTAACAGTGTTTCCTGAAATATTACAGTAAAAAATGTAAGTTTCGTTGAATATGCAACACAATTTCTGCAGTTGTTGTCACGTCAAATTCATGTCTCTAATATTTCTTTTGAAAGATCCTAATCTGGCGCTTTGTTTCTATCAACCATTGCAGCAACTGCTGACTGGTGAATATCGATTACTTGTTACCAGGCCCCGCATCACACGTCGATCAGCTTTCCCATTCCGGTTACGTTTCTATCTTCTTTGTTTAGTTTGGAACCATAATATCTTAAATAATTTTTCTGCATTTCATTGTATTGTAATTTGTGGTATGTTGTAGCTGTTTAGCTTCTCAGTGTTTTGAGTCGAAACTATGAGATAGACCATTTTACATGACTTGCTAGTTGCTTCCTTTAGCTACGTGATTGGTTTAATTAATGTGAATATGAATTCGGTCTGAACTCTACTGTAGCAGGCTGAAGCTTCTTCACTCGAGGACATATTTAGTTTCGCTTCATGAATTTTATTTCTGTTCACACGGCCTACAAGTCAAGCTGGTTTGAAAGACGGTTTTTGAAATGCACTTGACTACATCCTCGGGGGAGAGGGTATTACTATATATGGACTGTACTGACGTGCCGCTTGTCGGGGGTGGTCGACGTCTAAGTCTGTAACAGGGTATATTAACCCTTTATCGCCCAACGATGTCTTTGTAATGTTTACAACACGAGCGGCCGTGTTGTATTGAATATACAATCACGAGCCGAAGGCGAGTGATTGTATATGCAGTACAACAAGGACGCGAGTGTTGTAAACAACTTGTGAAATGAATAAATAGTAAAAATCCCTTTGGGATATTGAGATGCTAATTTGCTAATTAGTTACAAGCACTAGTGGTTTTATCGGAAGAGTATACATCCACTAGTGGTTGTAACTAATTAGCATCATTGGTTTTAGTTTGTATGGGGTTTACAGGGGTATACATGTGACGTAATTTCTGAAATTGGATTGGCTGCAAAACTCATGAATTAGTAATGAATTTCACAAAGTATTTTACTCTGGCTAACGCCAGACGATTTTACTCGTCAATGGAGTGACTACTGGGCGATAAAGGGTATAGGCAGTGTTGAAATAACAATCGAAATATAGTAAGGTTTGATATACTGGCCAAAACAGAGAACGTAGCACTCTAACATTTCGGGCGAAGGCCTTCGACAAAGAGAAACGTAAAGAGTGATACATTTACAGCGCTAGTTATTTGGTCGGTGGTCATAGTAACATTTTTGGCTACTTTATCTCGCTGCAAGTCTTCTGCGATGACTGGAATACGGGCCATAGAGTCGGCCTTAACCCTTTAACAATCGGACATTTTTGTCCCTACTTATCTATACTCTGGGTACCTCTGCAGAAACCTGTCTGTTAAAGGGTTAAGTTTAGGGCCGTGACCGTTTTGCCGTTGTGGTTGTGGTGGTGATGGTGAAGATGATGGTAGTGATGGTGAAGATGATGGTGGTGGTGATGGTAGTGATGATGGTGGTGATGGTAGTGATGATGGTAGTGGTGATGGTAGTGATGATGGTAGTGATGATGGTAGTGATAGTAGTGATGATGGTGGTGATGATGGTGAAGATGATAGTGGTAGTGATGGTAGTGATGATGATGGTGGTGATGATGGTGAAGATGATGGTGGTGATGGTAGTGATAGTAGTAATAGTAGTGATGATGATTGTGATCATGGTGAAGATGGCGTGGTGGTGGTAGTGATAGTAGTGATGATGGTGGTGATGATGGTGAAGATGATGGTGGTGATGGTAGTGATAGTAGTAATAGTAGTGATGATGATTGTGATCATGGTGAAGATGGCGTGGTGGTGGTAGTGATAGTAGTGATGATGGTGGTGATGACGATGAAGATGATGGTAGTGATGATGGTGGTGATAGTAGTGGTGATGATGGTGATGATGGTGAAGAAGGTGATGGTGGTGGTGATAGTAGTGATGATAGTGATGATGGTGTTGAACGAAAATTTGAACATGTTTGAACATGTTCAAATTTCGTTCAACTCGGGGTGGCCAAACGCCTTTCAACATGTTGAATTCAACAATATAATTAATGTTGAACGATGTTGAATGAAATGTTGAAAGCGTTTGGCCAGGCCTTTTTACATATATAAGTTACTATATTTCGCTAGCTGCCAAATTCATATTACGTCATATTATTAAAAAAAAATCTTCAACAAATTCCAAATATTAATCATACTCTAATCAAAAACCTAATCGTAAACACAAAACTAACCCTCACCCCAAGAAAACATAAATCCTAACTCCAAAAAAAAAGAAAATAGGAAAAGAAAAGATGACGTCATGTCATTTTGAGCGATGGAAACAAGTATTTGCCATTTTCAGCGTGGCTAGATATAATTTCGCAATAAAGTGATCAAGCCACTTGAAAGTGTCGTAAAAGGTAAATAATAGGGACCATAAGCAAGTTAGGACGACGACGGCAAATAAGTTACTGCATTTAAAAGAAACCATGGATCAGGACATCGTATCTTGTATGCTTTATGTATTTTGTAAGATATTTAAAAGGCAGCCATAGCTTCGACAACATAACGTATGCTAGATTAACGCCTAAGCAAACTAACAACTTTTGCTGTTCCTTGCCAGAACGTCGTCTTGAAAACGTGAAAATGCTTCAGTTGACGTTGTATGTGTAACGAGGACGGTGTTGGGATTACTCTTGGGACTGCAAATTATTCAACGCTTTGTTTTGGTTGAAAAATACTATTGTACTTGGGTCGTCGTCGTGACGTTCGCGTAGTGCTTGCTTAAGGTCCCTAATGCTGAGTGCTGACAGACTCGCAGCTGGAGGTCGATCACAAAACTGCAACGTTTTAGTTCATATTGAGACACTTTGACTGTTTTTAAGTATAACAGCGAATATATAAAAAGAAGACAGGACTTCTTGGCAGATGATGTTTATAATAGATGGCCTTGTTCTCTGGCAAAGCGGTGTTTGGTTGTCCTGAGGGCGAATTGAAGACTGTTATCTACTTATCTTCATCTTTCATCAAATACCTGGCCAGTGAAATCTGATTCTGTGGAAGCCAGGTAAGTGATCTGGGGCAATGTTGTGATTAATATATCTCACTAACTTATTAAATCTATTTGTTTGCCAAACTCACTGCATGATTTATTCAACCGCCATCAACATTTAATATTCATGATAGCAGTATTTCTAACATTTTTAACTTCCGCATATATACTAGCGCTGTCAAATAAGCTATAAATCTGTACGAAACCCAACTGGTGTTTCCTGATATATCAACGCTATATGTCCTTGCTGTATATTTGCTATAATAATTCTGAAACGAAAGTGGATAGACCTTATGTTTACCATCTGGGCTCTTGTCGAAAAGCGATAGTGTCAACTGCATTCATGGCAGTCGGACTTTGAAGTGAATTGAATATGGATCTGCGGAATCGTAATGCCAAACATTTCAGAATATCATACCAAATAATGTTAATATTAACTTATACTAACTTGTAATTAGTTAATACTACACTATAGTCTATAGTCGTTGGGTTTTGGAAATCTTTTTGCCGATCTATTCTAAATTGAATGAAGAAAGAATTAATGGTCAAAGGAAATTCCGCTTATTGAAATGTTTTGGCAGTTTGACACATTTGAAATTCCCTGTTGTAACTCTAGTCAAATTGAATCGAAGATTGTAGTGTAGTTGTTTATATTTTGGTTAATTTATAATTGATACTTTGTGTTGTTGTGTAAAAATACATTTAATAAATTATTCTCAGGGTTACATCATGACCCTAGGGTCCCTTGTGGGCATCTTTATAACTTAGATTGAGTCTGGAATTTTTACATGTTTTTCATTGACAGTTATGTTTATAATTCTTTGTATTGAAATTGACCTGCATAATTTGTTGATGAGCCAGGAATAAATTAATTGTGATTAATTCCATTCCTGTCCAGACAGGTTTGGCATTGAGGTGATTCAACCCCCAGGTATCACTCAGAGTAAAATTACAATAAGCTGTCTATAGTAGGTCGGAGTGTATATTTTTTCTCTTTTCAATGCAAGGAATGCTCTTAGTATTTGACATTGGCAAAGCCAGTGTTGCATAGCCAGAATATGTTGGTGGTTTTTGGTTGTTGTTTTTTTTTGGGGGGGGGGGAAGGAAGGCAAAATTAATGTTCAAATAAATAATAGAGAAATAAATAGTGAGTTGCACTTATTGAGTGTGACTGAGGGAGTGTTTAGAATACATGCAGGCATTAGGTTCTTATAATGAACAATATGCTTCCATTAAACTTTTTTTCGCCATTAACCTTTTGCCCAGAAATTTTGGTTGGAGACTTTGCAGTAGGAGAGATATGTCTCTCTAACCTAGTGCACTCTTTTTACCAAAAACCCTGCATGGAGATGTGTTGACTTTGCATGCCACCATGCTGTAGCAGCTGTTATTAACTCTCTTCTCTTACTAGTAATCATGTGTAGACACATCTGTATACACCATGCATTTACAGTGACGTACTGTTAATAAAGGCCGTGCATGTCCATGCACTTACAGGAAGTATGAACCTTACTAGTACAGTAATGTGTTGTGCTTCACTCCCTTTGATCAACACACATTAAGAGTGTCTTTTTCATATTTTCCCTTTTTTTAGTTTTCAACTGTGAACAAGATGGATAATGTAATCTGGATCCGGTATCTTATATGTTTATGGTATTTTGTTATTTTACTTCAATCAAGCAGTTCAAAAGAAGGTAGATAAGTATATTGTTTTTGCTTTCATACTTTTTCTCTCACTAAAGTTAATATTATAGATATGTCATAAATTGGAAATAACATTAAAGTGTAAGGATTTGGTGGTAGATAATTTTTAATAGTTTGTTTCTGCCTTTTCTCCATGCACCTTGATCATATGCATTCACTGACCTCTAACTGGACTGCGGGTCCCTGATACTTTTGTATTACATGAAGTATCCCCTATTGGACGGCGGCATCTTTGATTTTCTGGTTTGCTGATTGGTTAATTTTATACCTAACAAGATGGTATCCTAGCTGTCAGGGTCATCTGTGATTGGTCAATTTTGCAGCTCAGACCTAACAAGATGGTACCTGATGGTATGTAATTGGGCCGTTTTTTCATGGGGCACCCGCAGTCCAGTTATATAGAGGTTAGTGTATACACTACACTGTGGTTGCATGTGCATGGGCTTGATCCTAATCTTAACTTAAATCCTAATTTAAATAGCCCTTTAAATGGGTCCCTGCTATCAAGTCATAGATATGAAAATTTGTTCATTTTCTCTAACTTATAACTTCAGTAACTGGAGATCTGTTAAGATTTTGAGAGAAAATGCGTGCATTAATCAGAACTTGATTATTATTTATGCTTATGTTTCTGAAAATGCAATGTCAAGTTTGGATGTAATTTATATGATCGGCCCGAAATACAGTCACATTTAAATGAAATATATAACCTTTGTATGAAGCGCAATCACTTTGGATGAAATGCCATTATTAACTATTACATGAAAGCGCACAGTCTATGATTTACCAATACGCCTTTTTCTTTCTCCAACGTTCAGAGACAATTCCTCAGAACTTCATTTACATATTACACATAATGTCTTGCTGTCTCACAACCAGTGGTGCAACTAGGTATCTGGGGCCCGTGGGATTGATTACTTCAGGGCCCCTTTCCGGACATCATATTTGAGCAAAATTTTGAACATTTTAAAACATTTTTTAAGACACATTCCGGCTCTCATTTTTACAAAAGACTTTGTCTAAAACTACAGTATCACATTTACAAAGACAACTACAGTCATTTGCAACTCACTTGTCACTTTTCACCAAAATGTTCACTGAGAAGTTCGTTTGGAAATTCAAAGTTCGTTTTGAACTATGCAATTGATTGACAGCTACTATCAAATGCGTAGTTTAAAACGAGCTTTATTTGAACTTCCCAACGAACTTGCGAACTTCGGAACGAACTTCCGAACATTTTGGTGAAAGTGAATAGCAAGTGACTGTAAAATAATAGTTACTCTAACGGGATAAAGCGCAAACACAACGCGAAAATTAATTGTCAGAGTTAGGATATTAATTAAAGGACTAGTTAGTTCTTTATTCTGTGACTCTGGGAACAAATGTGATGTGTGACATTATATTTATGAAAATCATATTTTGGATTTTCTCTGGAGGGGGGTGCCCCTGCTGCCCCCCCCCCCCCCCCCCCGCTATCTACGGCCCTGTGTCAAAGTTCACACTAGCAACATAACCACATAAAGACATTAACACGCAGTTAACGTCGCAAAGGCAAAAATCACGTTATGTTGATGTTTTAGGTTTACCCACCCTTGGGAAAATAGAACTATTTATTAAATAATAAACAGAGCAATACATGAATGCTTGGAAATTGGAAATTTAGCTCTCGTGTTGACCAAGATATATTACTCGTTCGCTTTGCTCACTCGTCAGATATCCTGGTCAACACTCGAATAAATTTCATATTTCCACACATCCGTGTATTATTCTCTCTCTATATAATTTAATCCTAAAACCTAATAATGTGTAAAACACTATACCTATTGCCGAAACGAAATGGCCGAATGCAACCAAATGGAAACATACAGTTTAATATCTCGCGAAAGATGTGCGCAACTCTGCGTCGTCACAACACTTTGCTTACGTAACCTGCGAGTTTAATAAAACCTCTCTAAACCTAAGCACAATTAAAAGCTTTTTTCCTACTAAAGTTGATATTTTTAAAGTTCCATAATTCTAAAAGAAACAATGTTTACTACTCGTGAAGAATTGCAGTTAAGTGTACTTATTATTCGATCTTATTTAATCTTACTTTTTTAATTGGTTGAGGGACCGCTACGTCACCTGCAAATAACTGCCTACAAATACCAGTCTGCTCATGCGCATTAGCGTGAAATGTTGTTTTCAAACGTAAATCGCTCGTTCAGCCAAGCTACCAAGAAATGAGTGGGCATAATTACAGGTGAACAGTGTAAAAAAAAGCAACAAATCGAATAATAAAATAATTATGGACGAGGTTGAGCAAAATATCGTGATTTGTCAATGCCTCGCAGTTCAGTTGTTTGCCTCTGCCTTCGGCATCAGCAAATACTTGATCTGCTCACCACTGACAAATCACGATGTTTTGCTCAAAATGTACTTGGAAGTCGCCATGTTTTCCGGTACCATCTACAGTGGAGCCTCGTTATGAGTTTATAAAGTGACTGTAGGACCGCGCTATAACTGAAACCCGTCATTACCGTTATACTACGAAGTATAGACAACAAAAGAACAAAGAAACTTTTTTCGCTACGCTGTGTGACCGGTTACACTACACGGTGTGAATGGTATACTGAAGTTCAACTTACGCTTTAAACTAAGACTCGCGTAACGAAACTAGCGTGTGTCGGTGTGTGTAAAAAGACTAAAAACATTTGTGACCGTCGCACGCTACACTACTTTGAGCGACACATATGACTGATTACTGCATGTTACAGAGTGTGATCGATTACACGTTACACAGTAAGAATTAACGATAACGCTTTGAGAAAGAGTGTTCTAGCACAAAAATAGAGCAGTACTAAATTCTAATGCGTTTCACGATAATCGACACGTGTGAGATCTGATTATCATAAATAATCACACATGTGAGATTAACATTTCTATTACTGGTGGAAACATTACCAAAACACTGCTTTTTATCATAATAAATCGTTCTCTTCACCGCGTTCGTAGCAATTATTAAGGATGGTCTTATGATGGAGTGGAATCGCAACGCTTATGAAATATTTGGTGATGGGGAAACGGTAAGTCCAATTTTATTCTTGCAAGGTTTGCCGGAAAACTTTTTTCCCGCCTCTTTTATTTTGTTTAGTTGTTAATTTTATTCTTTATTTGTCCTATTTATCTATCTGTTTGGTTGTTGGTTTTTTTTGTCATATTCTTTACTAAGAAAGAGCAGATAGCATAATAATACTACAATACTGCATATACATAACGCATTTTTATGCATGCATCTACATACGTTATCTATTTGCCACGTAATTATATAAAAAGGTCTGGAATGAGATCGACTTTAACTCATGCCTGTCCGAGAGCTTCCCCACAGGTGAATAAAATCGTCTGGCGTTAACCAGAATAAAATTCGGACCGCAGGAAAGAATTAAAAACAAATTATTGAAACGGTTACTAAATATGGAAATATAGCTCTCATGACATTGATTGGTGAGTCACGATGTTGATCTGCATGTCATTCCATATTTATTTATTTATTTATTTATTTATTTATTTATTTATTTATTTATTCATTCATTCATTCATTCATTTATTCATTTATTCATTTATTTATTTATTTATTTATTTATTTATTATTTATTTATTCATTTATTTATTCATTTACTTATTTATTTATTTATTTATTTATTCATTTATTCATTTATTCATTTATTTATTTATTTATTTATTCATTTATTTATTCATTTATTTATTCATTATTTATTCATTTATTTATTCATTTATTTATTTATTTATTCATTTATTTATTCATTTATTTATTTATTTATTTATTTATTCATTTATGAATAATAATGACATTAACAGAGCAGTTCACAACGTGGGTCATCAACAACACAGCGTTACTCCAAACAGGGTTGATGCCCAAATAATCTTTAGGCAAAAATAATTTAAATAATAAAAACAAAACAAAAAACAATAATTGGTCCATAACGTCCTAATAACAGCATTGCCTAAATTTAGTTAAGTTTCTGATCATAGAACATTTAGGGCACACAGCTTTCCAGGTGTAAACACTATCTTGGTCGAAAGTTGTTTTCAGTGCTAGGTGGTATTGATTGTATAAAGCTGTCATAAATGAAGATATGAACGTTAATTGAAGAAGCTCTTTTGAAAAAGAGAAGTTCTACATTTGATGGTTTTGTAGTCCAGTGAGCAACTTTTCCTGGTGTTCTTAACTGAACTTCATGGTTGAATGTAGTTTGACCAGTCCATACAATAAAAACCTTTAGTAGCTTTGAAAAAGAACACAAGATCTCTAATTTCATGCCAATAAGAAATAGGGAGGTCAGGTTAAGCTCGAATAGTCTTGGCCAAGTATATGCAGTATAGCCATCTCTCTAGTCAAAGAGACAATTGCTAATTCAGAAAAGGTTATTATGGTTTCGAGTGCAATTTGGAAAAAACATGCACAAGTGAGTTTTTTAAAGACTATCAAAATTGATATTTCACTAGATATACTCACGCGTGCGTGTGTTTTCAAAATTGCACTCGAAACCATGCTATTACCAGTGGCGTAGCGTGACCATTCTGAGCGGGGGGGGGGGGGGGGGGGGTTGGGGGGTTGGTGTGTACCTCTATTGCGCTTCCTCAATTACCGACCAACTAATTTTTATGACCAATTTTATACCGACCAATTTCCTATCAATTTACCGACAAATCACGTTTTTTTCTGCAAAATCTCTGTTTTACCGACAAGTTTTCCAAAAAGTGTCACACACCCCTACACCACCCCCCCCACACACACGCTACGCCCCTGGCTATTACTTATTAATAATATACATGAAAATGTTAGGCAAAATGTTCTTCCAGCTACGAAGTTACATATGTACCACTCATTGCTCCACTTCTCGAAGCTTTAATGGTTGAAAACTACTTCATTTTGTTCACTAAATACGGCAAACGTTTTACTCATAGCATGTAACCTCTTCTAGTGTTCTTTCAGGAACTTTTATGACAATATTAAAGCAAAATTCACTCTATATTTCATCGAAATGTTCTTCGACAATTCCGTGTTTTGGTCGCCATATTGGATTTTCTCGTGAAGGAAAAACCATCCTTCTAGTTCCGCAGAGGCAGAGGCATTGGCTTTCCGGTAGTTTCCGGTTTTTATTAGCCAATCAGAATGCTTAATACTCATTGAAATTTGCACCTTTTCTGCACTGTGTTACATTGAAATTGCACTCCTCTCGACCAATCAGGATGCAGTAATTTTTTCATGTATATTATTAATTCTAATATTAGAGTACAGTGTAATGAATCACCGCGATCCACTTATTTTATAACCAACATTGTAGTCGCTTGCCGTACGGCGTGCATGACGGCATAGATTTTAGATAATGGGATACTAAATGTTTTGAAGCACTAAATATTGTGACAGATATTAAGGAATTTATACAGTATGAGCGACCGACTATAGCTATAGTTACAGTATCCAATTCACACATCCAATCAGTTATGATTTATCAACAATTTTTAAGATATAACTGAGTTGCTTAAGCTGAGAAAATCGATTGGAAAGTTTATGTAAATCAGGACGAATTTGTATCCGATTTACAATTAACACCTGATTTAATATTAATTTTCTTCTTGTCATATGCATGAATTATTAATGAGTTGGAATGTCGAATATATTTTGCGTGACTTAATGCCAGTCTGCTTTAGATATTATGATTGACTCATATTATAACTTTGTGAAATCTTTAGAAGACTGGTAGTGATTACTTTACTTGTGGCATTGGAGGAGATGCAGATTTCTGGTTAATCTCAGTTCATGTTAATCTTAATAAAACATTTGCTGACCTGATGTATGTTGATGTCGAGGCTGAACTGACCTTGTGCAGAGATGGCACAGTGCCATGCCATCTCAACAGAAACTACTTTGAAGTTTATGTTCACCGTGGACAAGATTTGTCAGTTATTCCTTATGATCAAAATGATAGAATACCAACTCAAAAGTTTCTTCTCGATCACTTTTCTCCTGTTTACAATATAACGAACAAAACATCACCAACGACGTTGGACAGAAGACAAAATCAAACTTTTACTTTCCTCCTAAATAAAACAAAAGGCGTGACTTTTGGAATAAGATCAAGAGGAGCATGTGGGACAATATACAGGATGAAAATGTATTATTATTACTGCGAAGAGAGATTTATTAACAGCATAAAGTTTGAAAACACAATCTCTCCAGCCAATGGATCTAAACAAGTGTTTGGTAATTGTTCATTGAATTCGCTGCCATCAAACAATGAAACAAATCTGTACGGATATTGTCACAGTAATGGAAGCTGGAGTATAAACGATCAAATCAAATGTCTTTGCATTGCAGGACATGAACCTAACAAAAAACTTGGATGTTCACGTAAGTAACATTATCTAAAGCGATTTTGAATAATTATTATGGGACATTGAACTCGGGTGGAGAATAATAATATACACTTAATGTCTGCTCCCGAGGGAAACAGTTAGTTTTGTTTTCCCGAGAGTCTTGATATTTCCCGAGACGAAGTCGCAGGCCCGGATTTACCAATTTTGGGCCTACAGGCTAAGTGTGACGACACATTTCTAGGGGGGTCTGGGGGCATGCTCCCCGGATTTTTTTTTGAATTTTGGGTCTCTGAAACAGCATTTCCCGCATTTTGAGGACACTTTTGAACAAAATATAAAGGTCTGAAATCCCAATTTTTTAACAGAGTTTCTCGCTTTTCTTTGAAATAGTGTCTAAATTTTTTTTTCGTCCCAAAATATGGGCCGTCCAAATTGTGGGCCTACAGGCTATAGCCTGGTAAGCCTATAGGTAAATCCGGGCCTGCGAAGTCGAGGGAAACATCGAGACTAGAGGGAAAACAAAACTAACTGTTTCCCGAGGGATCAGACATTAAGTGTTTTGTTATATAGCTCGAGTTTCGCTGAATAATTTCGACGTTTATCAAGGGAAAGTACACAAAAGACAAACGCTAAGACTTACCAAAACATTTCGCCTGGCTCCGTAATTTCACTTCAACCAAACAAATATGAGTCTCAGAACAAAAGAACAGCAATACATTTCTCCAGTTAATCTTCACACATGCTTTGAAGACTCATAAATCTTCTTTTTTTCGTACCAAACAAGCTTTTGTTTATAGGATGCCGTGAAGAGTTCAAATTTCTAGCGGTCAACAATTGAAAACTTATTGACCAAGCAAGCAATAAGTTCTCAATTATTGCCCGCTCGGTAGACATTGAAATTTAGCTAAGGTCATGTGACCGCAAACCAACCAATGACAGTCATCGTTGTGTCCAGCGAAACTCTAGCTATATAACAATGAGGTGTTACTTCAAGTGATGAACCATACCGGTGTGGCGCTCTGAGATTGTCACTGTGCTGTGCTGTGCTGTGATTGTATATCGATTTGTGTTATCAAATGTTTGACGTTCAAAACATTCAAACTTTTTGCCTTCAAATGGTTTATGGTTTGTTAACTTCTAAACTCTGGATGTATTTAATAATTCAATGGAATGTGATCGATACAAGACATCTTAATCATTTAGTTAAAGTGTATATGAGACGAAAATTAAGTTTGTCTTATTTGAAAGAACTCTTAAAATAATGGGGAATGTCAATTTACAGCTTTTTCATATTTTACTTAGTTCTTGAGATATTTAGACTTATGTGATATTCAAATGAGATAACTTATGGTTCGTTTTTTCTCTAATTAACATATTCGAAAATCGTGAATATTTTTACGATTATTGATCAAAATCACTTGTAACTTATCTTTCATGTTTAGTGGCATGAACTGTAGCAATATGCAAAGTTTCAAGTGATTTTGTTCAATAATCTTAAACATATTCGCGATTTTCGAATATGTTAATTAGAAAAAAACGAACCATAAGTTATCTCATTTGAATATCACATAAGTCAAAATATCTCAAGAACTAAGTAAAATATGAAAAAGCTGTAAATTGACATTCCCTATTATTTTAAGAGTTCTTTCAAATAAGACAAACTTAATTTTCGTTTCATATACACTTTAATGTCCGAAACTTCCGTCATGTATTCTAGTTCACGAGCGGATATAATACTGATTTTTTCATTAAAACTGTGATTATTCATCTCAAGTATTCGATTTTATTCAGGCAGTGTTCATAAATCAGTCATTTCATGGCAAAAAGTTTGATTATTTTGCTCATAAAGCCGATTACAGATATTGATATACAATCTCAGCCACACACCGGAGACAAGCAGAGAAAACTTTACTTGGCCTGGCTGGGATTTGAATCCATGACCTTAGGTTTACGAGACTACGAGTCCGATGCTCTTTATTATTCTCCATGCACCCGAGTTCACTGTTCCACAATAATCATTCGAAATCGTCATGTATGAAGACTGTTGTCTAGATATTGAAGAAACTAGTCTGTTTCGAAATATCAAATAGCCTAGGTACTATCATTCGACCTTCAGCTTCCAATTTGACCTGTAGCTCAGTTGGTAGAACATCGGACTTGTAAACCGAAAGTCGCGGGTTTGTATCCCAGTTGGGCCAAAGTAGAGTTTCTCTACTTGTCCAGTATGGTTCGTCACTCGGAGTAACACCTTAATATTATTTAACAATTATTCGCCGAAGGTGAGGTGAATATCGGTGTATAATAACCGAGACGAAGTCGAGGTTATTACTCACCGATATTCACTGAGCCTGAGGCGAATAATTGTTTTAGTATAAATACACATTTTCGTACTTTTAGGAAGAGCGTTTTCTTTAAAATTGTTAATTTCCTTGTCTGTCGCATTGACAACTTTGGCTGGCGGCCATTTTGAATAAACGCTGTAGGTGATCGAGAATTAATCCGAAGTAGCTCGACCAATCAGCGCGCGTGATTTTCTATAATCACCTGTGTATTTATACTAAAAAGCGATGTTTCAACCCATCAGCCAACCAACGAACGAACGAACCAACCTACCAACCAACTTTCCAACCATGCAACCAAGCAACCAATCAACCAATCAACCAATATATCAATCAATCGATCAATCGATCAATCAATCAATCAATCAATCAATCAATCAACCAACCAACACACCAACCATCCAGTCAACCAACGAACCAGGCAGCCAGTTACAACGTATATGCAATAGCAGCTTACTATGTAAATCAATATTGTTCTTGCGATCAAACTTTCTTTTTTGCCTATTTTTTCAGCTTGTCCTAAAGATTACTTCAAACCCAATATTTCCAACTCTAATTGTGCTAACTGTCCTTCAAACACTAACAGCATCAACAATAAAACTAGCTGTGAATGTAAAGTTGGTTATTACAGGTTTCCAAATTCTTCAATACTATCTTGTTATGGTAAGTACGTTGGTTTAATTTGTTCAATCTGCAGTCATACGTTTCTCTTTACAACATACGGCTCATCAGGAAAGCACGGTTGGCGTGTGCTGTTAGGGCGCTGCCTCTCACCAATAGTTAAGCCCGGTTAGACGGGGTTAGTACTTGGATGGGTGACCGTCTGGGAATGACCCGTTCTCGAGCTTGGAACTAATGTGAGTAGAGTTGTAGTTGGTCTCTCCTGTACTTCAAGGGTTTTTCGGCGGGTTCTCCGGTTTTCCTCCCTCCATAAAATCAACACCTACATCTGGTACTTGGGGTATTTCGTCGTGTTTGACTACCAGTTGATATAAGCAATAAAGTTATTAAATCATCAGTCCAGCTTGGAACGAGTACAAAACCATTACTTGACCGGCTCAGAGGTGAAAAGCAGTCGCTTTGACGACCAAGTTCGATGTAACAACCGAGCTACAAAGTTACCTTACGTGAAAGACTAATGGTTTAGCATTACTTGACTTTCTGTCATAGGTCTTGTTCAGTTGTTCGGCAAACCAACTGTTAGCTATGGCGACGGTGTTGGTAATATCACTATACGATGGAATGAGGCGAGTTCAAGTAACAGCTTAAAAGAACAGATCTTGTATGACGTGGAATGCTATTCGTGTGAGAAAAGTCAATGCAATGGTTCTTGTGTCGGTGAAGACTACAACCCTGATCAGTTTAATTTGACTCAGACATCTGTTGTCGTTTCTAACCTAACGCCTGGTATGTATGTATTCAGAATCTATCCTAAAAATAGTCTGAACAACGTGGTTGGCAAGGAGAAATGGAACTTTTCCACAACTGACTTTGTAAATGTAATTAAACCAGGTAAGTTGTTTGTAGCCACAAGAACAACAACTGCAACAACAACAACAACAACAACAACAACAACAACAACAGCAACAACAACAACAACAACAACAACAACAACAACAACGACAACGACAACGACAACGACAACGACAACGACAACGACAACGACAACGACAACGACAACGACAACGACAACGACAACGACAACGACAACGACAACGACAACGACAACGACAACGACAACGACAACGACAACGACAACGACACCAACACCAACACCAACAACTACACCACCACCACCACCACCACCAACACCAACACCAACAACAACAACAACGACAACGACAACAACAACACTAACAACAACAACAACAACAGCAACAACACCAACACCACCATCAACAACAACACCGCCGCCGCCAAGAACAAAATGTACACCACAAAGAATAACAACACCAACAACACCAGCAGCAGTAGCAACAACAACAACAACAACAACAACAACAACAACAACAACAACAACAACAACAACGATGACGACATTTCATTTGATATGATGTCATTACTAACCTACAGTACTGACAATAGAAACATTTCTGAAGATTTGAATTTTGTGAAGTAAACGGCAATGTTTTATTCGTGCACTCCAACTAAGCTATCACAACAATGCACTCTCTTGTTTTCTCGTTCTTCTACTAAAGAAATAATACATATGTACTTTGTTTCATACTCAGCTAAGCCGACGACAGTGAAACCAGGGGAAACAAAGGCGGCTAAGAAAATCAAAACTTTGCATTTCATTATTATTGGCGTGGTTGGGTTTGTATTGCTAATCGTGATATTGCTCTTGGTCATTTTCCTTGTGAGAAGGTATTTATTATGTATGTGTCGGTGTAGTGTAGTGTAGTGTAGTGTTGTGTTGCGTTGCGTTGCGTTGCGTTGCGTGTTGTGTTGTGTGTTGTGTGTTGTGTGTTGTGTGTTGTGTGTTGTGTGTTGTGTGTTGTGTGTTGTGTGTTGTGTGTTGTGTGTTGTGTGTTGTGTGTTGTGTGTTGTGTGTTGTGTGTTGTGTGTTGTGTGTTGTGTGTTGTGTGTTGTGTGTTGTGTGTTGTGTGTTGTGTGTTGTGTGTTGTGTTGTGTGTTGTGTGTTGTGTGTTGTGTGTTGTGTCGTGTGTCGTGTGTCGTGTGTCGTGTGTCGTGTGTCGTGTGTCGTGTGTCGTGTGTCGTGTGTCGTGTGTCGTGTGTCGTGTGTCGTGTGTCGTGTGTCGTGTGTCGTGTGTCGTGTGTCGTGTGTCGTGTGTCGTGTGTCGTGTGTCGTGTGTCGTGTGTCGTGTGTCGTGTGTCGTGTGTCGTGTGTCGTGTGTCGTGTGTCGTGTGTCGTGTGTCGTGTGTTGTGTCGTGTTGTGTGTTGTGTGTTGTGTGGTGTGTGGTGTGTGGTGTGTGGTGTGTGGTGTGTGGTGTGTGGTGTGTGGTGTGTGGTGTGTGGTGTGTGGTGTTGTGTGCTGTGTGCTGTGTGTTGTGTGTTGTGTGTTGTGTGTTGTGTGTTGTGTGTTGTGTGTTGTGCTGCGCTGTGTTGCGTTGCGTTGCGTTGCGTTGCGCTGTGTCGTGTTGTGCTATGTCGCGTTGCGTTGCGTTGCGTTGCGTTGCGTTGCGTTGCGTTGCGTTGCGTTGCGTTGCGTTGCGTTGCGTTGCGTTGCGTTGTGTTGCGCTGTGACGTGTTGTGCTGTGTCGCGTTGCGTCGCGTCGCGTCGCGTCGCGTTGCGTTGCGTTGCGTTGCGTTGCGTTGCGTTGCGTTGCGTTGCGTTGCGTTGCGTTGCGTTGCGTTGCGTTGCGTTGCGTTGCGTTGCGTTGCGTTGCGTTGCGTTGCGTTGCGTTGTGTTGTGTTGTGTTGTGTTGTGTTGTGTTGTGTTGTGTCGCGTTGTATTGTGTTGTGTTGTGTTGTGTTGTGTTGTGTTGCGTTGCGTTGCGTTGCGTTGCGTTGCGTTGCGTTGCGTTGCGTTGCGTTGCGTTGCGTTGCGTTGCGTTGCGTTGCGTTGCGTTGTGTTGTGTTGTGTTGTGTCGCGTTGTGTTGTGTTGTGTTGTGTTGTGTTGTGTTGTGTTGTGTTGTGTTGTGTTGCGTTGCGTTGCGTTGCGTTGCGTTGCGTTGCGTTGCGTTGCGTTGCGTTGCGTTGCGTTGCGTTGCGTTGCGTTGCGTTGCGCTGCGCTGCGCTGCGCTGCGCTGCGCTGCGCTGTGTCGTGTCGTGTCGTGTCGTGTCGTGTTGTGTTGTGTTGTGCTATGTCGCGTTGCGTTGCGTTGCGTTGCGTTGCGTTGCGTTGCGTTGCGTTGCGTTGCGCTGTGTCGTGTTGTGCTGTGTCGCGTTGTGTCGCGTCGCGTCGCGTTGCGTTGCGTTGCGTTGCGTTGCGTTGCGTCGCGTCGCGTCGCGTCGCGTTGCGTTGCGTTGCGTTGCGTTGTGTTGTGTTGTGTTGTGTTGTGTTGTGTCGCGTTGTATTGTGTTGTGTTGTGTTGTGTTGTGTTGTGTTGTGTTGCGTTGCGTTGCGTTGCGTTGCGTTGCGTTGCGTTGCGTTGCGTTGCGTTGCGTTGCGTTGCGTTGCGTTGCGCTGCGCTGCGCTGCGCTGTGTCGTGTCGTGTCGTGTCGTGTCGTGTCGTGTCGTGTTGTGTTGTGTTGTGTTGTGTTGTGCTATGTCGCGTTGCGTTGCGTTGCGTTGCGTTGTGTCGTGTCGTGTTGCGTTGCGTTGCGTTGCGTTGCGTTGCGTTGCGTTGCGTTGCGTTGCGTTGCGTTGCGTTGCGTTGCGTTGCGTTGCGTTGCGTTGCGTTGCGTTGCGTTGCGTTGCGTGGCGTTGCGTGGCGTTGTGTCGCGTCGCGTCGCGTTGCGTTGCTTGCGTTGCGTTGCGTTGCGTTGCGTTGCGTTGCGTTGCGTTGTGTTGTGTTGTGTTGTGTTGTGTTGTGTTGTGATGTGTTGTGATGTGTTGTGTTGTGTTGTGTTGTGTTGTGTTGTGTATTCTTCCTTCGATTTTTGAATATTGATAAAATATTTATGAATTTTAAGTGTAATTGAGAAAGTTGTACTAATATTTCTCTCTTGTTTTTACAGAAGAAGGAAAGAAAAGATGGCACCAACTGGAGGATTTTCAAATCGTGGAGGTACGTTCCTGATGTCGTAGAACGACGATATCTATATATAACGACGTTAACAGTTGACAACCGCAATCTTGGCCCCATTTGATTTTAAATAAATATTTTAATAAAATAATAAAGATTTTAATAAATAATACTAATTTACATACTCATGTAAATTTTTAAATTACTCTTATACTTACTACTTAACTCTTGATTTGTAAATAGTATAATTTTGTTCATGTTCATATACATATACACGCCCATCATGAAACCAGCTTTTGCTGATGATGTAAGCGTGGTTAAATAAAATTATTCTCTTCTCTTCTCTTCTATAGCCACATTAAGAAATATTTTTTGACAGTTGGAATTCGTTTTTATCCTCTTATGTTCTGTTATTTTCTGTTACAGTATCTTGGGTTCTCGGGGGGTGTTTGTGGCACAGTGATTAGCCCACGTGCCTTTCACCTCTGCGACCCAGGTTCGATTCCTGCTCTCAGCAGTTATCGCATGTGAAAATTTCACCTTGGCCGCATGTAAGAAGAGTGCTTCCAGTTTGACTCTACCAAACACCTCAGGTTTCCTCCGGGTACTCCGGTTTCCTCCTGTACAGTTGTAATTACGCTGGACCACTAGGGAGAACAGTTTAGATATGACTGATAGAGTTATCCAGTATAACTAAAGTTAAATAAAACTAGTGTGCTGCGTAGGCAGTGTAGAAACAACAATCGAAATATGTAGTAAGGTTAGATATACTGCCGAAACAGAGAACGTAGGAGTCTAACGTTTCGAGCGAAGGCCCTTTGTCAGAAAGAAACCTTTTTTTAGTTCTCTTCTGTTATCTTTTTAGTTGAATTGCCAAGTGTTCGCCATCGAGATTATGTTGATCCTACGATTTACGACAGCCCTGAAGATGCAGTTTGCGAATTTGCAAAGGAACTTGAACCGTCCGTGCTTTTTTTGGAAATGTTGATTGGCGGAGGTAGGACAACGAATTGTTGTTGACATTAAAGATGGCGTTATTCTACAGTGCTTTAACGTAAAGTGAAGGAGACAGACAGACATAAAATAAACCTTACAGAGATTACATTGTTTTCATTTTTTGAAGGCGAGTTCGGAGATGTTTATAAAGGGGAAATGACAAAGCCAGATAAGAGCAAGATTCCTGTTGCAGTAAAAACGTTGAAGGTACGCGTCTATCTGTCTGTCTGTCTGTCTGTCTGTCTGTCTGTCTGTCTGTCTGTCTGTCTGTCTGTCTGTCTGTCTGTCTGTCTGTCTGTCTGTCTGTCTGTCTGTCTGTCTGTCTGTCTGTCTGTCTGTCTGTCTGTCTGTCTGTCTGTCTGTCTGTCTGTCTGTCTGTATATTTTTTTTAAATTTTAGAACGATGCAACGCTTAAGAGCGAGAAAGACTTTTTGTTAGAGGCTTCTGCTATGGGTCAGTTTGATGACCCCAATGTCGTCCGACTTGAAGGCGTTGTCACAAAATGTATGTGCTTAACCTATTTATCAATGTTATTACTGTGTCTGGATCATTTCTGATGTTACCAGATATTAACAAATAGTTGTTGTTGTTGTTGTTGTTGTTGTTGTTGTTGTTGTTGTTGTTGTTGTTGTTGTTGTTGTTGTTGTTGTTGTTGTTGTTGTTGTTTTATTCTTTGCCTACGCAGCACTCTTCATTTTTACACTGTGTTTTGTTTTTCTGAAGCGAAACCTCGCATGATTGTAATAGAATTTATGGCCAACGGTTCTTTGGAGAACTTTCTTAAGGTAATGCATTGAATTTGTAGCGGCTTTTAACTCATTCACGTCTTTGGAATTTTCCTACAGTATGACGAGTAAAATCGTCTGGCGAGAGTATAATACATAATGAACCAGGCATATATAGGCGAAGTGAGAACGCGAGGTGAGAACGCGCAAAAGAGAATGCGCGCAGAGGCGAAGACGCGCTAAGGAGAGTGCACACAGAGCCAAAAACGCGCAGAGAAGAATGCGCGCCGAGGTGAAAATGCGGAAAGGGAAATGTGCGCAGAGGCAACGACCCGGAAAGGGAAATGTGCGCAGAGGCAACGACGCGGAAAGGGAAATGTGCGCAGAGGCAAAAACGCGGAAAGGGAAATGTGCGCAGAAGCAAAGACGCGGAAAGGGAAATGTGCGCAGAAGCAAAGACGCGGAAAGGGAAATGTGCGCAGAAGCAAAGACGCGGAAAGGGAAATGTGCGCAGAGGCAAAGACGCGAAAAGGGAAATGTGCACAGAAGCAAAGACGCGGAAAGGGAAATGTGCGCAGAAGCAAAGACGCGGAAAGGGAAATGTGCGCAGAAGCAAAGACGCGGAAAGGGAAATGTGCGCAGAGGCAAAGACGCGCGAAGGAGAATGTGCGCAGAGGCAAAAACGTGGAAAGGGAAATGCATGCGCGCAGAAGCAAAGAATGCGTGCAAGAATTTTTTTAAATCGATATTTATTTACAGAGTGGCGAAGGCAAGCTAACACAATTACAATTGATTGGTATAGCAAAAGGAGTAGCTTCAGGAATGAAATATTTAGCAGGAATAAAATTTGTACATAGAGTAAGTTGATTTGCTGGTTATTGATTGATTAGTTAGTTGACTGGTTGATTCACTGGTTGGTTGACTGGTTGGTTGGTTGGTTGGCCGGTTGGTTGGCTGGTTGATTGATTGATTGATTGGTTGGTTGGATGATTTTGTTGGTTGGTTGGTTGGCTGGTTGGTTGGTTGGTTGGTTGATTGGTTGGTTGGTTGGTTGGTTGGTTGGTTGGTTGGTTGGTTGGTTGGTTGGTTGGTTGGTTGGTTGGCTGGTTGGTTGGACGGCTGACTTGCTGGTTGGCTGGTTGGCTGGTTGGTTGGTTGGTTGGTTGGTTGGTTGGTTGGTTGGTTGGTTGGTTGGTTGGTTGGTTGGTTGGTTGGTTGGTTGGTTGGTGGGTTGGTGGGTTGGTTGGATGGTTGGTAGGCTGGCTGGCTTATTCAATCAACTAACTTATGTCTTTGCCTTTCTATTATTAGGATTTGGCTGCTCGTAACATTTTGGTCAATGACAATCTGTTGTGTAAAGTTTCTGATTTTGGTCTTTCTCGTGAACTTGAAGGAACTGATTCGTCCCGTGGAGAGTACTCTACTTCTGTAAGTGTGTTATGTCGCAATAATATCTCAATATTATATACAAAATTAAATTAAAAGTGTGTTTTGAATGTGCTGTAATTAATAAATAATTAAATATTTGTTGTGGCCGCGTTATTGTGTTGACGTTTCACGGCCCTGGCTATCAACTTTGAACCGAAAAAAATAAAGTGTTTTCCAAAGACGTAAATATTAAATGAACATATGAACGAATATCAGAATTTCTATATTTTTTATATTATCAAATAATATAAAAAGCAAAAATTTCATTTCATAACCACTTTAATAAAACACCCCTGCTTGTTTATTAAACACTACATATATTTCTCAAACTCATTAATAATTCATGAGTTAATTAGCCAATCAGAGAAAAATATTTGGTCATGTGTATAAGTTTTGAAACCCGGTAAAGGTCGCGCTAACTGAATTTGTAATTAAGAAATCAGATAATAAACATACAAAGAACCGTTTATTACCACATTTCTAATTATAAATTCAACGTGAAACCATTGTCTGATCCAGTTAATATGCACCAATTTTATAGTCCCTCTGCTATAATTGACGATTGAGCGATCGAGAAGCTATTTCATAAACTCGTGTATCGTGTTTTACCAGGGGTTGCAAACACTCGAGAACAATAAAAATCACTCGGCCTATTACCTCGTAATTTCCAATGTCCTCTCGTGTTTGTAAAACATTCGAAGACAATAAAAATCACTCGGCTTGCTCATGTTTTACAAACACTCGAGAACAATGAAAATTACTAAAGGCTTCTTAACCGAGTTCGAGGTCTGTACGGGAAAGTATTCGCCTGAGGTTTTCGTACAGACCGAGCGACGAAGGAGCGAGGTTTGTGCGATAAAACCAAGGGCAAATACTTTCCCGTACAGACCGAGAAAACGAGGTTAATAAGCCTTTTATTATATGGCTTTTGGTTTGTTTTCTTATCTGTTTTTAGTTCTACGTTTGTCTTGATCAGATGTCGCTGTTCACCTTAGTTCTTTCTTTTGAGCTTGTTCGTTTCACTTCATGTTTACACCTGTTAGGCTTTTATATTTCGCGCTTTTAAATAAGAAGTTTTTATAAAAAGAAACACTAATGTTTCAGGACGTATTATTGTTCAAAATTTTCCAACGAATATATCTAATTCGCTTTTATTTTCATTCAAATCAACTCAGTAATTTTCCCGCCAAAACTTGCAGGCCATTAAAAATGACGTAATGCCCTCTCACAGTGCCGTGAGGGATTACGGCTTTTTCCGGACCTCTCAGCAACCAATCAGCGTGCTTCGTTTGGCGTAATGACCCGAAAACAAGCTCAGCCATATATATAATAATCGGTTATAACGGCCTCGTGATTTCCATTGTCCTCCCGTGCTTGTAACCCCTGGTAAAACACTCCCACTCCCAGGTGATCTGAAAACACGGAAAAGGACTGGGACTAGTTGTCAAATAGAAATCCATTTTTCGAATTAAACTATTTAATATCTCGTGAAATATACTTTATTTTGTTCCCAAATTTAGCATAGACTTATCATTTTCAACACTGAACATAAATACAAAGTTTCAACCAGTTTGATAAAGGAAAATGAAAGAAATAAGTTATTCAATACAGCAAAATGGATTTCCATTAGGTTGCTAGTTCCAGGCCTTTCCCTCACGGTCAGATCACCTGGTCGTCTATGAAATATTACTTCCGCTATAGTTTGCATTATTTATGGAGTAATTTCTCATCATGTAGGGAGGTAAAATACCAGTCCGCTGGACGGCTCCAGAAGCGATCAAATATCGTAAATTTTCAACGGCCAGTGACGTGTGGAGTTATGGCATCTTGTTGTGGGAGATTATGTCATTTTGTGAAAGACCTTACTGGGACTGGGGCAATTATCAGGTAAGTAGAAACAAGTTCTGGGTCTTCCACCTTACCGTTGCACAAAAGCTTCCGTACCCAGTTGGCATTTTTCGATCCTTTCTGGTTTTACTATAAATCTCGCAGTTGGCCAACATACCTCATACATATTTGTATTTGCAGGTTTTGTGTTAATTTGGAATTTATTTCTTGACTTGATTGACTTAGGTTGTAGAGCAATTGGATGAAGGTTATCGACTTCCTCCTCCGTTGGTACGTCCGTATACTATTGTCCTTCCTTCCTTCCTTCCTTCCTTCCTTCCTTCCTTCCTTCCTTCCTTCCTTCCTTCCTTCCTTCCTTCCTTCCTTCCTTCCTTCCTTCCTTCCTTCCTTCCTTCCTTCCTTCCTTCCTTCCTTCCTTCCTTCCTTCCTTCCTTCCTTCCTTCCTTCCTTCCTTCCTTCCTTCCTTCCTTCCTTCCTTCCTTCCTTCCTTCCTTCCTTGCTTGCCTGCTTGCCTGCTTGCCTGCTTGCCTGCTTGCCTGCTTGCCTGCTTGCCTGCTTGCCTGCTTGCCTGCTTGCCTGCTTGCCTGCTTGCCTGCTTGCCTGCTTGCCTGCTTGCCTGCTTGCCTGCTTGCGTGCTTGCGTGCTTGCGTGCTTGCGTGCTTGCGTGCTTGCGTGCTTGCGTGCTTGCGTGTTTGCGTGTTTGCGTGTTTGCGTGCTTGCGTGCTTGCGTGCTTGCGTGCTTGCGTGCTTGCGTGCTTGCGTGCTTGCGTGCTTGCGTGCTTGCGTGCTTGCGTGCTTGCGTGCTTGCGTGCTTGCGTGCTTGCGTGCTTGCGTGCTTGCGTGCTTGCGTGCTTGCGTGCTTGCGTGCTTGCGTGCTTGCGTGCTTGCTTGCTTGCTTGCTTGCTTGCTTGCTTGCTTGCTTGCTTGCTTGCTTGCTTGCTTGCTTGCTTGCTTGCTTGCTTGCTTGCTTGCTTGCTTGCTTGCCCCTTTCCCTCCTTTCCTCTTTGATTTCTTCCATTTACTAATCCACGAATATTCAATTTTTATTCAGAATTGTCCCAAAGGTGTTCATATGCTCATGCTGCAATGCTGGAAACTAACCCGCCAAGAGCGACCAACCTTTTCAGAAATTGATTTGATCGTAGAGAACTGGATTCGATCGCCAGAGACCATGGACGATGAACTTGACTTTTCATTAACCTTGAGAAAATGGTTGGAATCGTTAAAAATGGGAAACTATTCATCAAATTTCACCAATGCTGGATATAGAAAAGCATCTCAGATTCTTGACTTAAAGGATGAAGATTTAAAATTACTTCGGATCTCTTTGGTTGGTCATCGACATAAAATCCTGAAAAGCATTGACTCCTTGCCAGTAACAACGAGAACAACATCGCTGGGGATCTGAAGCTTCACTCTGGTAATATAGTCTATCTAAACAGGTTTTGTTAGTCTCGGTCCCAGTCCACTGTTCTGGGTTCCTGGATAGACCAACACCGCTGCCAAACGTTTGCGCATGCGTGAATTCGCTGAGTAAACATTGCGAGAGAAGTGGGAACTAGCCGTGGCGAGAACAACCAGACAGTGAAGACCAAGTAAGACTCGACTATTCATTTGTGTTTTAAAAAAGGGTAAAGAAAATTACGAAGGAGTAAATTCAGAATATGTTACAATATTGACAAAGGAGCCATGTACAAATTACCTACCTTATCTTTTTGGTAGTATGCTTATAATTTTAACTTTTGTGTCGGACTCTTGGCAAAGAGTCCGAGGGGGGGAGGGAGGGATGGAGGGAAGTTAGGTAGGAAGGAAGGAAGGAAGGAAGGAAGGAAGGAAGGAAGGAAGGAAGGAAGGAAGCAAGGAAGCAAGCAAGCAAGCAAGCAAGCAAGCAAGCAAGCAAGCAAGCAAGCAAGCAAGCAAGCAAGCAAGCAAGCAAGCAAGCAAGCAAGCAAGCAAGCAAGCAAGCAAGCAAGCAAGCAAGCAAGCAAGCAAGGAAGGAAGGAAGGAAGGAAGGAAGGAAGGAAGGAAGGAAGGAAGGAAGGAAGGAAGGAAGGAAGGAAGGAAGGAAGGAGGAACGAACGAACGAACGAACGAACGGACGGACGGACGGACGGACGGACGGACGGACGGACGGACGGACGGACGGACGGACGAACGAACGAACGAACGAACGAACGAACGAACGAACGAATGAATGAATGAATGAATGACTTCAATGAGTGAATGAATAAATAATGAATGACTTTATTTAAGTGGCCATCTATTTAGCTATGTTACAGCTTATTTGGGAGAACTATTTATACATGTTAAAATCAGAATTGTAATAAATATATTGAAATACCAGAATCTTTCTATTTTTTCACATAAATTTAACTATTTAAAACTAAATATCATATATGTAACAGTGTTTCCTGAAATATTACAGTAAAAAATGTAAGTTTCGTTGAATATACAACACAATTTCTGCAGTTGTTGTCACGTCAAATTCATGTCTCTAATATTTCTTTTGAAAGATCCTAATCTGGCGCTTTGTTTCTATCAACCATTGCAGCAACTGCTGACTGGTGAATATCGATTACTTGTTACCAGGCCCCGCATCACACGTCGATCAGCTTTCCCATTCCGGTTACGTTTCTATCTTCTTTGTTTAGTTTGGAACCATAATATCTTGAATAATTTTTCTGCATTTCATTGTATTGTAATTTGTGGTATGTTGTAGCTGTTTAGCTTCTCAGTGTTTTGAGTCGAAACTATGAGATAGACCATTTTACATGACTTGCTAGTTGCTTCCTTTAGCTACGTGATTGGTTTAATTAATGTGAATATGAATTCGGTCTGAACTCTACTGTAGCAGGCTGAAGCTTCTTCACTCGAGGACATATTTAGTTTCGCTTCATGAATTTTATTTCCGTTCACACGGCCTACAGGTCAAGCTAGTTTGTAAGACGGTTTTTGAAATGCACTAGACTACATCCTCGGGGGAGGGGGTATTACCATATATGGACTGTCTGACGTGCCGCTTGTCGGGGGTGGTCGACGTCTAAGTCTGTAACAGGGTATATTAACCCTTGATCGCCCAACGATGTCTTTGTAATGTTTCAGGGACGTAGCCAGGGGGGGAGCCAGGAGAGCCGCGGCTCCCCCCCTTTTGATATAAAACGACAGACATGTAACTACAAATCTGATGCAATATCAATTGTGTCAAGAAATAAACTGTATTCAATCTACTGAGTGTATGCATTTTAAGTATCTATGTGACGTTTGCGTGTTTTTAGTATTTTATATGACGTTTTTTAACGTTAGAGTCTGTAAAATCTTCCTCCAAAAGCCAGGAAATGGCATTTCAGCGACTCTCGATTTCAAAATTTCCCGGGGGAGCATGCCCCCGGACCCCCCTAAAAATTTATTTTCATTTCGGCTCCCCCCTTTTCAAAATCCTGGCTACGTCCCTGTAATGTTTACAACACGAGGGGCCGTGTTGTATTGAATATACAATCACGAGCCGAAGGCGAGTGATTGTATATTCAGTACAACAAGGACGCGAGTGTTGTAAACAACTTGTGAAATGAATAAATAGTAAAAATCCCTTTGGGATATTGAGATGCTAATTTGCTAATTAGTTACAAGCACTAGTGGTTTTATCGGAAGAGTATACATCCACTAGTGGTTGTAACTAATTAGCATCATTGGTTTTAGTTTGTATGGGGTTTACAGGGGTATACATGTGACGTAATTTCTGAAATTGGATTGGCTGCAAAACTCATGAATTAGTAATGAATTTCACAAAGTATTTTACTCTGGCTAACGCCAGACGATTTTACTCGTCAATGGAGTGACTACTGGGCGATAAAGGGTATAGGCAGTGTTGAAATAACAATCGAAATATAGTAAGGTTTGATATACTGGCCAAAACAGAGAACGTAGCACTCTAACATTTCGAGCGAAGGCCTTCGACAAAGAGAAACGTAAAGAGTGATACATTTTCAGCGCTAGTTATTTGGTCGGTGGTCATAGTAACATTTTTGGCTACTTTATCTCGCTGCAAGTCTTCTGCGATGACTGGAATACAGGCCATAGAGTCGACCTTAACCCTTTAACAATCGGACATTTTTGTCCCTACTTATCTATACTCTGGCTAACGCCAGATGATTTACTTGTCAACTGGGTACCTCTGCAGAAACCTGTCTGTTAAAGGGTTAACCGTTTAACCGTTTTGCCGTGGTGGTTGTGGTGGTGATGGTGAAGATGATGGTGGTGATGGTGAAGATGATGGTGGTGATGGTAGTGATGATGGTGGTGATGGTAGTGATGATGGTAGTGATGATGGTAGTGATGATGGTAGTGATGATGGTAGTGATGATGGTAGTGATGATGGTAGTGGTGATGGTAGTGATGATGGTAGTGATGATGGTAGTGATAGTAGTGATGATGGTGGTGATGATGGTGAAGATGATAGTGGTAGTGATAGTAGTGATGATGGTGGTGATGATGGTGAAGATGATGGTGGTGATGGTAGTGATAGTAGTAATAGTAGTGATGATGATTGTGATCATGGTGAAGATGGTGTGGTGGTGGTAGTGATAGTAGTGATGATGGTGCTGGTGATGATGAAGATGATGGTAGTGATGATGGTGGTGATAGTAGTGGTGATGATGGTGATGATGGTGAAGAAGGTGATGGTGATAGTAGTGATGATAGTGATGATGGTGTTGAACGAAAATTTGAACATGTTTGAACATGTTCAAATTTCGTTCAACTCGGGGTGGCCAAACGCCTTTCAACATGTTGAATTCAACAATATAATTAATGTTGAACGATGTTGAATGAAATGTTGAAAGCGTTTGGCCAGGCCTTTTTAAATATATAAGTTACTATATTTCGCTAGCTGCCAAATTCATATTACGTCATATTATTAAAAAGAATCTTCAACAAATTCCAAATATTAATCATACTCTAATCAAAAATCTAATCCTAAACACAAAACTAACCTCACCCCAAGAAAACATAAATCCTAACTCCAAAAAAAAGAAAATAGGAAAAGAAAAGATGACGTCATGTCATTTTGAGCGATGGAAACAAGTATTTGCCATTTTCAGGGTTGACCTGCTACAGTATAATTTCGCAATAAAGTGATCAAGCCACTCGAAAGTATCGTAAAAGGTAAATAATGCTGAGTGCTGACAGACACGCAGCTGGAGGTCGATCACCAAACTGCAACGTTTTAGTTCATATTGAGACACTTTGACTGTTTTTAAGTATAACAGCGAATGTACACAAAGAAGACAGAGGATTTCTTGGCAGATGATGTTTATAATAGATGGCCTTGTTCTCTGGCAAAGCGGTGTTTGGTTTTCCTGAGGGCGAATTCAAGACTGTTATCTACTTATCTTCATCTTTCGTCAGATACCTGCTGAGCTATTTACAGTATATTTCGATCTGGTAAGTGATCTGGGGCAATGTTGTGATTACCAATGAACTCTTTATAAATCAAGTGAGTTTATATATCTCACTAACTTATTAAATCTATTTGTTTGCCAAACTCACTGCAAGATTTATTCACCGCCGTCAACACTTATTATTCATGATAGCAGTATTTCTAACATTTTTAACTTCCGCATACCAGCGCTGTCAAATAAGCTATAAATCTGTACGAAAACCAACTGGTGTTTCCGTGATTACAGTAATATTTAGCTTATATCAACGCTATATGTCCTTGCTGTATATTTGCTATAGTAATTCTGAAACGAAAGTGGATAGACCTTATGTTTACCATCTGGGCAGTGGGCAGGCTCTTGTTGAAAAGCGATAGTTTGAACTTTCAACTGCATTCATGGCAGTTGGACTTTTAAATTAATTGAATATGGATCCGCGGAATCGTTGTTAATATTAACTTATACTAACTTGTAATTAGTTAATACTACACTATAGTTTATAGATCAGATGGCTGCTTTTGTTGACATAGTCGTTAGGTTTTGGAAATCGTTTTGCCGATCTATTCTAAATTGAATGAAGAAAGTATTAATGGTCAAAGGAAATTCCGCTTTTGAAATGTTTTGGCAGTTTGACACGTTTGAAATTCCCTGTGGTAACTCTAGTGGGCACTTGGGTGCATGGGAAAAATTGGCTAAAATACAGATTGATAGTTTGAACTAAATAACAGTAATCAGACAAAAGTTGTGCAACAAACTTTGACTTTGAATTGACTATATTTATTGGCTAAATTGGCTCTCAATGGACAATATTCTATCAGTCTTTTTTTACTGCAATTAACGTTTTCCCCAAGGCTTCTTGGTTGGAGACTTTGCATAGGAGAGGTATGTGTTTGAAAGCTCTTGGAATGAGGTTAGCTGGCATAAAACAAAAAAATATTGGTTTCTTGACCCTACCTAGTTTTTGGGCAGCAAAATGTTTTATCATAAAAAGGGCACTTTTCTGTTTCAAAAAGGGCACTTCATGACAAAGTTGGGGGGGGGGGGGGGGGAGGCAAAGGCCCACCTCCCCAGTTCCTACACCACTGATGTCAATCCTGATAGTTTTATTGAATTTCTGAGTAGCATGCATGATCCTGAGTTGCAGCATGATTTGCATCTTGGGATAGCAACCTAGTCATGTGCTCAAAACTACCTTAAAAATAGATGTGCTACCAGTCCATGTTGGTTTGGAAAGAATATTATAATTGCCATGCCTGGACACTGTATAAAAAAACTTACTCCAAACCCAAGTATTCTGTTTCTTTTTGACCTTATTTAATTTGTTTTAACACATCAATGGACAAGTTGGGCAGGGGTGTAGGAACCGAGGGGCATATGGGGCACATGCTCCCTCCCCTACTTTGTCATAAGGTGTCCTTTTTGCCCTTTTTATGATAAAACATGTGTTTTAAGTGTCCTTTTGAAGTCCAACACCCTGAACAAAGTGCCCTTCTGAAGCTGTTCCCCTCCAACATTTAACTTGCTTCCTTACGCCACTGGAGCTGGGTGTCATTTCTTAATCTTTTTTTAAAAAATTTTTAGTTTTCAACCTTGAACAAGATGGACAGTGTAATCCGGTATCTTCTATGTTTATGGTATCTTATTGTTTCACTTCAACTAAGCAGCTCAAAAGAAGGTAGACAAGTATATTGTGTTTGCTTTAAACAATTTTTCTTGCACTAAATGTACTAGATGTGACGTCGTACATTGGAAAATAAAATTAATGTGTGAGAATTAACTTCTATAGTAGCTTTGTAATGGTTTATTCCCGATTTTTTCGCATGCAATTCTTAGTAATGACTTTAAAACATAATTAACGAATTTCTGTTTTGGTTGCTCTGTGGTTGTGGGCTTGACCCTAATTCTAACTCAAATCCTCAGTAAAATTCCTTAAACGTCCTAAACCTAACGGGTCCTTCGCCAGGACCAATTGGTTTATTTGAAATGTGATCGCTATAAACATTTAAAAAACACGTTTGGATGAAACGCGATCGCGCTTTAGTGAAATGTCATTGTGTTTTCTAAAAAGTTAGTGTGTTAAAAGCGCGCAGTCTTGGACTATGATCGGTGTTAACTTTTTCTATCTCCGACTCCGATTTCAGATATTTAAATGTTTCACAAGGTAATATCACATCACACAATGTACGCAACATCTCGCAACATACTGTACTGATCTGTCTCACAACGTACTAGAATAGCCAATCAAGCGTAGCGGTATCATTGATTCTTATAACCAGCAGTACGGTGGTCTGGTAATGTAATTGGTCACACAGTGTAACATACAGCAATCGATCTCCCAGCCTGCATAGCGTAATTAATCTCACGTATCGTAACTTGGTTTGTCTCACGGCAAATTGGTTTTACAATGTTACATAGCCTAACCCCTAGCCGGCCTCGCAACGTTAAGTTCATTTTATGCTCGTGATAGACCGCATATGATGCGTATAGCGCAAGGTGTATCGCGCGAAGATGTACCACCACCCTATGTACACTACCCTCTTTCGCTGGCATCTCTGTTCGCGAGTAGCACGGGGGGGGGGGGGGGGTTGCTGTTGGGAAGGAAATTGGAGATTGGAGAACCGATGCACAAACATTTACGATAATTTTGCCACGCGCGGTTTTGCAGGCCATTTTTAAAGCATAAATTGCATGATTTACGTAGCTCGCAGCGTAGCGAAAAAAGTTTTTTTGTTATTAATAGGCGAGTTTCAGGGTGTTGCGCGCGCATCGTTTTTTATTGCTACAGTGTGATAAGCCAACAGCATTGTTACAAGCTTGTTCTACCAACATCTTGTTGACAAGCTGTGAGATTTTTACGTATGCACCTAGTTTTAAAACATATATTTTGTAAATAGCTCTAAATATCACTTTCTTGTACATGTAAAAAAACCCAAAAAAAACCCCAACAATAATAATAAATGAATAAATAAATAAATATTTATTTATTTATTCATTTATTTATTTATTTATTTATTTTAATGGCACACGCCCCTCGTGGAAATCAGCTTCGGTTGACGGGGTCAGCGTGTATAAATAAAATTTCTATCTATCTATCTATCTAGTCCAAGCCAATTATGCAAATCAATCAATCAATCAGTCAATCAATCAATATATCAATCAATATATCAATCAATCAATCAATCAATCAGTCATTTATTTAACTACCCAACGCTTAGGAGCAAAAACTTGTTAAAATGCAAAAGCTACACAGGGGCAACACCTTTGCCAAACGTTTGCGCATGCGTGGATTTGCAGAGTAAACATTGCAAGAGAAGTGGGAACTAGCCGTGGCAACAACAACTAGACAGTGAAGACTAAGTAAGACTCGAATATTCATTTGTGTTTTAAAAAAAGGGTCGTGAAAATTACGAAGGGGTCGTTTCAGATTAATGGTACAATATTGACAAAGAAGCCATGCACAAAGTGTAAATATCTAACGCTTCAAGCGAAGGCACGTCATCAGGGAGAAACGTTAGAAATCTGACGTAAAAACTGACGAAGGCCTTCGCTCGAAACGTTAGAAACTACGTTCAATA
>OZ036006.1:4831233-4836233 GCA_964035015.1 Corallium rubrum
TCTCGACCAATCAGGATGCAGTAATTTTGTCATGTATATTATTAACAACTGTACATTATATACTGAGCTACAATATTATATATCAAGAATACATCCCAAACTTCACGGCACTGTAACACTGTAATCAAAATGTGGTTGAATAAGCGCATAGTATACTGAAAGTAGCGTATCTTTATCGACAAAATCTCTTAAACGTCTAAGAACAGCTATTCCTATTTCTCAAAATGTATATATTCTACACTCGAATTTTCCTTCACCCAAAATCCTTAGAACATGCTATGTAATCGAGTGAAATGCCCAATATTACTTATAATATTCCTCATGACGTTATTTTCTTTCATATCAGATGTTTGGTATTACTTTTCCAGGATAAACTTCTGCGGTCAAAAGAACTGGGTCCCTCAATTTAATAGGGGTATATATATAGTGTTGAGTTAGTGCTATAGCGCTCAATTGAGGTTTAATCTGGTTCAAGCATTTTTTCAGATTATTATAACTATTTAACCGGTTCTTTTTTGGCTTTTGTTGTTTAATCTCTATGCTGAAGTGTAATATACGAAGAAGTGAATATTTTTTTCTTGTAAATATCAATCTTCATATTATACTATAAAATACTATTCTAACATGTCTAATGCCTACTTATGAATGACAAACCCTCAAGTGAAGGGATTATGGGAAGTAAAGCCGATTGGTTCATTTAAATTTACTAAATTTTAAACATGCATGCAAACTTTTTAATGTTGGCCAGTTTGAGTAGTAATAAGGCTGAAATGAGAACCACTAACCAAGAAATATGCAAATTACGCGTACTTATTGATTATAGTCAAACCTTTAGAGAGTATACTGATATAATTGGTTGATTACATTTTTACGCTTAGTTTTGGCAATGCATTGGTAACTGGTTATAATGTCTTCAAATTGATATTTCCTTTCCGGCTTCGTCCTTCTTATATAGCAATTATTAAAGATGATGTTATGAGGAATTGGTTTGGTAACGCTTATGGAATACATGGTGCTGGTGAGCTGGTGAGTCCAATTGTATTTTGCAAGGTTCTCAATATATCTTTACATCTTGTTTTAATTTCTTCTTTATACTCGTTTATTTTATTTGTTTAATTGTTTGTTTGTTTGTTTGTTTTCTTTTCTGTTTGCTTTTAATTTATAATGTTGATCTTTTTTTTGGCTGTTAATTGATATTTCATGCTATCTATTTGTCTGTAAAAGAGCTGGAAACAAAGTTGAAACTAAAAATTAAAATTAGAAATTGTGCTTGTAACCAAGTGTTATAATGCTTTTCAAAGAGGCTTCGAAAAGAATTGAAACAGTTAGCAAAGATTTTTTGCGGAAACACGCATCATGTGGATGTATAATGACGTTCTGAGACAACATCTCTGTTTTGCTTTTGTATAACCTACGCATCACTGCATGTAGATAAATTTAAAGGTTAACAAACCAACTATAATGCTAGCTAAAATCCTAGTTGGTCAAGTACTGTATAGCTCAAAATTACCAACTATTGATTATTCCAACAATGAGCAGAAAAATATGCTATTTTGTGGTGGGTTGATATAGGTCCAGAAGGCAAAATTTCATCTTCCTATATAAAGGAGTAACAATGTTGCAAAACATATAAGATTCTGTTTTCTTGCATTTAATTGAGGTAAATTTTTATTTTTGTGATGTGCTGACAGGTTAAGGTTTTAGTTTATTTCGTGACCTATACAAAGTGCTATTTTAGCTGGTATGTTTTGCGTGATTTATCCGTCTATAAAACTTATATATCTTGCAATTTTGGACATTCCTGGTGCACTGATTGACTTGGTGCTTTGTGAAACCTTTAGTGGACTGGCGAAGCTGGTCCAGATTCTTCCAAAACGTGTGTCAGCAGTGGAGATGTCAGCAGTGGAGATGCAGATTTCTGGTTTATCACAGTTCATGTTAATCTTAATAAAACATTTGCTGACTTGATATATGTTGATGTCGAGGCTGAACTGACCTTGTGCAGGGATGGTAGAGTGCCATGCTACTTCAACAGAAATTATTTCGAGGTTTATATTTACCGTGGAAAAGATCAACCAGTTATTCCTTATAAATCAAATGATAGAATACATGTACCAACTCAAAAGTTTCTTCTCGATCACTTTTTTCCTATTTACAACATAACAAACAAAACATCACCAGCGGCATTAATCAGAAGACAAAATCAAACTTTTACTTTCTTCCAAAATAAAACAAAAGGCGTGACTTTTGGAATAAGATCAAGAGGAGCATGTGGGACAATATTCAGGATGAAAATGTATTATTATTACTGCGAAGAAATATTTATTAACAGTATAAAGTTTGAAAATACAGCCTCTCCAGCCAATGGATCTAAACAAGTGCTTGGTAATTGTTCATTGAATTCGCTGCCATCAAACAATGAAACTAATCTTTACCGATACTGTCACATCAATGGAAGCTGGAGTATAAATGATCAAATCAAATGTCTTTGCATTGCTGGACATGAACCTAACAAAAAACTTGGATGTTCACGTAAGTAACATTATCTAAAGCGATTTTGAATAATTATTATGGGATAGTGAACTCGAGTGGAGAATAATAATATACACTTAATGTCTGCTCCCGAGGGAAACAGTTAGTTTTGTTTTCCCGAGAGTCTTGATATTTCCCGAGACGAAGTCGAGGGAAACATCGAACCTAGAGGGAAAACAAAACTAACTGTTTCCCGAGGGATCAGACATTAAGTGTTTTGTTATATAGCTCGAGTTTCGCTGAATAATTTCGACGTTTATCAAGGGAAAGTACACAAAAGACAAACGCTAAGACTTACCAAAACATTTCGCCTGGCTCCGTAATTTCACTCCAACCAAACAAATATGAGTCTCAGAACAAAAGAACAGCAATACATTTCATTTCTCCAGTTAATCTTCACACATGCTTTGAAGACTCATAAATCTTCTTTTTTTCGTACCAAACAAGCTTTTGTTTATAGGATGCCGTGAAGAGTTCAAATTTCTAGCGGGCAACAATTGAAAACTTATTGACCAAGCAAGCAATAAGTTTTCAATTATTGCCCGCTCGGTAGACATTGAAATTTAGCTAAGGTCATGTGACCGCAAACCAACCAATGACAGTCATCGTTGTGTCCAGCGAAACTCTAGCTATGTAACAATAAGGTGTTACTTCAAGTGATGAACCATACTGGTGTGGCGGTCTGAGATTGTCACTGTGCTGAGATTGTATATCGATTTGTGTTATCAAATGTTTGACGTTCAAAACATTCAAACTTTTTGCCTTCAAATGGTTTATGGTTTGTAGGTTATGGTTTGTTAACTTCTAAACTCCGGATGTATATTTAATAATTCAATGGAATGATCGATACAAGACATCTTAATCATTTAGTTAATGTCCGAAACTTTCGTCTTGCATTCCAGTTCACGAGCGGATATAATACTGATTTTTTTATTAAAACTGTGGTTATTCATCTCAAGTATTCGATTTTATTCAGGCAGTGTTCATAAATCAGTCATTTCATGGCAAAAAGTTTGATTATTGTGGTCATAAAGCCGATTACAGATATTGATATACAATCTCAGCCACACACCGGGGACAAGCAGAGAAAACTTTACTTGGCCTGGCTGGGATTTGAACCCATGACCTTAGGTTTACGAGACTACGAGTCCGATGCTCTTGTTATTATTCTCCATGCACCCGAGATCACTGTTCCACAATAATCATTCAAAATCGTCATGTATGAAGACTGTTGTCTAGATATTGAAGAAACCAGCCGGACTGTTTCAAAATATCAAATAGCCTAAATACTATCATTCGACCTTCGGCTCCCAACTTGACCTGTAGCTCAGTTGGTGGACCATCGGACTGGTAAACCGAAGGTCGCGGGTTTGTATCCCAGCTGGGCCAAGTAGAGTTTTCTCTACTTGTCTGGTATGGTTCGTCACTCGGAGTAACACCTTAATATTATAAAGCGATGTTTCAACCCATCAGCCAACCAACGAACGCACGAACCAACCTACCAACCAACTTTCTAACTATGCAATCAAGCACTCAATCAACCAATATATCAATCAATCAATCAACCAATATATCAATCAATCAATCAACCAACCAACCAACCAACCAACCAACCAACCAACCAACCAACCAACCAACCAACCAACCAACCACCATCCAACCAACCAACCAACCAACCATCCAACCAACCAACCAACCAACCAACCAACCAACCAACCAACCAACCACCAACCAACCAACCAACCAACCAACACACCAACCATCCAATCAACCAACGAACCGGGCAGCCAGTTACAACGTATATGCAATAGCAGCTTACTATGCAAATCAATATTGTTCTTGCGATCAAACTTTCTTTTTTGCCTATTTTTTCAGCTTGTCCTAAAGATCACTTCAAACCCAATATTTCCAACTCTAATTGTACTAAATGTCCTTCAAACACTAACAGCACCAACAATAAAACTAGTTGTGAATGTAAAGTTGGTTATTACAGGTTTCCAAATTCTTCAATACTATCTTGTTATGGTAAGTACGTTCATTTAATTTGTTTAATCTCCAGACATACGTTTCCCTTTACAGCATACAGCTCATTAGGGGAGCACGGGTGGCGTGTATTGTAGCGCGCTGCCTTTCACCAAAAGTTAAAACCGGTTAGACGGGGTTAGTACTTGGATGGGTGACCGCTTGGGAATGACCCCGTTGTCGAGCTTGGAACTCATGTGAGTAGAGTTGTAGTTGGTCTCTCCTGTGCTTCGAGGGTTTTTCGGCGGGTTCTCCGGTTTTCCTCCCTCCATAAAATCAACACCTACATCTGGTACTTGGGGTATTTCGTCGTGTTTGACCACCAGTTGATATAAGCAATAAAGTTATTAAATCATCAGTACAGCTTGGAACGAGTACAAAACCATTACTTGACCGGCTCAGAGGTGAAAAGCAGTCGCTTTGACGACCAAGTTCGCTGTAACAAC
>OZ036006.1:4837479-4952840 GCA_964035015.1 Corallium rubrum
TCAACAAATCACAACAAATCGCAACAAGTCGCAACAAATCACATCAAATCGCAACAAATCGCAACAAATCACAACAAATCACAACAAATGACAACAAATCGCAACAAATTGCAACAAATCACAACAAATCGCAACAAATCGCAACAAATGGGAACAAATCGCAACAAATCGCAACAAATGACAACAAATCGCAACAAATCGCAACAAATCGCAACAAATCGCAACAAATCACAACAAATCGCAACAAATCACAACAAATGACAACAAATCGCAACAAATCGCAACAAATCACAACAAATGACAACAAATCGCAACAAATCGCAACAAATCACAACAAATGACAACAAATCGCAACAAATCGCAACAAATGACAACAAATCGCAACAAATCGCAACAAATCACAACAAATCGCAACAAATCGCAACAAATCGCAACAAATCACAACAAATCGCAACAAATCACAACAAAGCGCAACAAATCACAACAAATCGCAACAAATCACAACAAATCGCAACAAATCGCAACAAATCACAACAAATCGCAACAAATCACAACAAATCGCAACAAATCTCAACAAAGCGCAACAAATCGCAACAAATCGCAACAAATCGCAACAAATCGCAACAAATCGCAACAAATCACAACAAATCGCAACAAGTCACAAATCGCAACAAATCACAACAAATCGCAACAAATCGCAACAAATCACAAATCGCAACAAATCACAACAAATCACAACAAATCGCAACAAATCGCAACAAATCACAACAAATCGCAACAAATCGCAGCAAATCCCAACAAATCACAACAAATTGCAACAAATCACAACAAATCGCAAATCACAACAAATCACAAATCGTAACAAATCACAACAAATCGCAACAAATCGCAACAAATAGCAACAAATCGCAACAAATCACAAATCGCAACAAATCACAACAAATCGCAACAAATCGCAACAAATCGCAACAAATCACAACAAATCGCAACAAATCACAACAAATCGCAACAAATCGCAACAAGTCGCAACAAATCACATCAAATCGCAACAAATCGCAACAAATCACAACAAATTGCAACAAATCACAACAAATCGCAACAAATCGCAACAAATGGGAACAAAGCGCAACAAATCGCAACAAATGACAACAAATCGCAACAAATCGCAACAAATCACAACAAATCGCAACAAATCACAACAAATCGCAATAAATCACAACAAATCGCAACAAATCACAACAAATCGCAACAAATCGCAACAAATCGCAACAAATCACAACAAATCGCAACAAATCACAACAAATCGCAAGAAATCACAACAAATCGCAACAAATCGCAACAAATCTCACCAAAGCGCAACAAATCGCAACAAATCGCAACAAATCACAACAAATCGCAACAAATCGCAACAAATCACAACAAATCGCAACAAATCGCAACAAATCACAAATCGCAACAAATCACAACAAATCACAACAAATCGCAACAAATCGCAACAAATGACAACAAATCGCAACAAATCGCAACAAATGACAACAAATCGCAACAAATCGCAACAAATCACAACAAATCGCAACAAATCGCAACAAATCGCAACAAATCACAACAAATCGCAACAAATCACAACAAATCGCAACAAATCGCAACAAATCACAACAAATCGCAACAAATCGCAACAAATCGCAACAAATCACAACAAATCGCAACAAATCACAACAAAGCGCAACAAATCACAACAAATCGCAACAAATCACAACAAATCTCACCAAAGCGCAACAAATCGCAACAAATCGCAACAAATCGCAACAAATCACAACAAATCGCAACAAATCACAACAAATCGCAAGAAATCACAACAAATCGCAACAAATCGCAACAAATCTCACCAAAGCGCAACAAATCGCAACAAATCGCAACAAATCACAACAAATCGCAACAAATCGCAACAAATCACAACAAATCGCAACAAATCGCAACAAATCACAAATCGCAACAAATCACAACAAATCACAACAAATCTCAACAAATCGCAACAAATCTCAACAAATCGCAACAAATCGCAACAAATCGCAACAAATCGCAACAAATCACAACAAATCGCAACAAATCGCAACAAGTCACAAATCGCAACAAATCACAACAAATCGCAACAAATCGCAACAAATCACAAATCGCAACAAATCACAACAAATCACAACAAATCGCAACAAATCGCAACAAATCACAACAAATCGCAACAAATCGCAGCAAATCCCAACAAATCACAACAAATTGCAACAAATCACAACAAATCGCAAATCACAACAAATCACAAATCGTAACAAATCACAACAAATCGCAACAAATCGCAACAAATAGCAACAAATCGCAACAAATCACAAATCGCAACAAATCACAACAAATCGCAACAAATCGCAACAAATCGCAACAAATCACAACAAATCGCAACAAATCACAACAAATCGCAACAAATCGCAACAAGTCGCAACAAATCACATCAAATCGCAACAAATCGCAACAAATCACAACAAATCGCAACAAATCACAACAAATCGCAACAAATCGCAACAAATGGGAACAAATCGCAACAAATCGCAACAAATGACAACAAATCGCAACAAATCGCAACAAATCACAACAAATCGCAACAAATCGCAACAAATCACAACAAATCGCAATAAATCACAACAAATCGCAACAAATCACAACAAATCGCAACAAATCGCAACAAATCGCAACAAATCACAACAAATCGCAACAAATCACAACAAATCGCAACAAATCACAACAAATCGCAACAAATCGCAACAAATCACAACAAATTGCAACAAATCACAACAAATCGCAACAAATCGCAACAAATGGGAACAAATCGCAACAAATCGCAACAAATGACAACAAATCGCAACAAATCGCAACAAATCACAACAAATCGCAACAAATCGCAACAAATCGCAACAAATCACAACAAATCGCAATAAATCACAACAAATCGCAACAAATCACAACAAATCGCAACAAATCGCAACAAATCACAACAAATCGCAACAAATCACAACAAATCGCAAGAAATCACAACAAATCGCAACAAATCGCAACAAATCTCAACAAATCGCAACAAATCGCAACAAATCACAACAAATCGCAACAAATCGCAACAAATCACAACAAATCGCAACAAATCGCAACAAATCACAAATCGCAACAAATCACAACAAATCGCAACAAATCGCAACAAATCACAACAAATCGCAACAAATCGCAGCAAATCACAACAAATCACAACAAATTGCAACAAATCACAACAAATCGCAAATCACTACAAATCACAAATCGCAACAAATCACGACAAATCGCAACAAATCCCAACAAATCGCAACAAATCGCAACAAATCACAAATCGCAACAAATCACAACAAATCGCAACAAATCACAACAAATCGCAACAAATCACAACAAATCGCAACAAATCTCAACAAAGCGCAACAAATCACAACAAATCACAACAAATCACAACAAATCGCAACAAATCGCAACAAATCACAAAGAATCACAAATCGCAACAAATCACAACAAATCGCAACAAATCGCAACAAATCGCAACAAATCGCAACAAATCACAACAAATCGCAACAAATCGCAACAAATCGCAACAAATCACAACAAATCGCAACAAATCGCAACAAATCGCAACAAATCACAACAAATCGCAACAAATCGCAACAAATCACAACAAATCACAACAAATCAACAAATCACAACAAATCGCAACAAATCGCAACAAATCGCAACAAATCGCAACAAATCACAAATCGCAACAAATCACAAATCGCAACAAATCACAACAAATCGCAACAAATCTCAACAAATCGCAACAAATCGCAACAAATCGCAACAAGTCGCAACAAATCACAACAAATCGCAACAAGTCACAACAAATCACAACAAATCGCAACAAATCACAACAAATCACAAATCACAACAAATCACAAATCACAACAAATCACAACAAATCGCAACAAATTGCAACAAATCACAACAAATCGCAACAAATGTCAACAAATCGCAACAAATCGCAACAAATCGCAACAAATCGCAACAAATCACAACAAATCGCAACAAGTCACAACAAATCGCAACAAATCGCAACAAATCACAACAAATCGCAACAAATCGCAACAAATCACAAATCGCAACAAATCACAACAAATCGCAACAAATCGCAACAAATCACAACAAATCGCAACAAATCGCAACAAATCGCAACAAATCACAACAAATCGCAACAAATCGCAACAAATCACAACAAATCGCAACAAATCGCAACAAATGACAACAAATCGCAACAAATCGCAACAAATCGCAACAAATCACAACAAATCGCAACAAATCACAACAAATCGCAACAAATCACAACAAATCGCAACAAATCGCAACAAATCGCAACAAATCACAACAAATCGCAACAAATCACAACAAATCGCAACAAATCACAACAAATCGCAACAAATCGCAACAAATCGCAACAAATCACAACAAATCGCAACAAATCACAACAAATCGCAACAAATCACAAATCGCAACAAATCACAACAAATCGCAACAAATCGCAACAAATCACAACAAATCGCAACAAATCGCAACAAAGCGCAACAAATCACAACAAATCACAAATCGCAACAAATCACAACAAATCGCAACAAATCACAACAAATCGCAACAAGTCACAACAAATCGCAACAAATCACAACAAATCGCAACAAATCTCAACAAAGCGCAACAAATCACAACAAAGCGCAACAAATCACAACAAATCGCAACAAATCGCAACAAATCACAAAGAATCACAAATCGCAACAAATCACAACAAATCGCAACAAATCGCAACAAATCACAACAAATCGCAACAAATCGCAACAAATCACAAATCGCAACAAATCACAACAAATCGCAACAAATCACAACAAATCGCAACAAGTCGCAACAAATCACAACAAATCGCAACAAATCGCAGCAAATCACAACAATTCACAAGAAATCGCAACAAATCACAACAAATCACAAATCACAACAAATCGCAACAAATCGCAACAAATCACAAATCGCAACAAATCACAACAAATCGCAACAAATCGCAACAAATCACAACAAATCGCAACAAATCGCAACAAATCACAACAAATCGCAACAAATCGCAACAAATCGCAACAAATCACAACAAATCGCAACAAGTCACAACAAATCACAACAAATCGCAACAAATCACAACAAATCACAAATCACAACAAATCACAAATCACAACAAATCGCAACAAATCGCAACAAATCACAACAAATCGCAACAAATCGCAACAAATCACAACAAATCGCAACAAATCGCAACAAATCACAACAAATCACAACAAATTGCAACAAATCACAACAAATCGCAACAAATCGCAACAAATGGGAACAAATCGCAACAAATCGCAACAAATCACAACAAATCGCAACAAATCGCAACAAATCACAACAAATCGCAACAAATCACAACAAATCGCAACAAATCGCAACAAATCACAACAAATCGCAACAAATCGCAACAAATCACAACAAATCGCAACAAATCACAACAAATCGCAACAAATCACAACAAATCGCAACAAATCGCAACAAATCACAACAAATCGCAACAAATCACAACAAATCGCAACAAATCGCAACAAATCTCAACAAATCGCAACAAATCGCAACAAATCCCAACAAATCGCAACAAATCACAACAAATCGCAACAAATCGCAACAAATCACAAATCGCAACAAATCACAACAAATCGCAACAAATCGCAACAAATCGCAACAAATCACAACAAATCGCAACAAATCGCAACAAATCACAACAAATCGCAACAAATCGCAACAAATCACAACAAATCACAACAAATTGCAACAAATCACAACAAATCACAAATCACAACAAATCACAAATCGCAACAAATCACAACAAATCGCAACAAATCGCAACAAATCGCAACAAATCACAAATCGCAACAAATCACAACAAATCGCAACAAATTGAAACAAATCGCAACAAATCACAACAAATCGCAACAAATCGCAACAAATCACAACAAATCGCAACAAATCGCAACAAGTCGCAACAAATCACATCAAATCGCAACAAATCGCAACAAATCACAACAAATCACAACAAATTGCAACAAATCACAACAAATCGCAACAAATCGCAACAAATGGGAACAAATCGCAACAAATCGCAACAAATCACAACAAATCGCAACAAATCGCAACAAATCACAACAAATCGCAACAAATCGCAACAAATCGCAACAAATCGCAACAAATAACAAATCGCAATAAATCACAACAAATCGCAACAAATCACAACAAATCGCAACAAATCGCAACAAATCACAAATCGCAACAAATCACAACAAATCGCAACAAATCGCAACAAATCACAACAAATCGCAACAAATCGCAGCAAATCGCAACAAATCGCAGCAAATCACAACAAATCACAACAAATCACAACAAATTGCAACAAATCACAACAAATCGCAAATCACAACAAATCACAAATCGCAACAAATCACAACAAATCGCAACAAATCGCAACAAATCACAACAAATCGCAGCAAATCACAACAAATCACAACAAATTGCAATAAATCACAACAAATCGCAAATCACAACAAATCACAAATCGCAACAAATCACAACAAATCGCAACAAATCGCAACAAATCACAACAAATCGCAACAAGTCGCAACAAATCACATCAAATCGCAACAAATCGCAACAAATCACAACAAATCACAACAAATGACAACAAATCGCAACAAATTGCAACAAATCACAACAAATCGCATCAAATCGCAACAAATGGCAACAAATCGCAACAAATGACAACAAATCGCAACAAATCGCAACAAATCACAACAAATCACAACAAATGACAACGAATCGCAACAAATCGCAACAAATCGCAACAAATCGCAACAAATGACAACGAATCGCAACAAATCGCAACAAATCGCAACAAATCGCAACAAATCGCAACAAATCGCAACAAATCGCAACAAATCGCAACAAATCGCAACAAATCGCAACAAATCACAACAAATCGCAACAAATCGCAACAAATGACAACAAATCGCAACAAATCACAACAAATCGCAACAAATCGCAACAAATCACAACAAATCGCAACAAATCGCAACAAATCACAACAAATCGCAACAAATCACAACAAATCGCAACAAATCACAACAAATCGCAACGAATCGCAACAAATCACAACAAATCGCAACAAATCGCAACAAATCTCAACAAATCGCAACAAATCGCAACAAATCCCAACAAATCGCAACAAATCACAACAAATCGCAACAAATCGCAACAAATCACAAATCGCAACGAATCACAACAAATCGCAACAAATCGCAACAAATCGCAACAAATCACAACAAATCGCAACAAATCGCAACAAATCACAACAAATCGCAACAAATCGCAGCAAATCACAACAAATCACAACAAATTGCAACAAATCACAACAAATCACAAATCACAACAAATCACAAATCGCAACAAATCACAACAAATCGCAACAAATCGCAACAAATCGCAACAAATCACAAATCGCAACAAATCACAACAAATCGCAACAAATCACAACAAATCGCAACAAATCACAACAAATCGCAACAAATCGCAACAAATCACAACAAATCGCAACAAATCGCAACAAGTCGCAACAAATCACATCAAATCGCAACAAATCGCAACAAATCACAACAAATCACAACAAATTGCAACAAATCACAACAAATCGCAACAAATCGCAACAAATGGGAACAAATCGCAACAAATCACAACAAATCGCAACAAATCGCAACAAATCACAACAAATCGCAACAAATCGCAACAAATCGCAACAAATCGCAACAAATCGCAACAAATCGCAACAAATCCCAACAAATCGCAACAAATCACAACAAATCGCAACAAATCGCAACAAATCACAAATCGCAACGAATCACAACAAATCGCAACAAATCGCAACAAATTGCAACAAATCACAACAAATCGCAACAAATCGCAACAAATCACAACAAATCGCAACAAATCGCAACAAATCACAACAAATCACAACAAATTGCAACAAATCACAACAAATCACAAATCACAACAAATCACAAATCGCAACAAATCACAACAAATCGCAACAAATCGCAACAAATCGCAACAAATCGCAACAAATCGCAACAAATCACAACAAATCGCAACAAATCGAAACAAATCGCAACAAATCACAACAAATCGCAACAAATCGCAACAAATCACAACAAATCGCAACAAATCGCAACAAATCGCAACAAATCACATCAAATCGCAACAAATCGCAACAAATCACAACAAATCACAACAAATCGCAACAAATCACAACAAATCGCAACAAATCGCAACAAATGGGAACAAATCGCAACAAATCGCAACAAATCACAACAAATCGCAACAAATCGCAACAAATCACAACAAATCGCAACAAATCGCAACAAATCGCAACAAATCGCAACAAATAACAAAAAATCGCAATAAATCACAGCAAATCGCAACAAATCACAACAAATCGCAACAAATCGCAACAAATCACAAATCGCAACAAATCACAACAAATCGCAACAAATCGCAACAAATCACAACAAATCGCAACAAATCGCAGCAAATCGCAACAAATCGCAGCAAATCACAACAAATCACAACAAATCACAACAAATTGCAACAAATCACAACAAATCGCAAATCACAACAAATCACAAATCGCAACAAATCACAACAAATCGCAACAAATCGCAACAAATCACAACAAATCGCAGCAAATCACAACAAATCACAACAAATTGCAATAAATCACAACAAATCGCAAATCACAACAAATCACAAATCGCAACAAATCACAACAAATCGCAACAAATCGCAACAAATCACAACAAATCGCAACAAGTCGCAACAAATCACATCAAATCGCAACAAATCGCAACAAATCACAACAAATCACAACAAATGACAACAAATCGCAACAAATTGCAACAAATCACAACAAATCGCATCAAATCGCAACAAATGGCAACAAATCGCAACAAATGACAACAAATCGCAACAAATCGCAACAAATCACAACAAATCACAACAAATCGACAACGAATCGCAACAAATCGCAACAAATCGCAACAAATCGCAACAAATCGCAACAAATCGCAACAAATCGCAACAAATCGCAACAAATCGCAACAAATCGCAACAAATCGCAACAAATCGCAACAAATCGCAACAAATCGCAACAAATCGCAACAAATCGCAACAAATCACAACAAATCGCAACAAATCGCAACAAATCACAACAAATCGCAACAAATCACAACAAATCGCAACAAATCGCAACAAATCACAACAAATCGCAACAAATCGCAACAAATCACAACAAATCGCAACAAATCACAACAAATCGCAACAAATCACAACAAATCGCAACAAATCGCAACAAATCACAACAAATCGCAACAAATCGCAACAAATCTCAACAAATCGCAACAAATCGCAACAAATCCCAACAAATCGCAACAAATCACAACAAATCGCAACAAATCGCAACAAATCACAAATCGCAACAAATCACAACAAATCGCAACAAATCGCAACAAATCGCAACAAATCACAACAAATCGCAACAAATCGCAACAAATCACAACAAATCGCAACAAATCGCAGCAAATCACAACAAATCACAACAAATCGCAACAAATCGCAACAAATCACAAATCACAACAAATCACAAATCGCAACAAATCACAACAAATCGCAACAAATCGCAACAAATCGCAACAAATCACAAATCGCAACAAATCACAACAAATCGCAACAAATCGCAACAAATCGCAACAAATCACAACAAATCGCAACAAATCGCAACAAATCACAACAAATCGCAACAAATCGCAACAAGTCGCAACAAATCACATCAAATCGCAACAAATCGCAACAAATCACAACAAATCACAACAAATTGCAACAAATCACAACAAATCGCAACAAATCGCAACAAATGGGAACAAATCGCAACAAATCGCAACAAATCACAACAAATCGCAACAAATCGCAACAAATCACAACAAATCGCAACAAATCGCAACAAATCGCAACAAATCGCAACAAATAACAAAAAATCGCAACAAATCACAACAAATCGCAACAAATCACAACAAATCGCAACAAATCGCAACAAATCACAAATCGCAACAAATCACAACAAATCGCAACAAATCGCAACAAATCACAACAAATCGCAACAAATCGCAACAAATCGCAACAAATCGCAACAAATCACAACAAATCACAACAAATCACAACAAATCGCAACAAATCACAACAAATCGCAACAAATCACAACAAATCACAAATCGCAACAAATCACAACAAATCGCAACAAATCGCAACAAATCACAACAAATCGCAACAAATCACAACAAATCACAACAAATCGCAACAAATCACAACAAATCGCAACATCACAACAAATCACAACAAATCGCAACAAATCACAACAAATCGCAACAAATCGCAACAAATCACAACAAATCGCAACAAATCGCAACAAATCACAACAAATCGCAACAAATCGCAACAAATCACAACAAATCACAACAAATCGCAACAAATCGCAACAAATTGCAACAAATCACAACAAATCGCATCAAATCGCAACAAATGGCAACAAATCGCAACAAATGACAACAAATCGCAACAAATCGCAACAAATCACAACAAATCACAACAAATGACAACAAATCGCAACAAATCGCAACAAATCGCAACAAATCGCAACAAATGACAACGAATCGCAACAAATCGCAACAAATCGCAACAAATCACAACAAATCGCAACAAATCGCAACAAATCGCAACAAATCGCAACAAATCGCAACAAATCGCAACAAGTCACAACAAATCACAACAAATCGCAACAAATCACAACAAATCACAAATCACAACAAATCACAAATCACAACAAATCGCAACAAATCGCAACAAATCGCAACAAATCGCAACAAATCACAACAAATCGCAACAAATCGCAACAAATCACAACAAATCGCAACAAATCGCAACAAATCACAACAAATCACAACAAATTGCAACAAATCACAACAAATCGCAACAAATCGCAACAAATGGGAACAAATCGCAACAAATCGCAACAAATGACAACAAATCGCAACAAATCGCAACAAATGACAACAAATCGCAACAAATCACAACAAATCGCAACAAATCGCAACAAATCGCAACAAATCGCAACAAATCGCAACAAATCGCAACAAATCACAACAAATCGCAACAAATCACAACAAATCGCAACAAATCGCAACAAATCGCAACAAATCACAACAAATCGCAACAAATCACAACAAATCGCAACAAATCACAACAAATCGCAACAAATCGCAACAAATCTCAACAAATCGCAACAAATCACAACAAATCGCAACAAATCGCAACAAATCGCAACAAATCGCAACAAATCAAATCGCAACAAATCACAACAAATCGCAACAAATCGCAACAAATCACAACAAATCGCAACAAATCGCAACAATCGCAACAAATCGCAACAAATCACAACAAATTGCAACAAATCACAACAAATCGCAAATCACAACAAATCACAAATCGCAACAAATCACAACAAATCGCAACAAATCACAACAAATCGCAACAAATCACAACAAATCGCAACAAATCACAACAAATCGCAACAAATCGCAACAAATCGCAACAAATCACAACAAATCGCAACAAATCACAACAAATCGCAACAAATCGCAACAAATCACAAAAAATCACAAATCGCAACAAATCACAACAAATCGCAACAAATCGCAACAAATCACAACAAATCGCAACAAATCGCAACAAATCACAAATCGCAACAAATCGCATGCAACAAATCGCAACAAATCACAACAAATCGCAACAAATCACAACAAATCACAACAAATCGCAACAAATCGCAACAAATCACAACAAATCACAACAAATCGCAACAAATCACAACAAATCACAAATCACAACAAATCGCAACAAATCGCAACAAATCACAAATCGCAACAAATCGCAACAAATCGCAACAAATCGCAACAAATCACAACAAATCGCAACAAATCGCAACAAATCACAACAAATCGCAACAAATCGCAACAAATCGCAACAAATCGCAACAAATCACAACAAATCGCAACAAATCGCAACAAATCACAACAAATCACAACAAATCGCAACAAATCACAACAAATCGCAACAAATCACAACAAATCGCAACAAATCACAACAAATCGCAACAAATCGCAACAAATCGCAACAAATCACAACAAATCGCAACAAATCGCAACAAATCACAACAAATCGCAACAAATCGCAACAAATCACAACAAATCACAACAAATCGCAACAAATCACAACAAATCGCAACAAATCGCAACAAATCGCAACAAATCGCAACAAATCGCAACAAATCACAACAAATCGCAACAAATCGCAACAAATGACAACAAATCGCAACAAATCACAACAAATCGCAACAAATCGCAACAAATCACAACAAATCGCAACAAATCGCAACAAATCACAACAAATCGCAACAAATCACAACAAATCGCAACAAATCACAACAAATCGCAACAAATCGCAACAAATCCCAACAAATCGCAACAAATCGCAACAAATCACAACAAATCGCAACTAATCGCAACAAATCACAAATCGCAACAAATCACAACAAATCGCAACAAATCGCAACAAATCGCAACAAATCACAACAAATCGCAACAAATCGCAACAAATCACAACAAATCGCAACAAATCGCAACAAGTCACAACAAATCACAACAAATCGCAACAAATCACAACAAATCACAAATCACAACAAATCACAAATCGCAACAAATCACAACAAATCGCAACAAATCGCAACAAATCGCAACAAATCACAAATCGCAACAAATCACAACAAATCGCAACAAATCGCAACAAATCGCAACAAATCACAACAAATCGCAACAAATCGCAATAAATCACAACAAATCGCAACAAATCGCAACAAGTCGCAACAAATCACATCAAATCGCAACAAATCGCAACAAATCACAACAAATCACAACAAATTGCAACAAATCACAACAAATCACAACAAATCGCAACAAATCGCAACAAATCGCAACAAATCGCAACAAATCACAACAAATCGCAACAAATCGCAACAAATCACAACAAATCGCAACAAATCGCAACAAATCGCAACAAATCACAACAAATCGCAACAAATCACAACAAATCGCAACAAATCACAACAAATCGCAACAAATCACAAATCGCAACAAATCACAACAAATCGCAACAAATCGCAACAAATCACAACAAATCGCAACAAATCGCAACAAATCGCAACAAATCGCAGCAAATCACAACAAATCACAACAAATTGCAACAAATCACAACAAATCGCAAATCACAACAAATCACAAATCGCAACAAATCACAACAAATCGCAACAAATCGCAACAAATCGCAACAAATCGCAACAAATCACAACAAATCACAACAAATTGCAACAAATCACAACAAATCGCAAATCACAACAAATCACAAATCGCAACAAATCACAACAAATCGCAACAAATCGCAACAAATCACAACAAATCGCAACAAATCGCAACAAATCCAACAAATCGCAACAAATCGCAACAAATCACAACAAATCACAACAAATCGCAACAAATCACAACAAATTGCAACAAATCACAACAAATCGCAACAAATCGCAACAAATCGCAACAAATCGCAACAAATCGCAACAAATCGCAACAAATCGCAACAAATCACAACAAATCACAACAAATTGCAACAAATCACAACAAATCGCAACAAATCGCAACAAATCGGAACAAATCGCAACAAATCGCAACAAATGACAACAAATCGCAACAAATCGCAACAAATCACAACAAATCGCAACAAATCACAACAAATCGCAACAAATCGCAACAAATCGCAACAAATCGCAACAAATCACAACAAATCACAACAAATCACAACAAATCGCAACAAATCGCAACAAATCGCAACAAATCGCAAATCACAACAAATCACAAATCGCAACAAATCACAACAAATCGCAACAAATCGCAACAAATCACAACAAATCGCAACAAATCACAACAAATCACAACAAATCGCAACAAATCACAACAAATCGCAACAAATCACAACAAATCACAAATCGCAACAAATCACAACAAATCGCAACAAATCGCAACAAATCACAACAAATCGCAACAAGTCGCAACAAATCACATCAAATCGCAACAAATCGCAACAAATCACAACAAATCACAACAAATGACAACAAATCGCAACAAATCGCAACAAATCACAACAAATCGCAACAAATCGCAACAAATCGCAACAAATCGCAACAAATCGCAACAAATGACAACAAATCGCAACAAATCGCAACAAATCACAACAAATCACAACAAATCGCAACAAATCACAACAAATCGCAACAAATCGCAACAAATCGCAACAAATCGCAACAAATCGCAACAAATCGCAACAAATCGCAACAAATCGCAACAAATCGCAACAAATCGCAACAAATCACAACAAATCGCAACAAATCGCAACAAATCACAACAAATCGCAACAAATCGCAACAAATCACAACAAATCGCAACAAATCACAACAAATCGCAACAAATCACAACAAATCGCAACAAATCGCAACAAATCGCAACAAATCACAACAAATCGCAACAAATCACAACAAATCGCAACAAATCGCAACAAATCTCAACAAATCGCAACAAATCGCAACAAATCGCAACAAATCGCAACAAATCACAACAAATCGCAACAAATCGCAACAAATCACAAATCGCAACAAATCAAAACAAATCGCAACAAATCGCAACAAATCACAACAAATCGCAACAAATCGCAACAAATCGCAACAAATCACAACAAATCGCAACAAATCGCAACAAATCACAACAAATCACAACAAATCGCAACAAATCGCAACAAATCGCAACAAATCACAACAAATCACAACAAATCACAAATCGCAACAAATCACAACAAATCGCAACAAATCGCAACAAATCGCAACAAATCACAACAAATCGCAACAAATCGCAACAAATCACAACAAATCGCAACAAATCGCAACAAATCGCAACAAATCACAACAAATCGCAACAAATCGCAACAAATCACAACAAATCACAACAAATTGCAACAAATCACAACAAATCGCAACAAATCGCAACAAATCGCAACAAATCGCAACAAATCGCAACAAATCACAACAAATCGCAACAAATCGCAACAAATCACAACAAATCGCAACAAATCGCAACAAATCGCAACAAATCGCAACAAATCACAACAAATCGCAACAAATCACAACAAATCGCAACAAATCACAACAAATCGCAACAAATCGCAACAAATCACAAATCGCAACAAATCACAACAAATCGCAACAAATCGCAACAAATCACAACAAATCGCAACAAATCGCAACAAATCGCAACAAATCGCAAATCGCAGCAAATCACAACAAATCACAACAAATTGCAACAAATCACAACAAATCGCAAATCACAACAAATCACAAATCGCAACAAATCACAACAAATCGCAACAAATCACAACAAATCGCAGCAAATCACAACAAATCACAACAAATTGCAACAAATCACAACAAATCGCAAATCACAACAAATCACAAATCGCAACAAATCACAACAAATCGCAACAAATCGCAACAAATCACAACAAATCGCAACAAGTCGCAACAAATCACAACAAATCGCAACAAATCGCAACAAATCACAACAAATCACAAGAAATGACAACAAATCGCAACAAATTGCAACAAATCACAACAAATCGCAACAAATCGCAACAAATGGGAACAAATCGCAACAAATCGCAACAAATGACAACAAATCGCAACAAATCGCAACAAATCGCAACAAATCGCAACAAATCACAACAAATCGCAACAAATCGCAACAAATCGCAACAAATCACAACAAATCGCAACAAATCGCAACAAATCACAACAAATCACAACAAATCGCAACAAATCGCAACAAATCACAACAAATCGCAACAAATCGCAACAAATCACAACAAATCGCAACAAATCGCAACAAATCACAACAAATCGCAACAAATCACAACAAATCGCAACAAATCGCAACAAATCTCAACAAAGCGCAACAAATCACAACAAATCGCAACAAATCGCAACAAATCACAACAAATCGCAACAAATCGCAACAAATCCCAACAAATCGCAACAAATCACAACAAATCGCAACAAATCGCAACAAATCACAAATCGCAACAAATCACAAATCGCAACAAATCGCAACAAATCTCAACAAATCGCAACAAATCGCAACAAATCGCAACAAATCACAACAAATCGCAACAAATCGCAGCAAATCACAACAAATCACAACAAATTGCAACAAATCACAACAAATCGCAAATCACAACAAATCACAAATCGCAACAAATCACAACAAATCGCAACAAATCGCAACAAATCGCAACAAATCACAACAAATCGCAACAAATCGCAACAAATCACAACAAATCGCAACAAATCGCAACAAGTCGCAACAAATCACATCTAATCGCAACAAATCGCAACAAATCACAACAAATCACAACAAATTGCAACAAATCACAACAAATCGCAACAAATCGCAACAAATGGGAACAAATCGCAACAAATCGCAACAAATCACAACAAATCGCAACAAATCGCAACAAATCACAACAAATCGCAACAAATCGCAACAAATCGCAACAAATCGCAACAAATAACAAAAAATCGCAATAAATCACAACAAATCGCAACAAATCACAACAAATCGCAACAAATCGCAACAAATCACAAATAGCAACAAATCACAACAAATCGCAATCAATCGCAACAAATCACAACAAATCGCAACAAATCGCAGCAAATCGCAACAAATCGCAGCAAATCACAACAAATCACAACAAATCACAACAAATTGCAACAAATCACAACAAATCGCAAATCACAACAAATCACAAATCGCAACAAATCACAACAAATCGCAACAAATCACAACAAATCGCAGCAAATCACAACAAATCACAACAAATTGCAATAAATCACAACAAATCGCAAATCACAACAAATCACAAATCGCAACAAATCACAACAAATCGCAACAAATCGCAACAAATCACAACAAATCGCAACAAGTCGCAACAAATCACATCAAATCGCAACAAATTGCAACAAATCACAACAAATCACAAGAAATGACAACAAATCGCAACAAATTGCAACAAATCACAACAAATCGCAACAAATCGCAACAAATGGGAACAAATCGCAACAAATCGCAACAAATGACAACAAATCGCAACAAATCGCAACAAATCGCAACAAATCGCAACAAATCACAACAAATCGCAACAAATCGCAACAAATCGCAACAAATCACAACAAATCACAACAAATCGCAACAAATCGCAACAAATCGCAACAAACATCGCAACAAATCGCAACAAATCGCAACAAATCGCAACAAATCGCAACAAATCACAACAAATCGCAACAAATCGCAACAAATCACAACAAATCGCAACAAATCACAACAAATCGCAACAAATCGCAACAAATCTCAACAAATCGCAACAAATCACAACAAATCGCAACAAATCGCAACAAATCACAACAAATCGCAACAAATCGCAACAAATCGCAACAAATCGCAACAAATAACAAAAAATCGCAACAAATCACAACAAATCGCAACAAATCACAACAAATCGCAACAAATCGCAACAAATCACAAATCGCAACAAATCACAACAAATCGCAACAAATCGCAACAAATCACAACAAATCGCAACAAATCGCAACAAATCGCAACAAATCGCAGCAAATCACAACAAATCACAACAAATTGCAACAAATCACAACAAATCGCAAATCACAACAAATCACAAATCGCAACAAATCACAACAAATCGCAACAAATCACAACAAATCGCAACAAATCACAACAAATCACAACAAATTGCAACAAATCACAACAAATCGCAAAAATCACAACAAATCACAAATCGCAACAAATCACAACAAATCGCAACAAATCGCAACAAATCACAACAAATCGCAACAAATCGCAACAAATCACAACAAATCGCAACAAATCGCAACAAATCACAACAAATCACAACAAATCACAAATGCAACAAATCGCAACAAATCGCAACAAATCACAACAAATCGCAACAAATCGCAACAAATGGGAACAAATCGCAACAAATCGCAACAAATGACAACAAATCGCAACAAATCGCAACAAATCGCAACAAATCGCAACAAATCACAACAAATCGCAACAAATCGCAACAAATCGCAACAAATCACAACAAATCACAACAAATCGCAACAAATCACAACAAATCGCAACAAATCGCAACAAATCGCAACAAATGACAACAAATCGCAACAAAAATCGCAACAAATCACAACAAATCGCAACAAATCGCAACAAATCACAACAAATCGCAACAAATCACAACAAATCGCAACAAATCGCAACAAATCACAACAAATCGCAACAAATCACAACAAATCGCAACAAATCGCAACAAATCACAACAAATCGCAACAAATCGCAACAAATCACAACAAATCGCAACAAATCGCAACAAATCACAAATCGCAACAAATCACAACAAATCGCAACAAATCGCAACAAATCACAACAAATCGCAACAAATCGCAGCAAATCACAACAAATCACAACAAATTGCAACAAATCACAACAAATCGCAAATCACAACAAATCACAAATCGCAACAAATCACAACAAATCGCAACAAATCCCAACAAATCGCAACAAATCGCAACAAATCACAAATCGCAACAAATCATAACAAATCCAAACAAATCGCAACAAATCACAAATCGCAACAAATCACAACAAATCGCAACAAATCACAACAAATCGCAACAAATCGCAACAAATCACAACAAATCGCAACAAATCGCAACAAATCACAACAAATCGCAACAAGTCACAACAAATCACAACAAATCGCAACAAATCACAACAAATCACAAATCACAACAAATCACAAATCGCAACAAATCACAACAAATCGCAACAAATCGCAACAAATCGCAACAAATCACAACAAATCGCAACAAATCGCAACAAATCGCAACAAATCACAACAAATCGCAACAAATCGCAACAAATCGCAACAAATAACAACAAATCGCAAAAAATAGCAACAAATGACAACAAATCGCAACAAATCGCAACAAATCACAACAAATCGCAACAAATCGCAACAAATGACAACAAATCGCAACAAATCGCAACAAATCGCAACAAATCACAACAAATCGCATCAAATCACAACAAATCGCAACAAATCACAACAAATCACAAATCGCAACAAATCACAACAAATCGCAACAAATCACGACAAATCGCAACAAATCACAACAAGTCGCAACAAATCACAACAAATCGCAACAAATCGCAACAAATCGCAACAAATGACAACAAATCGCAACAAATCGCAACAAATGACAACAAATCGCAACAAATCGCAACAAATCGCAACAAATCGCAACAAATCACAACAAATCGCAACAAATCACAACAAATCGCAACAAATCGCAACAAATGACAACAAATCGCAACAAATCGCAACAAATGACAACAAATCGCAACAAATCGCAACAAATCGCAACAAATCACAACAAATCGCAACAAATCACAACAAATCGCAACAAATCACAACAAATCGCAACAAATCACAACAAATCGCAACAAATCGCAACAAATCGCAACAAATCACAACAAATCGCAACAAATCACAACAAATCGCAACAAATCGCAACAAATCACAACAAATCACAAATCGCAACAAATCACAACAAATCGCAACAAATCGCAACAAATCGCAACAAATCACAACAAATCACAACAAATCGCAACAAATCGCAACAAATCACAACAAATCGCAACAAATCGCAACAAATCGCAACAAATCGCAACAAATCACAACAAATCGCAACAAATCACAACAAATCGCAACAAATCACAACAAATCGCAACAAATCGCAACAAATCGCAACAAATCTCAACAAATCGCAACAAATCACAACAAATCGCAACAAATCACAACAAATCGCAACAAATCGCAACAAATCACAACAAATCACAAATCGCAACAAATCGCAACAAATCGCAACAAATCGCAACAAATCACAACAAATCACAACAAATCGCAACAAATCACAACAAATCGCAACAAATCGCAACAAATCACAACAAATCGCAACAAATCGCAACAAATCGCAACAAATCGCAACAAATCACAACAAATCGCAACAAATCGCAACAAATCGCAACAAATCGCAACAAATCACAACAAATCGCAACAAATCGCAACAAATCGCAACAAATCGCAACAAATCACAACAAATCGCAACAAATCGCAACAAATCGCAACAAATCACAACAAATCGCAACAAATCGCAACAAATCGCAACAAATTACAACAAATCGCAACAAATCGCAACAAATCGCAACAAATCACAACAAATCGCAACAAATCGCAACAAATCACAACAAATCGCAACAAATCGCAACAAATCGCAACAAATCGCAACAAATCACAACAAATCACAACAAATCGCAACAAATCGCAACAAATCACAACAAATCGCAACAAATCGCAACAAATCGCAACAAATCGCAACAAATCGCAACAAATCGCAACAAATCACAACAAATCGCAACAAATCACAACAAATCGCAACAAATCACAACAAATCGCAACAAATCACAACAAATCGCAACAAATCTCAACAAATCGCAACAAATCACAACAAATCGCAACAAATCGCAACAAATGACAACAAATCGCAACAAATCGCAACAAATGACAACAAATCGCAACAAATCGCAACAAATCGCAACAAATCGCAACAAATCGCAACAAATCGCAACAAATCACAACAAATCGCAACAAATCACAACAAATCGCAACAAATCGCAACAAATCGCAACAAATCGCAACAAATCACAACAAATCGCAACAAATGACAACAAATCGCAACAAATGACAACAAATCGCAACAAATCGCAACAAATGACAACAAATCGCAACAAATGACAACAAATCGCAACAAATCGCAACAAATCGCAACAAATCGCAACAAATCGCAACAAATCGCAACAAATCACAACAAATCGCAACAAATCGCAACAAATCACAACAAATCGCAACAAATCGCAACAAATCGCAACAAATCGCAACAAATCGCAACAAATCGCAACAAATCGCAACAAATCGCAACAAATCGCAACAAATCGCAACAAATCACAACAAATCCCAACAAATCCCAACAAATCGCAACAAATCGCAACAAATCACAACAAATCGCAACAAATCACAACAAATCGCAACAAATCCCAACAAATCGCAACAAATCACAACAAATCGCAACAAATCACAACAAATCGCAACAAATCGCAACAAATCGCAACAAATCGCAACAAATCACAACAAATCGCAACAAATCGCAACAAATCGCAACAAATCGCAACAAATCGCAACAAATCGCAACAAATCGCAACAAATCGCAACAAATCACAACAAATCGCAACAAATCGCAACAAATCACAACAAATCACAACAAATCGCAACAAATCGCAACAAATCACAACAAATCACAACAAATCGCAACAAATCCCAACAAATCCCAACAAATCCCAACAAATCACAACAAATCACAACAAATCGCAACAAATCACAACAAATCGCAACAAATCCCAACAAATCACAACAAATCGCAACAAATGACAATAAATCGCAACAAATCGCAACAAATCGCAACAAATCACAACAAATCACAATAAAATCACAACAAATCGCAACAAATCACAACAAATCGCAACAAATCACAACAAATCGCAACAAATCGCAACAAATCACAACAAATCACAACAAATCACAACAAATCACAACAAATCGCAACAAATCGCAACAAATCACAACAAATCACAACAAATCGCAACAAATCGCAACAAATCGCAACAAATCGCAACAAATCACAACAAATCACAACAAATCGCAACAAATCGCAACAAATCGCAACAAATCACAACAAATCGCAACAAATCACAACAAATCGCAAACAAATCACAACAAATCGCAACAAATCACAACAAATCGCAACAAATCGCAACAAATCGCAACAAATCACAACAAATCGCAACAAATCACAACAAATCACAACAAATCGCAACAAATCGCAACAAATCACAACAAATCGCAACAAATCGCAACAAATCGCAACAAATCGCAACAAATCACAACAAATCGCAACAAATCACAACAAATCGCAACAAATCGCAACAAATCACAACAAATCACAACAAATGACAACAAATCGCAACAAATCGCAACAAATCACAACAAATCGCAACAAGTGACAACAAATGTCAACAAATCGCAACAAATCACGACAAATCCCAACAAATCCCAACAAATCCCAACAAATCGCAACAAATCACAACAAATCGCAACAAATCGCAACAAATCACAACAAATCGCAACAAATCTCAACAAATCGCAACAAATCACAACAAATCGCAACAAATCGCAACCAATCGCAACAAATCACGACAAATCGCAGCAAATCGCAACAAATCGCAACAAATCGCAACAAATCGCAACAAATCACAACAAATCACAAAGCACAACAAAGTATATCTAACCTTACTATATTTTTACTTTTTTCTACTTGTTTATCAGGTACAGCGGTGGTTTAGACACAAAGAACAACCAGACTGGTCGTAAAGCGGTTTATACGAAGTTTAAAGGAAGGTATTATCTTCAATCGCTTTTTTTATTATGGTTTCTGGTCTAATTCATCTTGAAAACCAGTCTTTTTGGTCGAATTAAACATGAAAACGAGACTTTTCTGACAAATTTAGCACGTAAACGAGTCTTTTTGGTCGAATTTAACATTGAAACGAGACTTTTTGGTCTAATTTAGCATGAAAACGTGGCTTTTTGGTCAAATTTTGCTTGAAAAAGAGGCTTTTTTGTCGAATTTAACATGAAAACGAGGCTTTTTGACGGAATTTAGATTGAAAATGAGACTTTTTGATCGAATTTAGCGGGGTTTTTTTTTCCACATTAACATGAAAACCAGACTTTTCGATCAAATTTTGCATGAAAACGAGTTTTTTTGGTCAGATTTTGCACGAAAACGAGTTTTTTTGGGTCAAATTTCGCATGAAAACGGGTTTTTTGGGTCAAAATGATTTTTTTCTTGTGTCTATTTAGAGAGATTATGTTTCATGTTTCAACACTATTGCCTTTCACGAATGGTGATTCACAACAGGTAAGATATTGTTTTGTTTTGTTTTGTTTTGTTTTGTTTTATTTTATTTTATTGGGGTTTGTTTTAATTGTCTCACTTCCTCTTATGCCGTAATTCTACATACATGTAAATCGAATTTTTTCATTCTATTTTTACTAGCTGCAAAGAAAACGTCATATCGGCAATGATATAATTGCAATTATATTTCAGGTGAGCAGTGTTTTTTTCTGTTTCCTTTTCTTTCCTTTCTTGTTCTTTCCACACTGTTTGTTTGTTTGTTTTTTGTTTGTTTGTTTGTTTGTTTGTTTGTTTGTTTGTTTGTTTGTTTGTTTGTTTGTTTGTTTGTTTGTTTGTTTGTTTGTTTGTTTGTTTGTTTGTTTGTTTGTTTGTTTGTTTGTTTGTTTGTTTGTTTGTTTGTTTGTTTGTTTGTTTGTTTGTTTGTTTGTTTGTTTGTTTGTTTGTTTGTTTGTTTGTTTGTTTGTTTGTTTGTTTGTTTGTTTGTTTGTTTGTTTGTTTGTTTGTTTGTTTGTTTGTTTGTTTGTTTGTTTGTTTGTTTGTTTGTTTGTTTGTTTGTTTGTTTGTTTGTTTGTTTGTTTGTTTGTTTGTTTGTTTGTTTGTTTGTTTGTTTGTTTGTTTGTTTGTTTGTTTGTTTGTTTGTTTGTTTGTTTGTTTGCTTGTTTGTTTGTTTGTTTGTTTGTTTGTTTGTTTGTTTGTTTGTTTGTTTGTTTGTTTGTTTGTTTGTTTGTTTGTTTGTTTGTTTGTTTGTTTGTTTGTTTGTTTGTTTGTTTGTTTGTTTGTTTGTTTGTTTGTTTGTTTGTTTGTTTGTTTGTCTGCTTGCTTGCTTGTTTGTTTGTCTGTTTGTTTGTTTGTTTGTTTGTTTGTTTGTTTGTTTGTTTGTTTGTTTGTTTGTTTGTTTGTTTGTTTGTTTGTTTGTCTGCTTGTTTGTTTGTTTGTTTGTTTGTTTGTTTGTTTGTTTGTTTGTTTGTTTGTTTGTTTGTTTGTTTGTTTGTTTGTTTGTTTGTTTGTTTGTTTGTTTGTTTGTTTGTTTGTTTGTTTGTTTGTTTGCTTGCTTGCTTGCTTGCTTGCTTGCTTGTTTGTTTGTTTGTTTGTTTGTTTGTTTGTTTGTTTGTTTGTTTGTTTGTTTGTTTGTTTGTTTGTTTGTTTGTTTGTTTGTTTGTTTGTTTGTTTGTTTGTTTGTTTGTTTGTTTGTTTGTTTGTTTGTTTGTTTGTTTGTTTGTTTGTTTGTTTGTTTGTTTGTTTGTTTGTTTGTTTGTTTGTTTGTTTGTTTGTTTGTTTGTTTGTTTGTTTTCTTTCTTGTTCTTTCTGTTTTCTTTCCCTTTCATTTCTTTATCGCCATTCCCCACCTATCCTACTGTCGTTTGGAAACATCGGCCGTCAAAACATGTTCAAAAGTTAAACCGTTTTGGAATTGACAACGTGGGATTGGCAAGTCGTGATTGGCTAAGAGCACAAACATGCACGTATCTAAGGGAAACATAATATACGCTTAATGTCTGCTCCCGAGGGAAACAGTTAGTTTTGTTTTCCCGAGAGTCTAGATATTTCCCGATACGAAGTCGAGGGAAACATCGAGACTCGAGGGAAAACAAAACTAACTGTTTCCCGAGGGATCAGACATTAAGTGTTTTGTTATATAGCTTGAATTTCGCTGAATAATTTCGACGTTTATCAAGGGAAAGTACACAAAAGACAAACGCTATTAAGACTTACCAAAACATTTCGCCTGGCTCCGTAATTTCACTTCAACCAAACAAATATAAGTCTCAGAACAACAGAACAGCAATACACTTCTCCAGTTAATCTTCACACATGCTTTGAAGACCTATAAATATTCTTTTTTTCGTACCAAACAAGCTTTTGTTTATAGGATGCCGTGAAGAGTTCAAAGTTCTAGCGGGCAAGCGGGCAACAATTGAAAACTTATTGACCGTGCAGGCAATAAGTTCTCAATTATTGCCTGCTCGGTAGACATTGAAATTTAGCTAAGGTCATGTGAGCACAAACCAACCAATGACAGTCATCGTTGTATCCAGCGAAACTCTAGCTATATAACAATATCTATTATTTCTCTTAAGCTCTACACATGCATTAAGAAACTCGAACCTGAACTTAATATTCAAGTCCATAATTTTAACACGATTTTTAGTTTATAATTCGCATAGTCTATTATCTTTTCGCTATTTTTGTTTGTAAGATTATTTGTCTCACTGTAACCACTGTATACCTTGTTTGTGAATATTGTCTGGATTTATTTATCACTCTGTAATTAGCATCTATATATACTTGGCGTAACACCTAACAAATCCATTAGATGACCGTATTTTTAATTAGCCTTAGCACATAAATGTCACTTGTAAATATCCTATAATAAAGACTTATTAACCGAGTGCGAGGTCTGTACGGGAAAGTATTTGCCTGAGGTTTTCGTACAGACCGAGCGACGAAGGAGCGAGGTTTATGCGATAAAACCGAGGGCAAATACTTTCCCGTACAGACCGAGCAAACGAGGTTAATAAGGAATTTATTATATGGCTATTGGTTCATTTTATTTTTAAGTTTCAAGCGTTGTTTTCGTCTTCGGAGTATGCTGTTTACCTTACCTGTTAACTTTTGTACGTGTCGCTTCTTGGCCTTCTTGTTTACACCAGTTCGGCTTTTATTTGTGGCGTTTTTGGATAAACAGCTTTAAAGAAAACCAGCAGTAATGTTCCAACGCATTTCATTGTTCAGAATATTTGAATAAAGATACGTAGTTCTCTTTTATTTGTATTCAAATCAACTCAGGAATTTTCCCGCCAAAACTTACAGGGCCGAGAAAAAAGCGTATTGACCGGTCGGTCAATATCGTAAATTCCCGACCTCTCAGGAACCAATCAGCGTGCGTCGTTTTGCGTACGGACCGGAAATCAAACCCAGCCATATAATAATTACTCGTACTGAAGATGGTATAAGCTTTGCCGAAACGTGTATACATTAAAAATTTTGTCGTTTATTTGAAGTTTATTTTTTCGTTTATTTGAAGTTTATATGAAGTTTAATATGTTTCCAAGGAAAACTTTTATGTTTGACGTTGAAATAGAACATGTTTTGACGGGCGTTGTATCCACTTAGGTGCAAGTGACTGTATGGATCGTTCTCACATGCGTTATTTATTTTATAAGCTTCGCCATAGACTTGACTAAATACATGTATACCTATATTCTAATAAAACTTACACAGTATATAACATACATACAATATAGAAATAAATACTAAAAACAGCAAGTAATGCTGCGGGTTAGACTGCGAGAATTATTACAATTTGGACATATAGTTTTGAAAGAACGTGGATCGTCAGGGTTATAGGTATTCACAAGAGCAGTAAAGTAGTAGCTGAGCATTAGGGATCTAAATGTCGCCAGTTCTATTGCATTGAAATTAATATTGGTAAGTTCGTTAATGAGCGTGTTCCATATTCTTGTAGTTTTCTTGAAGTATGATCTCTGGAAAGTGGTAGTTCTGCATTTACGAATGATGAAGTGGACAGAGTTAGAGTTAGTATTTGATCGAGTAGGTTTTGAACAGCGGACCACAGAGGGGATTACAGTAGGATTCAGATATACTTATAATATACCCATTGAGGTGTTGCTGTATATTTTCGGATAGACACTGTATTATTATTATTATTATTATTATTATTTCTGTTTTTAACAGGATGAAAACACACCATTTTGTCCATCGTCTATCCGCTCTAGTTTCCTTCATATATTTATTGTTGTTCAAGTTGAAGAGGCGTATTCAAAGAATACTCGATACAAGGTATTACTTACAGTACTGTATACCTTCGGTAGCGTCTCTAGTCTAAATGATGTAGTATACATGACTGTACATCACCACAACCCATTACTGTCTGGTATTAGGCAGAGTAGAACAATAAAGGGGCCATTACCCTAAGTTTAAATGCCTACTGAGACTTGATGTTCTGATAATATTACAGATTACTGTCACTTCTAAGGAAGATGTTCCCGAATTTGGTCCTTCTTTGCCCAATCCGTCAGTGTTCTCCAAGGTAAACTGTTCTCGCTAACGTTTTGGAATTCATCATCACTCACTCACTCACTCACTCACTCACTCACTCACTCACTCACTCACTCACTCACTCACTCACTCACTCACTCACTCACTCACTCACTCACTCACTCACTCACTCACTCACTCACCCACTCACTCACTCACCCAACCACCCACCCACCCACTAACTTATTTATGGCAAGGGATTCATGCCAGAAGTGTTTTTTATTTGTTTACATTTAGAACGACCCTCTCTTGCGTGATTTTCTTTTAACTAAATTATTAAATGCTGAATTGGCAGCTTTCAAGGCTAAGCAGTTTTCGACGTTAATGGTAATTGTGTTAGATTTATGTCAAAGTAAAGTAAATATAGTTGATAGTTATATATACATACAGTTTTCTGGCATGTACATAAACGGCCTGTGGTTTTAGAGCGTTTTCATCTTACGTCACGGCGGCCATATTGGTGTACGGTATGGGAATTAGCTCTTTCTTATTCAAATATTTCGTATTGTTTCACCACCCCAATGGGCCACCGATCACGTGAGTGAAAACGCTCTATATGCACGTTGTTTTCTAGCGGGCGGTGGATGGAAGGAGCATGGAAGGAGGGAGGGAGGGAGGGAGGGAGGGAGGGAGGGAGGGAGGGAGGGAGGGAGGGAGGGAGGGAGGGAGGGAGGGAGGGAGGGAGGGAGGGAGGGAGGGAGGGAGGGAGGGAGGAAGGAAGGAAGGGAGGGAAGGGAGGGAGGGAGGGAAGGAAGGAAGGAAGGAAGGAGGGAGGGAGGGGGGGGGGGGAGGGAGGGAGGAAAGACAGATAGACAGACAGACAGACAGACAGACAGACAGACAGACAGACAGACAGACAGACAGACAGACAGACAGACAGACAGACAGACAGACAGACAGACAGACAGACAGACAGACAGACAGACAGACAGACAGAGAAAGAAAGACAGAGAGACAGACAGACAGAAAGAGAAAGAGAAAGAGAAAGAGAAAGAGAAAGAGAAAGAGAAGAGAAGAAAGAAAGAGAAGAGAAAGAAAGAAAGAAAGAAAGAAAGAAAGAAAGAAAGAAAGAAAGAAAGAAAGAAAGAAAGAAAGAAAGAAAGAAAGAAAGAAAGAAAGAAAGAAGGGAGGGAGGGAGGGAGGGAGGGAGGGAGGGAGGGAGGGAGGGAGGGAGGGAGGGAGGGAGGGAGGGAGGGAGGGAGGGAGGGAGGGAGGGAGGGAGGGAGGGAGGGAGGGAGGGAGGGAGGGAGGGAGGGAGGGAGGGAGGGAGGGAGGGAGGGAGGGAGGGAGGGAGGGAGGGAGGGAGGGAGGGAGGGAGGGAGGGAGGAAGGAAGGAAGGAAGGAAGGAAGGAAGGTGGGAAGGTGGGGAGTCAGAGGTAGGGAAGGGACGGGAAGGACATTCCTGAATTTTTTTTGTTCCTGATTTTATTTAGTTTGCCATGTACTGATTAATTATCTTAATTCTTTTTTTAAGGAGAGAACGCGTAAACTTCTGTTTGAAGATCTCGTCTCAACATTAGCAAAGAAAAGTCAAGAAATGATGTTTAATTCTGCTGAAAATGTAAGTTTCATTAGAAAAATTAGCCACATACAACTAAGTCATCATTTACTCGACAACCCAGACAAGTATGAACCCATCAAGACTGTTGTCCAGATATTGAAGAAACTAGTCTGTTTCCAAATATCAAATAACCAAAGTATTATCATTCGACCTTCAGCTCCCAACTTGACCTGTAGCTCAGTTGGTAGAGCATCGGACTAGTAAACCGAAGGTCGCGGGTTCGAATCCCAGCCGGGCCAAGTAGAGTTTTCTCTTCTTGTCCAGTATGGTTCGTCAATCGGAGTAACACTTTATTATTATTCTCCACCCGAGTTCAATGTCCCGCAATACTACGATTTCGGTTTGAGCGTGGACACGCGTAATTTGAGGCCACACGTTTCACACGGGAAACTAATATGTTGCTAAGCGGAAACTGTCACGTTACTAAGACCAAACGGTATTGTTTCAATTTGAAACGAGCGCCGTTTCTTCGATCAAACGTCGCCAACTCATCTTCACACACAATTAAATCTTCATCAGGTGAAGCTAAGAACTCCACAGTGCTTTTCCGATTGGCCATTACGCTGACAAACCCCACAACGCGACGTTTGAGCGAAGAAACGGCGCTCGTTTCAAATTGAAACAATGCCGTTTGGCCTTAGTAACGTTACAGTTTCCGCTTAGCAACGTATTAGTTTCCCGCGTGAAACGTGTGGCCTCAAATTACGCGTGTCCACGCTCAAACCGGAATCGTAGTAATCATTCGTAAACATGTTATTAATCTTTTATTAATAATTATTGTTTTGTCCAAAATGTTTAGGGTATGGCGTCGGGACAGTCACGAGGACGAATTCTTAGCTCTTTGCGAAATGCTTTCAGATCAGAAAGTTTTGAGCGCCCTCCGGAAGCCGTAATGAGGTCGAAATCATTGGAAAATCTTGTCGATAAATCTGACGATGAAGCTGAGAAAACAGTACGTTTATTTGTGGTCAAAATTGCGTAGCGATTTCAGCTTGAAGTTGGTAAACTGACACAATGGGTACTTGTGACACACGTACAGTTTGACTAGTTCCCAGGCATATAAATATTGAAAAACAACCTCGGGCTACCATCTGAGTTCCAGTGGCTCAATGGTGAGAGCGTCCAGCTCATAGAGATCATATAAATACTAGAGGGGGGCATTGGCGGGAAAATTTGGTAACCACATGGGGCTGCCATTTCCTATGATGTTTCAGTCAATTGGTTGGCAAATGTACTAGACCCAGTCCTTTGCCAACCAACGCGCCTAATGCTTGCCTCCTAAAAAAATCCAAGATGGCGGCGTTCAATTGGTTACCCGTGGTTGGCTGAAATTAAGATAGGATGCCCCCTCTAGTATTTATATGATCTCTATGGTCCGGCTGGCATTCGGGAGGTTGTGGGCTCGAGTCCCGTCTGGAGCTCAGAGTTTTTCTCTGACTTGAACTTACGACAACTTGTGCAGTACAGCAAAACTAAACGAAAAGAACTTCATATTTGCATTGTTAAGATTTGTAATACTGATCTTCCCCGACTTTTTTATTTTGTAGAGAAAAAAGAAGCGAGGTCAAAGTCATTTTAAAAGACATTCCGTTTCTGAAAAAACGCGAAGACCGTAAGTTGCATTTATCTTGATGATTTTGGAGACGTTCTCTGGTCGAAAATATTTATTTATCACGAGCTTTCGGCTGCCAGACTGCAGCCTTCAACGGGTAGTTACAAAAAACAATGATTGCAGACGACTACGGTTTACAATTACAGACTATACGCCTACGCTACGATTAACAATACAATGACAATCCAGTTATTTGTTTGTCATTGTATTGTTAATCGTAGCGTAGGCGTATAGTCTGTAATTGTAAACCGTAGTCGTCTGCAATCATTGTTTTTTGCAACTACCCGTTTAAGGCTGCAGTCTGGCAGCGAAAGCTCGTGATAAATAAATATTTTCAACCAGAGAACGTCTCCAAAATCATCATGTTCAATCCTGGTCGCACTTCTAGCATTTTTAAATGCATTTATCTTGCTGACCTTTCGGGTCTCACCATTTTGTCGTTGAATTTACTGTACGATTTTAACTGCAATTTTACGGTCTCACAATTCCATACTCGACTCGCGCTATAGAGCCTAAAATCCCGAAAATTTCATACTGGGGTATTCATGGTGATGTTGATGGTGGTTAGGGTGATGGTGATGATGGTGATACCAATGGTGATGGTGATGATGTGATACTAATGGTGATAGTGATGGTGATGACGACGAAGTTTATGGTGATGGTGATGACAATGAGGTTTATTGTGGTGATGGTGATGATGGTGGTTATGACGATGAATTTTCTGGTGATGACGTTGAGGTTTATGGTGGTGATGATGATGGTGATGGTTATGAGATGAAGTTTGTGATGATGGTGAGGGCGATGAATTTTCTGGTGATGACGTTGAGGTTTATGGTGGTGGTGATGATGGTGATGGTTATGAGATGAAGTTTGTGGTGATGGTGATGGTGATGGTGATGGTTATGACGATGAGGTTTATGGTGGTGATGAAGACGACAAGGTTTATGGTGGTTATGATGACGACGAGGTTTATGGTGGTAATGGTGATGGTCATGACGATGAGGTTTATGGTGGTGGTGATTATAGTGATGGTGGTGATGATCATATGTTTATCAACTTTATTTTAGTTTTCGCCAAAAGACAAGGGGCATGTTTCATCATCATTCTTCGCCATTAACCGGTGTTGACACCAACGAAACTCGACAACAAGGGGACGTCAAACCAGAACAAGACGCGGATACTAGTCCCACATTTTTCCTCAGAGATCGCTCGCCTTCAGGATCATTTCTAAATCCTGATTCACCCATCATGGCTGAACTACCCAGAACATTTTCTTCATCACTTTCCATGAAAGATCGCGAGAGATTGAACCAATCAGGAACGTCTGAAACGGTATGAAGCTTTGTGTTGCGTTGCGTTGCGTTGCGTTGCGTTGCGTTGCGTTGCGTTGCGTTGCGTTGCGTTGCGTTGCGTTGCGTTGCGTTGCGTTGCGTTGCGTTGCGTTGCGTTGCGTTGCGCTGCGCTGCGTTGTTGTGTTGTGTTGTGTTGTGTTGTGTTGTGTTGTGTTGTGTTGTGTTGTGTTGTGTTGTGTTGTGTTGTGTTGTGTTGTGTTGTGTTGTGTTGTGTTGTTGTGTTGTGTTGTGTTGTGTTGTGTTGTGTTGTGTTGTGTTGTGTTGTGTGGTGTGGTGTGGCGTTGCGTTGCGTTGCGTTGTGTTGTGTTGTTTTGTGTGTGTATCTTAGAAATATAGGACGGTGTTACATTTTGGCGTGATTGAAGGGTTGAATGCTTTTTCTAAAGTTTGAATTAATTATTCCTAATATTTGTACTTAATTGTACTTGTATAGTACAGTAGTTCTATAGTCTGCTGATTTAAAATCAGTAACCAATTCGTTCGTTCGTTCGTTCGTTCGTTCGTTCGTTCGTTCGTTCGTTCGTTCGTTCGTTCGTTCGTTCGTTCGTTCGTTCGTTCGTTCGTTCGTTCGTTCGTTCGTTCGTTCGTTCGTTCGTTCGTTCGTTCGTTCGTTCGTTCGTTCGTTCGTTCGTTCGTTCGTTCTGTCTGTCTCTGTCTGTCTGTCTGTCTGTCTGTCTGCCTGCCTGCCTGCCTGCCTGCCTGCCTGCCTGCCTGCCTGCCTGCCTGCCTGCCTGCCTGCCTGCCTGCCTGCCTGCCTGCCTGCCTGCCTGCCTGCCTGCCTGCCTGCCTGCCTGCCTGCCTGCCTGCCTGCCTGCCTGCCTGCCTGCCTGCCTGCCTGCCTGCCTGCCTGCCTGCCTGCCTGCCTGCCTGCCTGCCTGTCTGTCTGTCTGTCTGTCTGTCTGTCTGTCTGTCTGTCTGTCTGTCTGTCTGTCTGTCTGTCTGTCTGTCTTTTCTCTACTATAATATTACTCTGGTATTTTTTTTAGTTCGTGTCTCATGTTGATGAAGCCATGCTGCATCAAAGGAAACTAAATGGTCTAACATCTTCACCAAGAATTAAGAAAGCTCCAGTACATATACCAAAGACTGACGGCAAACAATCACCAATTTTAAAACAGAAGGTACAGCTTTAACCTTTTCAACTCTAGATGCCTTCCAATGACGAGTAAAATCGTCTGGCGCTAGTCAGAGTAAGGAACTAAAAGGGAGTTCAGAGTTGAGAAGGATATAAAAGAGTACTCTATGTTGTAACCTGTATAAAATTTAGAAAACACAGACTGGAAATTATGAAGAAAAATTTGACTCATTTTTGGCCACTATAGGTCAAAACATTTTAGGCCTATGACAAACGGCGTATTTTTCATGCGCCGTATCAAATATGAAAATTAAGTTCATGAAAAATACGCCGTCTGTAACCATTAAATACGGCAATTTCATTAAGTTCGACAGTGCCATTAAGTACGACGAGCCCAGTCGTATAATACGACTCAAGTACGGCGTTGGTGCAGACGGCGTACTATTCATGCGCCGAATAAAATGCATTCATTAATTTACAATATGATAATACATTTTCTATCCACAATTCATGTTTGTAACATCGTTTCCAGACCTACGACTAGAAAACTGTAATTTATACGACTTATTAAATACGACGAAAATACGCCGTATAACTCAACAGGAACAATTTCAGAATTTGGGTCGACGACTATAATAGGTATTTTATATGGCGCATGAAAAATACGCCGTTTGACACAGGCCTTAGTCACAAACTCAAAACGTCCGGCATCGCGTATTGTGTAGGTAGGGCCTTTAGAAACCTCTTGTCAGTGTATTCCCTGAGTATGAGATTGGGTTTTAAGTGTTCTTTGTCCGAAAGGTTTTCAAGTCTCTTGTTTCTTTCTTAGAGTTTTAGCAGTTCAACTGAAGAGGTTTCCACAAAGGGTAAACATTATAAAGGTACTGTCCTTACTTACTTAGAGAGAATATAACGAATTCATTTCTATAAGGGGGGTTAGCACGCTGTCTCTCACCAAAATGTTAAGCTCGGTTAGACAGGTGGATGGGTGAGCGCTTGGGAATGACCTCGTTGTCGGGCTTGGAACTCATGTGAGTAGAATTGTACGCCCGTAAAAATCTCACACCTTGTCAACAGGATGTGTTCGCAACAGGCTTGTAGCAAGCCTGGGAACAAGTTGTAACAATGCTGTTCATTCAAGAAGCTGCTACAACCTTGTTAGCATCAATCTGTTAACAACTTGTTGACTGCAGAGCGGTAACAGGTTGTTGGAACAACTTGTCATCAGTCTGTTGGAGTCATCAGCCGTGTTACAAGTTGTCAACAACCTGTTACAGACACGTTAACAGACTGGGACAGCCAGTGCGAACACATGACGGTGATACGTGTGTAGTTGATTTCTCCTGCGCTTCGAGGGTTTTTCGCCGGGTTCTCCTGTTTTCCTCCCTCCATAAAATCAACACCTACATCATGGTAGTCATGTTCAATTGGGGGGATTTCGTTCCGTTTGAGTACCAGTTGCTATAGGCAATAAAGTTGTTAAACCTAAATCCATGCCAGAACTCCCGTCAAATACACGTACAGTATAATTGCTTTTCAATAGGCGCTTCTTAATATAGTTGAGTATATCGGAGAGTGTAAAAAGCTAGAGTGCTGTGTAGGCAGTGTTTTTAGATAGAGCAAAGTGAAAAGATGGTAAACTGCTGAGATTAGTTTTAATAACAAAATACTGACGTTTCAAGCAGGGCCCTGCATCAGAGTAAAAACTAGAGTGCTGTGTAGGCAGTGTTTTAGATAGAGCAAAGTGAAAAGATGGTAAAGTGCTGAGAATAGTTTTAATAACGAAATACTGACGTTTCAAGCAGAGCCCTTCATCAGAGTAAAAAGTAGAGTGTTGTGTAGGCAGTGTTTTAGATAGAGCAAAGTGAAAAGATGGTAAACTGTTGAGATTGAGATTAGTTTTGATAACGAAATACTGACGTTTCAAGCAGAACCCTTCATCAGAGTAAAAATTAGAGTGCTGTGTAGGCAGTGTTTTAGATAGAGCATAGTGAAAAGATGGTAAACTTTTGAGATTAGTTTTGATAACGAAATACTGACGTTTCAAGCAGAGCCCTACATCAGTAAAATGTGAAATATTTGGGCATGTTTTAAATGGACTGTCAATACTTTTTACAGATGAATGTGAAGAATCGTTAGTAGCAACATTAAGAGGAGACCTATATAAATTAACTAGAGAGAAAGCGAAGCTGCAACGAGAAAATGAGGTAGGCCTTTATCATTTGTAGATTAGAGTGCCTATATCACGACTGGGGACGTATTTGGAACCTGATGAGAAGATTTGCGATAAAATTTCATCTTTATGGACTTTTTCGCTGTTCAAGTTGACGGAAGTGACGTCTACGCAGGAATCTGTAAAGTATTTTTTATATAGACAAATTCCTGTGTAAACGTCACTTCCGTCAACTTGAACAGCGAAAAAGTCCATGAAGATGAAATTTTGGAAAAGGAAGATATATTACAAATCTTTTCAGAAGGTTCCAAATATCCAAACCAAACTTAAAGAGCCTATCACCTCTACAGGGTTTTAATATATTTATGCTATTTGGAACATTCTAAGAAGAAATGTAATATATCTTCTAAGACAAAAACGTCATCTTCGTGGACTTTTTCACTGTCAAAGTTACCGGATGTGACGTCTACCAGGACTACTTGTGAAATTGAAACAAAAGAAAACCGGTTTGCAAGTTCTGGTTGATGTCATATCCAGTAACTTTGACAGTGAAAAAGTCGATGAAGATGAAGTTTTTGTCTGAGAAGATATATTACATTTCTTCTCAGAATGTTCCAAATATCATAAATATATTAAATCCCTGTAGAGGTGATAGGCACTTTAATTCGAAGGAAGTATGTGCGTGTGTTTCTCTCACAACGCCCATAGTTAATAGAAAATATACATGGTTTGGAAGCTCACAAAAGTCATTGTTTTATGTTTTTGTTCAGGTTTATGGAAATTTTTGCACTTTCATGGTTACTGAACATATTGTGTTTTCTGTATAATGAAGCAATCATCCAATAGCAACGTTTGGCTTCAATCACTCAACCGTACTGTTTAAATATTAATAAACCTAAAACAAAGGATTTGGCACCTTCGTGTACCTTTCAAGATTAATCGTAGCTTGATTGTTAACCGCTTTGAAGTTTGCCGGGTTTCCATACCATGTATATTTTCTATTAACTATGCAACGCCAAACATGTAGAATTTTCAAGTGATTATGTTTGATAATAGCAAACTTGATATTTTTTTTAAAAATTATAAGTACAACTTGTTTATATATTAGATGGTTTCAAAATTCAAATAAACACAGTATTTTTTCTACAACTTTAAGGCTCTTCGTGATGATGTGAAGGTGATAAAAGAAGCGATGATTAAGCAAGCCGAGGATCTGTGTGAATCTCAGTACGAACTATCTCTGCTCCTAGCTAGTGGTAAGCAAAAAGGTCCGCTCAGTGCGAGTGTCGTTTAACCACAGACAAATCTTTTTAGTCTTGCGAGAAAAGGTAGAAGAAAATGCTCTTTATTTGTAAATGACTGTTGAATCGCACATCTAGTCACAACATCTCACAGCGTGTTAACAATATATGGTCGCACCAAGCTTGTGTACCAAGACTGTAAACAAGTTGTAACAAAGTAAAGTGTTTTCAGCTTAAAGTTGTCAGCCTCGTCCCCAGGGCGTTCGTGAGAAATACGGAGAGGTGAGAGGAACACCGCTGCCAAACGCATGCGTGAATTCGCTGAGTAAACATTGCAAGAGAAGTGGAAACTAGCTGTGGCGACAACAACTAGACAGTGAAGACTAAGGGCCTGTTTATATGATGCAGTGTACCGGGACGGGATAGCAGCCGGGATGATTTTGATGTATTGAAATAAGTCACGGTCTTTGATTATGTGCATTGGAAAGCTTTCGCCTACATTTTTCAAGGCCTAGATTACTAAATAACTTCAACAAAAGCCATTTTCAATTGCCACAATCATTCACTTTTAACTTTAGGATCAGATCAACAAAATCTGAGTTTCTTCAGGCATCGCGTGGTTTTTACGTTTTACGTGTTGACTTATTTCAATACATCAAAATCATCACGGCTGCCATCCCGTCCCGGTACACCGGGATCATATAAACAGACTCTAAGTAAGACTCGACTATTCATTTGTGTTTTAAAAAAATGGTAAAGAAAATTACGAAGGAGTAAATTCAGAATATGTTACAATATTGACAAGGAAGCCATGCACAAATTACCTACCTTGTCTTTTTGGTAGTATGCTTATAATTTTAAGTTTTGTGTCGGCTCTCGGACCAGTCCAAATATTTCAGTGTTTTCCCGCTCTTTTTCCGAGGACGAGCTCGGACGTCGCACATGCGCAAAACGTTTGGCAGCGGTGTTGGTGAGAGGTCCCCTGACAAAGCAAGAGATCACGTGACAAAATATTCCAATATATTTGGGAAATTTTCCCGCCAGTTGAAAACATTGAGGCCGTGGAAGCAAACTGTGAAAAGCAAAGAAAATATTTTACTCTTACTGAGTCTTTGGTCCTTCCAGCGTGCTGAACTCACCGGAAATCTTCACCTGAACTCACCGAATAAATCTAGTTTTTGCCAGGGCGTTCTATCACTTCACCACATCTTTTTACGAAGGCTCCAGGGATGAGGTTGTGAAGATGGTAAAGTTTTACTTGTTTTCGCTGTACAAAAGCCGTCGTAATTAGTTAATGAACTCAGAAAACTCGGTGCCCTAGACGGAAGACAATTCTATTTTATAAAGGACGTTGTCCTTGACGTTCGCGTTGTATTTGCTTGAGCTCCAGTGGCGTGGTGGCAAGTTTCAGGCTGGAGTGCCCCCCCCCCCCCCCCCCCCCCAAAAAAAAAAAAAAAAAAAATATATATATATATATATATATATATATATATATATATATATATTATATGTTGAGTTTTGGTTCACGAAATGTTAGAGAGTGCTCAATACCACATAGATAGAGCAAAATATAAAGCATGAAGTATAGTTACCGTAAAGTCTTCGCTACCAGAGGTTTCACCCTAAACCGTTTAGGGTGAAACCTCTGGTAGCGAAGACTTTTAAGGTAACTATACTTCATGCTTTATATATATATATATATATTCGCTTACCTCAAAAGTCTGCAACAGGCTGTTTCATCTAAAAAAGAATCTTCAGGCAGATCTATATTTGCTCTAACTATATGTTATCGAGCTATATGTTATCGAGCACTCTGCGTTTCGTAGACCAAAACCCACATATATATATATATATATATATATATATATATATATATATATATATATATATATATATATATATATTATATATAATCTTACAACAAACAACAGGTTCTCTCAAAGGCCGCGCCAATGCGAGCGCCGAAGTAGCGCGAAACCTCTAGGGAGAGGGGGGGGGTCTGGGGCATGCTCCCCCGCAAAATTTTGAAATCTAGAGTCTCTGATATGCGATTTCCTGCATTTTGGAGTGAGATTTTACAGAATTCTGAAGATTATAAAACTTCATAGAAAACACAAAAGGTTACAGATTCCAGATCTTTATGTTCCCCCATTGAAGACCTAGCTATATATTTTGTTAAGTTTTGGCGCCCTTGCTAGTTTTGGCGCCCCTTCTGCAACCCCAGCTGGGGGGCCGTGCCGCCCTGCCACCACGCCACTGTTAAGCTCTTTTGTGACTTATAACCCAACAAGTACTTGTGATACACGTACGGTTTGACTCGTTCCCAGATTTAAACATCATAAACAACCTCGGTCTACCCGTTGAATTCCAGTAGCTCAATGGTGAGAGCGTCCAGCTGGCATTCGGAAGGTTGTCGGTTCAAGTCCCGTCTGGAGCTCAGAGTTTTTCTCTGAGTTTAACTTACGACAACTTGTACAACAAAAAACAACTGAACTGTACAGTCATTTTTACGTATTTTTTTTACATCCGGGCAATCACCGCACACATACTTTCGAAATGTTATTTTATAAAATACAGTATTTTATAATTCGGGGTTAATAATAGAGATATTGCAATATTTGCCAATGTAGACAGTATTTAATTTATACGTTCGGTTTGACAAGAATAGCAGTAGGGCAATATGTATTATAGGTTATTTTGAGGCCACGAGGGGTATGCGATTTATTCACCGGGGGGCGAAGCCCGAGGTGAATAAACACATATCCCCGAGGGGCCTCAAAATAACGTACCTATTTTTCACATGGCGAGGTTGACAGGGTTTCATAAGATAAGGAGTGGTGCGGGGGATATTAGACGGGAAGATTAGAGGAGAATATTAATGCGAGGAATGGTAGAGGGGAATATTAGAGCCTTAGAGGGGAATATTAGGGCCTTAGGGTCTGTTTATATGATCCCGGTGTACCGGGACGGGATGGCAGCCAGGATGATTTTGATGTATTGAAATACGTCAACACGTAAAACAGAAAAACCACGCGATGCCTGAAGAAACTCAGATTTTGTTGATCTGATCCTAAAGTTAAAAGTGAATGATTGTGGCAATTGAAAATGGCTTTTGTTGAAGTTATTTAGTAATCTAGGCCTTGAAAAATGTAGGCGAAAGCTTTCCGATGCACATAATCAAAGACCGTGACTTATTTCAATACATCAAAATCATCCCGGCTGCCATCCCGTCCTGGTACACCGAGATCATATAAACAGACCCTTAGAGCCTTAGAGGGGAATATTAATATATTGTTTTGCCAGGGGCTATTGAATATATTCCCCTAAAAGAACAAAGGAAACCGAGGCATGTGAATATATATATATATATATATATATATATATATATATATATATATATATATACTTAAGACGGCTTTCTACAGTTTTTATTTTGAACCCCTAATCAGCTCTTTATTGCTCAGTTAAGATATTACTTTTGTATAATTCGACGCGACGATAATTCGTCGTGTAACTCAAACACGCATATAATCGTCGCACTATCCGTCAGACTCAGACGAATTTAATTGCCAAGACGAATTTAATTCGTGTGTCGAGTTTAATCGAGTTATACGTCACAGTTTCGTCCAATAGAATTAAAAATTAATATATAATCAATACAATACAATATTTATTTATTGTCGATGGACGTGGGGAGTGGTTGCCCATTCTCCCGAGCCAGATGGCTCTGCCAACAATCTCGATATTTCTTTTTGAGCATCCGTGAACGGTTGCCAAGATACTATTTTGGGCCCAGGCTCTAACGCGTCACTTCCTATTTTCCTGCGTACGCGTGTTCGTAAACGGGAACTTGTTTGACCGGTTTAAAACCTGACTGACTCGCCCCAAACTTGGGGCGAAGATCGAGTTTGTTGGCAGAGCCCACTTTCCCCCGAAGCTTGCGTAGGTCGGAAAGGGGCTCCGACTCGCAGGGTAATATATATACTCTTTGAATAAAAAACTGTAGATAGTCGCCTTATATTAAATCATATACGTAGCCTATACGCTTTCAAATAAATACAACTTTTTATAAGAGTAAGATTAATAATCTCACATAGTTTGTGAAACTATACTTGAATGAAAATTGTACTCAAAGATTTATTGTAATGCGTAAATACATCGGAAAGTGAAATTTTGCTTGCTTGGTTTGTTTTTGTGCCTTTTTTTCTGCTTATTTTTCCAGGTTCAGTTGTTTAAAGCCTGAATTTTTTACCTCTCAACACTGTCGTCTGAAACCGAAAAGTTAAACCCGCGGTCAGGTGGGGTTAGTATTTGGTTGGGCGACTTTGTTGGATTCATGCATGTGAATAGAGTTGTTCGTTCTCTCCTGCATGTATTTCGAGGGGTTTCCACCCGGTTCTCCGTCCCCCCTTTTCGTATAATTAACTCTACAGCCATTCTTTATGCTTCTCAAACTCATTAATAATTCATGAACCAAAAACAAAAGAAATTAATGTTTAAAGTATCTATGAAATGAAAAATTCGTTGGCATTTTTGTTGTTTTACTGTACAGAGGAGCATGGCAGGAGCACTCACTGAAAATTTCAAGAGAATCTGATGCGTAGTTTTCGCGCTATCAACTCTCAAAGTTTGCCATGGTTAGTCGTTCTTGGAGAAAAATTGGGCTTTCGGAAACAATGCTTATGACGTACGCAGATGGACAACTATGCATAAGAACAATAGATTTCACTATTAATGATCCATCTGCGTACGTCATAAGGCATTGTTACCAAGAAGCCTAAATTTCGCCAAAACAAACTATCCACGGCAAATTTTGAGAGTTGATAGCGCGAAAACTATACGCATCAGATTCTCTTGTAATTTTCAGCGAATGCTCCTGTCATGCTCTTTTGTACAATAAAACAACAAAAATGCCAACGAATTTTTCACTTCATAGACACTTTAATCAGTGCTTTGAAATCGGAGGAAAAGTACTTGTACTTTGAAATAATGCAAAATACGTTTTCAAAGTCTTGGGACTTTGAAATAAGGCAAATTATATTACGTTTCAGAGGTATCTTCGGAGTTTTGAGTTTGAGAAGTCAGTTCAAATACTCGACGTCGGACTTTACCGGGATTACAAAGCCCCTCGTGCATTAAAAAGGCTCGCCTTTGGCTCACCTTTTCAAAAAGCACTCGGACTTTGAAATCCTGGTAAAGTCCTCCGTCTCGTATTTGAACTATTACTTTAAATGGCAGAAAGCAATCAGTTTACTGTACTAGAGTACCTATGGAATTAAAAAATTAAGTTAGAAATATTTAACGATTATTCACAGAAGTCGAGGTGAATATATCTACACCTATAAATTTATTATTTGTTTAAAAATTTCCTTTGATAATAATGTCCATTGGGACTGTTCATGAAATGATTTAAATATTGACAGACAATATAGACCACTTGCACTTATTCCCTTGGTGGAGGACAAATGCTTTTAAACTATGAAATTTTGATAAATAATTCGCTCTGTTGAACGTCGGGACTTGTTGTCCTCCAAATCCAACGTTTTGACGTCATGTACAAGACGTTTATAAAAGGACATTTGTCGTCCCTCGCTCTTTCTTCTTAAGCTTCAGTTTAGGTACCATCGCACGTGGTAGGAATGGCCAAGTTGAAGGCGGACACGTTTAGGAAGAAGCTACTAACAGTTTTGTTCTTGATTGGGACTTTGTCGATTGAGAAAGGAGTTGAAGGCGTCGATGAATATGGCAACGATTCATCCGAGTAAGTTGAACGCTTTTGAGTTATTATATATTTCTTCGTCTTCTATTGTCCTTGTTCTTTCCTGATTCAGTCCTTCGTTTGTCGAGCCCTTCGTTTGCCATGCCCTTCGTTTGGTCAAGCTATACGATTATCAACCTCTACGATTATCAAACCTTCTATAGTTTATTAAGTGGTTAGTTTATCAACCTTTTCGCATATCAAACTCTTTATATTTACTGAGGCACAGCGGAAAGTACACGTACTTTTCATTTCTGCGACTCGGGCTCGATTCTTGCATGCTTATAAGTACAGTTAAGCGATTAAAAGAATCCTCTTGCATGGCCACGTGTGAGGAGAGTGCTTCAATTTGACCGCAGATTTTTTCCCTGTAATACTCTAGTTTTTCTCTTGTAATAACACTGGGCTAATGTGGGATGGTCCTCACATGATTACATCTAGGGAGAACAGTTTAGAATTGACCTAAAGGGTAATCCTGTGTTAGGGCCTGTTTATATGATCCCGGTGTACCGGGACGGGATGGCAGCCGGGATGATTTTGATGTATTGAAATAAGTCATGGTCTTTGATTATGTGCATCAGAAAGCTTTCGCCTACATTTTTCAAGTCCTAGATTACTAAATAACTTCAACAAAAGTCATTTTCAATTGCCACAATCATTCACTTTTAACTTTAGGATCAGATCAACAAAATCTGAGTTTCTTCAGGCATCGCGTGGTTTTTCTGTTTTACGTGTTGACTTATTTCAATACATCAAAATCATCCCGGCTGCCATCCCGTCCCGGTACACCGGGATCATATAAACAGACCCTTAGTTTAGTTAACTCTGGTTTCCTCCTGTAGTAACACTCGACCAACAAGGGATGGCCTTTACTGCACCTCTATGGTGAACAGTTTAGATATGACTGACAAGGTTATCCAATATAAATAAAGTTGTATGCTCTTGGCAACGCCCTCCGTGGCTCAGTGGTCAGAGCATTGCACTGTATAGAATCGCAAGGTCGTGGGTTCAATTCCTGCCGGAAGGCCTGTGTATAGTTGCATTTTTCGCAACTGGTCCCGGTTTGGTCTTAAAATGTATAATTATACTCCACACTCGAATTTTCCTTCACCCAAAATCCCTTAGAACATGCTATGTAATAGAGTTAAATGGCCAATATTACTTATAAATAAAGTTAGTTTGGTTTACTCTGGCTTAATCCTGTAGTAATACTGAGCTACATGATCAAGTTGGGAGCAGATTGTGGAATGATGGTACTTTATATTTGATATTTCGAAACTGAAATCTAGTTTCTTCAATATATCGAGAGACTTAACTCGTATCTTTTTGTTGGAATAATTATTGTGGGACAATGAACTCAGGTGGAGAAATAAGCCCTGGTACCGGTCAAACGAGGATGAGAGTTTGTCTGAGAGTTTTCTCAACTCTCATGCCCCGGTCAAACGAGGATGAGAGTTGGCAAGCGAGAGTTTGTCTGAGAGTTTTCTCAACTCTCATGCCCCGGTCAAACGAGGATGAGAGTTGATGAGAGTTGGCAAGCGCGAGTTTATATAAATAAGTTTTGTGGAAACACCACGTAAAATATTTCTTTGCTAAGCTTTCGGCCTGTTGACTCAGGCCTTCATCTGAGCAATAAAGGCTCTATTGCTCTGATGAAGGCCTGAGTCGACAGGCCGAAAGCTTAGCAAAGAAATATTTTACGTGGTGTTTCCACAAAACTTATTTATATTACTTTATCGCCATGAAAACGTTCAAAGAATTAATAAGCGCGAGTTTTCTCAACTCTCATGCCCCGGTCAAACGAGGATGAGAGTTGATGAGAGTTGACCATGAGAGTTGACGAGAGTTGTAGGATTTACCGCGCGTAGCAGGGAGACTAGGAACGAATTTCGAGGTAAACAAAGTTCGTATTTTTACAATCTCGTACTGGACAAATAAATAGACAGATATATTTTGTATTCTTGCCTTTTCTTGTCACGAAATACATTCAGAAATACATTCAGGATCGTTCCGTTCCTTCGCCATTTTTGTTGAGCCTGTTTTTACAAAGTGCAAACTGCTAGCCGCTAAACTCTCAACTCTCATATGCCAACTCTCATGACAGGTCAAACGAGCAAGAACTCTCAACTCTCATTAAAATTTGAACCAGCTCAAAGTTGATGACAGTTGATAAGAGTGCATGAGACTCGATGAGAGTTGGTGGTCAAACACGACCGAGAGTTGCAACTCTCAACTCTCAACTCTCATCGACTCTCATCGACTCTCATCGACTCTCATCGACTCTCATCGACTCTCATCAACTCTCAACTCTCATCGACTCTGAACTCTCATCGACTCTCATCAACTCTCAACTCTCATCGACTCTCGTCGACTCTCATCAACTCTCAACTCTCAACTCTCATCAACTCTCATTGACTCTCATCCTCGTTTGACCGGGGCTTTAGGGGCTGATTACATGATCCGGGGTAGTCCGGCTAACCGGATTGACTTGTGACACGAAATTCTTTCCTCGGCCACAAAAGGAGATTTTAATCAACGTTACGATTCGTTTACATCTAAACTAAACTAAAGTAAACCAATTCTCCTTTGTACATTTAGTTTATGCGAGTTTCAAACCACAGTAAAGGCGGATTTCCATTCAGCTTTTCTTGCCGAGCGAGTGACGTTTTGCGATCGCTTTCTTTGTCTCCTGAGCCCTCGGGTGGAACGGATCCAGTCCAGAGCCCACAAGACAAAAGAAAGCGATCACAAAATGTCGATCGCGCGATAAAAAGCACTGAATGGAAACCAGACTGTAGGCTGTTTTCCACCACTGGGCGACATTTGTCGACCGACTCGACATTTTTCTTTTGTCTTGGCTAATTAGTTCCACCCCACATTTTTCGCCTGGTGGAAAATCGCCTTTAAGGTGGATTTCCATTCAGTGCTTTTTGTCGCGCGATCGACGATTTGCGATCGCTTTCTTTTGAATTATGGGTTCTCGACTGGATCCGTTCCACCCGAGGGCTTATGAGACAAAGAAAGCGATCGCAAAAAGTCGCTCGCTCGACAAAAAAAGTTGAATGGAAATCGGCCTTAAAGATCTTAATCAACCGCATGAGCCTAGTTAACCGGGCTAGTCCGGCTCATATTCGACTTTCTCAAAGTCCTTTCAAACATTTTTCACCCTTATTAATGACATTAGGTGCTACATATATACAGTTGGCCTATTTCTTTACTATGTCATTCAAAATATCTTATATTTTTCTAGCTTGGATGAGTTAGATCGTCGTATGAAAAGGTCTGCCGTGGATTCCTCTCTTAATTCTGACGAATTACTTCCACGAAGATGTGTTCATTACGAACTACAACTCATACGTGTTCCCATCCTTCGAAACAAAACACTGGTTGAAAAATTACCTATTCCCTGTCAAGTTACGGCCTTGGAGGGAAGCGTAGAGCGTCTGGCAAATGGATCTTGTTTCATCACTAGGTAGGAAAAATATGTTTTTTCACTGAAGAGTGTTTCCGACATATTCTGTTGCTAGGCAACACACAGCTTGGTGACGTATATGATGACGTCATTTATGTGGTTTATGTTAGTTTCGTTTCAGGATATTTTTATGTATTGTTTTTTTGTGTTTTAGAACTGTTGTTAAAGTTGTTCAAGAAAACGTACTAAAAAGGGTTTATCAAAAAGTCGTGAAATGTTGTCAAGGATGGACAGGTTCGAACTGTGATATAAGCACAGGTCAGCATTTACTATACTGTATTATAACTTAAAGTACCTATGAAGCGAAAATTATTGTTGTCTTAAATGAAAGAACTCTCAAAACGTCAAAGTAACATCTTTTGCAGATCTTCGTTTCCGTGCTTCGTTGTTGAGATATTTCAGTTTCTTTGATATGCAAATTAAACACTTTGACGTGACACGTGTATAATGAGTTATCAGAGAAGGTTCGGTATCTTTGCTATTATCAAACGAAATCAATTATAAATCTGTATGTCTAATGCTGTATGCGAAATAGACGCACAGGATCGGCTTCCAAGTGATTTCGTTTGATAATAGCAAAGATATGGAACTATCTCCGATAACTCATTATACACGTGTGATGTCAAAGTGTTTAATTTGCGTATCAAAGAAACTGAAATATCTCAACAACGAAGCACGGAAACGAAGATCTGCAAAAGATGTTACGTTGTAGTTTTAAGAGTTCTTTCATTTAAGACAATAATTTTCGCTTCATGAGCACTTAAATATATCTTCTCGAACTCATTAATAATTCATGACCTAATTAGCCAATCAAAGAAAAATATTGGTCATGTGCAACCCGGTAAAGGTCACGCGAATTGAATTTATAATTAAGAAATCAGATAATAAACGACACAAACAAAGAACCGTTTATTACCACATTTCTTAACTATAAATTCAACATGAGAGGTTTCACAAATGGCCTCGTGATTTCCATTATCCTCTCGTGTTTGTAACCCCTTGTAAAACACTCCCACTCGTTGATGAAATATTACATCATAGTCAATCGAGAAATGGTCTGGAAACTCGGCAAACTTCAAAGCGCCTATAATGAGCTGTGATTTTATGTTGAACCGTACCTTACACCGTGCACATCCTTTGTTTTAGGTTTATTAATATTTAAATAGCACGGTTGAGTGATTGAACTGAAACGTTGCTATTGGACAATTCGTTCATTATACTAAAATACAATGTGCTCAGTGACCGTGCACCGTGCACAAAAATGCATAAAGGCGAACAAAAAGATAGACCAAAGACTTTAGCTGAGTTTCCAGACCATATATCTCGATTGACTATGATTACATACAAGACAAGTCGTTTATTTGATTTGAAAATACTGAAACCAAATGTATTGGTTTACTGAAACCAATGTATTGCATGGTTTAAACAATATATTAATTTGTTTTAGCCAACAAGTGCAACCCGGTGTGTCAGAACGGAGCTGTGTGTGTGGACCAGAAATGTTATTGTTCCAGCGGTTACTTCGGCGAAGCTTGCGAGAAAGGTAAATTAGAAATGATGGTCATTGTGCATTTCCCCAACATTCATTTCGAACATAGATTTTATCTGTGTTCAACTACTCTGGTGTTAATCAAAGTAATGCGGTCAGATATCTAATATTTAATATCGAATCAAAATACTCATTAATAATTCATGACGAAAACACAAAAGAAATCAATACCGTAGCAGTGGTTGTAAATCGGATACAGCATCGTCCCGATTTACATAAAATTTAGCTTCGATTTTCTCGGCTAAAACAGACCGTACCCCAAATAGTTGGTGAACTTGATTACTTAGGTGCATTTGTATTTCAAGAAAGATACATCATTCGCATCCGAGCTATATCTGATTTACTACGCACACTACTTTTATTTTGCTGTTTGTAATATTTAATATGCTTGTTAAATTTTCGTGTAGCTGTTTGCAATCCATCGTGTGAGAATGGTGGAGTCTGTGAAAAACCAAACATTTGTAAATGTTTTCAAGGTTGGAAAGGCGAACATTGTCAGCAAGGTTGGTGTGTTTCCTATACCTATCCGTACATGACGTATATGCATGTGGTTAAAGGACATTGGCAAAAAAAATGAAGTTTGTCTAATTTGAAAGAACTCATAAAATTGTAATAGAGGATCTTCTACAACTTTTTTGTATCTCTCTTCGTTTTCAAGATATTCCAGTTTAATAATTGTCAGTTGTTTGCTGTACAAGCTGTGTTAGTTAGTAATACTCAGAAAAACTCTGAGCTCTAAGCGGGACTCGAACCCACAACCTTCTGAATGCTAGCCAGACGCTCTATAGCGGAGCAAGGTTAATTAAGGTACTTATTATATCTTAGACTGTGCCCAGTCCTCCAGGAACGAGTCTTAACCGCTCGGTTACAAGTACTTGTTGGTCTACAACTGATAATTATCACTAACATCAAGCTGCAGTTTCTGAAACTAACTAATATTCCAGTTTGTTTGATATGCATGGTTTCTGACGTCAAGAGCAGTGTACAGTATTTTCACAACTAAGTTCGTTTAACGAAACAACTTGAAACTGTGCAGACACAAACGCCTTGTGACACTAATCAATTCATGTTGAGCAATCATAGAGGTGTAAGTGATTTTGTAATGTATGAAAATACTGTACCCTGCTCCTGACATCAGAGATAGTCTTATTTACATATTAAACAAACTGAAAAAGAAGAAAGATACAAAAAGTTGTAAAATATCTTCTATTACAATTTTATACGAGTTCTTTCAAAATCCATTTTAAATGTGTGCCTTTTGCCTGACCACCGTATGTACCACTGTCAACTGCTTTTTCTTTTTCCTAAGCCATTTGTAAGGACCGATGTCTTAATCAAGGATCCTGCGTTGCCCCAGACACTTGTGCCTGTCCTTTTGGATACACAGGTGCACTCTGTGAAAGTGGTAAGTTTTAAGACGTTTGTTTTATAAAATAACACGCTGTTTATTTGAAAATCTAAAAAACGCTCGCCTAGCATCGTGTTTTTTTCACGTTTTCTTCAGTTTCGCAACATCTCGCGTGTTTAGATCACACTACCCTGCACGTTCAATCCTTTGTTCAATCATTTGCACGTTCAATCTCCTTATTCGTAAAGCTATAAAAAGAACTAAAATTCTTGTGTTTTCAACCAGATTTTTGTCTTATACCATGCCTAAACGGAGCTTGTCGAGCTGGTATTTGCACTTGTCGAAGTGGTTGGCAAGGAAAAGGCTGCACCGAAGGTACGTCGTGTAACTATCAGAATCATAGTCTATTGAGAAATGGTCTGAAAACTCTGTCCGAAAAATCTTTTCTGTATTTTTGCATGTGCATGTTATATATACTTCATTTACACTGATCTTGTGCGCGGTGATAACGATGTATTTTTATTATAATGAAGCAATCGTCTAATAGCAGTGTAACTAGTTTGGGACGACGCTCGCGCGCTGGCCAAAAGCAGAAGACTTTTTTGTCATGCATAGTAATCTGAATTTTTTTTGTAGTTAAGGTTTTCTACATTTACTCAAACGGTTTTTCCATTCCGGTAAACTTTGAGGCTAATTATTGAGTGATCTTGTAGATTTTATTTAACATTGTCATATTTCTTTACTTAGCTATTTGTGAAGGTGGTTGTGGTCTCGGAACTTGTTATGCTCCGAATTACTGTCTATGTCCGTCCGGGTTTAGTGGAAAAAACTGCCAATTTTGTAAGTATCGAATTACTAACGAGGTGTAAACCATATATTATTGAATTTTTTTGTAACCTAATTTTCATCTTTTGCTAGCTTCATTTTAAAATGATAAACTGGCTTTAATTTTTTTAATGCAGCTTTGATAATTTCTGAATCCAAATTCGACGTGGCTTTGAACTCCAAGAGAAGCTTCGCTCCTTCAACAGCTAGTAAGTTCAATGGAATGTTTTTTTAGTTACTTGGACCTAACTTCAGTGACTTCAACACACTTAAGCACTGACATTGCAATCAAACTTGTTGCAAAAAGTAGAGGTAGCTGGCAAGCCTATGGCTAATTGTATGTATCAAGGTTGTATATCTTTGCTATTATTCAACCAAATTAATTCGAAGGAAGCATGTGGATGTGTTTCGCCCACAACACCAAATTTGTAGATCTTCAAGTGATTATATTTGATAATAGGAAATATATTTAACTTTTTTCGATAACTCATTATGCACGTATGACGTCAAAATGTTTAATTTGCACATCAAACAAACTGAGATATCTCAAGAACGAAGCAAGGAAACGAAAAACGGAATTTATTGTCATTTTAAGTGTTCTGTCAAATAAGACGAACTTAATTTTCGTTTCGTAGGCACTTCAAGCTATAGCATTGTTTCATTACATTTAAATTAAATCTCTGTACTTACTTCTAAAGGTTTTGATGAACCAAATATTTGTTATACCTGGGGTCAAGCACATTACAAAACCTTTGATGGAAGGTACTTCTATTTTCCTGGACAGTGTACTTACCAACTTGTTGCTGACTGTGCGGACAACATGTTCTCAATTCACGTGACCAAGGACCCCCATTGTCTCTCATCTACCTCCTGTCGACGCGCTGTGGAACTTTTTCTGGGTGGCTTCGAAGTCAAGGTACAATATGTTCTATTCTTTAATGTATATTATGAAATGAAAATTGAGTTTGTCTAATTTGGAAGAACTCTTGAAATGGTATGTCTAATTTGAAAGAACTCTTGAAATGGTAAAGTAACATCTTCTACATTTTTTCCATAGCTTACTTCGTTCTTGAGATATTGCTATTTGTTTGATATGTAAATGAGCACACTGCATAACGTCACATTGTATAATGAGTTGTTGGAAAATTAGGAATATTGTTGAAGTTATCGAACAAAGTCACACGAAACTGGGCATGTAGGTGTATTTGTCTCATGACTTTAAACAAACACAGGTTCAAGCGATTTAACAGATTAATATCAATATGCACAATTTCTCAGTAACCCATTATTCGATGTGACGTATGCAGTGTGATCATTTACATATCAAACAAATAGCAATATCTCAAGAACGAAGTAAGATATGGAAAAACTGTAGAAGATGTTACTTCACCATTTCAAGAGTTCTTCCAAATTAGACAAACTTGATTTTCATTTCATATACACTTTAATGTATATTATAACTTGTTATACCGGTTAAGTTAATTAATTCAGCGATGACACGTGCGTAATAGCTCTTGTCTAATTCATTAATTCATGAAGAAAATTTAAAAGAAAGAAATATTTACAGTCAAAATGGGAATACCTTCCCACTTCTTCTTCTGTAGTTCATTGCGTATTACTGTATTTCTGTAGCCGCTACCGAAGCATGAGAAAAAAATTGCAACAAAAATAGTATAATTTAGCTTTAAATGCATTTAATCATAATATGTTTATCCCAATTCGATACGAACAGACGAATACACATCTCAAACTCATTAATAAAAAGAAAAAAACACAAAGAAAATCAGTACCGTGTCGGTGGTTTGGATATTGGAGGAAGAAATTACATAAATTAAGCAAACTTTTACCCCGATTTTCTCTTAAAATACTGATTTGTTTGAGATGCTATATCATACACTCGGAGGAGTGTTTCATCAGGATATCCAAACACCTCGAAGTTTGTTCAAAAACCTCGGCTTCGCCTCGGTTTTCAACAAACGTCTCATTGTTTGCATATCCTGATGAAACACTCCTCCGAGTGTATGATATATTACATAATACATGAGGAAACACATCTCAGATAAACCTCTCAGTGTTTGGATATATTACATCAAGAATTGGCGACTTTTATCGCTAGACTTTCCTCACACTTCAGTAGCGGCTACAGAAATACAGTAATACACAACCAACTACAGAAGCGGAAGTGGGAAGGTATTTCCATTTTGACTGTAATAAGTCTTTAGAAATCGGAGGAAAATTGCCGTTAAGTTCATCTTTCGATGTCTAAATACAGTCGAGCTGGTTAAAAAATCTTGGCTTTGCTTTCTTGCCTGTATTTAGAAGTCGGAGGAAGGACACTGACTCGTGTATGATACGATTTAATGAAAGTTGTGCTTGTGTTTATCCTTTTTCAACAAATTTATATACATTGAAAATGATGGAGATGAAATGGAAATGATATCTTCACCGGACCAGCCACACTCGATGTGTCTGATTTATATGCAGTCGAGATGTCGAGTTGGGTTATTAACACATTTCCCCTCGTATTCCGATGCCTATACTCTTCGCAACATATCCATTTTATTCTCTCATTGGTTAGGTGGTTCTCCAGGAGGGACATCACGTGACCGTGAATGACCAAATCGTCACCTTACCTCATCTCATCGAGAAACTAGTCGTTCAACGTCTTTCGAATTACGTCATAGTTTACGGCTACAGTGGCATCACGGTACAGTGGGACGGCCATAGCGGAGTCTACATTCACATGTCGGCTGACTTCAAAGGCAAGACTTGTGGCCTCTGCGGTAACTTCAATGGTAACCCCGACGACGATTTCCGATCTCTTGACGGAACCCTCACGACGTCTGTAACCAGGTTCGCGAACAGTTTCAAGATGACGCAAATTAACGAGATTTGCGCAAATGTCTTGGAGGAAGACCAGAAGTTTCCTTGTCGTAGTGTGAACGCGGATCAAAAGAAGATCATTGACGAACAATGCGACGCTTTGTTGGGAGTATCGTTTCAACCTTGTCATGCAACGGTGTATCCTTCATTATTTCTTAAAATGTGTCAGGAAGAGCTGTGCCGCTGTAATTCTACCGTGGTCTCGCAGTGTCTTTGTGGTTCACTAACGCAGTATTCCAGAGCTTGTGCGAGAAATAATATTGAACTCTCGTGGCGAGACGGCGTGAACCAATGCTGTAAGTATATATTTAAGTTCGTGTGTGTGTGTGTGTGTGTGTTTAAACGATTGTACTTATTACTCGGGCTAGGCCGCGTATAGGTTTCGGCTCGGTTTTTCCTTCTTTTTTTTGGGGGGGGGGGGGGGGGGGGTCACGATTTTGCGTTTTTGCACTTTTTACGTCCGCTACTATCCACACTTCCGGTGAGTTGTTAACCGTGTGATGGAGTGAGGCCGTGAGGCATATTGTAAGTTCTTTGTTCCTTTCGCTTTTCGAGTTGGACAAAAAGTTGAACAGCTTTGCCTTTTCATCAAGGTCAAGGTGTTCTTACACATTGTTGTCAATTTCGAAATAGACTAACTGCCTTTGGAGTCGCCCCCAGTGAAGCCCTCTGGTTTTAGTTTAAACATTCACAACTATTATTGGTTTGTGTTTATCGCAAAATCAAAGAACATAATTGTATTCTTCAAATTAATAGTTTTTTTAACGGTATCTATTATTTTTATGGCATCAATTCTGACGAATTGAGAGCGCTTTACCGAAATGACCCTGCAAACCTTAACGAAGACCTTAAATGCACTGTCCTTTATTTTCTTCTTAGCTGTGTCGTGTCCAGCTACAATGGCATACCGGGAGTGTGCTTCTGTTTGTCCCGAGACATGCCGTCATCAAGACGTAAGCTTAACTTGCAACGAGCATTGCATTGATGGATGTTATTGTCCTAATGGTACACTCTCTGATGGTGTCAAGTGTGTCGATGTTTCTTCGTGTCCTTGTGAGCATGGCAAGAAACCGTATGCCGCTGGATCGAAACTGCAGATGGATTGCAATGAATGGTGAGACTAATATTTGATTAATAAGTCACGCAAATCTTTGTGGATAATATTTGGGTGACGGAAAGTGCGGTTTTCTGGAGGTAAGGGCCCCCAGAAAAAGCTGTAGAAGCGAAAGTCAGAGTGAGAGTAAGGGCCCTCACCGTTACGGACCTTGCTCTCCGTCGCCGGTGTGTGCTTCACCGTGGGCGAAGTGTGGCCGAGGGGACACCACTTTACGCCCCAATTTCTTTATTAATAGAATATGAAAAAATATATACAATTTTGGGTTTGTTCTTTACCTCGCTGAGTATTACACAAAAACTAAATGATGCTTCAACGATAAACTATATTACAAATTGAGGTTCTTTAACAACAACTCTAAATGTTCCATATTTATTCTCAAAGGGTGCGGTGGGTGGCGTAACTTCGACTAGATGTTTTGACGAAGGCGATCAGAACCAGAGTGAACTATCTTGTTTTTTTGACAGACTTTTAGTGCTTATAAGCTTGGGATGTCCGGTTTGATTAAATCGTATTAGATAACTTGTGCATACCTTGTTTTTGCCAAATTGCTGAGAGCAAGAAAAGTGACATAACGCAGAAAATGTCATAACTGCGCTATTGCGTGAGAGTATTAAGATGTAGCTTCTCATTAATCCCAATTTATCTAGTTAATATAAATTGGCGCTTAATTCTTTGAATGTTTGCATGGAAGAAGTTTAAAGAGCTGTCAGGGATCCTGACAAGGAAGGAAGTAATATTAAAACTTAAAGGGAGAGTGTATGTGACATAAGTGAGGAGTGCAATGGTGTATGGAAGTGAGAACATGGGCCATGAACGTGGAGCAGAGTGCAAGATTGGAGAGAACAGAGATGAGGATGATACGATGGATGTGTGGTGTATCTTTGTGGAATAGAGTGTGGAGTTGAGAGAAAGAATGGGGATTGAGTTGGTGACTGATGTTGTGTGGCGGGACCGGTTGAGATCGGAAGTGACGTCTAAGCCGGAATCTGTCAAGTGGTTTTTATATAGACAAATTCCTGCGTAAACGTCACTTCCGTCAACTTGAACAGCGAAAACGTCCATGAAGATGAAATTTTAGAAAAGGAAGATATATTACAAATCTTCTCAGGTTCCAAATATCCTAAATATGTAAAATCCCCAATCATGATATAGCCACTTTGAAAGAGTATCGAAATTTTAGCGTAGAAATACTTTTAGCTGATTAAAACATCTTCTTGTATTTCTTACGTTCCTATTTTCCTCTTAATAATTTTAGTACCTGTGTTCAAGCCAAATGGTCGTGTACTGCCAATCTATGTCCGGGTAAGCTTTAAAATAACTGTTTTCTCGAGAGCAAAGTGAAAAGATGGTAAACTGCTGAGAATAGTTTTAATAACGAAATACTGAGGTTTCAAGCAGAGTCCTTCATCAGAGTAAAAACTAGAGTGTTGTGTAGGCAGTGTTTTAGATAGAGCAAAGTGAAAAGATGGTAAACTGTTGAGATTAGTTTTGATAACGAAATACTGACGTTTCAAGCAGAGCCCTTCATCAGAGTAAAAACTAGAGTGCTGTGTAGGCAGTGTTTTAGATAAAGCAAAGTGAAAAGATGGTAAACTGCAGAGAATAGCTTTGATAACGAAATACTGACGTTTCAAGCGGAGTCCTTCATCAGAGTAAAAACTAGAGTGCTGTGTAGGCAGTGTTTTAGATAGAGCAAAGTGAAAAGATGGTAAACTGCTGAGATTAGTTTTGATAACGAAATACTGACGTTTCAAGCGGAGTCCTTCATCAGAGTAAAAACTAGAGTGTTGTGTAGGCAATGTTTTACATAGAGCAAAGTGAAAAGATGGTAAACTGCTGATAGTTTTAATAACGAAATACTGACGTTTCAAGCGGAGCCCTTCATCAGAGTAAAAACTAGAGTGCTGTGTAGGCAGTGTTTTAGATAGAGCAAAGTGAAAAGATGGTAAACTGCTGAGAATAGTTTTAATAACGAAATACTGACGTTTCAAGCAGAGTCCTTCATCAGAGTAAAAACTAGAGTGCTGTGTAGGCAGTGTTTTAGATAGAGCAAAGTGAAAAGATGGTAAACTGCTGAGAATAGTTTTAATAACGAAATACTGACGTTTCAAGCAGAACCCTTCAGATTTGACTCTGATAAAGGGCTCCGTTAGAAACGTCAGTATTTCGTTATCAAAACTAATCTTGTCTGTTTACCAAACACTGCCTATGCAACATTCTACTTTTTTAAGTATTAAATAATCAGATTTTTCCCTCTAAAACGTTTCACGGTGTAGATTCGTGCTTTGTTCTAGTTCCTTTCACAGCCCTAGTGTTGCTCTTGAGCAGTGCTTCCACTTTGCAAGGAAATTTCCTTCCATGGGCCTGTCACCATGGGGGGAGGGGTCAGATATTATTAGCCTTCTTTGCAAAAGTTCTTTGTTTCTCTTGTTTATCTAAACCCTCCCCCATAGTGACTGGGCTATGCAAATAAAAAGTGGAAGCACTGCTCTTGAGTTTTAGACAGTGCATAGTTTCCAGGAGGGGAGAAAATCTTTGTTCTAGTGAGTTCAGAAATCCTAAGTTGCATTAAATTTGCATATTATAATAAATGAAAAATTTGTCCAGATACACAAATGCTGAAAATGTAAAACTTTTCAATTATCAGCATTGACACTAGGGCTATGCAATGAGGCACAAATGTACACTGCAAAACGTTTTAGTAGGAAAAATATGATTTTTCATAACTTTTTCCTATCAAGTCACCTTAATTTGAGAAGAGTGAGACTTAACTTCAGACTAGTTTTCATACAACAATCGAAATATAGTAAGGTTTGATATACTGCCGAAACAGAACGTAGGAGTCTAACGTTGCTCTCTGACGAAGGGCCTTCGCTCGAAACGTTAGACTCCTACAGTCTCTGTTTCGGCAGTATATCTAACCTTACTATATTTCAAGTAATATTGCGCATTTCACTCGATTACATAGCGTGTACTAAGGATTTTGGGTGAAGGAAAATTCGAGTGTAGAATATATACATTTTAAGACCAAACCGGGACCAGTTACGAAAAATGCAACTACACAGGCCTTCCGGCAGGAATTGAACCCACGACCTTGCGATTCTAGTGCAATGCTCTGACCACTGAGCCACGGAGGGCGTTGCCGAGAGCTTGATCGCGACTGGTCCCGGTTTGGTCTTAAAATGTTATATTCTACACTCGAATTTTCCTTCACCCAAAATCCTTAGTACACGCTATGTAATCGAGTGAAATGCCCAATATTACTTATAATATACCCAATTCTCTCCTGGCATTACCACCTTATTATATATACAGAACTCGCGATCAAGCTCTCGGCAACGCCCTCCTTGGCTCAGTTGTCAGAGCATTGCACTAGAATCGCAAGGTCGTGGGTTCAATTCCTGCTGGAAGGCCTGTGTAGTTGCATTTTTCGTTACTATATTTCGATTGTTGTTTCAACACTGCCTACGCACCACGCTACTTTTATTTCACTAGTTTCCAAACACTGGAGGCTTGTCCTCAAGGCAACTCTGTTGTGTCAACTTAGTTATGTATATGATTTGAATTCTCTCTAGGCACATGTTCTGTTTCTGGGGACACTCATTACCGAACCTTTGATGGTAAAGTCTACACCTTTCTTGGCAAATGCAAATATTATCTTTCCAGAGACTGCGTGACGTCAGTTTTTGAAGTCTTGATTGACAGCGAGCCATGTGATGGTCACGAGATTGTCACGTGTTTTAGATCATTCACTTTCAATCTAAATGGTACAACCGTTGTCCTGTCTTCTGGATCGTTCCCGATCGTGAATAACCAAAGAATACAGACGTTTCCTTTTCAAGAACAAGGTACAGTATGGACCACTCGCCCTATATAACTGGACTGCGGGTGCCCCCTATATCATAGATAATGGAAGGGGAACTGGATAGGAAACTTACGAAACCGGAAACGATGTTTGCACAACTTGCTATGGTAATTATACACTTATAAGCGGGCAATGCACCTAACGGGTGGTCACACATGGCTAAAATCAGGCACTGCTGAACTTAAGTGATATTACACTTTTGTCTAATTTCAGCAATAGGTGCATTAGCTGCTTTTAAGTGTGTAATTACCATAGCAAGTTGTGCAAACAACGTTTCCGGTTCTTTAACCTCGTTTGAAGTTTCCTATCCAGTTCCCCTTCCATTATCTATGCCTATATCAATCCAAGATGGCGGTTTATGGGTCCTTTCTTCCATAATAGTAACCGCTGACCTTTTTCTCATAATTCAATTTATAACTGAATTGATCGGCCTGCGGCTGAACCCACAGTCAAGTAAACGTATTGGGTGGAATACGGTCAACGGTCGCTATCATGAGAGAAAAGACTCTTATTTTCGCCATCTTTATTTGGTCAGTTTTTGGCTGAGACCCGCAGTCCAGTTATATATAGGTCAATTGTTTTAATTGTTGCTTTCAAGTATTATATACACGAGAATTAAGGAGTCTTTAATCTGACATCAAACACCGAGAAGTGTGTTGAAAAATTAAGACGAAGCCGATGTTTTTTAACCAACTTCGAGGTATTTTGATATCAGATGAAACACAACTTCCGACTGTATGATATAGGTTCTCAAATGAATCAGTATTTCATAAAAAATTTGAGGTAAAAGTTGACTTAATTGTATGCAAGTGATAATGCTAATATCTTCAGAAATTGTCCAATTTCCCTCGTTTACCTGTGATGCCTGTGGCCCGCCAGAATGAGGTCTGTGGCCCGCCAGAATGAGGTCTGTGGCCCGCCAAAATGAGGTTTGTGGCCCGCCAAAATGAGGTTTGTGGCCCGCCAAAATGAGGTTTGTGGCCCGCCAAAATGAGGTCTGTGGCCCGCCAAAATGAGGTTTGTGACCCGCCAAAATGAGGTCTGTGGCCCGCCAAAATGAGGTTTGTGGCCCGCCAAAATCAGGTCTGTGGCCCGCCAAAATCAGGTCTGTGGCCCGCCAAAATGATCCGTGCGCATGATCGTGCAACTCTTGTATATAATTGATTATACTTAAAGTAAATTCCTTTAATTTCAGCACTCGCTGTCACTCGTCCGTCATCGTTATTCACTCGTATTTCACTGAGCAGTGGACTGGTGATAACCTGGGACGAACATTACGATCTTTCCATCACCGTATCCTCGCAGTACAGGGGCAAAACTTGTGGTCTGTGCGGCAACTATGACCAGAACCAGGAGAACGATTTCATCAGCATCGATCAAATTGTAGAGCCCAGTCTCTTGGAGTTTACGCACTCGTGGCGAAACGATCTTTCATGTAACGAGACCCTACCTACGAGACATCCATGCGAGGTCCAGATTCAGCGCGCCGAAGAGGCCCGAACAAGATGCGACATCTTACGACGTGCTCCGTTTAGTGACTGTCATAATACGATTGATCCCGAAGACGGTTATATACAGCAATGTGAGCATGATTTGTGCGCATGTCAAGATTCAGTTGGATGTTATTGTGCAGCTCTGGCGAAGTACGCTTACGACTGCTCAAGACGCGGTGCAGTCATTCAGTGGCGGAATAATGGCGTGGTTCCTTCTTGTGGTAAGTCGTTTCTTCTTGCTCTTTAGACGCAGGTCGACGTTAAAATGCTTTCTGCTAAAAGTGATCACTCAAAAGGACCCGTCCAGTCCTTTCGCGGCTTTTCTTAAATATGTCGTCAAATATGTTTTTCCAAAAAGCAGGGGGTAAATCAGATGGATGTTCGTGGCACAGTGGTTAGTGCACGCGCCTTTCACCTCTGCGAGCTGGGTTCGATTCCTGCAGGGTGCAGTTATCTGATTAAAAAATGCACCTTGGCCGCATGTGAGAAGAGTGCTTCCAGTTTGACTCTACCAAACACCACAGGTTTCCTCCGGGTACACCGGTTTCCTCCCGTAGTAACACTGGACCAATGAGGGTGGGCCTTTACATGACCTCTGGGAATAACAGTTTAGATACAACTGATAGAGAGTTATCCAGTATAAATAAGGTAATCTTAGTTTAGTTTTTAGATTTCTGATTAGGGTTCGGGTTTTTGTTGTGGTTAGGTTATCCAGAAGATTGCTAAAATCTTGAGTTTCACTGAAGCTTGACGACAAATTTAAAAAAACAATTTCGACAACCTGGAGAAGTCGCGAAAAGACTAAACGGGTTCCTTTGAGTCATTCCTTTTAACCTCGACCCTGGAACACATGACGATTGAAGTCGGCTTTCTACATAATTCTATTATATGGCTGAACTTATTTTCAAGTTATTACGCCATATGGTGCACACTAACTTGGTTGCTGAGAGATCCAGTTAGAAGTGGTAATGCTCTCCCGGCATTGTGGGAAGGCATTACGCCTTTTTATTATATGCACAAGTTACTTCCGTTGAAATCGTGTGTTCTCATTGGCCGAGACGTGTCACGTGCCGGTCGATTATTTTCCGTAATCGACCGGTCGATTACGGATATTGTCAGCCATGTTGTTTGCAACTAATTTTTGTGAATTCAACAACCTGAGGACTAAATTATGTATGATTGGGACGAGAGCAATCTGGAAGCGAGTTTAGGAGTCCGAAAGCGATGACAACAAAAGCAACAACATTGAAAACGATGAGTTTATGTCACACGCTCGAGGTCACACTAAACTGACTAAAGTACGTATCATGACAAGGTATAAATGTAAGGTTTGTTGTTTCAAAATGCCATATAATAAACTTTTTAGTAACCTCGCTTGCTCGGTCTTTACAGAGAAATATCAGACTTCGGTCTTTGTGTACAAACCTCGCCCTACGGGCTCGGTCTGTACCAAAAAGACCTCGGTCCGATATTTCTCTGTAAAGACCTCGCGTTCGGTTAATAAGAAGTTATTAATAGTGACCTGTAAGTTATGGCGGGAAAATTTCTGAGTTGATTTGAATGAAAATAAAACGAGAATTAGACATTTTCGTTGGGAAATTTTGACCACACAAACCTCGCTCCCTCGTCGCTCTGTCTGAACGAAAACCTCGGGCAAATACTTTCCCGTACAGACTTCGCACTCGGTTAAACCTTAAACTTATTTTTTAGATGTGACTTGTGATAACGCTGGTCAAAAGTATCAAGAATGTGGCTCACTGTGTCGTTCGTCATGCGCAGCTTTGAGTATGCTCAACGATTGCCAAGAGGAATGTGTTCCGGGATGCCAGTGTCCTGATGGGACACTACTGGATACAAACATGAACTGTGTGGATCAATCACTTTGTCCTTGTTACCACGCTGCTCAAGAATACATACCTGGATCAAAAATCAAGATGAGCGACTGCCATACTTGGTAACCAAGGAGATACTGTCGTATATTCTAACTTTCTCGAAATACATGATTTCATTATAACAGACGTTTGATCACAGGCGTACGTCAAGCATAAATGCTCCAAAGGCTTTTGCGTTTCCAGACAGTAATTGAAGCTTTTAATGACAGGTTCGACCTTTGTCTGGAGGTTAGAAACATTTTCTGAGTATTTGAGCTTAAAGGGTATTGGAAATAAGTTTGTCTCTTTTGAAAGAACTCGTCAAATGGTTAAGAAGACCTTTTACAATTTTTCCGTATCTGTTTTGGTTTTGGAAATATTTCGACCAAAGACAGCGTGCTGTCCGCCATCTTAGAATTATTTTCGATGTGCATGTGACATAAGCAGGGTAAAGTGAAATTTTTATCTTGCCAACCTTATGACATTATGAGCTAGAAACTCGATTTTGTTGCGCTATTTCCATTTTCAATTGACCCACAACATTTAAAAAGCCTGCTTGTGACGTCACCAATTTCCCAGTTAATTAGACCCGATGTTACAACAAGATGGCGGACAGCACGCTGTCTTTGGTCGAAATCTTTCAAAACACAAGAAAGATAGAGAAAAATTGTAAAAGGTCTTATACCATTTGACGAGTTCTTTCAAATGAAACAAACTTAATTTTTATTGCCAATACCCTTTAACTAACGTCTACTAAACGTTGTCATTAGTTCAATGGAAAGAGCGTCTAACTGGTCATTAGAAGGTTGCAGTTTCGAACCCTGTCTGGGGCTCAGAAATCTTTCTGAGTAATTGAGCTTGACGAACATCCACCAAACGTCTGTTACATTACACCAAGCTCGCAAACGTACCACATGCACTACATGTATACGTACAACTTATCATATCCTCTCGTATATAAACTCTACCACTTAGGAGCACACATATAACTATGAATTTGCAACCTTAGCTCTCCATCTGAGCCTCAGTGGCTTAATGGTTAGAGCGTCTAGCCAGTCATTAGGTTTGCAGGTTCGAACCCTGTCTGCGGCTCAGAAATCTTTTTTTGAGTAATTGAGCTTGACGAACGTCTACCAAACATCTATTACAGTCTGCCACATGCACTTTGTTTACATATTTTTCTTTTTAATTTCTCTAGCGTTTGTGTACAAGGATCGTTTGTTTGCAATAACGAATCGTGCCAAGGTACAGTGACCAACTAATGCTCAATATTTTATGAACTTTGACGTGTACAGAGTTGCCTTCTGCCACTGAGAATAGAGACGTAAATTGACAATACTTTTCACATCTAAAGATATAGATCGTTTTTACTCACGTGATCGGTTGCCCCATTGGGGTGGTGAAACAATACGAAATATTTGAATAAGAGCTAATTCCCATACCGTACACCAATATGGCCGCCATTTCATTGTTTTGGTACACCAATATGGCCGCCGTGACGTCAGATGAAAACGATCTATAGGTTTGACGATTCAATTAAATTGTGCTTGGGTGAATTGGGTATTGGTGGCATGGTTAGCACACGTGCCTTTCACCTCTGCGACCTGGGTTCAATTCCTGCTCTCAGCAGTTATTTGCTTAAAATTTCACCTTGTGAGAAGAGTGCTTCCAGTTTGACCCTACCAAACACCGCAGGTTTTCTCCTGTAGTAACACTGGACCAATAAGGGATGGTTCTTACTGGATCTCTAGGGAGAACAGTTAGCTATAACTGACATAGTTATCCAGTATAAATACAGTATAGTTCGTTTAGTTTTAGTTTTCTTAGTTTTTGTTTATCTCTGGCTACAGTGAAACTTGAGCCTTACCCTTAGATTGTTTGTATATAGCTAGAAAACACCATACAATACAGTACCCTAATGTTTGTTGAATTTATTTAATAATGAGATCATGTTCATTGGATTATAAATCTTTAGCCTTCAATTGTTCTGGTGGACGTGTTTGGATGGCCTGTGGCGGACAGTGTCCAAAGACTTGTCAAAATGCTCATGAACCCTGTCTGAATGAGGCTTGCCAAGAAGGTTGTGTCTGCCCAGAGGGACTGGTATTTAATGGCACTGATTGCGTCATCGTTGAGAAGTGTCCTTGTCACTATGCTGGTCGTAGCTATGAAATAGGACGAGAAATTTCTCTCGACTGTTCAACCTGGTAAGTTCGTTTGTACTTTGTCTATCGTGAATGTACTATCGTCCTCTGCTGGTCTGCAATTTACCAGCACCACTCTCGCCACCACCACTTTTACCACCACCACCGCCCACTTTCGCTACCAGTACCGCTCATCACCGCTACCACTCTCACCACCAACACCACCAACACCACCATCACCACCACCACTCCTACCACCACTACTGCCACTTTCACCACCACTGCCATCACTACCACCACTCACCACCATTACCCCTCCTACCACCACTACTACTCTTACTACTACCACCACTACTACTCTTACTACTACCACCACTACTACTCTTACTACTACCACCATTCTGGCCACCATCACCGACTTTTACTGCCACTCCCCCCTCTTTTAACCTCTCGCCACCACCACTCGCACGACCACCGCCACTTAACCTAGTAAGTTCCGTAGTCCTTAATGCACCATCGTTCCCTGCAGTTATACCAACGTCTGCTGATCTCATGTTGTGTGTCTTTTTATCCAGCACTTGCTTGGGAACGACGTGGAACTGCACGAAACGCGCCTGCACGAGAACATGTCTTGCATATGGTGACCCACATTACCGCACCTTCGATGGTAAATGGTTTAAATTCCAAGGATCTTGTGAATATATCCTCGCCCAAGACTACTGTGGATCAAGCCGTGGTTCATTCCGTATTCAAGTGGAGAATATTCCTTGTGGAACTAGCGGAGTGACTTGTACTAAAGCTACGACCATCACTCTGAATGATACGGTCATCAGTTTTACGAGAGGAGAGGAGCCGAAGATCAGTGCGTTGCCAGGCAATGAGCTTTCGTCGTTGACAGCTGAGTACAAGATTCATAAGAGTGGTTTACTTCTGATTCTGACGACAAGTATTGGATTGACTGTTGTGTGGGATCATGGTACTAGGGTGTATGTTACACTGGAGCCGTCATTCAAAGGTAATAGGGACTTTAAGATTCAGACAACCGACTACAGTAGAAAGTTTAACAGTGATATTAAATGTGGTGTATTTATACATTCAAATTTCAAAATACATAATCACACGGACTCGTTTTGTTCTTAAATTCTTGAGGAAAAACACTTGTTCAATCTATGGTAGTCGTGAGAGTAATGTTAAGCTTCTCCAAGGCTTCTGTAGTGACTCATGTTTCGCGTTGTCTTTACAACGTAAAAATGCTTTTTCTACGTTAACAGAGTCACGACGGCATGAAAATTACTCTTGGGACCGTCATTTGCAAAAGCGCTTTGTATATGACATAAAATTCTGTTGTTCAAACACGTTGCCGTAGTCGTAGTCGTTGTGTTTTCTTAACTAGTATCACTACCACTACCATTTATACTATCACTACCGCCTCCGTTGCCACGGCCACTACCACCGCCACAACCACCATCACCACGCTACTCTTACTACCACCGCCACTCTATTACACGTCGCTGCTACTACTTTTACCGTCACTCCATACCACCGCCACTCACACTCATAGCCACAAATACCGCGACTGCGACCACATCCACCACCGCCACTACCACCTCCAATACCATTACCATAAATTCATCAAATTCTACACACATCATGATACTCCTCAACCTCGTACCCAGGGTCTTATCTCCGCTGCTCCGCCCACCGACCCTGGGTACGAGGTTGGATACTCCTAGGCTAAAACCATTTACTTACTAACGTCAGTTACTACCACCAACAGTTCTTACATAGAAACCACACTGATCATTAATCTAGACCACGATATAGGTCATAACTATCTACCGTATTATTAGGGAGCACGGGTATCATAGGGGAGCACGGGTGGCGTGTGCTGTGTTAGTGCGCTGCCTCTCACCAAAAAGTTAAGCCCGGTTAGACGGGGTTAGTACTTGGATGGGTGACCGCTTGGGAATGACCTCGTTGTCGAGCTTGAAACTTTTGTGAGTAGAGTTGTAGTTGATCTCTCCTGTGCTTCGAGGGTTCTTCGCCGGGTTCTCCAGTTTTCCTCCCTCCGTAAAATCAACACCTAACATCTTAGCTGTGATCCGTGGTCTGAACTGTGTCGTTTGGCGGCTGCCTGGAGCGCCTTTGATATGCCTCGACACGGCCACGTTGATCTGCGTCCTTCGCAATTCAGCCGCTGGGTGCAAGTAAGGATGATTAGCCCCCAGTCCTTTATCCTTTATTAAATCTTCTAGGCTCGACTTGTGGTCTTTGCGGCAACTTCAACGACGACCAAGCCGATGATTTTATTGCCCCAGATTTCTTGCCTAAAATTTTGGCCAACGATTTTGGAGACAGCTGGAAGATCCAGTCTTCTTGTGCTGACACGACAACCACAGGTCACCCATGTACACTCCACAAGCACAGAGCTGCGTGGGCTCACAAGACTTGCAACATTATGCGAAAAGATATCTTCGAACCATGTCACGCAATGGTAAGGAGCATGGGTGGAGGACTGGGTAGGAAACTGGTGGTCACGTGTGGCACTTGACGCCAATTGATTGGTCAAGTTGCATTTCGTTGAGATTGAAATCTATTTAAGAAATGGCTCATGGTTTAGCGTGCTCCATCGAGTTATGGGTGCACACAGGAAATTGGAAGAGCACGGAAAAATCGGAAAAATCTCTAGATTTTTTGTGTGCTTTCCAAATTTCCCAAGTGCATCCATAACTCGATGGAGCACACTAAACCATGAGCCATTTCTTTTATAACATAGCATTAAATCCTCTTACAAGCCGGCGAATCGTTTTGGTTGTTGTGTTTTTCTCCTTTTGTAGTCTTTTTTGTTCACTAAAATCCAACCAAAAAGACAGTTTAAACTCGGTTACCCAGACCCAGTTTGTCTTCTGGGTCGTTGTTCTTTATTACTCAATAAAATTAAATGACTCGGCATTTTGATAATATAAAAGGTCATAAAAAGTCAATTTAAAACTCAGTTTTGTTTTGAAATTTTTTCCCGCGCTTTTTTGCTGTGCTCCATTGAGTTATGGAGCACGCACGACAGCCAATCAAAAACGTTGCTATATCAAAGCTATGTTATAAATAACATTGGCCAAAAGTGTTGAGACTCGTTGCTATGTTTGAGCAGTTGTACTTGATGTCTCAAATACTTTTGACCATGGTCCTGCTATTGAGAATTCGAAGAACAATTTTTACAACTATTATTTCTCTGTCTTTTTTAAGCTCGACCCTGATCCATTCTACGAAGCTTGCTATTATGATGCATGTGGTTGTGATACTGGCGGTGATTGTGAATGTATGTGTACCGCCATTGCTGCTTACGCGAGGGAATGTAACAGACAAGGAGTCCACATCAAATGGAGAACACAGGAATTATGTCGTAAGCTTGTCATTCTAAGTATTTCTATCATTCTAATGTCGATTAAGGACTAACAAGAATTTTTTCTATATCACGTATTTTTGGTGAAAATGCAAATAAGATACCTTATGATGCCTCTACTCCACTAATCCCGTAAAGGAGGAATATCTACGGAAATAATAGTTAGATTGTGCTGAAACTTTGAAGCTGTTCTAATACGAATGGTACATTGCAATGTACATAGTTATTTATTTAAATGAGGAATATATCACAGCTTGATATATTCCTAATTTGGGGAAGTTTGTTTGATCTGTGTGGAGTAGGTCATTTGCATGTTACTAAAACCGAATATCTAAAGGACTGGGGGGGCTAATCATCGTTACTCGTAGCCAGCGGCTGAATGCGCCATTTGCACGATGACGCAATCTCGTCCCCAGAGCCCACGTTCCCCTTACCCAGCGGGCGGGAAACGAGAGGCTCTGGGATAATCCGTTCACGCCATCACAGGATTCTTGTTATCCGGAAGAAGAGTTATATAGAGTTCACTGTGTTCATCAGCCAATGAAATATCGATGTGAAACGGATTATCCCAGAGGCTCTCGTTTCCCGGGTGGGGAACGTGGGCTCTGGGAACGAGATTGACGATGACGTAAAATAGCGTTATGTGACTACAACCACCAGAATGCTTTGCTGGCGTCCTTGTGTTGATAAATAGAGCATACTGGCAAAGCATTCTGGTAGTTGTAGTCACCCAACGCTATTTTACATCCTCGTGCAAATGGCTTATTGCGAAGTACGCAGATCAATGTGGCCGTGTCGAGGCATATCAAAGGCGCTCCAGGCAGCCGCCATACCACACAGTTCAGACCATAGATCACAGCTAAGATGTTAGGTGTTGATTTTATGGAGGGAGGAAAACGGGAACATGATGAGATACTGATTTAATAAGAACGCTATACTTCCTCATACGGAAAGTACGGAAAGTACTAAAATCAAAATTGAATAAAATATTTTCCATTTTACTGTTACTTAAAGGGTATTGGCAATAAAAAATAAGTTATCTCATTTGAAAGAACTCGTCAAATGGTATAAGACCTTTTACAATTTTTCCGTTTTTGTTTTTGTTTTGGAAATATTTCTACCAAAGACAGCGTGCTGTCCGCCATCTTGTTGTAATATTGGATCTAATTAACTAGGAAATTGGTGACGTCACAAGCAGGGTAAACCTGATGAAACTACTCCGTGGGTGAACAAATTTCCACGGAGGGCTTTTTAAATGTTGTGGGTCAATTTAAAATGGAAATAGCGCAACAAAAAAATCGAGTTTCTAGCTCATAATGTCATAAGGTTGGCAAGATAAAAATTTCACTTAACCCTGGTTATGTCGTCACATGCATAATTTTGCATATCGAAAATAATTCCAAGCTGGCGGACAGCACGCTGTCTTTAGTCAAAATATTTCCAAAACCAAGACAGATGCGGGAAAATTGTAAGTGGTCTTCTTATACCATTTGACGAGTTCTTTCAAATGAGATAAACTTAATTTTTATTGCCAATACCCTTTAAATTGTATATCAAAATAAAATTAAGTTTGTCTTGGTTGAAAGAACTCTTAAAATAATGGGGAATATCAATTTACAGCTTTTTCATATTTTACTTCGTTCTTGAGATATTTAGACTTATGTGATATTCAAATGAGATAACTTATGGTTCGTTTTTTTCTAATTAACATATTCGAAAATCGCGAATATTGTTAAGATTATTGAACAAAATCACTTGTAACTTTGTATATTGCTACAGTTCATGCAACTAAACATGAAAGACAAGTTACAAGTGATTTTGATCAATAGTCTTAAAAATATTCACGATTTTAGAATATGTTAATTAGTGAAAAAACGAACCATAAGTTATCTCATTTGAATATCACATAAGTCTAAATATCTCAAGAACTAAGTAAAATATGAAAAAGCTGTAAATTGATATTCCCCCATTATTTTAAGAGTTCTTTCAAATAAGACAAACTTAATTTTCGTTTCATATACACTTTAAGTAGCACTTTCTTTTTTTTCTTATAGCTGTTCAATGCGAGTACGGTATGATCTATAGTCCATGTGGTGAAGCCTGCCCTGCCGTTTGTACGAACGAATGTCAAACCAGCGAGACATGTTCAGTTCCTTGTACTGAAGGATGTCATTGTCCTAATAATACACTTCTCTACAATGGTAAATGTATTCTGCCGACAGAGTGTCAGTGTTCGTTTGGTGGGAAACTATACTCCGATGGCGCTATTGTGATTAACAACTGTCAAAAATGGTAAGAGGTGTCACTAAAAGGAATCACTCAAAAAGACCCTCCTAGTTCTACCGCGGCTTTTGTAAAATATGTCATCAAATTTCTTTTTCCAAATTTGTCGTCGGGATTCAGTGATTCAAGATTTTAGTGATCTTCTGTATAATAGATAATATAACCGCAACAAAGACCATACTCTAGTCAGAAATCTGGTTTACCGCCTAGCTTTTTTGAAAAACAAATTTGACGATATATTTTGGAAAAGCCGCAGAAAGACAGAGGGTCCTTTTGAGTGATCCATTTTAGTCCTACCAATGGTACGATTACAAATGAATAATATGAAATATTTGAAATACAGTAACTCGGTTAGCTCAATGTTTTCTTAACCATTTATTTTTTTTCTAGTGTTTGTAACTCGGGATGTATGTCTTGCTCTGGTCCAACTTGCACTCCTATTCCAGGTAAAACCAGCGTTAAACTTTGAGAAATTTCTAACAATACCAATGAGCAAAAAGCGTGTGATTCAAACACGTTCTTATAGAGCGTTTTCACTCACGTGATCGGTGGCCCATTGGGGTGGTGAAACAATACGAAATATTTGAATAAGAAAGAGCTAATTCCCATACCATACACCAATATGGCCGCCATTTCATTGTTTTGGTACACCAATATGGCCGCCGTGACGTAAGATGAAAACGCTCTATACCTTTTTAGTGCAAAGTTTCGCAGAAACTTTGCAGTATTGTGATGGTGGAGAAAATTCACATCATAGTGTAAACTTTTCCGGGGGGCGTTCCAAGTTTAGCAACATTAAATTGTCGTGCTTGGATGAATAATATCGTTGTTTTGATAGGTACTTTAAAGAGTTTCGCTGATAAGTAAGGCAATTTAGTGAATTATTTGCGGGTAACTTTTGAAAGGCTCTAGTCAAATATTGTATTTTAATCTTGAAGTATATCGAGTATTAATTCAGAATATGATGTTTTCCTCTGGGTTTTCCCCCCGGTTTGGTTAGAATCTTACTGCGCATGCGCGAAACTAAATTTTGTGAATGTCACAATATTACAATATGGCGGAGGCGCGAGAGACATGAAGCGATTAGTAGGAGAGGATGCGACGAATTTTCCCGTCAAAATAAGGACTATGTGGGCTAATTAAATATGGTCTGAGCTAAAGGATTAAATTGTCACATATATTTCAAGGTAAGCGTATCTCATGGTTTGGACAAAATCACCAGTCACAAACGACGTGTTTCCCATACACTGCATTTAAGTCCAGTTATTTAGTGTCGACTCTCAAGCCTGCCACAAAGTACTACAAGAACACTATATGGAACTGCTGTTTATTTAAAAAATAATCTACAATGTGTGTCTGAACCCTTGAGGTGTAACCATAATGATGTTGAAATAACAGTTATTAAAGTTGATCAGCCAGTTTACAATTTACACATTGTTGAAATTTATCGCTCAAAATCTAAAGTAAAGATTTCTAAATTAACTGATGCATTAAAATTTCTTCATGAGAATATTTTAAAACATTGTGATACCCCTATTATTATGCTTGGTGATTTTAATATAAATTTAATGGAAAATTCCTCTGAGAAAGAAGCTATCTAAATATCTTAGTGAACAAGAACATTATGCACAGCTTGTTAATGAAGTAACAACTGACTATAAAACTCAAATTGATCATATTTACACAAATATCCCTCAAAGAATTTACTGTAGTGGTGCTCTTGAATCTTACTTTAGTGATCATAAACCTATCTTTGCATCTGTAGCATGATTCATTTACTTAAAATATGATAAATTAACAAAAAAATGTACAATATACATTATCTATAGCCATAAGAGCGATTGAATACCATAGAGTGAACAGTGCATGTATACTGAACAGTATTTAAAAATTCCTAAAATTTATTTGTCAATCTTTTTCTCCAAATACAAACAAGTCACCTCAACCGCTTCCCCTGCCTAGTGGCAGGGGTAAATATACCCCTATTGGATAGGGGACCAGAGACTGAACTATAGCTGCCTCCTCTTTTCACGGGCAGGAACAAAGTGTGTTATAGGTAAGTCTTCTTTTAATTGTTTACCATTCCCATTCACTTAGTGTCACATAATCTGATTAAAAATAATTTACTGATTAACTGACTAATTTTATCAATTTACATTCCAGCTAAAAAGTTGAAAAATGGTACACGATTGGTAATCAACCTACTGTAACTTAAAGAGTGAAAATCAAGTGTACATCCTAAGCAAGTTTTATTCAGTTGGATGTCAACTAAAGTCATGTCAAAACCAAAATAATGTACTTGTCAAACGGTGATGGCTCTGCCTATGGATGAATGTCTCTCATGTTACCATGCGATGAACTAATACGCCTCAAAGCAGTTCATAAAAGACCCTTTATTTACAAGTAATATTTGGCATTTCACTTGATTAAACTGGATGTTCTATGCATGTTCGTTGCAGCTGAAGTCATGTTGAAACCAAAATACTGTACTTGTCAAACGGTAATGGCTCTGCCTATGGATGAATGTCTCATGTTACAATAAATGCTCTGTTCAAACAGTCTGCATATAGATACCCATTGCAGCTTATAAACCTTCAAAAGATAAAAAACTGTACATTCATGTACTGTACAGCAATGACAAAAATGACCAATCAACCTGAAAGATTGTGGATTTTGCCCATATAAACTTTAAGATTAAATCCTGCAATTCATTCCATTTAAAAACACCAACTATATACAGATGAAGGATTAGTCAACACCACTGACCTGTAATATGTTATATACAGGTCAGTGGTCAACACCAATCATTTAAAATGGCTAAAAAATTGAACTATGCCACATTTGACTCCTTACTGACTACTCACAGAACGAGGAAAATTTTAGCTCTACTAATTAATGCTGGATTAACTGTTCATGAATAATGTAAACTAGAACTAATACAGCACTTAAATTGAAGCGTGTAACTATCAGAAAGATTTTTTCATACTGTATCCTCAAGACTTTTCATTGAATTGTACACATGTATCGTCCAATTTAAAGCAAAATAAATCATTTGAATGTAAAAAGCTCAAGTGTTTTTTTATGTCGAAATACAGTACTGTTAATTGCTCTACGAAACTTTGCACTATCCTTGGGTTCTAGTTGTTTTTAGTTACTACTTTGTCAACTGTGAAACCAGTCACTACTGCACCTGTTCCTACTACTGGTACCACTGTTCAACCACCAGTGACTACTGTTCAACCACCTGTGACTACTGGTACAACTGTTCAACCACCAGTGACCACTGTGAAACCAGTCTCCACTCCAGCTGTTCCTGCTACTGGTACCACTGTTCAACCACCTGTGACTACTGGTACCACTGTTCAACCACCTGTGACTACTGGTACCACTGTTCAACCACCTGTGACTACTGGTACCACTGTTCAACCACCTGTGACCACTGGTACCACTGTTCAACCACCTGTGACCACTGTGAAACCAGTCACCACTGCACCAGTGACTACTGGTACCACTGTGCAACCACCAGTGACCACTGTTCAACCACCAGTGACCACTGTTCAACCACCAGTGACCACGGGTACCACTGTTCAACCACCAGTGACCACTGTTCAACCACCAGTGACCACTGTTCAACCACCAGTGACCACTGGTACCACTGTTCAACCACCAGTGACCACTGTTCAACCACCTGTGACCACTGTTCAACCACCAGTGACGACCACTGTCAAACCAGTCATTACTGCACCTGTTCCTACTACTGGTACCACTGTTCAACCACTTGTGACCACTGTTCAACCACCTGTGACTACTGGTACCACTGTTCAACCACCAGTGACCACTGGTACCACTGTTCAACCACCTGTGACCACTGGTACCACTGTTCAACCACCTGCGACTACTGGTACCACTGTTCAACCACCTGTGACCACTGGTACCACTGTTCAACCACCAGTGACCACTGGTACCACTGTTCAACCACCAGTGACCACTGGTACCACTGTTCAACCACCTGTGACCACTGGTACCACTGTTCAACCACCTGTGACCACTGGTACCACTGTTCAACCACCTGTGACCACTGGTACCACTGTTCAACCACCTGTGACTACTGGTACCACTGTTCAACCACCTGTGACTACTGGTACCACTGTTCAACCACCTGTGACTACTGGTACCACTGTTCAACCACCTGTGACTACTGGTACCACTGTTCAACCACCTGTGACTACTGGTACCACTGTTCAACCACCTGTGACTACTGGTACCACTGTTCAACCACCTGTGACTACTGGTACCACTGTTCAACCACCTGTGACGACTGGTACCACTGTTCAACCACCTGTGACTACTGGTACCACTGTTCAACCACCTGTGACTACTGGTACCACTGTTCAACCACCTGTGACTACTGGTACCACTGTTCAACCACCTGTGACTACTGGTACCACTGTTCAACCACCTGTGACTACTGGTACCACTGTTCAACCACCTGTGACCACTGGTACCACTGTTCAACCACCTGTGACCACTGGTACCACTGTTCAACCACCTGTGACCACTGGTACCACTGTTCAACCACCTGTGACCACTGGTACCACTGTTCAACCACCTGTGACCACTGGTACCACTGTTCAACCACCTGTGACCACTGTGAAACCAGTCACCACTGCACCAGTGACCACTGGTACCACTGTTCAACCACCAGTGACCACTGTGAAACCAGTCACAACTGCAGCTGTTCCTACTACTGGTACTACTGTTTCTTTACCTAATGTTACAACCGTTTCGGTTTGCTTGGATGGAAAGGTAGGTCTTGAGTAACGTAGAAGATGTGCATACAGTACGGTGGACTGGTTTTAGTAAAGAAATACTGACGTCAAACAGTAAGTCGTTCCGAATTTACGCTGACCAGTTGAACTGTACTTGTCACAAGTTTTTGTTGGGCTACAAGTCGCTTTGTGTCAGCAAAAACTAACCAAGACATTACAAACTCCAAGCCGAAAATACTATACGAATGTAGGCTTTTATGTACTGTTTAATAAACGAGCAGGAGTGTTTTATCAGATATAAAGACACGAGGCGAAGCCGAGTGTTTTTGTATCTGATAAAACACGAACTGCGAGTTTATTGAACGACTTCAAAAACGAACCACTTGGTAAATTCATTGGCGTAGTAAGTTTGAAAAATAACCTTGTCTAAGCCGAGATAATCAAAGCTAAAGTTTATGTAAATCAGGAGGTATCTTTATCACATATAAAGACACGATACGGTCATGATTTTCTTTTGTTTTTGGTTCATGCATTATTAATGAGTTTCAGAAATACTATTTACAGAATGAGTAGCCGTTCTGTATCGGGGTATACAGATGCGAGGCGAAGCCGAGTGCCTGTATCCCGCCCGATACAAAACGGACACGAATTCTGTAAATTACTTCTAAAACGATCTATTTGGAAAGTTCATTGGCGTAGTAATTTTGTCTTTCAATGAGTCCTCCAAAATTGTTTATAGTGCAACTCATTGTCCAAAATTGAAATAACGTTTGTCTGATTTCTTCAGGTCTACATGGAATGTTTGCCAAGTTGCGTTCAAACGTGTCAATACATGAACTTAAGTTGTACTCCATCTCCGACCGTCACTTGTGTCCCCGGCTGTTCATGCTCGACTGGACTCGTCTTTAATGGCACGTCTTGTGTCCACCCTACCGACTGTCCATGTTACTCGGACGGAGAGTTCCGGGAGCCTGGCACTACTTGGGACAGTGAGTGTGAAGTGTGTACATGTTGGGATAACAAAGTTAGTTGTGCACCCACACCATGCACGCCTACAAGTTTCTGCCCGACACCACAGTACAAGGTGGAGACAGCGAATTGTTGTAGTGTCTGCGTTCCGGTTACCCAGCAACCGACCGCGCTGACGACGACTGAGCAGCCTGAGTTGACTCTTCCTCCCCCAGTTTGTTTTGAGAGTGATTTCAATTGTACAGGAAATAATTCGTGTATTTCAAACACCTGGGTCTGTGATGGCAATAATGATTGTTCGCATGGTGACGATGAGAAGGACTGTCCAAGTAGAGGACCTGTCTGTAATAAAACCATCGGTAAGAGCCGCACAAGTTTATTAGTGTTTATGCTATTATTTAGTGTTACACTCGATAAATGAAGTCTTTGCTCACGCACGCGCTCGCTCGCTCGCTCGCTCCCTCGCTCCCTCCCTCCCTCCCTCCCTCCCTCCCTCCTTCCCTCCCTCCTTCTTTCCTTCGTTCCCTCCTTCTTTCCTTCCTTCCCTCCTTCCCTTCTTTCCTTTCCCTCCTTCCTTCTTTCCATTCTTCACTCCCTCCCTCCCTTCCTCCTTCCCTCCCTCCTTCCTTCCTTCCTTCCTTCCTTCCTTCCTTCCTTCCTTCCTTCCTTCCTTCCTTCCTTCCTTCCTTCCTTCCTTCCTTCCTTCCTTCCTTCCTTCCTTCCTTCCTTCCTTCCTTTCCTTCCTTTCCTTCCTTTCCTTCCTTTCCTTCCTTCCTTCCTTCCTTCCTTCCTTCCTTCCTTCCTTCCTTCCTTCCTTCCTTCCTTCCTTCCTTCCTTCCTTCCTTCCTTCCTTCCTTCCTTCCTTCCTTCCTTCCTTCCTTCCTTCCTTCCTTCCTTCCTTCCTTCCTTCCTTCCTTCCTTCCTTCCTTCCTTCCATCCTTCCTTCCTTCTTTCTTTCCTTCCTTCCTTCTTTCTTTCCTTCCTTCTTTCCATCTTTCCTTCCTTCTTTCCCTCCTCTTTTCCTCCCCTTCCTCTTTCTCTCCTTTTCTCTTTCCCTCCCTTTCCCTTTCTATCTTACTCGCTTAGGTGGTTTTATTTTCTTGTTAATGTAGCGTCAGCACATGGTGAACCAAAAGGCAGTTGGGAATACGTGGAACCTTCGGATATGGAAGCCCGACAGGATGACGACAAAAAACGCGCTGTAGACGAAGAGCCTGGGTACTATTGTCTATTGGAGTACAGTAGCCAGGCGGCCATTGGAAGCCGATCTTGGGGGACTAGCTGATGTCTCGATGATTGAAAGTGAGATAGTCGTTGGTGGCGAGACGTATTATAACGACTTTGAAATGGAGTTCAGTGCCGACGGATCAGCATGGACCCCGGAGGATCCGGTATGTAATACTAATAACCGCTGACCTTTTTGGATAAATGGGTTATAACTAGATTGATGGGACTGCGGGCGCCGCTGAGCCCACAGTCAAATGAACGTATTTGATAGAATCAGGTCAGCGGTCTCTGCCACGAGGGAAAGGACGCATATTTCTGATCTTTTTCCGGTCATGTTTTTTACGGGACCCATAGTTCAGTAACACATAGGAGTTGTGTGTAGTCACGTGTGGTACACATGACTGATATCCATGTTTTGTTTTCGTCACTCTAGGTGGCTGCCCAGCAACGGTCACAACGCACAAAATATAAAAAGAAATCAGGCGAGGTAATCAACTACTCGAAGTTTGGATCAACGTTGTCAGATTGTTAAATTTTGCTACTTATCAGTTTGATGTGTAACCAGATCGTTAAATTTTAAATTTTTAGCTATAATGTAGCTATAACTTCCGAAAATCCGGCGAGTTTTATTGAAATTCAATTTTTTTTCGTGCAAGAAATATTCTAAGAAATACGCAACATAAGTTTTACAATCTACATCACGGTTAACTGGCTATTATATTTGTTATTTGAAGCTAGTTTAATGACGTTCAAAACGCCCCAGTATCGCTAAAATGATTGTAGTGGTATTTGAACGAGTCGATCTCAAGGAACAGTTCTCATCTTTTGGCCGTTGACGTCGTCCTGAAGACGTGAAAACGCTCTAAGTGGCGTTGTATGAAGAACGAGGACGGTGTTGAGATTACTCTTGGGACTAACAATTATTCATTCTCTTTGTTTTGCAAAAAGAATTCTTTTGTTTAAAGGACGTCGACGTTGAGGTTGACGTTGTAGATCTTAAAGTCCCTAATCAACCGCGAATGCCGTATTTAATAATTAGGTCGAACTTATTACAAACTGCCGTATTTCAGTTAAATACGACGGCGTATTTTTCATGAACTTAATTTTAGTACTAGGAATTACTATCGCAAGTGAAGTGCTGCCTCAGAAGGCATGGGACATGGGTAGCCTAATTTTTGATAAAATTTGCAAAATAAATCCTGGGGATGATTATATACATTGTAACAGACATACTGTAGCATGTACACATTTTTTTCAATTCTTTTAATTACATTCAAATACTACAGACTTAAATTACAAATAACTATCACTTATCTGAATATATTTGGCAAGGCTTAAACTACATACATTACGACTCTGTAGTTGATGTTTAGTAAACTAATTTATGATAAATGACTGCCACTATAAATCATGCTTCTTGATGTGGCAAAGCTGTCAGTGGAATTCTGAGTGTTAATTCTGATATGTTTATTATAACAAAGCAAGTACCAAGCAAGTAGGCACTGACTAAATAAACAGCAGATCTAGAAATGGTATGTAACATGTTATATACAGTATAGTTGCTCCATTGTTTATATTGTCTAATTTTTATTGGAGTTGCTGTTGAGAATGCAATACTTTCAAGGAGATCTTTGGACATATCCACATCTCCATACTGTTATTGTCATGAAAGAATACACCACTGCAACCACAGTATTTGATCTTCCCAAAGAACTTGTAATATTGTATTTACTCCATACCAAATATGATGGTTATCCATGGCACAGAAATAATTAGATACGGCTCTTGAAAAATACGTCGTCCGAAACCGGCCTAATCTATAGTTTTTATTATTATGATAGAGCAGAATTATCTCTATATTTCATGATTTCATGTTAAACTGCTGTCTTCAAATTCTTTTTAGGTAATGTTGGATCGATGGAAAGTATGGAGAAAGGTAAGTTTTTTCTTGTATAGAGCGTTTTCATCTTACGTCACGGCGGCCATATTGGTGTACCAAAACAATGAAATGGCGGCCATATTGGTGTACGGTATGGGAATTAGCTCTTTCTTATTCAAATATTTCGTATTGTTTCACCACCCCAATGGGCCACCGATCACGTGAGTGAAAACGCTCTATTTCGCCATTTTTCTGCAGTTTGAACAAAGAATTTTGTTTCAAAGTGTTTTCTCCAAAAGTTTACCCTGCTTCCAGAAGTTTCCCCCCGCCCCCTTAACGTACTGTTTAATAAACGAGCAGGAGTGTTTTATCAGATATAAAGACACGAGGCGAAGCCGAGTGTTTTTATATCTGATAAAACACGAACTGCGAGTTTATTATACGGCTTCAAAAACGAACCACTTGGTAAGTTGATTGGCGGAGTTAGTTTGAAAAATAACCTTGTCTAAGCCGAGAAAATCAAAGCTAAAATTTATGTAAATCAGGAGAAATCTTTATCACATATAAAGATACGAAACGGTCATGATTTTCTTTTGTGTTTTTCTCATGAATTATTAATGAGTTTTTGAAGTAATAATAGCGGTAAGACGAGAGAGAAGAGAAAACCTCTGGTAGTAAGTGGTACGATGATTGATCAAACCACTCCAATAGAATTCTAGCTGAACGGAACGTGTTCACCATCTCTGATTGGATAACCCTCAAAAAGAGTTTTGATTCGCTAAACTTCTTACTACTAGGGTGATATGATTGGTTAAACCTGCATCAGATCAGCCTATGAGATGTGTAGCCAAATATATAGCCTGAATTACATGAAAGTGAGGTTCGTACCGTTTCCTACCAGATGTTTTCTCTCCTTTCCTGTCTTATTACTCGGGCTACCTGTGGTAGCCGAGTCTAGGTTTCGGTCGTGTTGTTTTTTGGGGTCGCGGTTATTAGTCTTCCGCGCGGCCGCTGGCGATATTGACCAATAAGCTTTGCGAAACTGAGGCATGACTGCATGTGCCTTCTTCGAGTCTTTCTTTTCGACTGAGTGAGTGCCCTTTCTCGTCTCGGATGTGTTTTGTGTGTTCACAGACATAGTTTTTGGTCAGTACTGTCGCTGGCAAGTATCTTGATATTATATAAATTTACAATCGCTGAATCGCACACGCCTTCAATAGTAGTTGTGTTGATATTTAATACCTAAAGAGACTCGACATATATGAACGCTGTGTAGCTACACATTTGGAAATACGTTAATAAATACAGGCAATCGTGTTTTGTTATTGCAAATTGTGTTTTCTATCGGAGAATTGGATTGTGTTTTGACTTTCGTCTGTGACCAATGTGTTTAGCCCGAGTGAACGCCTGACCAGGCGTCTTGTTGCTATAAAATCACGCGAGGAAACTTCTCGAACCAGGGTACCAAAATTTAGAAAGCAAAAACTTTTGAAAGTTTGCTCTGAAGTCCTTTTATGTTATGCGTTGCCTAAAATGACGCCAATTTTGGCCAAAAGTCGCGAAGTTTACCGCAAAAAAAATCTCGTTGTTGGAAAAGTGTTTTATTTGCCTTTCTTCATAGATTTGTTTTTTGTTTTATTTTAGAAAAATTTGGGTTTGTGGAGAGACTGGAGGAAAAAGAATCCAAAAGTTAGTATTTATTGACGAAAAATACTCATTTTATTACGATATGCAAAGCTAAATAATATTGTACCAGCTACACAAACTACAGCGTATTCAAAACGCAGCAGCACGTCTGTTTTTTAAAGAAAGCAAGTTCTGTCACATAACTCCTCGTATGCATTCGTTACGTTGGTTGCCAGTTGTGCAACGTGTGCAGTTTAAGATATTACTGATGACTTTCAAGGGTATTCATGGTCTCTCACCACATATCGCAGATCTTATCACTATCAAGCAACCAACAAAATATAGTCTACGCTCACAGAGTAGCGTAGTACTTGTGCCCCCTAAAGGCAAATTGTTGGCAACTTTAGGGGACAGATCATTTAGTGCAGCCGCGCCTAAGTTGTGGAACGGCCTACCGGCTGAGATAAGAAACATTGTGTGTATCAACTCATTTAAATCTGCAATCAAAACCTTTCTTTTTAAAAACGCATTTTAGATGGAACTGACTTATATTTATAAGCATGATGTAATTTTAACATTTTATTCTAACTCTTTATTACTTAAGTTTATCAGTCTCTAGAATCATTGTAAATAGATATTTTATCAATATCGTACATATGTAATGCGCATCTGAATACATTTGTAGAGATTTGCGCAATATAAATTAATAAATTAAATTAAATTAAATTAATATTTTTAATGTGGCTGGACACTCTAAATCATGAGAAATTACGTATTTTCTTCATGAAAAGTTTTGCACAGATCTCATGAGCTTCATGTTAGTTCATTGCACAGCTCTAGTGGTGGTCTTGATTATTGAAAAGCTTTATACATAAATCTTTTCACTAATCAAAACCACCACTAGAGCTATGCAATGAACTAGAATGAAGCTCAGAACATTACTATAAATCTTTTCAATAATCAAGACCACCACTAGAGCTATGCAATGAACTAGAATGAAGCTCAGATCATTACTATAAAACTTTTCACTAATCAAGACCACCACTAGAGCTATGCAATGAACTAAAATGAAGCTCGTAAGACCTGTGCAAAATGTTTTATGCGGAGAAACGATAAGTTCTTGTGAGTTAGACTGTAAGCCGCCTTGAGCTTATCTGGAGTTTGTTAGGGCCTGTTTACGAGGTAGGGTTACCCTAACTCTCGTACATTTTTTGTTTGTCGTCTTTACAAGGACGCTAGGGTAACCCGGGTGCTAAGGTGACCCGGATGCTAGGGTGACCCTACCTTCTTGCAAACAAGCCCTAACGGCAACTTGTACAGCAATAAGAACTAACATACAAATATTTCTCACGATATTCTCTGCTTTACCTAGAAATCTCGGCAAGAATGGAGGTCCTTGAAAAAAGTAAGAAATATTATCGTAAAGACAAGTGCTTTAATTTAATGTCTAATTTCATTAATGGCGATAATTTTAACGATTGTGTCAGTGGCGCAACTAGGAATCTGGGGGCCCCGTGGGATTGATTACTTCGGGGCCCCTTCCGAATTAGTGACCGTATTTGTAGGGGGGTTCGGGGGCATGATCCCCCGGAAAATTTTTGAATCTAGGGTTTCTGAAATGGCATTTCCTGCACTTTTGGGAAAAATCTAATCACTCGCGCTCCGATTCAAAATCTGTTAAAGTGGGCAGATTATTTGAACAGATTCATAACTGCATTCATTCCATTCACTGATCTCAAATAATAGACTCATTATACTGGATAGAGCATCTATTGTTTCGCGCGTGGCAAAAATTGAAATCGGAAGCGGCCACCATATCCGGTGGGACCCACAATATTGCTGAATCATAGTTTTCGCCTCTGGTTTTCGCTTTAAATGATCGGGTTTTTAACGAAAACCAGCTAAATTTTTGTAACATGTATCTGTCGTTATGGGAGAACTTAAAAGTGGCTGTATGAAAACCAAGTGGGTCCCACTTGAAATGGCCGCCACTAATTTATTCCGACTTCACAGCGAGCACCGGATGCTCTATCCAGTATAATGAGTCTATTATTTGAGATTAGTGATTCCATTCCGCATAGCCTGCGCGCAGACATTTTACCCAATCTCCGCGGATTGGGTAAAAAGTCAGCGCACACTGCATATGCTAATAAGGACACTTACCCCCGGTCGCGCTGCCCCTGCGTATGGGTGTCAAAGTATCCACCACCTCCCAAGAGATTTTCAAGACTGAAGACTGTCAGACAAAGTGGCGGGCCCTGAAGGTGCGACAAACCAGTAGAAGGGTCCGGGGAAGTTCTCCCCCTGGAAATTTTTGATTTTCTAATGCTCTGAAACGCTATTTCCTGCATTTTGAGGGCAGTTATAACCATCAGAAAGGGGGGTTCTATGGAACCTACGGATCTCGTCACAAAATGCTCGGGGCCCCTAATTAATTCCTTTTGCTCGGGGCCCGTGGGGTTTACCCACCCTTCCCAATAGGTAGTTGCACCACTGGATGGTGTCAAGGTGTTGCTATTAATCAGAACCTTATAATGAATGAATAATAGAGTATCTTTCTGTTTTTCTTCATAGGAATACTTCAAAGTGTGGAAAAAGTTGCAACAGGTGGGTATCTCGAGGCGTGGAAAATCTTTTACTTTCGTTGGCTAGCTTTATGTTCTAATTATTCTTTATTTCTTTATAGGCTGAACTTGGTGAAGAATTTGTGGAATTATCAGAGGTAAAAGATTAAAGAATGTGAAGATCTCTCTACGTTGACAAACAACACTGTATATGACATACAGATTATGTACATTAAATATATACACTTTATTTGGTGTATTAAAGGACATTGGCAACAAAAATTAAGTTTATCTAATGTGAAAAAACTCGTAAAATTGTAATGGAAGATCTTTTACAATTTTTTCGTATCTTTCTTCGTTTTCAAGATATTTCAATTTGTTTAATATGTAGATGAGATGACCTCTTGTTTAACAAACTCACTTGAAATGATAATGATAATGATAATGATTACGATTTACGATTTACGATTTACGATTTACGATTTACGATTTACGATTTACGATTTACGATTTACGATTTACGATTTACGATTTACGATTTACGATTTACGATTTACGATTTACGATTTACGATTTACGATTTACGATTTACGATTTACGATTTACGATTTACGATTTACGATTTACGATTTACGATTTACGATTTACGATTTACGATTTACGATTTACGATTTACGATTTACGATTTACGATTTACGATTTACGATTTACGATTTACGATTTACGATTTACGATTTACGATTTACGATTTACGATTTACGATTTACGATTTACGATTTACGATTTACGATTTACGATTTACGATTTACGATTTACGATTTACGATTTACGATTTACGATTTACGATTTACGATTTACGATTTACGATTTACGATTTACGATTTACGATTTACGATTTACGATTTACGATTTACGATTTACGATTTACGATTTACGATTTACGATTTACGATTTACGATTTACGATTTACGATTTACGATTTACGATTTACGATTTACGATTTACGATTTACGATTTACGATTTACGATTTACGATTTACGATTTACGATTTACGATTTACGATTTACGATTTACGATTTACGATTTACGATTTGTGATAACGATTTGTGATAACGATTTGTGATAACGATTTGTGATAACGATTTGTGATAACGATTTGTGATAACGATTTGTGATAACGATTTGTGATAACGATTTGTGATAACGATTTGTGATAACGATTTGTGATAACGATTTGTGATAACGATTTGTGATAACGATTTGTGATAACGATTTGTGATAACGATTTGTGATAACGATTTGTGATAACGATTTGTGATAACGATTTGTGATAACGATTTGTGATAACGATTTGTGATAACGATTTGTGATAACGATTTGTGATAACGATTTGTGATAACGATTTGTGATAACGATTTGTGATAACGATTTGTGATAACGATTTGTGATAACGATTTGTGATAACGATTTGTGATAACGATTTGTGATAACGATTTGTGATAACGATTTGTGATAACGATTTGTGATAACGATTTGTGATAACGATTTGTGATAACGATTTGTGATAACGATTTGTGATAACGATTTGTGATAACGATTTGTGATAACGATTTGTGATAACGATTTGTGATAACGATTTGTGATAACGATTTGTGATAACGATTTGTGATTACGATTTGTGATTACGATTTGTGATTACGATTTGTGATTACGATTTGTGATTACGATTTATGATTACGATTTATGATTACGATTTATGATTACGATTTATGATTACGATTTATGATTATGATTTATGATTATGATTATGATAATGATTATGATAATGATTATGATAATGATTATGATAATGATTATGATAATGATTTATGATAATGATTTATGATAATGATTTATGATAATGATTTATGATAATGATTATGATAATGATTTATGATAATGATTTATGATAATGATTTATGATAATGATTTATGATAATGATTTATGATAATGATTTATGATAATGATTTATGATAATGATAATGATGTCTTTATTCATCAGATAAAAATACATATCAGATGTTACAAACTATTTTAAAACCTAAACACCTAAATTATACTTAAATATTAGTCTATTAAAAAAAGCTATTTTTAAAACGTTCTGTATTTATTTTTGGCCTTATGCTCGATCTATTTCTAAGCCGTGAAGATGATTCCTTATACGTTGGTAGGAGAGTATACAACGGATGGTTTCTGTCTTTGATTTTGTTAAAAAGACGGCGATCACATTTCTCTAGAAGCTCTAAAATATTAAAACATACGTGCATGGCATCTATTTAAAAAGTCTTGTACAACTGTGAGATCAGAAACACTAGCTGCATAAACTGGAAGTCCATGCAATATCTTTGGGAGCACTATAATTTTGAATAAGTGATATACTTCGTCTTGTGTGTACCCTTCTTTGCGCAAGCTTCGAATTATAAAGAGACATTTGTTTGCATCAAATAGCTTGGTCTCAATGTGCTCACTGAAACTGTGCACATAAAAACGCCTTGTGACACTGAACATTTCGTAACTGATGTTGCTTTGTGTAAAAATACTGTACCCTGCTCTTGACATCAGAAATTGAAATATCCTGCAAACTAAGAAAGACACGAAAAAGTTGTAAAAAATCTATTACAATTTCACGAGTTCTTTCAAATTAAACAAACGTAATTTTTATTGCCAATACCCTTAAAATTTTTTAGGAAACTCTAGATGCTTCAACTGAGGAAGAAGCCGAACAGACAGCTCCACCACCCGCACCAGCGAAACTGGAGCAGAAAGTCGAAGCGCGTTTTATTCGAATAAAAATGCCAGGACTTGTTGTCGGTGCCTGTAGTCGTTGCGCTATTTTCGGCTGTCCAAATGTGACGAATGCGACGACTGCACCAACACTGCTGTATACGACGTATCCCACGACACTTCCCTGCTCTGGGTTCAAGTGTACCAGCGGGAAATGCATAAATGAGACATTCAGATGTGATGGGACCAATGACTGTGGGGATAACGCCGACGAAGTGGGGTGTCCTGTGACGACTTGCTCTCCAAGTGAGTTTCGTTGCGACAATGGTGTTTGCATCAGTAGTAGTAAACTTTGTGATGGTAGCGACGATTGTGGAGATGGTTCTGATGAAAGTCCTGACTGCGTCAAACCAACGTGTCCTCCAGATTACTTCCCCTGCGAACATCCACCTTATCAGCCTCCAATTTGCATTCCGCAAAGGTATGGTTACTAAGCGTATAGATAACTAGACTGCGCATGTGCATGCACTAGCTCCTCTGTACGAATGACTGGCGGATTTTGCTACATTACGGGCATCTGTTGTGAGTGTCTGTCTAGTGTCTAGTGTCTAGTGTCTAGTGTCTAGTGTCTAGTGTCTAGTGTCTAGTGTCTAGTGTCTAGTGTCTAGTGTCTAGTGTCTAGTGTCTAGTGTCTAGTGTCTAGTGTCTAGTGTCTAGTGTCTAGTGTCTAGTGTCTAGTGTCTAGTGTCTAGTGTCTAGTGTCTAGTGTCTAGTGTCTAGTGTCTAGTGTCTAGTGTCTAGTGTCTAGTGTCTAGTGTCTAGTGTCTAGTGTCTAGTGTCTAGTGTCTAGTGTCTAGTGTCTAGTGTCTAGTGTCTAGTGTCTAGTGTCTAGTGTCTAGTGTCTAGTGTCTAGTGTCTAGTGTGTAGTGTCTAGTGTCTAGTGTCTAGTGTTTACTAGCTTATACACCAACCTGACCCACTAGAGTGTCTACTGCTTGGCTTATGTACACTAACTTAACCCACTTGTGTGTTTACTGCCTAGCTTATACATACACTAACCTGATCATAGATAATGAAGTGGAACTGGATAGGAAACTTAAAACGATGTTACGAAACCGGAAACGATGTTTGCACAACTTGCTATGGTAATTATACACTTATAAGCGGGCAATGCACCCAACGGGTGGTCCCACATGGCTAAAATCAGACACTGCTAAACTTAAGTATATTACACTATTGTTTAATTTTAGCAATAGCTGATCCTGGCCATATGAGACCACCCGTTAGATGCATTAGCTGCTTATAAGTGTATAATTACCATAGCAAGTTGTGCAAACATCGTTTCCGGTTTCGTAACATCGTTTTAAGTTTCCTATCCAGTTCCACTTCATTATCTATGACCTGACCCACTAGTGTGTTTACTGTCTAGCTTTTACATACACTAACCTGACCCACTAGTGTGTTTACTGCCTAGCTTATACATACACTAACCTGACCCACTAGTGTGTTTACTGCCTAGCTTTTACATACACTAACCTGACCCACTAGTGTGTTTACTGCCTAGCTTATACACTAACCTGACTCACTAGTGTGTTTACTGCCAAGCTTATACACTAACCTGCCCCACTAGTGTGTTTACTGCCTAGCTTATACACTAACCTGACTCACTAGTGTGTTTACTACCTAGCTTATACACCAACCTGACCCACTAGTGTGTTTACTGCCTAGCTTATACACTAACCTGACTCAGTAGTGTGTTTACTACCTAGCTTATACACTAACCTGACCCACTAGTGTGTTTACTGTCTAGCTTTTACATACACTAACCTGACCCACTAGTGTGTTTACTGCCTAGCTTATACACTAACCTGACTCACTAGTGTGTTTACTGCCAAGCTTATACACTAACCTGCCCCACTAGTGTGTTTACTGCCTAGCTTATACACTAACCTGACTCACTAGTGTGTTTACTGCCAAGCTTATACACTAACCTGACCCACTAGTGTGTTTACTACCAAGCTTATACACTAACCTGACCCACTAGTGTGTTTACTGCCTAGCTTATACACTAACCTGACTCACTAGTGTGTTTACTGCCTAGCTTATACACTAACCTGACCCACTAGTGTGTTTACTGTCTAGCTTATACACTAACCTGACCCACTAGTGTGTTTACTGCCTAGCTTATACACTAACCTGACTCACTAGTGTGTTTACTGCCTAGCTTATACACTAACCTGACCCACTAGTGTGTTTACTGCCTAGCTTATACACTAACCTGACTCACTAGTGTGTTTACTGCCTAGCTTATACACTAACCTGACCCACTAGTGTGTTTACTGCCTAGCTTATACACTAACCTGACTCACTAGTGTGTTTACTGCCTAGCTTATACACTAACCTGACTCACTAGTGTGTTTACTGCCTAGCTTATACACTAACCTGACCCACTAGTGTGTTTACTGTCTAGCTTATACACTAACCTGACCCACTAGTGTGTTTACTGCCTAGCTTATACACTAACCTGACCCACTAGTGTGTTTACTGCCTAGCTTATACACTAACCTGACCCACTAGTGTGTTTACTGCCTAGCTTATACACTAACCTGACCCACTAGTGTGTTTACTGCCTAGCTTATACACTAACCTGACCCACTAGTGTGTTTACTGTCTAGCTTATACACTAACCTGACTCACTAGTGTGTTTACTGCCTAGCTTATACACACTAACCTGGCCCACTGTTTAGTGTTCGTCAGTTCACTCGCTTTGGTGTTTCTTTTTTCGGGTACAGTTTTTGTTTTTACAGCAACCACCTTTTTTCTATCATTACCATTACAATTCTTATACTTTCTAGATTCGTTTGTGATGGTGATCCAGATTGCCGTGGCGGAGAGGACGAGAAACCAGAAAGTTGTCTTCTAACAACTCTTAAGCCACCTCCTTGTGAATTCCAATGCGTTCAAGGTCCGTGTATTCCCAGGAAACAGATCTGTGATTATTTCAAAGATTGTCCTTTTGGTGACGATGAACATAACTGTACTTGCACCAACCAAAGCGAATGGCGATGTTCGCCTAATGGTACTTGTATATCCATTGGGCAAATGTGTGATGGTGTCTCAGACTGTCCTGATAATGCTGATGAGCAGAGTTGTCCTATTAACGTTACCTCGGCGCCCACCTTGCGAACTACCACCAGACCAACGAGTGTTTTACTGGCTACTACATTGCCCCACATTAGTACAGCGCTACCACAAGCTGTTTGTCAGGACCTGAATACTACATATAAGGTGAGTTGAATTAAACGCTTTCAACATAGATAATGGAAGTGGAACTGGATAGGAAACTTACGAAACCGAAAACGATGTTTGCACAACTTGCTATGGTAATTATAATCGAAATATGGTATAGTAGGTTAATACTGCCGAAACAGAGAACGTGAGTGGTCTAACGTTTCGAGCGAAGGCCCTTCGTCAGAGAGAAGGGCCTTCGCTCGAAACGTTAGACCACTCACGTTCTCTGTTTCGGCAGTATTAACCAACTATACCATACTTCGATTGTTTCAACACTGCCTACGCAGCACACTACTTTTATTACACTATGTGGTAATTATGCACTTATAAGGGGCTAATTGCAGCTAACGGGTGGTCCCACATGGCTAAAATCAGACACTACCGACTTAAGTGATATTACACTATTGTTTAATTTCAGCAATGGTTGATCCTGGCCATGTGGGATCGCTCGTTAGGTGCATTAGCTGCTTATAATTGTAAAATTACCATAGCAAGTTGTGCAAACATAGTTTCCGGTTTCGTAAGAGCGTTTTAAGTTTCCTATCCAGTTCCCCGTCCATTATCTTTGCTTTCAATGTCCTTCAAATACTCATCTCAAACTCATTAATAATTCATGAGGAAAACACAAAGGAAATCAGTACCGTGTCGGTGGTTTGGATATTGGAGGAAGAAATTACATAAATTAAGCAAACTTTTACCCCGATTTTCTCTTAAAATACATAGACTCGGAGGAGTGTTTCATCGGGATATCCAAACACCTCGAAGTCTGTTCAAAAACCTCGGCTTCGCCTCGGTTTTCAATAAACGTCTCATTGTTTGGATATCCTGATGAAACACTCCTCCTAGTGTATGATATATTACATAATACATGAGGAAACCCAAAAGAGATCAGTACCATGTCCGTGGATTTTTGATCTGGATTTTTGGATCTGGTAAAGAATCCTCCTGATTTACATAAGCTTTAGCTTTGATGTTCTCGGCTTGGACAACGTTGTTTTTCAAAATTACTACGCCAATGAACTTACCAAATGGGTCGTTTAACTCGGCTATCACCTCGTGTCTATAGAGACGTCAAGATCTATACGACGTCAACCTCGACGACGACGTCCTTTAAACAAAAGAATTATTTTGCACAACAAAGAGAATGAATAATTTTAGACCCAAGAGTAATCTCAACACGGTCCTCGTTCTTCCATAGATAATAGGGACCTTAAGATCTACGACGGCAACTTCGAGGACGACGTCCTTCAAACAAAAGCATTCTTCTTGCAAAACAAAGATAATGAATAATTTTTAGCCCCAAGAGTAATCTGAACACCGTCCTCGCTCTGTATACAACGCCACTCAGAGCATTTTCACGTCTTCAGGACGACGTTGACTCGTGGGGTGATGAGAACTGTTGTCTGAGATTGCCTTAACATAGACACTGCAACGGTTTTAACACTTTGAAAATTATAAAACAAGCTTCAAGTATTGAATACGGTAGTCAGTTAACCGTGACTTATTTTTAATGCTAAAATTTGAATTGCTTTTTAACCGCCGTCGTCGTCCTAGCATCTTAAGGTCCCTAATGAAGGGGAACTGGATAGGAAACTTACGAAACCGGAAACGTTGTTTGCACAACTTGCTATGGTAATTCTACACTTATAAGGGGCTAATGCACCTAACGGGTGGTCCCACATGGCCACGATCAGCTATTGCTGAAATTAAACAATAGTGTAATATCACTTAAGTTCAGTAGTGTCTGATTTTAGCCATGTGGAACCACCCATTAGGTGCATTGCCCACTTATAAGTGTATAATTACCATAGCAAGTTGTGCAAACTTCGTTTCCGGTTTCGTAAGTTTCCTATCCAGTTCCCCTTCCATTATCTATGGTTCTTCATTACAACGCCACTTAGAACATTTTTACGTCTTCAGGATGACGTCAACGGCCAAAAAATGAGAACTGTCGCTTGGGATTGACTTCAATTACAGACACTACAATCATTTTAGCAGTGCTGGGGCGTTTTGGAAGTACTCTTTAATAAACGAGCAGGAGTGTTTTATCAAATATAAAGACACGAGGCGAAGCCGAGTGTTTTCATATCTGATAAAACACGAACTGCGAGTTTATTGAACGGCTTCAAAAACGAACCACTTGAAAAGATCATTGGCGTAGTAAGTTTGAAAAATAACCTTGTCTAAGCCGAGAAAATCAAAGCTAAAGTTTATGTAAATCAGGAGGTATCTTTATCACATATAAAGACACGATACGGTCATGATTTTCTTTTGTGTTTTCCTCATGAATTATTAATGACTTTTTGAAGTCAGTAAACTAGCTTCAAATATCAAATATAATAGTCAGTTAACCGTGACTTCTTTAAATTGTAAAACTTAACTTGCTTTTTAACCGCCGTCGTCGTCCTAGCATCTCAAAGTCCCCAATATATCTGATAAAACGCTGCTGGTCGTGTTTTAGATATTACTTTACTGCTTGTGCTTGCGTCACAACATCGTTGTTTAATTTTTCTTCTCTGTTTACAGCTAAACGCCACTTGGTTTAAAGATCCTTGCTACAAGTGTAAATGCTATTCACAAAATAACATTTCCTGTGCCTTGGTTTGCACAATTTCCAGTTGTAGTCAGGTAAATGAAGTTGCTTTAGCTTATATGCTGTCGGCTCAAAATAACGGATGGTCACCGGTCAATGACCGGGCCAAATTGCGGTGCCCTGAATGTTAGCTTGCGGGCGCAACTTTCAAACCGCTTTATATTCGTTCGTTCGTTCGTTCGTTCGTTCGTTCGTTCGTTCGTTCGTTCGTTCGTTCGTTCGTTCGTTCGTTCGTTCGTTCGTTCGTTCGTTCGTTCGTTCGTTCGTTCGTTCGTTCGTTCGTTCGTTCGTTCGTTCGTTCGTTCGTTCGTTCGTTCGTTCGTTCGTTCGTTCGTTCGTTCGTTCGTTCGTTCGTTCGTTCGTTCGTTCGTTCGTTCGTTCGTTCGTTCGTTCGTTCGTTCGTTCGTTCGTTCGTTCGTTCGTTCGTTCGTTCGTTCGTTTTTAACGCGATATTTTGAACGCCACAGGGCACCGCTTTTTAGCACTGTGCCTGGTTTTTAATGTTACCGGTCAAGTTTGTATAACGCCGGTCATTTTGACCGGTCATATTACTTGCAATGAATTTTATTACTTCCATTTGTAGACCCGTTTCATAATGTCTGATATATATTGAAGTGAACTATGCATGCATTTCCTTTTTATGACAAATGTTCATATCAGTACTAGCTTATATATATATAGCGTAGAATAATATACTTTACATGTTTGTGTTGTGGTGTTGTGGTTTGTTTGGGTTTTTTCCCGTTGTTTTGTTGGGGTTTGGGTTTGTTGTTTTTTTGCCGGGGGTGGGGTGAAATTTGACCGGTCAAAAATCGCCTTTGACCGGTCACAATTGGAACTGACCAGTCACGATGACCAGCGTAACATGAAACGTTATTTTGAGCCCTATTTCTCGTAACTTAACCTTGTTTTAAAATGCTTTAAAATCTAATAACAGGGTCAGCAGTTGAAGAATCCTGGCAATGAGTGCTGTGAATGTGTGCCTATTCCACCAACAACGCCTGTCACACAACAAGTGACCAGCACTGTATTTCCACCGAGAACAACATCACCAGTCTCTGTCCCAGTCTCCACTACTCCGCGCCCTACGACCGTCACTCTTCTGCAGTTACGACCAAAGGTATGCAGTTATCTTTAAAGGGGGATCATATAACGCTATTTTTAATAATTCTGATACAAACAAAACTGTCCTTAACTGCTCTTTACTACCAAAATCAGTGGAGTGTCTTTTCCGGAAGAAAAAAGGTTGTCTGGAAGGCGGCCAAACGTGTATGTTTTGTGACGTCAACGGCTCAGGAATGCAGCATGGCGTGTGAACGAATTCAACGAATTCTGTTGAACAAGATGTTTTCTGAATGGTGTGTACTACAGTATCACATTCATTTTACACTGCGTTCAAAATTAACATCTTATTCAACTGAATTCGTCTATTTTGTCGTATTCGTTCACACGTCCACGCGGCATTCGCGAGCCGTTGACGTCGCAAAACATAAACGTTTGGCCGCCTTCCAGACAACCTTTTTTCTTCCAGAAAAGACACTCTACTGACTTTGGTAGTAAATTCTCCGAGTTTAAATTTAATTCATTAACACTCAGGCCTGGACCTCTCCCTGTGCTAAATAAAATCGTCTGGCGTTAGCCAGAATAAAATACTAAAGACTCGTCTTCAGGCTTCAAAGTGTTAGAGATAGGTTTTAACACTTTGAGGCCTGGACCTCTCCCTGTGCTGAATAAAATCGTCTGACGTTAGCCAGAATAAAATACTAAAGACTCGTCGTCAGGCTTCAAAGTGTTAAAGAGATAGGTTTTAACACTTTGAGGCCTGGACCTCTCCCTGTGCTGAATAGAATCGTCTGGCGTTAGCCAGAATAAAATACTAAAGGCTCGTCTTCAGGCTTCAAAGTGTTGACAGCGTGACATGGCCCATTAAATCTACGAAAAACGTTTTCGAATATGTCATCAAGTGAAAAAAATTAAATAAAAGTTTGAAAGAGCGAAGAATGGACTAGAAGTGTGTGTTTGTGATCAGAATTGTACAAAAGTTTAATCCATCTTTCTCTCTAATTACGATTTGTTCGATTAATTTTTAAGGACCAACATTACAATGTACCAATGTGACCTGCGCGTGCGTGAAGACGTGTGAAGCTCCAGATAGCAGTTGTAGTGGCTCCAGTTGTCAACCTGGATGCCAGTGTCCAAATGGAACATTCCTTGAAGGCAATAACTGTATATCTATGGAGCAATGTCCTTGCTACTACGATGGCAAGATATACAAGGTAACGAAACATTAGTATTAGAATGTCTTCACAGAATAAAGCTACGGTTGCACACACCGATTTGTGTCGCAAGGTATTGCGAGGTAAATCGGTCACCCGGCTACACACATCAATTTGTGTTGAAGTAAACCAAGGATGGGCGGAGCTTGGACAAAAGAAATTTGGCATGATTGCAACACAAATCGGCGACAGGTATGTTACACTTGTCGATTTGTAAGGCGTTTCAGATTTTCGTTGCAAGTTTTTGATCCCTTATCAAAAACTTGCAATGCTTCAGCAACGCATAAATCGGTGTCGACTGGGTATGTTACACACACCGATTTATCTCGCAATGCCGTTGCGACACAAATTGACGACATAAATCGGTGTGTAACCAGTAGGCCCCTAGTTTAATACTTATTAAAGTTCTCAAACTCATTAATAATTCACAGTTGAATAAAAGTCGGTGTGCTGCGTAGGCAGTGTTGAAACAACAATCGAAATATAGTAAGGTTAGATATACTGCCGAAACAGAAGGTAGACTAGTTGTCCAACGTTTCGAGCAAAGGCCCTTCGTCAGAGAGAAAACGTCTCTCTGACGAAGGGCCTTCGCTCGAAACGTTAGAAACTGTGTTCAATATTTTTGACAGTACTAATTTAAACCTTACTATATTTCGATTTGTCATTAATAATTCAGTCAGCTTCATCAGACAGCTCCATTATGATCTTTTTTGTTTAGTTTGGTGAATCTTACAAGCAAGATGTTTGTACGCACTGTGTCTGTCTCAACAACAGTTTCTCGTGTCAAAAGAGATGTGAACTGACTTGTCCGGTAAGATTAACAGTGTTGAAAAACTGACAGAATTGGGCCCTTTGACTCCTAAGCACGTATGTAGACGCCCCTTTAGGCCGAAGGCCCCTGGTAGGCAAGGGATTAGTATATAAGAGTAGCCTGCGTGGCCGGCGTTCTGCCTGCGGGCGGGAGAAATGGGGAGGAGCTTTGTGTGATGCGCGGCCTTTGAAGCCCCAACAGTGGATAAATCGTTAATTCAATGGTCCTGATCATGTTTCGACTGTTTTGTCGGAGTGACTCTTTAGAAAATCCTAAATAAAGCTCGATTTTGAGTTTAGCTTAATATATTCACGACCTGATAAGTAAACATTAGTTAGGTTTGTACCGCTCAGAAGAAAAAAACCCCACCGGCAGCGCAGGTTATGATTAGACGCATTTCTATGAAATTGGGTATTTTAACTCCGTTCTCAGTGTACAAGCTGTTGTGCTGTAAGTTAATAGACCACTTTCATAATGCCATTAATTTGAATATTCTTTTATGTGCATTTTGTCACAAAAATCTTATTACGACTATTTTGGAAAGGCAATGACACAAAAAATCAAAATTGGCTTTGTTTTTCTGTAAATATAGCGCACAGGGTATCTAATTCTTTTTTGCAGCCATAGAAAGATTTTCGTTACGTAAGAACAGCCCCTTAGTTCGCTTAGGATTTGTAGTAAGATGAATTATTATGACAATATTTATGTAATTAACAGGGCGAAATCCTTGTGAACCAAGTAAACCAATGCTGTTATTGTCAACAAGGTGAGCACAACCTCTTTTTATGATGCGAAAAACAGTTTCTCATTGTAATGACAAATAAATTCCCAATTCAGCCAGGTGAAGAATCAGACATAGTTTAACGCTACTCTAGTACTCTGCCTTAAAAGATTTTGGAACCTAACTTAAAAAGTTTCTGTTCATGACCCAACATTTCGACACTCCGATATCTAGTGACTGTGTCTTCGTCAAGGGTGACTGTTGTGAAGAAATATCCCATATTTGTACTCTTATTATACTCTGTACTCTGTAGCCTGTACTCTATCTATTTGTATTTGCTTTCACGATTTACTTACAGGGACTTTGGCCCAAAACTTCAGCGCCTCGTTTTCCAAAACAATAGTTAACAACCTTTTGAGATCCTTTTTGTAATGTAACATACTGCTTATTCTGAACTGTTCTTTTATAATCAATTCACTGTTCTTGTTTTGTATTAGTGACCACTACGGCACCAGTTACAACTGTGATTCCATCAACATTAGTTTCGACCACTTTGCTTCCCACCACTGCTATTCCTACCACTACAGTTATTCCAACGACAGCTGAACAGACTTGTGTTGACAATGGGACCGTTAGAAGCGTAAGTATACTACCTTGCTTTGGTGTAAGGTGTATGTCGTAGTAGTAGTGATGGTACCCAGTGGGGATGCTCAGTAGTTCTGTGGTGATGATGGTACTCTGGTAGTAATGGTACTCTGTGATGGTACCCGGTGGTGGTGATGGTGATGGTGATGGTTCTGGTAGTGATGGTACTCGGTGGAGGTGGTGATTGTCCTGTGGTAGTGATGGTACTCGGTGGAGGTGGTGATTGTCCTGTGGTAGTGATGGGTACTCGGTGATGCTACGGGTGTTGGTGGTGGAGGTAATTGTGCTCGGTGGTGGTGGTGGTGGTGGCGGTGGTGGTGGTGGTGGTGATGGATTCTGGTAGTGCCGCAGTGATAGTACTTTGTGGAGGTGGTAATGGCACTGGGTTATGGTTGTCATCGCTATCCTCGTGGTGGTGGTGATTTATTTGAATTTTTTGAATTTATTAAATTTGCCACTTAACGTGTGGCAGGAGAGAGGAACAGAACTTTCGTCCCAATTGACACCAAACTCCTATGTGTAGACAACTAAGACCTAGGTGTTGATTTTACAGAGGGAGGAAAACCGGAGAACCTGGCGAAAAACCCTCTGAGCACAGGAGAGACCAACTAAACTCTACTCACATGAGTCCCAAGCTGGCGGAGTACGAGGTTATTCCCGAACGGTCACCCATCCAAGTACTAACCCCGTTTGACCGGGCTTAACTATTGGTGAGAGGCAGCGTCCTAACAGCACACGCCACCCATGCTCCCCTAAATAGTGATGATTATAGTAATATCATATAGTAATAGTGATGATTATAGTAATAATTATGGTTGACTAACTTTGCTTGTGCGTAAAAACTATATACTACTCTTTTGTGTTTCTAGGTTGGTGAAACCTGGACATCAGGACTGTGTGAGACGTGCACATGTCATGGACCTAGTCGTATTCAGTGCATCATTACGATTTGTCCTGCTTGCCCTGAGGTACGAATTGTAACATGGGGGTGGCTGTGGTGATGTTATAGTGGTGATGGTGATGGGCGTGGTGGTGATGATGGTGGTGGTGATGATTATGGTGGTGGGGGCGGTGATGATGATGGTGGTGGTGATGATTATGGATGGTGGTGGTGGTGGTTATGATTATGGTGGTGGGGATGGTGGGGGCTGTGGTGGTGATGATGATGGTGGTGGTGGTGGTGACGGTGGTGGTGATAATGATTATGGTGGTGGTGGTGGTGGTGGCGATGATGATGATGGTGGTGGTGTGGTGATGATGATGGTGGTGGTGATGTTGGTGGTGGTGGTGGTGGCGATGATGATGATGATGGTGGTGGTCATGGTGATGATGATGGTGGTGGTGGTGGTGATGATGATGTTGGTGGTGGTGGTGGTGATAATGGTGCTGGTGGTGGTGGTGATTATGGTGGTGATGATTATGATTATGGTGGTGATGGTGGTGGTGGTGGTGGTGATGGTGGTGGTGATAATGATTTGGTGGTGGTGGTGGTGGTGGTGGTGGTGGTGATGATGATGATGATGATGGCGGTGGTGGTGGTGGTGGTGGTGATGATAATGGTGATGGTGGTAATGATAAATAATACATTCAATTCTAACGTCGACATGCAGCTACACCACTAACCTCTTGTCAACATTATTATTATTTCAGGGATACGTAATGGTCGATGCTCCGGAAAAGTGCTGCAATGATTGTGGTGAGCGTCCGTTGTTTCTACGTTTGATTCAAATTTATTTGATAATTCTATTCAAAGTTTTTCTAATCGTTTAATATACCTTGTAATCGTTGTAATATATCCAACACTCGTCAGTGTTCTACCTCTGATTTCTAAACACAGCCAAGCAGATAGAATGGGAGGCCGAATCTTTTTAACCAGCTAGGCTGCATTAGACATTGGAGGACGAACATTGACGGGTATTGAACATACATGTAGCTTCTCAGACGAATCTATATTTTCGATTTTTTTAACTTTTTTGGGATATCAATTTTTCAAGTGTTTCGACTATTTAGTCATCCAATTGACCATTTCCCAAAAATAGTTGAAGACTGGTGACGGATTAGGAACGCTAGGGTCCAAACGATCCCAAGAACACCAGCACTCAATACTCTTTACCAGTCTTCAACTCTTTTCGGTAATGGCAGTCATAGGTATTAATACCCTGCGAGTCAGAGCCCCTTTCCGACCTACGCAGGCTTCGGGGGAAAGTGGCCTCTGCCAACAAACTTGATATTTCTTTTTGAGCATGCGTGAACGGTTGCGAAGATACTATTTTGGGCCCAGGCTCTAACGCGTTACTTGCTATTTTCTAGCTTGGAATACAGGCTACTATTTTCTTGCTTACGTGTATCCATAAACTAGAACTTGTTTGACCAGTTTAAAACCTGACTGACTCGCCCCAAACTTGGGGTGAAGATTGAGATTGTTGGCAGAGCCCACTTTCCCCCGAAACCTGCGTAGGTCGGAAAGGGGTTCTGACTCGCAAGGTAAGGTATTAATTACATTCAGTCAAAGTTTGACTGTATTGAGGTATTTAACTTTTTTTTAGTACCCATACCAAAACCAACAACAACACCACCTCCACAATTCTGCGTTGACAACGGAACGTCTTACCAGGTAAACTATACTTGTATATATGGAGTGAATTGAACTTTATTTATAAAATTTAATTTTATAACAGACGTAATACAACGGCGTTTCTGATTGGCTGCCGTGCGTGCTCCATAACTCGATGGAGCATAGTAATGTCAAACGTAATGAGAAACTAATTTTTAATCAGCGAAACAAATATTGTTTTCCGTTGTTTTGTGTCTGATTCTCTGTTATAAAAGAAATGGTTCATGGTTTGGCGTGCTCCATTGAGTTATGGATGCACCTGGGAAGTTGGGGAGCACTCGAAAATCTAGAGTTGTTTTCGGCTACGCACCGACCAACTCTTGCGCTTTTTTCGTGCTCTTCGAACTTTCCGCGTGCATCCATAACTCGATGGAGCACGCCAAACCATGAACCATTTCTTAAATATCAGGCATGTCTAAACTGTTCTTCCTAGAGGTCCAGTAAGGGCCATCCCTCATTGGCCCAGTGTTACTACAGGAGGAAACAGAGTAAGCTAAACTAACTTTATTTATACTGGATAACTCTATCAATCATATCTAAACTGTTATCCCTAGAGGTCCAGTGAGAACCATCCCTCATTGGCCCAGTGTTACTACAGAAGGAAACCAGAGTAAGCTAAACTAACTTTATTTATACTGGATAACTCTATCAATCATATCTAAACTGTTATCCCTAGAGGTCCAGTGAGAACCATCTCTCATTGATCCAGTGTTACTAGAGGAGGAAACAGAGTAAACTAAACTAACTTTATTTATACTGGATAACTCTATCAATCATATCTAAACTGTTATCCCTAGAGGTCCAGTGAGAACCATCTCTCATTGATCCAGTGTTACTAGAGGAGGAAACAGAGTAAACTAAACTAACTTTATTTATACTGGATAACCCTATCAGTCATATCTAAACTGTTCTCTCTAGAGGTCCAGTAAGGATCAGATGGCGCTTTTTTTGACACAGAAGAATTAAAGTTTGTCCAACCTCGTACCCAGGGTCTTATCTCCGCCGCTCCGCTGGGTACGAGGTTGAAGTTTATCTTGCTTGAAAGAACACTTAAAATGAGATATTTCCAACCTGGAATGTTTATTTTGAATATCAAACAAACTGAAATATCTCAAGAACGAAGCAAGGGAACCGAAAACTGCAAAAGATGTTACTTTGTCATTTTAAGTGTTCTTTCAAATAAGACAAACTTCATTTTTGTTGTTCATATAATAGTCTTCAACGATTTTTTACGCCAGATTGGAAGTTCTTGGCAGCCAAACGTTTGCTTAAACTGTACTTGTTTTACCAACGCTTTGAGGGTGTGTGTTCAACATATATGTCCGATTGGTTGTCCACAGGTAAATAGAAATTGTCTTGTTTTGTTTTCCAAGATTTTCTCGCATACAAAGTCCTCAAATCCGTTTTTTCCTCTCGATAGGGTTACGAAGAAGTTACTACTCCGGGAAAATGCTGCCATACTTGTGGTAAGTAAACACGGTTTCACCCTAAGTACAACCGGTTAACCGGGCTAGCCCGCTTTATATCTCAAATGCATGTTGTCTTAACATTTCGATTACATGGCAAGCGGGCTAGCCCAGTTTGCCGGGATCCCGGTTGTCGCAACCGGGCTAGACCGGTTGAACTCGCTTCGATACGCGTTCGTTTGCTTGACTGTGTGAATAAATAGTGCTGAAAGGAACTGAAATAGAACATCAACGTTGTTTGTGTGTTTCGTGATCAAAGCGAAGATTTAATAAATTAATTAGTCTTCGTGAAGACGCTTTCCTGGGTTAGCTAAGACTTTAACAATCTTTTTATTAACGATGAGCTTACAAAATAAATAATAGACTAATTAGTGTAAAACTGAAGTAAAACTAACGTAAGTTTGCCCTTATTTACTTGATAATTGCGAATTTCGGCCTGAAATCATCCCGGCTTACTGGGCCAGCCCACTCCATGTAATCGTTTCGTAAACTCATCCCGGTTAACCGGGCCAGCCCGGTCCATGTAATCGCCCCCTAATTAAAAGTGTTTTCTTTTATTCAGAGCGACCGCCTCCTCCAACTGCACCGATTCCAACAACGCAGCCGCAGAAAGAATGCTTTGTGACGAGCCGACAAGCACTGGTCACCGATGTCAGCGGTTGTACTGGAAACGAAACGATAACTATGTGCGATGGAGAATGTACCTCAGATGCATATATCCCACGAGAACAAACCCCAAACCTCGTCGTCAACTGCCTGTGTTGTGAACCTTCGACGCTGAAGAAGCTCTCGACTACAATCTATTGTGCTAGTGGGGTGACCTATTCCTATAGTTACATCGCCATTGCGTCGTGTCGTTGTACCGCGTGTAGATCCCAACCTGTCGAGAAGATAAACCCAACGTTGATAAACCTAATTAAAACTCTGAATGCTCAAGCGAAGAAGATTGGATAGTTAAGACTTTAATTTTTATTTAAATTGAACATGAAATATTGGTATGCTGGCGTACCGTGTTGGACTATATTTGTTAATAGTTGTTAGAGAATATTTAGAATTAAAAAAATTAAGGCCTTTTGCGTCGTTTGAAAACATGAAGGCAAAATGGTAGAAAGGGGAGGGCAAAAAAGTAAATAAAACATAGCGTGAAAAGGTATTTGGGTAGTAGGGAAAAAAATAAACTAAAAAAAGGGGGTTAAAAAAATTAGGCTGCATTTGTGATAAATATTGATATTCCAGCCATATTTCAAAAGTTGGAAAAAATGTTAAATTTTCGACATTTTTATCAACTTTAAATAAAGGCGAAAGTCCACTTCAAAAGAGTCCACGTTTTTTTAGAGATTCTGTAGCAAAGAGAAGGCTCTATATTTGTTCCAAATATTCATATTTCAACCCTAATTCAAACGTTCGAAAAATCGACAAAATCGGTCAAAAAGTAAAGGCTAACCCCTTTACTTTTTTTTCCCGGATTTTTTTCAAAAAATCGAAAAAATTTTTTACCCAAAATACAGACTTCTCCTTTTCACAGAATGTTTAAAACGCCTTTATTTAACTGTTTTTGACCCTAACTAAACACTTTCAAAAGTGATCAAAATCGGTCAAAAAGTAAAGCCTATTTTTTTCCGGATTTTTTTCAAAAAATAAAAAAAAAAATATTTACCCAAAATACAGCCTTCTCCTTTTCACAGAAGGTTTAAAACGCCTTTATTTAACCGTTTTTTACCCTAACTCAACACCTTAAAAAGTGACCAAAATCGGTCAAAAAGTCAAGGCTAACCCCTTTACTTTTTTTCCGGATTTTGTTCAAAAAATCAAAAGAAATATTTTTAGCCAAAATACAGCCTTCTCCTCTTCACAGAATGTTTAAAACGCCTTTATTTAACCGTTTTTGACCCTAACTCAACACTTTCAAAAGTGACCAAAATCGGTCAAAAAGCAAAGGCTAACCCCTTTACTTTTTTTTTCCAGATTTTTTTCAAAAAATCAAAAGAAATATTTTTAGCCAAAATACAGCCTTCTCCTTTTCACAGAAGGTTTAAAACGCCTTTATTTGTCCGTTTTTGACCCTAACTGAACACTTTCAAAAGTGACCAAAATCGGTCAAAAAGTAAAGGCGTTAGCCTTTACTTTTTTTTCCCGGAATTTTTTCAAAAAATCAAAAGAAATATTTTTAGCCAAAATACAGCCTTTTCCTTTTCACAGAAGGTTTAAAACGCCTTTATTTAACCGTTTTTGACCATAACTCAACACTTTCAAAAGTGACCAAAATCGGTCAAAAAGTAAAGCCTAACCCCTTTACTTTTTTTTCCAGATTTTTTTCAAAAAATCAAAAAAAACATTTTTTAGACCAAATACAGCCTTCTCCTTTTCACAGAAGGTTTAAAACGCCTTTATTTAACCGTTTTTGACCCTAACTCAACACTTTCATAAGTGACCAAAATCGGTCAAAAAGTAAAGGCTAACCCCTTTACTTTTTTTTCCAGATTTTTTTCAAAAAATCAAAAGAAATATTTTTAGCGAAAATACAGCCTTCTCCTTTTCACAGAAGGTATAAAACGCCTTTATTTGTCCGTTTTTGACCCTAACTGAACACTTTCAAAAGTGACCAAAATCGGTCAAAAAGTAACGGCTAACCCCTTTACTTTTTTTTTCAGGATTTTTTACAAAAAATCAAAACAAAATTTTTTACCTAAAATACAGCCTTCTCCTTTTCACAGAAGGTTTAAAACGCCTTTATTTAACCGTTTTTGACCCTAACTGAACACTTTTAAAAGTGACCAAAATAGGTCAAAAAGCAAAGGCTAACCCCTTTACTTTTTTTTCCGGATTTTTTTCAAAAAATCAAAAGAAATATTTTTAGCCAAAATACAGCCTTCTCCTTTTCACAGAAGGTTTAAAACGCCTTTATTTAACCGTTTTTGACCCTAACTGAACACTTTCAAAAGTGACCAAAATCGGTCAAAAAGTAAAGGCTAACCCCTTTACTTTTTTTTCCAGATTTTTTTCAAAAAATCAAAAAAAACATTTTTTAGCCCAAATACAGCCTTCTCCTTTTCACAGAAGGTTTAAAATGCCTTTATTTAACCGTTTTTGACCCTAACTGAACACTTTCAAAAGTGACCAAAATCGGTCAAAAAGTAAAGGCTAACCCCTTTACTTTTTTTTCCAGATTTTTTTCAAAAATAAAAAAAAATTTTTTTTAGCCCAAATACAGCCTTCTCCTTTTCACAGAAGGTTTAAAACGCCTTTATTTAACCGTTTTTGACCCTAACTCAACACTTTCATAAGTGACCAAAATCGGTCAAAAAGTAAAGGCTAACCCCTTTATTTTTTTTTCCAGATTTTTTTCAAAAAATCAAAAAAAACATTTTTTAGCCCAAATACAGCCTTCTCCTTTTCACAGAAGGTTTAAAACGCCTTTATTTAACCGTTTTTGACCCCTAACTCAACACCTTAAAAACTGACCAAAATCGGTCAAAAAGTCAAGGCTAACCCCTTTACTTTTTTTCCGGATTTTGTTCAAAAAATCAAAAGAAATATTTTTAGCCAAAATACAGCCTTCTCTTAACAGAATGTTTAAAACGCCTTTATTTAACCGTTTTTGACCCTAACTCAACACTTTCAAAAGTGACCAAAATCGGTCAAAAAGTAAAGCCTAACCCATTTACTTTTTTTTCCGGATTTTTTTCAAAAAATCAAAAGAAATATTTTTAGCCAAAATACAGCCTTCTCCTTTTCACAGAAGGTTTAAAACGCCTTTATTTAACCGTTTTTGACCCTAACTCAACACTTTCATAAGTGACCAAAATCGGTCAAAAAGTAAAGGCTAACCCCTTTACTTTTTTTTTCCAGATTTTTTTCAAAAAATCAAAAGAAATATTTTTAGCCAAAATACAGCCTTTTCCTTTTCACAGAAGGTTTAAAACGCCTTTATTTAACCGTTTTTGACCCTAACTCAACACTTTCAAAAGTGACCAAAATCGGTCAAAAAGTAAAGCCTAACCCATTTACTTTTTTTCCCGGATTTTTTTCAAAAAATCAAAAGAAATATTTTTAGCCAAAATACAGCCTTCTCCTTTTCACAGAAGGTTTAAAACGCCTTTATTTAACCGTTTTTGACCCTAACTCAACACTTTCATAAGTGACCAAAATCGGTCAAAAAGTAAAGGCTAACCCCTTTACTTTTTTTTCCAGATTTTTTTCAAAAAATCAAAAGAAATATTTTCAGCGAAAATACAGCCTCCTTTTCACAGAAGGTATAAAACGCCTTTATTTGTCCGTTTTTGACCCTAACTGAACACTTTCAAAAGTGACCAAAATCGGTCAAAAAGTAACGGCTAACCCCTTTACTTTTTTTTTCAGGATTTTTTATAAAAAATCAAAACAAAATTTTTTACCTAAAATACAGCCTTCTCCTTTTCACAGAAGGTTTAAAACGCCTTTATTTAACCGTTTTTGACCCTAACTGAACACTTTCAAAAGTGACCAAAATAGGTCAAAAAGCAAAGGCTAACCCCTTTACTTTTTTTTCCGGATTTTTTTCAAAAAATCAAAAGAAATATTTTTAGCCAAAATACAGCCTTCTCCTTTTCACAGAAGGTTTAAAACGCCTTTATTTAACCGTTTTTGACCCTAACTGAACACTTTCAAAAGTGACCAAAATCGGTCAAAAAGTAAAGGCTAACCCCTTTACTTTTTTTTCCAGATTTTTTTCAAAAAATCAAAAAAAACATTTTTTAGCCCAAATACAGCCTTCTCCTTTTCACAGAAGGTTTAAAACGCCTTTATTTAACTGTTTTTGACCCTAACTAAACACTTTCAAAAGTGATCAAAATCGGTCAAAAAGTAAAGCCTATTTTTTTCCGGATTTTTTTCAAAAAATAAAAAAAAAAATATTTACCCAAAATACAGCCTTCTCCTTTTCACAGAAGGTTTAAAACGCCTTTATTTAACCGTTTTTTACCCTAACTCAACACCTTAAAAAGTGACCAAAATCGGTCAAAAAGTCAAGGCTAACCCCTTTACTTTTTTTCCGGATTTTGTTCAAAAAATCAAAAGAAATATTTTTAGCCAAAATACAGCCTTCTCCTCTTCACAGAATGTTTAAAACGCCTTTATTTAACCGTTTTTGACCCTAACTCAACACTTTCAAAAGTGACCAAAATCGGTCAAAAAGCAAAGGCTAACCCCTTTACTTTTTTTTTCCAGATTTTTTTCAAAAAATCAAAAGAAATATTTTTAGCCAAAATACAGCCTTCTCCTTTTCACAGAAGGTTTAAAACGCCTTTATTTGTCCGTTTTTGACCCTAACTGAACACTTTCAAAAGTGACCAAAATCGGTCAAAAAGTAAAGGCGTTAGCCTTTACTTTTTTTTCCCGGAATTTTTTCAAAAAATCAAAAGAAATATTTTTAGCCAAAATACAGCCTTTTCCTTTTCACAGAAGGTTTAAAACGCCTTTATTTAACCGTTTTTGACCATAACTCAACACTTTCAAAAGTGACCAAAATCGGTCAAAAAGTAAAGCCTAACCCCTTTACTTTTTTTTTCCAGATTTTTTTCAAAAAATCAAAAAAAACATTTTTTAGACCAAATACAGCCTTCTCCTTTTCACAGAAGGTTTAAAACGCCTTTATTTAACCGTTTTTGACCCTAACTCAACACTTTCATAAGTGACCAAAATCGGTCAAAAAGTAAAGGCTAACCCCTTTACTTTTTTTTTCCAGATTTTTTTCAAAAAATCAAAAGAAATATTTTTAGCGAAAATACAGCCTTCTCCTTTTCACAGAAGGTATAAAACGCCTTTATTTGTCCGTTTTTGACCCTAACTGAACACTTTCAAAAGTGACCAAAATCGGTCAAAAAGTAACGGCTAACCCCTTTACTTTTTTTTTCAGGATTTTTTACAAAAAATCAAAACAAAATTTTTTACCTAAAATACAGCCTTCTCCTTTTCACAGAAGGTTTAAAACGCCTTTATTTAACCGTTTTTGACCCTAACTGAACACTTTCAAAAGTGACCAAAATAGGTCAAAAAGCAAAGGCTAACCCCTTTACTTTTTTTTCCCGATTTTTTTTCAAAAAATCAAAAGAAATATTTTTAGCCAAAATACAGCCTTCTCCTTTTCACAGAAGGTTTAAAACGCCTTTATTTAACCGTTTTTGACCCTAACTCAACACTTTCAAAAGTGACCAAAATTGGTCAAAAAGTAAAGGCTAACCCCTTTACTTTTTTTTCCAGATTTTTTTCAAAAAATCAAAAAAAACATTTTTTAGCTCAAATACAGCCTTCTCCTTTTCACAGAAGGTTTAAAATGCCTTTATTTAACCGTTTTTGACCCTAACTGAACACTTTCAAAAGTGACCAAAATCGGTCAAAAAGTAAAGGCTAACCCCTTTACTTTTTTTTTCCAGATTTTTTTCAAAAATAAAAAAAAATTTTTTTTAGCCCAAATACAGCCTTCTCCTTTTCACAGAAGGTTTAAAACGCCTTTATTTAACCGTTTTTGACCCTAACTCAACACTTTCATAAGTGACCAAAATCGGTCAAAAAGTAAAGGCTAACCCCTTTATTTTTTTTTCCAGATTTTTTTCAAAAAATCAAAAAAAACATTTTTTAGCCAAAATACAGCCTTCTCCTTTTCACAGAATGTTTAAAACACCTTTATTTAACCGTTTTTGACCCTAACTCAACACTTTCAAAAGTGACCAAAATCGGTCAAAAAGTAAAGGCTAACCCCTTTACTTTTTTTCCGGATTTTTTTCAAAAAATCAAAAGAAATATTTTTAGCCAAAATACAGCCTTCTCCTTTTCACAGAATGGTTTAAAACGCCTTTATTTAACCGTTTTTGACCCTAACTCAACACTTTCAAAAGTGACCAAAATCGGTCAAAAAGTATAGGCTAACCCCTTTACTTTTTTTTCCGGATTTTTTTCAAAAAATCAAAAGAAATATTTTTAGCCAAAATACAGCCTTCTCCTTTTCACAGAAGGTTTAAAACGCCTTTATTTAACCGTTTTTGACCCTAACTCAACACTTTCAAAAGTGACCAAAATCGGTCAAAAAGTAAAGGCTAACCCCTTTACTTTTTTTTTCCTGATTTTTTTCAAAAAATCAAAACAAATATTTTTAGCCAAAATACAGCCTTCTCCTTTTCACAGAAGGTTTAAAACGCCTTTATTTAACCGTTTTTGACCTTAACTCAACACTTTCAAAAGTGACCAAAATCGGTCAAAAAGTAAAGGCTAACCCCTTTACTTTTTTTCCGGATTTTTTTCAAAAAATCAAAAGAAATATTTTTAGCCAAAATACAGCCTTCTCCTTTTCACAGAAGGTTTAAAACGCCTTTATTTAACCGTTTTTGACCTTAACTCAACACTTTCAAAAGTGACCAAAATCGGTCAAAAAGTAAAGGCTAACCCCTTTACTTTTTTTTTCCCGATTTTTTTCAAAAAATCAAACGAAATATTTTTAGCCAAAATACAGCCTTCTCCTTTTCACAGAAGGTTTAAAACGCCTTTATTTAACCGTTTTTGACCCTAACTCAACACTTTCAAAAGTGACCAAAATCGGTCAAAAAGTAAAGGCTAACCCCTTTACTTTTTTTTTCAGGATTTTTTATAAAAAATCAAAACAAAATTTTTTACCTAAAATACAGCCTTCTCCTTTTCACAGAAGGTTTAAAACGCCTTTATTTAACCGTTTTTGACCTTAACTCAACACTTTCAAAAGTGACCAAAATTGGTCAAAAAGTATAGGCTAACCCCTTTACTTTTTTTTCCGGATTTTTTTCAAAAAATCAAAAGAAATATTTTTAGCCAAAATACAGCCTTCTCCTTTTCACAGAAGGTTTAAAACGCCTTTATTTAACCGTTTTTGACCCTAACTCAACACTTTCAAAAGTGACCAAAATCGGTCAAAAAGTAAAGGCTAACCCCTTTACTTTTTTTTCCAGATTTTTTTCAAAAAATCAAAAAAAACATTTTTTAGCCCAAATACAGCCTTCTCCTTTTCACAGAAGGTTTAAAATGCCTTTATTTAACCGTTTTTGACCCTAACTGAACACTTTCAAAAGTGACCAAAATCGGTCAAAAAGTAAAGGCTAACCCCTTTACTTTTTTTTCCAGATTTTTTTCAAAAATAAAAAAAAATTTTTTTTAGCCCAAATACAGCCTTCTCCTTTTCACAGAAGGTTTAAAACGCCTTTATTTAACCGTTTTTGACCCTAACTCAACACTTTCATAAGTGACCAAAATCGGTCAAAAAGTAAAGGCTAACCCCTTTATTTTTTTTTCCAGATTTTTTTCAAAAAATCAAAAAAAACATTTTTTAGCCCAAATACAGCCTTCTCCTTTTCACAGAAGGTTTAAAACGCCTTTATTTAACCGTTTTTGACCCCTAACTCAACACCTTAAAAACTGACCAAAATCGGTCAAAAAGTCAAGGCTAACCCCTTTACTTTTTTTCCGGATTTTTTTCAAAAAATCAAAAGAAATATTTTTAGCCAAAATACAGCCTTCTCTTAACAGAATGTTTAAAACGCCTTTATTTAACCGTTTTTGACCCTAACTCAACACTTTCAAAAGTGACCAAAATCGGTCAAAAAGTAAAGCCTAACCCATTTACTTTTTTTTCCGGATTTTTTTCAAAAAATCAAAAGAAATATTTTTAGCCAAAATACAGCCTTCTCCTTTTCACAGAAGGTTTAAAACGCCTTTATTTAACCGTTTTTGACCCTAACTCAACACTTTCAAAAGTGACCAAAATCGGTCAAAAAGTAAAGGCTAACCCCTTTACTTTTTTTTCCCGATTTTTTTCAAAAAATCAAACGAAATATTTTTAGCCAAAATACAGCCTTTTCCTTTTCACAGAAGGTTTAAAACGCCTTTATTTAACCGTTTTTGACCCTAACTCAACACTTTCAAAAGTGACCAAAATCGGTCAAAAAGTAAAGCCTAACCCATTTACTTTTTTTCCCGGATTTTTTTCAAAAAATCAAAAGAAATATTTTTAGCCAAAATACAGCCTTCTCCTTTTCACAGAAGGTTTAAAACGCCTTTATTTAACCGTTTTTGACCCTAACTCAACACTTTCAAAAGTGACCAAAATCGGTCAAAAAGTAAAGGCTAACCCCTTTACTTTTTTTTCCAGATTTTTTTCAAAAAATCAAAAGAAATATTTTAGCCTAAATACAGCCTTCTCCTTTTCACAGAAGGTTTAAAACGCCTTTATTTAACCGTTTTTGACCCTAACTGAACACTTTCAAAGTGACCAAAATTGGTCAAAAAGTAAAGGCTAACCCCTTTACTTTTTTTTTCAGATTTTTTTCAAAAAATCAAAAAAAACATTTTTTAGCCCAAATACAGCCTTCTCCTTTTCACAGAAGGTTTAAAACGCCTTTATTTAACCGTTTTTGACCCTAACTGAACACTTTCAAAAGTGACCAAAATCGGTCAAAAAGTAAAGGCTAACCCCTTTACTTTTTTTTTCCAGATTTTTTTCAAAAAATCAAAAGAAATATTTTAGTCAAAATACAGCCTTCTCCTTTTCACAGAAGGTTTAAAACGCCTTTATTTAACCGTTTTTGACCCTAACTGAACACTTTCAAAAGTGACGAAAATCGGTCAAAAAGTAAAGGCTATCCCCTTTACTTTTTTTTTCCAGATTTTTTTCAAAAAATCAAAAGAAATATTTTTAGCCAAAATACAGCCTTCTCCTTTTCACAGGTTTAAAACGCCTTTATTTAACCGTTTTTAACCCTAACTGAACACTTTCAAAGTGGCCAAAATTGGTCAAAAAGTAAAGGCTAACCCCTTTACTTTTTTTTTCCAGATTTTTTTCAAAAAATCAAAAAAAACATTTTTTAGCCCAAATACAGCCTTCTCCTTTTCACAGAAGGTTAAAAACGCCTTTATTTAACCGTTTTTGACCCTAACTCAACACCTTAAAAAGTGACCAAAATCGGTCAAAAAGTAAAGGCTAACCCCTTTACTTTTTTTCCGGATTTTGTTCAAAAAATCAAAAAAAATATTTTTAGCCAAAATACAGCCTTCTCTTAACAGAATGTTTAAAACGCCTTTATTTAACCGTTTTTGACCCTAACTCAACACTTTCAAAAGTGACCAAAATCGGTCAAAAAGTAAAGCCTAACCCATTTACTTTTTTTTCAAAAAATCAAAAGAAATATTTTTAGCCAAAATACAGCCTTCTCCTTTTCACAGAAGGTTTAAAACGCCTTTATTTAACAGTTTTTGACCCTAACTGAACACTTTCATAAGTGACCAAAATCGGTCAAAAAGTAAAGGCTAACCCCTTTACTTTTTTTTTCCAGATTTTTTTAAAAAAATCAAAAGAAATATTTTTAGCCAAAGTACAGCCTTTTCCTTTTCACAGAAGGTTTAAAACGCCTTCATTTAACCGTTTTTGACCATAACTCAACACTTTCAAAGTGACCAAAATTGGTCAAAAAGTAAAGGCTAACCCCTTTACTTTTTTTTTCCAGATTTTTTTCAAAAAATCAAAAAAAACATTTTTTAGCCCAAATTCAGCCTTCTCCTTTTCACAGAAGGTTTAAAACGCCTTTATTTAACCGTTTTTGACCCTAACTGAACACTTTCAAAAGTGACCAAAATCGGTCAAAAAGTAAAGGCTAACCCCTTTACTTTTTTTTCCAGATTTTTTTCAAAAAATCAAAAGAAATATTTTAGCCAAAATACAGCCTTCTCCTTTTCACAGAAGGTTTAAAACGCCTTTATTTAACCGTTTTTGACCCTAACTCAACACTTTCAAAAGTGACCAAAATCGGTCAAAAAGTAAAGGCTAACCCCTTTACTTTTTTTTCCAGATTTTTTTCAAAAAATCAAAAAAAACATTTTTTAGCCCAAATACAGCCTTCTCCTTTTCACAGAAGGTTTGAAACGCCTCTATTTAACCGTTTTTGACCCTAATTCAACACTTTCAAAAGTGACCAAAAACGGTCAAAAAGTAAAGGCAACGCCATTACTTTTTTTTTCTAGGATTTTTTTCAAAAAATCAAACGAAATATTTTTAGCCAAAATACAGCCTTCTCCTTTTCACAGAAGGTTTAAAACGCCTTTATTTAACCGTTTTTGACCATAACTCAACACTTTCAAAAGTGACCAAAAACGGTCAAAAAGTAAAGGCTAACCCCTTTACTTTTTTTTCCCGGATTTTTTTCAAAAAATCAAAAGAAATATTTTTAGCCAAAATACAGCCTTCTCCTTTTCACAGAAGGTTTAAAACGCCTTTATTTAACCGTTTTTGACCCTAACTCAACACTTTCAAAAGTGACCAAAATCGGTCAAAAAGTAAAGGTTACCCTTTACTTTTTTTTCCAGATTTTTTTCAAAAAATCAAAAGAAATATTTTAGCCAAAATACAGCCTTCTCCTTTTCACAGAAGGTTTAAAACGCCTTTATTTAACCGTTTTTGACCATAACTCAACACTTTCAAAAGTGACCAAAATCGGTCAAAAAGTAAAGGCTAACCCCTTTACTTTTTTTTTCAGATTTTTTTCAAAAAATCAAAAAAACCATTTTTTAGCCCAAATACAGCCTTCTCCTTTTCACAGAAGGTTTAAAACGCCTTTATTTAACCGTTTTTGACCCTAACTGAACACTTTCAAAAGTGACCAAAATCGGTCAAAAAGTAAAGGCTAACCCCTTTACTTTTTTTTTCCAGATTTTTTTCAAAAATCAAAAGAAATATTTTAGTCAAAATACAGCCTTCTCCTTTTCACAGAAGGTTTAAAACGCCTTTATTTAACCGTCTTTGACCCTAACTGAACACTTTTATAAGTGACCAAAATCGGTCAAAAAGTAAAGGCTAACCCCTTTACTTTTTTTTTCAGATTTTTTTCAAAAAATCAAAAAAACCATTTTTTAGCCCAAATACAGCCTTCTCCTTTTCACAGAAGGTTTAAAACGCCTTTATTTAACCGTTTTTGACCCTAACTGAACACTTTCAAAAGTGACCAAAATCGGTCAAAAAGTAAAGGCTAACCCCTTTACTTTTTTTTTCCAGATTTTTTTCAAAAAATCAAAAGAAATATTTTAGTCAAAATACAGCCTTCTCCTTTTCACAGAAGGTTTAAAACGCCTTTATTTAACCGTCTTTGACCCTAACTGAACACTTTTAAAAGTGACCAAAATCGGTCAAAAAGTAAAGGCTAACCCCTTTACTTTTTTTTTCAGATTTTTTTCAAAAAATCAAAAAAAACATTTTTTAGCCCAAATACGGCCTTCTCCTTTTCACAGAAGGCTTAAAACGCCTTTATTTAACCGTTTTTGACCCTAACTCAACACCTTAAAAAGTGACCAAAATCGGTCAAAAAGTAAAGGCTAACCCCTTTACTTTTTTTCCGGATTTTGTTCAAAAAATCAAAAGAAATATTTTTAGCCAAAATACAGCCTTCTCTTAAAGGGATATGGCAATAAAAATTATTTTTGTCCAATTTGTAAGAATATGTAGAAAAGTTAGAAAGTACGTTTACAGATTTTCATTAGCTGGCTTACTTTTTCAGATATTTGCGAACAAAAACACAAGCCGTTCGCCATCTTGTTTCACAATTATATCTAATTAAGTGACGTCACAAGCAGGGTAAACATTGTAAAAATTGCGGTCAGTAGCCAAATGTCAGCTAAAATTATTTTACATTGTTAGAGTTTCAATTTGAAATATATCAGATCAAAATACTTAAGATTTTGCATTAAAATACCTTGGAAATTAAGAAATGTTTAGACAAACTTTACCCTGCTTTTGACGTCATGCATATCTGACGATAGACATGCATATCCAAAATGGCGGATGGCGAGCGTATTCGTACGCAAATAATGCCGAATTTCTTAAAAAATAAAAAATCTAATGAAAATTTGTAAACGCACTTCATAACTATTCTTGATGTTCTTACAAATTAGACAAAAATAATTTTTATTGCCATATCCCTTTAACAGAATGTTTAAAACGCCTTTATTTAACCGTTTTTGACCCTAACTCAACACTTTCAAAAGTGACCAAAATCGGTCAAAAAGTAAAGCCTAACCCATTTACTTTTTTTTTCCAGATTTTTTTCAAAAAATCAAAAGAAATATTTTTAGCCAAAATACAGCCTTTTCCTTTTCACAGAAGGTTTAAAACGCCTTCATTTAACCGTTTTTGACCATAACTCAACACTTTCAAAAGTGACCAAAATCGGTCAAAAAGTAAAGGCTAACCCCTTTACTTTTTTTTCCAGGATTTTTTTCAAAAAATCAAAAGAAATATTTTAGCCTAAATACAGCCTTCTCCTTTTCACAGAAGGTTTAAAACGCCTTTATTTAACCGTTTTTGACCATAACTCAACACTTTCAAAAGTGACCAAAATCGGTCAAAAAGTAAAGGCTAACCCCTTTACTTTTTTTTCCAGGATTTTTTTCAAAAAATCAAAAGAAATATTTTAGCCTAAATACAGCCTTCTCCTTTTCACAGAAGGTTTAAAACGCCTTTATTTAACCGTTTTTGACCCTAACTGAACACTTTCAAAAGTGACCAAAATCGGTCAAAAAGTAAAGGCTAACCCCTTTACTTTTTTTTTCCAGATTTTTTTCAAAAAATCAAAAGAAATATTTTAGCCAAAATACAGCCTTCTCCTTTTCACAGAAGGTTTAAAACGCCTTTATTTAACCGTTTTTGACCCTAACTGAACACTTTCAAAAGTGACCAAAATCGGTCAAAAAGTAAAGGCTAACCCCTTTACTTTTTTTTCCAGATTTTTTTCAAAAAATCAAAAAAAACATTTTTTAGCCCAAATACAGCCTTCTCCTTTTCACAGAAGGTTTAAAACGCCTTTATTTAACCGTTTTTGACCCTAACTCAACACTTTCATAAGTGACCAAAATCGGTCAAAAACTAAAGGCTAACCCCTTTACTTTTTTTTCCAGATTTTTTTCAAAAAATCAAAAGAAATATTTTTAGCCAAAATACAGCCTTTTCCTTTTCACAGAAGGTTTAAAACGCCTTTATTTAACCGTTTTTGACCATAACTCAACACTTTCAAAAGTGACCAAAATCGGTCAAAAAGTAAAGGCTAACCCCTTTACTTTTTTTCCCCGGATTTTTTTCAAAAAATCAAAAGAAATATTTTTAGCCAAAATACAGCCTTCTCCTTTTCACAGAAGGTTTAAAACGCCTTTATTTAACCGTTTTTGACCCTAACTGAACACTTTCAAAAGTGACCAAAATCGGTCAAAAAGTAAAGGCTAACCCCTTTACTTTTTTTCCAGATTTTTTTCAAAAAATCAAAAGAAATATTTTAGCCAAAATACAGCCTTCTCCTTTTCACAGAAGGTTTAAAACGCCTTTATTTAACCGTTTTTGACCATAACTCAACACTTTCAAAAGTGACCAAAATCGGTCAAAAAGTAAAGGCTAACCCCTTTACTTTTTTTTTCAGATTTTTTTCAAAAAATCAAAAAAACCATTTTTTAGCCCAAATACAGCCTTCTCCTTTTCACAGAAGGTTTAAAACGCCTTTATTTAACCGTTTTTGACCCTAACTGAACACTTTCAAAAGTGACCAAAATCGGTCAAAAAGTAAAGGCTAACCCCTTTACTTTTTTTTTCCAGATTTTTTTCAAAAAATCAAAAGAAATATTTTAGTCAAAATACAGCCTTCTCCTTTTCACAGAAGGTTTAAAACGCCTTTATTTAACCGTCTTTGACCCTAACTGAACACTTTTAAAAGTGACGAAAATCGGTCAAAAAGTAAAGGCTAACCCCTTTACTTTTTTTTCCAGATTTTTTTCAAAAAAAAAAAACAACCAAAAAAAACAACCACCCCAACAAGCACCCAAATACTTCTCTCTATACATACTATACATGTACTTCCAATATAGTATTGGGATATAACTATACATATTATATTATATACAATAGTTATTATATATATATATAAGTTTTTATATTAATAGGATATATTGTATTAATATAAAAACTTATATTATACTTAAAAAGAAAACTTTTAAATGAACTACATGTGTACACAGTAGTCATAACATTAGATTATCTTATATATATATATATTGTTGTTCAGTGCTCTTACAGCACTTATATACTTTAGCAATGCCTGTAATTAGGTCATGCCAATAAAGTTTATTTAAAAAAAAAAACAAAAAAAAAAAAACCCCTTTACTTTTTTTCCCAGATTTTATTCAAAAAATCAAAAAAAACATTTTTTAGCCCAAATACAGCCTTCTCCTTTTCACAGAAGGTTTAAAACGCCTTTATTTAACCGTTTTTGACCCTAACTCAACACCTTAAAAAGTGACCAAAATCGGTCAAAAAGTAAAGGCTAACCCCTTTACTTTTTTTCCGGATTTTGTTCAAAAAATCAAAAGAAATATTTTTAGCCAAAATACAGCCTTCTCTTAACAGAATGTTTAAAACGCCTTTATTTAACCGTTTTTGACCCTAACTCAACACTTTCAAAAGTGACCAAAATCGGTCAAAAAGTAAAGCCTAACAAATTTACTTTTTTTTTCCGGATTTTTTTCAAAAAATCAAAATAAATATTTTTAGCCAAAATACAGCCTTCTCCTTTTCACAGAAGGTTTAAAACGCCTTTATTTAACCGTTTTTGACCCTAACTGAACACTTTTAAAAGTGACGAAAATCGGTCAAAAAGTAAAGGCTAACCCCTTTACTTTTTTTTCCAGATTTTTTTCAAAAAATCAAAAGAAATATTTTTAGCCAAAATACAGCCTTTTCCTTTTCACAGAAGGTTTAAAACGCCTTTATTTAACCGTTTTTGACCATAACTCAACACTTTCAAAAGTGACCAAAATCGGTCAAAAAGTAAAGGCTAACCCCTTTACTTTCTTTTCCAGGATTTTTTTCAAAAAATCAAAAGAAATATTTTTAGCCAAAATACAGCCTTCTCCTTTTCACAGAAGGTTTAAAACGCCTTTATTTAACCGTTTTTGACCCTAACTGAACACTTTCAAAAGTGACCAAAATCGGTCAAAAAGTAAAGGCTAACCCCTTTACTTTTTTTTCCAGATTTTTTTCAAAAAATCAAAAGAAATATTTTAGCCAAAATACAGCCTTCTCCTTTTCACAGAAGGTTTAAAACGCCTTTATTTAACCGTTTTTGACCCTAACTGAACACTTTCAAAGTGACCAAAATTGGTCAAAAAGTAAAGGCTAACCCCTTTACTTTTTTTTTCAGATTTTTTTCAAAAAATAAAAAAAAACATTTTTTAGCCCAAATACAGCCTTCTCCTTTTCACAGAAGGTTTAAAACGCCTTTATTTAACCGTTTTTGACCCTAACTGAACACTTTCAAAAGTGACCAAAATCGGTCAAAAAGTAAAGGCTAACCCTTTTACTTTTTTTTTCCAGATTTTTTTCAAAAAATCAAAAGAAATATTTTAGTCAAAATACAGCCTTCTCCTTTTCACAGAAGGTTTAAAACGCCTTTATTTAACCGTTTTTGACCCTAACTGAACA
>OZ036006.1:4953040-4985540 GCA_964035015.1 Corallium rubrum
ACCACCGCGATAAAACAAGGTAAAATAACCACCGAAATCGGTCCCAAATAACCACCGCCATAAAACAAGGTAAAATAACCACCGCAATAAAACAAGGTAAAATAACCACCGAAATCGGTCCCAAATAACCACCGCGATAAAACAAGGTAAAATAACCACCGAAATCGGTCCCAAATAACCACCGCGATAAAACAAGGTAAAACAACCACCGAAATCGGTCCCAAATAACCACCGCGATAAAACAAGGTAAAATAACCACCGAAATCGGTCCCAAATAACCACCGCGATAAAACAAGGTAAAATAACCACCGAAATCGGTCCCAAATAACCACCGCGATAAAACAAGGTAAAATAACCACCGAAATCGGTCCCAAATAACCACCGCGATAAAACAAGGTAAAATAACCACCGAAATCGGTCCCAAATAACCACCGCGATAAAACAAGGTAAAATAACCACCGAAATCGGTCCCAAATAACCACCGCAATAAAACAAGGTAAAATAACCACCGAAATCGGTCCCAAATAACCACCGCGATAAAACAAGGTAAAATAACCACCGAAATCGGTCCCAAATAACCACCGCGATAAAACAAGGTAAAATAACCACCGAAATTGGTCCCAAATAACCACCGCCATAAAACAAGCTAAAATAACCACCGAAATCGTTCCCAAATAACCACCGCAATAAAACAAGGTAAAATAACCACCGAAATCGGTCCCAAATAACCACCGCGATAAAACAAGGTAAAATAACCACCGAAATAAAACAAGGTAAAATAACCACCGAAATCGGTCCCAAATAACCACCGCAATAAAACAAGGTAAAATAACCACCGAAATCGGTCCCAAATAACCACCGCGATAAAACAAGGTAAAACAACCACCGAAATCGGTCCCAAATAACCACCGCGATAAAACAAGGTAAAATAACCACCGAAATCGGTCCCAAATAACCACCGCGATAAAACAAGGTAAAATAACCACCGAAATCGGTCCCAAATAACCACCGCCATAAAACAAGGTAAAATAACCACCGCAATAAAACAAGGTAAAATAACCACCGAAATCGGTCCCAAATAACCACCGCGATAAAACAAGGTAAAATAACCACCGAAATCGGTCCCAAATAACCACCGCGATAAAACAAGGTAAAATAACCACCGAAATCGGTCCCAAATAACCACCGCGATAAAACAAGGTAAGATAACCACCGAAATCGGTCCCAAATAACCACCGCGATAAAACAAGGTAAAATAACCACCGAAATCGGTCCCAAATAACCACCGCGATAAAACAAGGTAAAATAACCACCGAAATCGGTCCCAAATAACCACCGCGATAAAACAAGGTAAAATAACCACCGAAATCGGTCCCAAATAACCACCGCGATAAAACAAGGTAAAATAACCACCGAAATAAAACAAGGTAAAATAACCACCGAAATCGGTCCCAAATAACCACCGCAATAAAACAAGGTAAAATAACCACCGAAATCGGTCCCAAATAACCACCGCGATAAAACAAGGTAAAACAACCACCGAAATCGGTCCCAAATAACCACCGCGATAAAACAAGGTAAAATAACCACCGAAATCGGTCCCAAATAACCACCGCGATAAAACAAGGTAAAATAACCACCGAAATCGGTCCCAAATAACCACCGCCATAAAACAAGGTAAAATAACCACCGCAATAAAACAAGGTAAAATAACCACCGAAATCGGTCCCAAATAACCACCGCGATAAAACAAGGTAAAATAACCACCGAAATCGGTCCCAAATAACCACCGCGATAAAACAAGGTAAAATAACCACCGAAATCGGTCCCAAATAACCACCGCGATAAAACAAGGTAAGATAACCACCGAAATCGGTCCCAAATAACCACCGCGATAAAACAAGGTAAAATAACCACCGAAATCGGTCCCAAATAACCACCGCGATAAAACAAGGTAAAATAACCACCGAAATCGGTCCCAAATAACCACCGCGATAAAACAAGGTAAAATAACCACCGAAATCGGTCCCAAATAACCACCGCGATAAAACAAGGTAAAATAACCACCGAAATCGGTCCCAAATAACCACCGCCATAAAACAAGGTAAAATAACCACCGAAATCGGTCCCAAATAACCACCGCGATAAAACAAGGTAAAATAACCACCGAAATCGGTCCCAAATAACCACCGCGATAAAACGAGGTGAAATAACCACCGAAATCGGTTCCAAATAACCACCGCGATAAAACAAGGTGAAATAACCACCGAAATCGGTCCCAAATAACCACCGCAATAAAACAAGGTAAAATAACCACCGAAATCGGTCCCAAATAACCACCGCGATAAAACAAGGTAAAATAACCACCGAAATCGGTCCCAAATAACCACCGCGATAAAACAAGGTAAAATAACCACCGAAATCGGTCCCAAATAACCACCGCGATAAAACAAGGTAAAATAACCACCGAAATCGGTCCCAAATAACCACCGCAATAAAACAAGGTAAAATAACCACCGAAATCGGTCCCAAATAACCATCGGGATAAACAAGGTAAAATAACCACCGAAATCGGTCCCAAATAACCACCGCGATAAAACAAGGTAAAATAACCACCGAAATCGGTCCCAAATAACCACCGCGATAAAACAAGGTAAAACAACCACCGAAATCGGTCCCAAATAACCACCGCGATAAAACAAGGTAAAATAACCACCGAAATCGGTCCCAAATAACCACCGCGATAAAACAAGGTAAAATAACCACCGAAATAAAACAAGGTAAAATAACCACCGAAATCGGTCCCAAATAACCACCGCAATAAAACAAGGTAAAATAACCACCGAAATCGGTCCCAAATAACCACCGCGATAAAACAAGGTAAAACAACCACCGAAATCGGTCCCAAATAACCACCGCGATAAAACAAGGTAAAATAACCACCGAAATCGGTCCCAAATAACCACCGCGATAAAACAAGGTAAAATAACCACCGAAATCGGTCCCAAATAACCACCGCCATAAAACAAGGTAAAATAACCACCGCAATAAAACAAGGTAAAATAACCACCGAAATCGGTCCCAAATAACCACCGCGATAAAACAAGGTAAAATAACCACCGAAATCGGTCCCAAATAACCACCGCGATAAAACAAGGTAAAATAACCACCGAAATCGGTCCCAAATAACCACCGCGATAAAACAAGGAAAGATAACCACCGAAATCGGTCCCAAATAACCACCGCGATAAAACAAGGTAAAATAACCACCGAAATCGGTCCCAAATAACCACCGCGATAAAACAAGGTAAAATAACCACCGAAATAAAACAAGGTAAAATAACCACCGAAATCGGTCCCAAATAACCACCGCAATAAAACAAGGTAAAATAACCACCGAAATCGGTCCCAAATAACCACCGCGATAAAACAAGGTAAAATAACCACCGAAATCGGTCCCAAATAACCACCGCAATAAAACAAGGTAAAATAACCACCGAAATCGGTCCCAAATAACCACCGCGATAAAACAAGGTAAAATAACCACCGAAATCGGTCCCAAATAACCACCGCCATAAAACAAGGTAAAATAACCACCGCAATAAAACAAGGTAAAATAACCACCGAAATCGGTCCCAAATAACCACCGCGATAAAACAAGGTAAAATAACCACCGAAATCGGTCCCAAATAACCACCGCGATAAAACAAGGTAAAATAACCACCGCGATAAAACAAGGTAAGATAACCACCGAAATCGGTCCCAAATAACCACCGCGATAAAACAAGGTAAAATAACCACCGAAATCGGTCCCAAATAACCACCGCGATAAAACAAGGTAAAATAACCACCGAAATCGGTCCCAAATAACCACCGCGATAAAACAAGGTAAAATAACCACCGAAATCGGTCCCAAATAACCACCGCGATAAAACAAGGTAAAATAACCACCGAAATCGGTCCCAAATAACCACCGCCATAAAACAAGGTAAAATAACCACCGAAATCGGTCCCAAATAACCACCGCGATAAAACAAGGTAAAATAACCACCGAAATCGGTCCCAAATAACCACCGCGATAAAACAAGGTAAAATAACCACCGAAATCGGTCCCAAATAACCACCGCGATAAAACAAGGTAAAATAACCACCGAAATCGGTCCCAAATAACCACCGCAATAAAACAAGGTAAAATAACCACCGAAATCGGTCCCAAATAACCACCGCGATAAAACAAGGTAAAATAACCACCGAAATCGGTCCCAAATAACCACCGCAATAAAACAAGGTAAAATAACCACCGAAATCGGTCCCAAATAACCACCGCGATAAAACAAGGTAAAATAACCACCGAAATCGGTCCCAAATAACCACCGCAATAAAACAAGGTAAAATAACCACCGAAATCGGTCCCAAATAACCATCGGGATAAACAAGGTAAAATAACCACCGAAATCGGTCCCAAATAACCACCGCGATAAAACAAGGTAAAATAACCACCGAAATCGGTCCCAAATAACCACCGCGATAAAACAAGGTAAAACAACCACCGAAATCGGTCCCAAATAACCACCGCGATAAAACAAGGTAAAATAACCACCGAAATCGGTCCCAAATAACCACCGCGATAAAACAAGGTAAAATAACCACCGAAATAAAACAAGGTAAAATAACCACCGAAATCGGTCCCAAATAACCACCGCAATAAAACAAGGTAAAATAACCACCGAAATCGGTCCCAAATAACCACCGCGATAAAACAAGGTAAAACAACCACCGAAATCGGTCCCAAATAACCACCGCGATAAAACAAGGTAAAATAACCACCGAAATCGGTCCCAAATAACCACCGCGATAAAACAAGGTAAAATAACCACCGAAATCGGTCCCAAATAACCACCGCCATAAAACAAGGTAAAATAACCACCGCAATAAAACAAGGTAAAATAACCACCGAAATCGGTCCCAAATAACCACCGCGATAAAACAAGGTAAAATAACCACCGAAATCGGTCCCAAATAACCACCGCGATAAAACAAGGTAAAATAACCACCGAAATCGGTCCCAAATAACCACCGCGATAAAACAAGGAAAGATAACCACCGAAATCGGTCCCAAATAACCACCGCGATAAAACAAGGTAAAATAACCACCGAAATCGGTCCCAAATAACCACCGCGATAAAACAAGGTAAAATAACCACCGAAATCGGTCCCAAATAACCACCGCGATAAAACAAGGTAAAATAACCACCGAAATCGGTCCCAAATAACCACCGCAATAAAACAAGGTAAAATAACCACCGAAATCGGTCCCAAATAACCACCGCGATAAAACAAGGTAAAATAACCACCGAAATAAAACAAGGTAAAATAACCACCGAAATCGGTCCCAAATAACCACCGCAATAAAACAAGGTAAAATAACCACCGAAATCGGTCCCAAATAACCACCGCGATAAAACAAGGTAAAACAACCACCGAAATCGGTCCCAAATAACCACCGCGATAAAACAAGGTAAAATAACCACCGAAATCGGTCCCAAATAACCACCGCGATAAAACAAGGTAAAATAACCACCGAAATAAAACAAGGTAAAATAACCACCGAAATCGGTCCCAAATAACCACCGCAATAAAACAAGGTAAAATAACCACCGAAATCGGTCCCAAATAACCACCGCGATAAAACAAGGTAAAACAACCACCGAAATAGGTCCCAAATAACCACCGCGATAAAACAAGGTAAAATAACCACCGAAATCGGTCCCAAATAACCACCGCGATAAAACAAGGTAAAATAACCACCGAAATCGGTCCCAAATAACCACCGTTATAAAAAAAGGTAAAATAACCACCGCAATAGAATAAGGTAAAATAACCACCGATATCGGTCCCAAATAACCACCGCGATAAAACAAGGTAAAATAACCACCGAAATCGGTCCCAAATAACCACCGCGATAAAACAAGGTAAAATAACCACCGAAATCGGTCCCAAATAACCACCGCGATAAAACAAGGTAAGATAACCACCGAAATCGGTCCCAAATAACCACCGCGATAAAACAAGGTAAAATAACCACCGAAATCGGTCCCAAATAACCACCGCGATAAAACAAGGTAAAATAACCACCGAAATCGGTCCCAAATAACCACCGCGATAAAACAAGGTAAAATAACCACCGAAATCGGTCCCAAATAACCACCGCGATAAAACAAGGTAAAATAACCACCGAAATCGGTCCCAAATAACCACCGCGATAAAACAAGGTAAAATAACCACCGAAATCGGTCCCAAATAACCACCGCAATAAAACAAGGTAAAATAACCACCGAAATCGGTCCCAAATAACCATCGGGATAAAACAAGGTAAAATAACCACCGAAATCGGTCCCAAATAACCACCGCGATAAAACAAGGTAAAATAACCACCGAAATCGGTCCTAAATAACCACCGCGATAAAACAAGGTAAAACAACCACCGAAATCGGTCCCAAATAACCACCGCGATAAAACAAGGTAAAATAACCACCGAAATCGGTCCCAAATAACCACCGCGATAAAACAAGGTAAAATAACCACCGAAATCGGTCCCAAATAACCACCGCCATAAAACAAGGTAAAATAACCACCGCAATAAAACAAGGTAAAATAACCACCGAAATCGGTCCCAAATAACCACCGCGATAAAACAAGGTAAAATAACCACCGAAATCGGTCCCAAATAACCACCGCGATAAAACAAGGTAAAACAACCACCGAAATCGGTCCCAAATAACCACCGCGATAAAACAAGGTAAAATAACCACCGAAATCGGTCCCAAATAACCACCGCGATAAAACAAGGTAAAATAACCACCGAAATCGGTCCCAAATAACCACCGCGATAAAACAAGGTAAAATAACCACCGAAATCGGTCCCAAATAACCACCGCGATAAAACAAGGTAAAATAACCACCGAAATCGGTCCCAAAGAACCACCGCGATAAAACAAGGTAAAATAACAACCGAAATCGGTCCCAAATAACCACCGCGATAAAACAAGGTAAAATAACCACCGAAATCGGTCCCAAATAACCACCGCGATAAAACAAGGTAAAATAACCACCGAAATCGGTCCCAAATAACCACCGCGATAAAACAAGGTAAAATAACCACCGAAATCGGTCCCAAATAACCACCGCCATAAAACAAGGTAAAATAACCACCGAAATCGGTCCCAAATAACCACCGCAATAAAACAAGGTAAAATAACCACCGAAATCGGTCCCAAATAACCACCGCGATAAAACAAGGTAAAATAACCACCGAAATAAAACAAGGTAAAATAACCACCGAAATCGGTCCCAAATAACCACCGCAATAAAACAAGGTAAAATAACCACCGAAATCGGTCCCAAATAACCACCGCGATAAAACAAGGTAAAATAACCACCGAAATCGGTCCCAAATAACCACCGCGATAAAACAAGGTAAAATAACCACCGAAATCGGTCCCAAATAACCACCGCGATAAAACAAGGTAAAATAACCACCGAAATCGGTCCCAAATAACCACCGCAATAAAACAAGGTAAAATAACCACCGCAATAAAACAAGGTAAAATAACCCCCGAAATCGGTGCCAAATAACCACCGCGATAAAACAAGGTAAAATAACCACCGAAATCGGTCCCAAATAACCACCGCGATAAAACAAGGTAAAATAACCACCGAAATCGGTCCCAAATAACCACCGCGATAAAACAAGGTAAGATAACCACCGAAATCGGTCCCAAATAACCACCGCGATAAAACAAGGTAAAATAACCACCGAAATCGGTCCCAAATAACCACCGCGATAAAACAAGGTAAAATAACCACCGAAATCGGTCCCAAATAACCACCGCCATAAAACAAGGTAAAATAACCACCGCAATAAAACAAGGTAAAATAACCACCGAAATCGGTCCCAAATAACCACCGCGATAAAACAAGGTAAAATAACCACCGAAATCGGTCCCAAATAACCACCGCGATAAAACAAGGTAAAACAACCACCGAAATCGGTCCCAAATAACCACCGCGATAAAACAAGGTAAAATAACCACCGAAATCGGTCCCAAATAACCACCGCGATAAAACAAGGTAAAATAACCACCGAAATCGGTCCCAAATAACCACCGCGATAAAACAAGGTAAAATAACCACCGAAATCGGTCCCAAATAACCACCGCGATAAAACAAGGTAAAATAACCACCGAAATCGGTCCCAAATAACCACCGCGATAAAACAAGGTAAAATAACCACCGAAATCGGTGCCAAATAACCACCGCGATAAAACAAGGTAAAATAACCACCGAAATAAAACAAGGTAAAATAACCACCGAAATCGGTCCCAAATAACCACCGCGATAAAACAAGGTAAAATAACCACCGAAATCGGTCCCAAATAACCACCGCGATAAAACAAGGTAAAATAACCACCGAAATCGGTCCCAAATAACCACCGCAATAAAACAAGGTAAAATAACCACCGAAATCGGTCCCAAATAACCACCACGATAAAACAAGGTAAAATAACCACCGAAATCGGTCCGAAATAACCACCGCGATAAAACAAGGTAAAATAACCACCGAAATCGGTCCCAAATAACCACCGCAATAAAACAAGGTAAAATAACCACCGAAATCGGTCCCAAATAACCACCGCAATAAAACAAGGTAAAATAACCACCGAAATCGGTCCCAAATAACCACCGCAATAAAACAAGGTAAAATAACCACCGAAATCGGTCCCAAATAACCACCGCGATAAAACAAGGTAAAATAACCACCGAAATCGGTCCCAAATAACCACCGCGATAAAACAAGGTAAAATAACCACCGAAATCGGTCCCAAATAACCACCGCCATAAAACAAGGTAAAATAACCACCGCAATAAAACAAGGTAAAATAACCACCGAAATCGGTCCCAAATAACCACCGCGATAAAACAAGGTAAAATAACCACCGAAATCGGTCCCAAATAACCACCGCGATAAAACAAGGTAAAATAACCACCGAAATCGGTCCCAAATAACCACCGCGATAGAACAAGGTAAGATAACCACCGAAATCGGTCCCAAATAACCACCGCGATAAAACAAGGTAAAATAACCACCGAAATCGGTCCCAAATAACCACCGCGATAAAACAAGGTAAAATAACCACCGAAATCGGTCCCAAATAACCACCGCGATAAAACAAGGTAAAATAACCACCGAAATCGGTCCCAAATAACCACCGCGATAAAACAAGGTAAAATAACCACCGAAATCGGTCCCAAATAACCACCGCGATAAAACAAGGTAAAATAACCACCGAAATAAAACAAGGTAAAATAACCACCGAAATCGGTCCCAAATAACCACCGCAATAAAACAAGGTAAAATAACCACCGAAATCGGTCCCAAATAACCACCGCGATAAAACAAGGTAAAACAACCACCGAAATCGGTCCCAAATAACCACCGCGATAAAACAAGGTAAAATAACCACCGAAATCGGTCCCAAATAACCACCGCGATAAAACAAGGTAAAATAACCACCGAAATAAAACAAGGTAAAATAACCACCGAAATCGGTCCCAAATAACCACCGCAATAAAACAAGGTAAAATAACCACCGAAATCGGTCCCAAATAACCACCGCGATAAAACAAGGTAAAACAACCACCGAAATCGGTCCCAAATAACCACCGCGATAAAACAAGGTAAAATAACCACCGAAATCGGTCCCAAATAACCACCGCGATAAAACAAGGTAAAATAACCACCGAAATCGGTCCCAAATAACCACCGCGATAAAACAAGGTAAAATAACCACCGCAATAAAATAAGGTAAAATAACCACCGAAATCGGTCCCAAATAACCACCGCGATAAAACAAGGTAAAATAACCACCGAAATCGGTCCCAAATAACCACCGCGATAAAACAAGGTAAAATAACCACCGAAATCGGTCCCAAATAACCACCGCGATAAAACAAGGTAAAATAACCACCGAAATCGGTCCCAAATAACCACCGCGATAAAACAAGGTAAAATAACCACCGAAATCGGTCCCAAATAACCACCGCAATAAAACAAGGTAAAATAACCACCGAAATCGGTCCCAAATAACCACCGCAATAAAACAAGGTAAAATAACCACCGAAATCGGTCCCAAATAACCACCGCGATAAAACAAGGTAAAATAACCACCGAAATCGGTCCCAAATAACCACCGCGATAAAACAAGGTAAAACAACCACCGAAATCGGTCCCAAATAACCACCGCGATAAAACAAGGTAAAATAACCACCGAAATCGGTCCCAAATAACCACCGCGATAAAACAAGGTAAAATAACCACCGAAATCGGTCCCAAATAACCACCGCCATAAAACAAGGTAAAATAACCACCGCAATAAAACAAGGTAAAATAACCGCCGAAATCGGTCCCAAATAACCACCGCGATAAAACAAGGTAAAATAACCACCGAAATCGGTCCCAAATAACCACCGCGATAAAACAAGGTAAAATAACCACCGAAATCGGTCCCAAATAACCACCGCGATAAAACAAGGTAAAATAACCACCGAAATCGGTCCCAAATAACCACCGCGATAAAACAAGGTAAAATAACCACCGAAATCGGTCCCAAATAACAACCGCGATAAAACAAGGTAAAATAACCACCGAAATAAAACAAGGTAAAATAACCACCGAAATCGGTCCCAAATAACCACCGCGATAAAACAAGGTAAAATAACCACCGAAATCGGTCCCAAATAACCACCGCGATAAAACAAGGTAAAATAACCACCGAAATCGGTCCCAAATAACCACCGCTATAAAACAAGTTAAAATAACCACCGAAATCGGTCCCAAATAACCACCGCGATAAAACAAGGTAAAATAACCACCGAAATCGGTCCCAAATAACCACCGCGATAAAACAAGGTAAAATAACCACCGAAATCGGTCCCAAATAACCACCGCAATAAAACAAGGTAAAATAACCACCGAAATCGGTCCCAAATAACCACCGCAATAAAACAAGGTAAAATAACCACCGAAATCGGTCCCAAATAACCACCGCAATAAAACAAGGTAAAATAACCACCGAAATCGGTCCCAAATAACCACCGCGATAAAACAAGGTAAAATAACCACCGAAATCGGTCCCAAATAACCACCGCGATAAAACAAGGTAAAATAACCACCGAAATCGGTCCCAAATAACCACCGCCATAAAACAAGGTAAAATAACCACCGCAATAAAACAAGGTAAAATAACCACCGAAATCGGTCCCAAATAACCACCGCGATAAAACAAGGTAAAATAACCACCGAAATCGGTCCCAAATAACCACCGCGATAAAACAAGGTAAAATAACCACCGAAATCGGTCCCAAATAACCACCGCGATAGAACAAGGTAAGATAACCACCGAAATCGGTCCCAAATAACCACCGCGATAAAACAAGGTAAAATAACCACCGAAATCGGTCCCAAATAACCACCGCGATAAAACAAGGTAAAATAACCACCGAAATCGGTCCCAAATAACCACCGCGATAAAACAAGGTAAAATAACCACCGAAATCGGTCCCAAATAACCACCGCGATAAAACAAGGTAAAATAACCACCGAAATCGGTCCCAAATAACCACCGCGATAAAACAAGGTAAAATAACCACCGAAATAAAACAAGGTAAAATAACCACCGAAATCGGTCCCAAATAACCACCGCAATAAAACAAGGTAAAATAACCACCGAAATCGGTCCCAAATAACCACCGCGATAAAACAAGGTAAAACAACCACCGAAATCGGTCCCAAATAACCACCGCGATAAAACAAGGTAAAATAACCACCGAAATCGGTCCCAAATAACCACCGCGATAAAACAAGGTAAAATAACCACCGAAATAAAACAAGGTAAAATAACCACCGAAATCGGTCCCAAATAACCACCGCAATAAAACAAGGTAAAATAACCACCGAAATCGGTCCCAAATAACCACCGCGATAAAACAAGGTAAAACAACCACCGAAATCGGTCCCAAATAACCACCGCGATAAAACAAGGTAAAATAACCACCGAAATCGGTCCCAAATAACCACCGCGATAAAACAAGGTAAAATAACCACCGAAATCGGTCCCAAATAACCACCGCCATAAAACAAGGTAAAATAACCACCGCAATAAAATAAGGTAAAATAACCACCGAAATCGGTCCCAAATAACCACCGCGATAAAACAAGGTAAAATAACCACCGAAATCGGTCCCAAATAACCACCGCGATAAAACAAGGTAAAATAACCACCGAAATCGGTCCCAAATAACCACCGCGATAAAACAAGGTAAAATAACCACCGAAATCGGTCCCAAATAACCACCGCGATAAAACAAGGTAAAATAACCACCGAAATCGGTCCCAAATAACCACCGCAATAAAACAAGGTAAAATAACCACCGAAATCGGTCCCAAATAACCATCGGGATAAAACAAGGTAAAATAACCACCGAAATCGGTCCCAAATAACCACCGCGATAAAACAAGGTAAAATAACCACCGAAATCGGTCCCAAATAACCACCGCGATAAAACAAGGTAAAACAACCACCGAAATCGGTCCCAAATAACCACCGCGATAAAACAAGGTAAAATAACCACCGAAATCGGTCCCAAATAACCACCGCGATAAAACAAGGTAAAATAACCACCGAAATCGGTCCCAAATAACCACCGCCATAAAACAAGGTAAAATAACCACCGCAATAAAACAAGGTAAAATAACCGCCGAAATCGGTCCCAAATAACCACCGCGATAAAACAAGGTAAAATAACCACCGAAATCGGTCCCAAATAACCACCGCGATAAAACAAGGTAAAATAACCACCGAAATCGGTCCCAAATAACCACCGCGATAAAACAAGGTAAAATAACCACCGAAATCGGTCCCAAATAACCACCGCGATAAAACAAGGTAAAATAACCACCGAAATCGGTCCCAAATAACCACCGCGATAAAACAAGGTAAAATAACCACCGAAATCGGTCCCAAATAACCACCGCCATAAAACAAGGTAAAATAACCACCGCTATAAAACAAGGTAAAATAACCACCGAAATCGGTCCCAAATAACCACCGCGATAAAACAAGGTAAAATAACCACCGAAATCGGTCCCAAATAACCACCGCGTTAAAACAAGGTAAAATAACCACCGAAATCGGTCCCAAATAACCACCGCGATAAAACAAGGTAAGATAACCACCGAAATCGGTCCCAAATAACCACCGCGATAAAACAAGGTAAAATAACCACCGAAATCGGTCCCAAATAACCACCGCCATAAAACAAGGTAAAATAACCACCGCAATAAAATAAGGTAAAATAACCACCGAAATCGGTCCCAAATAACCTCCGCGATAAAACAAGGTAAAATAACCACCGAAATCGGTCCCAAATAACCACCGCGATAAAACAAGGTAAAATAACCACCGAAATCGGTCCCAAATAACCACCGCGATAAAACAAGGTAAGATAACCACCGAAATCGGTCCCAAATAACCACCGCGATAAAACAAGGTAAAATAACCACCGAAATCGGTCCCAAATAACCACCGCGATAAAAACAAGGTAAAATAACCACCGAAATCGGTCCCAAATAACCACCGCGATAAAACAAGGTAAAATAACCCCGAAATCGGTCCCAAATAACCACCGCGATAAAACAAGGTAAAATAACCACCGAAATCGGTCCCAAATAACCACCGCGATAAAACAAGGTAAAATAACCACCGAAATCGGTCCCAAATAACCACCGCAATAAAACAAGGTAAAATAACCACCGAAATCGGTCCCAAATAACCATCGGGATAAAACAAGGTAAAATAACCACCGAAATCGGTCCCAAATAACCACCGCGATAAAACAAGGTAAAATAACCACCGAAATCGGTCCCAAATAACCACCGCGATAAAACAAGGTAAAACAATCACCGAAATTGGTCCCAAATAACCACCGCGATAAAACAAGGTAAAATAACCACCGAAATCGGTCCCAAATAACCACCGCGATAAAACAAGGTAAAATAACCACCGAAATCGGTCCCAAATAACCACCGCCATAAAACAAGGTAAAATAACCACCGCAATAAAACAAGGTAAAATAACCACCGAAATCGGTCCCAAATAACCACCGCGATAAAACAAGGTAAAATAACCACCGAAATCGGTCCCAAATAACCACCGCGATAAAACAAGGTAAAACAACCACCGAAATCGGTCCCAAATAACCACCGCGATAAAACAAGGTAAAATAACCACCGAAATCGGTCCCAAATAACCACCGCGATAAAACAAGGTAAAATAACCACCGAAATCGGTCCCAAATAACCACCGCGATAAAACAAGGTAAAATAACCACCGAAATCGGTCCCAAATAACCACCGCGATAAAACAAGGTAAAATAACCACCGAAATCGGTCCCAAATAACCACCGCGATAAAACAAGGTAAAATAACCACCGAAATCGATCCCAAATAACCACCGCGATAAAACAAGGTAAAATAACCACCGAAATCGGTCCCAAATAACCACCGCGATAAAACAAGGTAAAATAACCACCGAAATCGGTCCCAAATAACCACCGCGATAAAACAAGGTAAAATAACCACCGAAATTGGTCCCAAATAACAACCGCCATAAAACAAGCTAAAATAACCACCGAAATCGTTCCCAAATAACCACCGCAATAAAACAAGGTAAAATAACCACCGAAATCGGTCCCAAATAACCACCGCGATAAGACAAGGTAAAATAACCACCGAAATAAAACAAGGTAAAATAACCACCGAAATCGGTCCCAAATAACCACCGCAATAAAACAAGGTAAAATAACCACCGAAATCGGTCCCAAATAACCACCGCGGTAAAACAAGGTAAAACAACGACCGAAATCGGTCCCAAATAACCACCGCGATAAAACAAGGTAAAATAACCACCGAAATCGGTCCCAAATAACCACCGCGATAAAACAAGGTAAAATAACCACCGAAATCGGTCCCAAATAACCACCGCCATAAAACAAGGTAAAATAACCACCGCAATAAAACAAGGTAAAATAACCACCGAAATCGGTCCCAAATAACCACCGCGATAAAACAAGGTAAAATAACCACCGAAATCGGTCCCAAATAACCACCGCGATAAAACAAGGTAAAATAACCACCGAAATCGGTCCCAAATAACCACCGCGATAAAACAAGGTAAGATAACCACCGAAATCGGTCCCAAATAACCACCGCGATAAAACAAGGTAACATAACCACCGAAATTGGTCCCAAATAACCACCGCGATAAAACAAGGTAAAATAACCACCGAAATCGGTCCCAAATAACCACCGCGATAAAACAAGGTAAAATAACCACCGAAATCGGTCCCAAATAACCACCGCGATAAAACAAGGTAAAATAACCACCGAAATCGGTCCCAAATAACCACCGCAATAAAACAAGGTAAAATAACCACCGAAATCGGTCCCAAATAACCACCGCGATAAAACAAGGTAAAATAACCACCGAAATCGGTCCCAAATAACCACCGCGATAAAACGAGGTGAAATAACCACCGAAATCGGTCCCAAATAACCACCGCGATAAAACAAGGTAAGATAACCACCGAAATCGGTCCCAAATAACCACCGCGATAAAACAAGGTAAAATAACCACCGAAATTGGTCCCAAATAACCACCGCGATAAAACAAGGTAAAATAACCACCGAAATCGGTCCCAAATAACCACCGCGATAAAACAAGGTAAAATAACCACCGAAATCGGTCCCAAATAACCACGGCGATAAAACAAGGTAAAATAACCACCGAAATCGGTCCCAAATAACCACCGCAATAAAACAAGGTAAAATAACCACCGAAATCGGTCCCAAATAACCACCGCGATAAAACAAGGTAAAATAACCACCGAAATCGGTCCCGAATAACCACCGCGATAAAACGAGGTGAAATAACCACCGAAATCGGTCCCAAATAACCACCGCGATAAAACAAGGTGAAATAACCACCGAAATCGGTCCCAAATAACCACCGCAATAAAACAAGGTAAAATAACCACCGAAATCGGTCCCAAATAACCACCGCGATAAAACAAGGTAAAATAACCACCGAAATCGGTCCCAAATAACCACCGCGATAAAACAAGGTAAAATAACCACCGAAATCGGTCCCAAATAACCACCGCGATAAAACAAGGTAAAATAACCACCGAAATCGGTCCCAAATAACCACCGCAATAAAACAAGGTAAAATAACCACCGAAATCGGTCCCAAATAACCACCGCGATAAAACAAGGTAAAATAACCACCGAAATCGGTCCCAAATAACCACCGCGATAAAACAAGGTAAAATAACCACCGAAATCGGTCCCAAATAACCACCGCGATAAAACAAGGTAAAATAACCACCGAAATCGGTCCCAAATAACCACCGCGATAAAACAAGGTAAAATAACCACCGAAATCGGTCCCAAATAACCACCGCAATAAAACAAGGTAAAATAACCACCGAAATCGGTCCCAAATAACCACCGCGATAAAACAAGGTAAAATAACCACCGAAATCGGTCCCAAATAACCACCGCGATAAAACGAGGTGAAATAACCACCGAAATCGGTCCCAAATAACCACCGCGATAAAACAAGGTGAAATAACCACCGAAATCGGTCCCAAATAACCACCGCAATAAAACAAGGTAAAATAACCACCGAAATCGGTCCCAAATAACCACCGCGATAAAACAAGGTAAAATAACCACCGAAATCGGTCCCAAATAACCACCGCGATAAAACAAGGTAAAATAACCACCGAAATCGGTCCCAAATAACCACCGCGATAAAACAAGGTAAAATAACCACCGAAATCGGTCCCAAATAACCACCGCAATAAAACAAGGTAAAATAACCACCGAAATCGGTCCCAAATAACCATCGGGATAAAACAAGGTAAAATAACCACCGAAATCGGTCCCAAATAACCACCGCGATAAAACAAGGTAAAATAACCACCGAAATCGGTCCCAAATAACCACCGCAATAAAACAAGGTAAAATAACCACCGAAATCGGTCCCAAATAACCACCGCGATAAAACAAGGTAAAATAACCACCGAAATCGGTCCCAAATAACCACCGCGATAAAACAAGGTAAAATAACCACCGAAATCGGTCCCAAATAACCACCGCCATAAAACAAGGTAAAATAACCACCGAAATCGGTCCCAAATAACCACCGCAATAAAACAAGGTAAAATAACCACCGAAATCGGTCCCAAATAACCACCGCGATAAAACAAGGTAAAATAACCACCGAAATCGGTCCCAAATAACCACCGCGATAAAACAAGGTAAAATAACCACCGAAATCGGTCCCAAATAACCACCGCCATAAAACAAGGTAAAATAACCACCGAAATCGGTCCCAAATAACCACCGCAATAAAACAAGGTAAAATAACCACCGAAATCGGTCCCAAATAACCACCGCGATAAAACAAGGTAAAATAACCACCGAAATCGGTCCCAAATAACCACCGCGATAAAACAAGGTAAAATAACCACCGAAATCGGTCCCAAATAACCACCGCGATAAAACAAGGTAAAATAACCACCGAAATCGGTTCCAAATAACCACCGCGATAAAACAAGGTAAGATAACCAACGAAATCGGTCCCAAATAACCACCGCGATAAAACAAGGTAAAATAACCACCGAAATCGGTCCCAAATAACCACCGCGATAAAACGAGGTGAAATAACCACCGAAATCGGTCCCAAATAACCACCGCGATAAAACAAGGTGAAATAACCACCGAAATCGGTCCCAAATAACCACCGCAATAAAACAAGGTAAAATAACCACCGAAATCGGTCCCAAATAACCACCGCGATAAAACAAGGTAAAATAACCACCGAAATCGGTCCCAAATAACCACCGCGATAAAACAAGGTAAAATAACCACCGAAATCGGTCCCAAATAACCACCGCGATAAAACAAGGTAAAATAACCACCGAAATCGGTCCCAAATAACCACCGCAATAAAACAAGGTAAAATAACCACCGAAATCGGTCCCAAATAACCACCGCAATAAAACAAGGTAAAATAACCACCGAAATCGGTCCCAAATAACCACCGCAATAAAACAAGGTAAAATAACCACCGAAATCGGTCCCAAATAACCACCGCAATAAAACAAGGTAAAATAACCACCGAAATCGGTCCCAAATAACCACCGCGATAAAACAAGGTAAAATAACCACCGAAATCGGTCCCAAATAACCACCGCGATAAAACAAGGTAAAATAACCACCGAAATTGGTCCCAAATAACCACCGCCATAAAACAAGCTAAAATAACCACCGAAATCGGTCCCAAATAACCACCGCAATAAAACAAGGTAAAATAACCACCGAAATCGGTCCCAAATAACCACCGCAACAAAACAAGGTAAAATAACCACCGAACAATAAAACAAGGTAAAATAACCACCGAAATCGGTCCCAAATAACCACCGCAATAAAACAAGGTAAAATAACCACCGAAATCGGTCCCAAATAACCACCGCGATAAAACAAGGTAAAACAACCACCGAAATCGGTCCCAAATAACCACCGCGATAAAACAAGGTAAAATAACCACCGAAATCGGTCCCAAATAACCACCGCAATAAAACAAGGTAAAATAACCACCGAAATCGGTCCCAAATAACCACCGCGATAAAACAAGGTAAAATAACCACCGAAATCGGTCCCAAATAACCACCGCGATAAAACAAGGTAAAATAACCACCGAAATTGGTCCCAAATAACCACCGCCATAAAACAAGCTAAAATAACCACCGAAATCGTTCCCAAATAACCACCGCAATAAAACAAGGTAAAATAACCACCGAAATCGGTCCCAAATAACCACCGCGATAAAACAAGGTAAAATAACCACCGAAATCGGTCCCAAATAACCACCGCGATAAAACAAGGTAAAATAACCACCGAAATCGGTCCCAAATAACCACCGCCATAAAACAAGGTAAAATAACCACCGCAATAAAACAAGGTAAAATAACCACCGAAATCGGTCCCAAATAACCACCGCGATAAAACAAGGTAAAATAACCACCGAAATCGGTCCCAAATAACCACCGCGATAAAACAAGGTAAAATAACCACCGAAATCGGTCCCAAATAACCACCGCGATAAAACAAGGTAAAATAACCACCGAAATCGGTTCCAAATAACCACCGCGATAAAACAAGGTAAGATAACCAACGAAATCGGTCCCAAATAACCACCGCGATAAAACAAGGTAAAATAACCACCGAAATCGGTCCCAAATAACCACCGCGATAAAACGAGGTGAAATAACCACCGAAATCGGTCCCAAATAACCACCGCGATAAAACAAGGTGAAATAACCACCGAAATCGGTCCCAAATAACCACCGCAATAAAACAAGGTAAAATAACCACCGAAATCGGTCCCAAATAACCACCGCGATAAAACAAGGTAAAATAACCACCGAAATCGGTCCCAAATAACCACCGCGATAAAACAAGGTAAAATAACCACCGAAATCGGTCCCAAATAACCACCGCGATAAAACAAGGTAAAATAACCACCGAAATCGGTCCCAAATAACCACCGCAATAAAACAAGGTAAAATAACCACCGAAATCGGTCCCAAATAACCATCGGGATAAAACAAGGTAAAATAACCACCGAAATCGGTCCCAAATAACCACCGCGATAAAACAAGGTAAAATAACCACCGAAATCGGTCCCAAATAACCACCGCAATAAAACAAGGTAAAATAACCACCGAAATCGGTCCCAAATAACCACCGCGATAAAACAAGGTAAAATAACCACCGAAATCGGTCCCAAATAACCACCGCGATAAAACAAGGTAAAATAACCACCGAAATTGGTCCCAAATAACCACCGCCATAAAACAAGCTAAAATAACCACCGAAATCGTTCCCAAATAACCACCGCATTAAAACAAGGTAAAATAACCACCGAAATCGGTCCCAAATAACCACCGCGATAAAACAAGGTAAAATAACCACCGAAATAAAACAAGGTAAAATAACCACCGAAATCGGTCCCAAATAACCACCGCAATAAAACAAGGTAAAATAACCACCGAAATCGGTCCCAAATAACCACCGCGATAAAACAAGGTAAAACAACCACCGAAATCGGTCCCAAATAACCACCGCGATAAAACAAGGTAAAATAACCACCGAAATCGGTCCCAAATAACCACCGCGATAAACCAAGGTAAAATAACCACCGAAATCGGTCCCAAATAACCACCGCCATAAAACAAGGTAAAATAACCACCGCAATAAAACAAGGTAAAATAACCACCGAAATCGGTCCCAAATAACCACCGCGATAAAACAAGGTAAAATAACCACCGAAATCGGTCCCAAATAACCACCGCGATAAAACAAGGTAAAATAACCACCGAAATCGGTCCCAAATAACCACCGCCATAAAACAAGGTAAAATAACCACCGCAATAAAACAAGGTAAAATAACCACCGAAATCGGTCCCAAATAACCACTGCGATAAAACAAGGTAAAATAACCACCGAAATCGGTCCCAAATAACCACCGCGATAAAACAAGGTAAAATAACCACCGAAATCGGTCCCAAATAACCACCGCAATAAAACAAGGTAAGATAACCAACGAAATCGGTCCCAAATAACCACCGCGATAAAACAAGGTAAAATAACCACCGAAATCGGTCCCAAATAACCACCGCGATAAAACAAGGTAAAATAACCACCGAAATCGGTCCCAAATAACCACCGCGATAAAACAAGGTAAAATAACCACCGAAATCGGTCCCAAATAACCACCGCGATAAAACAAGGTAAAATAACCACCGAAATTGGTCCCAAATAACCACCGCCATAAAACAAGCTAAAATAACCACCGAAATCGTTCCCAAATAACCACCGCATTAAAACAAGGTAAAATAACCACCGAAATCGGTCCCAAATAACCACCGCGATAAAACAAGGTAAAATAACCACCGAAATAAAACAAGGTAAAATAACCACCGAAATCGGTCCCAAATAACCACCGCAATAAAACAAGGTAAAATAACCACCGAAATCGGTCCCAAATAACCACCGCGATAAAACAAGGTAAAACAACCACCGAAATCGGTCCCAAATAACCACCGCGATAAAACAAGGTAAAATAACCACCGAAATCGGTCCCAAATAACCACCGCGATAAAACAAGGTAAAATAACCACCGAAATCGGTCCCAAATAACCACCGCCATAAAACAAGGTAAAATAACCACCGCAATAAAACAAGGTAAAATAACCACCGAAATCGGTCCCAAATAACCACCGCGATAAAACAAGGTAAAATAACCACCGAAATCGGTCCCAAATAACCACCGCGATAAAACAAGGTAAAATAACCACCGAAATCGGTCCCAAATAACCACCGCCATAAAACAAGGTAAAATAACCACCGCAATAAAACAAGGTAAAATAACCACCGAAATCGGTCCCAAATAACCACTGCGATAAAACAAGGTAAAATAACCACCGAAATCGGTCCCAAATAACCACCGCAATAAAACAAGGTAAGATAACCAACGAAATCGGTCCCAAATAACCACCGCGATAAAACAAGGTAAAATAACCACCGAAATCGGTCCCAAATAACCACCGCGATAAAACAAGGTAAAATAACCACCGAAATCGGTCCCAAATAACCACCGCGATAAAACAAGGTAAAATAACCACCGAAATCGGTCCCAAATAACCACCGCGATAAAACAAGGTAAAATAACCATCGAAATCGGTCCCAAATAACCACCACGATAAAACAAGGTAAAATAACCACCGAAATCGGTCCCAAATAACCACCGCAATAAAACAAGGTAAAATAACCACCGAAATCGGTCCCAAATAACCACCGCGATAAAACAACGTAAAACAACCACCGAAATCGGTCCCAAATAACCACCGCGATAAAACAAGGTAAAATAACCACCGAAATCGGTCCCAAATAACCACCGCGATAAAACAAGGTAAAATAACCACCGAAATCGGTCCCAAATAACCACCGCGATAAAACAAGGTAAAATAACCACCGAAATCGGTCCCAAATAACCACCGCGATAAAACAAGGTAAAATAACCACCGAAATCGGTCCCAAATAACCACCGCGATAAAACAAGGTAAAATAACAACCGAAATCGGTCCCAAATAACCACCGCAATAAAACAAGGTAAAATAACCACCGAAATCGGTCCCAAATAACCACCGCGATAAAACAAGGTAAAATAACCACCGAAATCGGTCCCAAATAACCACCGCGATAAAACAAGGTAAAATAACCACCGAAATTGGTCCCAAATAACCACCGCGATAAAACAAGTAAAATAACCACCGAAATCGGTCCCAAATAACCACCGCAATAAAACAAGGTAAAATAACCACCGAAATCGGTCCCAAATAACCACCGCGATAAAACAAGGTAAAATAACCACCGAAATCGGTCCCAAATAACCACCGCAATAAAACAAGGTAAAATAACCACCGAAATCGGTCCCAAATAACCACCGCGATAAAACAAGGTAAAATAACCACCGAAATCGGTCCCAAATAACCACCGCAATAAAACAAGGTAAAATAACCACCGAAATCGGTCCCAAATAACCACCGCGATAAAACAAGGTAAAATAACCACCGAAATCGGTCCCAAATAACCACCGCAATAAAACAAGGTAAATAACCACCGAAATCGGTCCCAAATAACCACCGCGATAAAACAAGGTAAAATAACCACCGAAATCGGTCCCAAATAACCACCGCAATAAATCGAGGTAAAATAACCACCGAAATCGGTGCCAAATAACCACCGCAATAAAACAAGGTTAAATAACCACCGAAATCGGTGCCAAATAACCACCGCAATATAACAAGGTAAAATAACCACCGAAATCTGTCCCAAATAACCACCGCAATAAAACAAGGGAAAATAACCACCAAATAACCACCGCAATATAACAAGGTAAAATAACCTTCAAAATTGGGCCCTAATAACCACCTGCATATAACAAAGTCAAATAACCACTGAAATTGGTCCCTAATAACGACGGCAATATAACAAGGTAAAATAACCACCAAAATTGGTCTCTAATAACCATCGCAAAACAACAAGGTAAAATAACCACCAAAATTTGTCCCTAATAACCACCGCAATATAACAAGGTAAAATAACCACCAAATAACCACCGCAATATAACAAGGTAAAGTAACCACCAAAATTGCTCCCTAATAACCACCGCAATATAACAAGGAAAAATAACCACCAAAATTGGTCCCTAATAACCTCCGCAATATAACAAGGTAAAATAACCACCAAAATTGGTCGCTAATAACCGCAGCAATATAACAATGTAAAATAACCACCAAATAACCACCGCAATATAACAAGGTCAAATAACCACCAAAATTGGTCCCTAATAACCACCGCATTATAACAGGGTAAAATAACCACCAAAATGGGTCCCTAATAACCACCGCAATATAACAAGGTAAAATAGCCACCAAATAACCACCGCAATATAACAAGGCAAAATAACCGCCAAATAACCACCGCAATATAACAAGGTAAAATAACACCAAAATTCGCCCCTAATAACCACCGCAATATAACAAGGTAAAATAACCACCAAAATTGGTCCCTAATAACCACCGCAATATAACAAGGTAAAATAACCACCAAAATTGGTCCCCAATAACCAGCACAGTATAACAAAGTAAAATAACCACCGAAATTGGTTCCTAATGACCACCGCAATGTAACAAGGTAAAATGACCACGAAAATTTGTCCCAAATAACCACCGCAATATAACATGGTAAAATAACCACCGAAATTGGTTCCTAATGACCACCGCAATGTAACAAGGTAAAATAACCACCAATATTGTTCCCTGATAACCACGGTAATATAATAAGTTAAAATAACCACCAAAATTGGTCCCTAATAACCACCGGTATATAACAAAGTCAAATAACCACCGAAATTTGTCCCTAATAACCACGGCAATATAACAAGGTAAATTAACCACCAAAATTGGTCCCTAATAACAACCGCAATGTAACAAGCTAAAATAACCTCCGAAATTGGTTCCCAATAACCACTGCAATATAACAAGGTAATGCGCATCACCACGAGATGGTTATATGCCTTCCGGAAAACGGCATGCACATGACCACGAGATGGTTGTCTGCCTACCTGAAAACGGCAGGCACATCACCACGAGATGGTTGTCTGCCTACCGGAAAACGGCATGCACATCACCACGAGATGGTTATCTGCCTACCGGAAAACGGCATGCACATCACCACGAGATGGTTATCTGCCTACCGGAAAACGGCATGCACATCACCACGAGATGGTTATCTGCCTACCGGAAAACGGCATGCACATCACCACGAGATGGTTATCTGCCTACCGGAAAACGGCATGCACATCACCACGAGATGGTTATCTGCCTACCGGAAAACGGCATGCACATCACCACGAGATGGTTATCTGCCTACCGGAAAACGGCATGCATATCACCACGAGATGGTTATCTGCCTACCGGAAAACGGCATGCATGTCACCACGAGATGGTTATCTAGGGGGGGGGGCTATTCTCAAGTCACGTATTTTTGAAGGGGGTGGTTCATAGAAATATTATACCTAGAATGCGTGCTCCTATCTCTCGTCAGTCAAAAAATTGTCGCCACAAAATGGCGGATTTATAAGGGCAAAAGGAACTCGCCCCAGGACTTTTTAATTTAACAGTTTTTAACACGGCTGCGGTTGGTGATGTTGTGGAGTGATCACTATTTCTGTGATGGATGTATTTTAGCACTGAATTTCTTTGTTTTTTGTACCGGAAAACTTGCTGGATTGGTGAATTTTATAAAGATGAAGTGCAATATCCTTCGCCAAAACATTTCGAACATTAAACTCTGGATGTAGACATGCAGCGACGATAGCGGCCTTTTAATACGAATGGTTTTAGTGTTTTTAATGTTTTACATTATATTTGAATGATTCCCACTTGCCAATCTGTATGTGATTTATACTGAATGTGGAGGATTAATCCAGGAGACAGTAAGTGTTTTTTTTCCTCTTTTTTCTCCAATCTAATAAGGATTTCTAGCTTGTGATTTTTGAAATATAAAATATGTTTATGCACCTGTCATACTTTTTATACATCAGTCTTTTCGACATTTATTTATATTGACATATTAAATCCGTGTTTTTTTAAAGATTTTCTCCTAGTTTCCATTACGTATTTGATTATTTTCTTTTCTTTTAAACGGGCTTTGATGCAGACAATTTCTGAGTTTCAAGTTTAGCACTTTTTGTTGCTTTTTGTATTAATTGTGGTGAATTGATCGAAATATAATTTTGAACTTGTAGTTTTTAATACGTTTAATGAAACAAATGTCTTGAAAATTGTTTTATTTTATGCTAATGTGTATGTGACTGATTTGTTGTCTTGCATGTATCTAATTTATCCCTATGAAACATCCTCCAATTCCTTATTTTGAGACGCGATCATTGTTGTATATATATCCCACCCCTTTGCAAAATTCAAAATGGCGGATCTATAAGGGCAAAATAAAATTTAATTTGGACCCCTGTCACGTAACAGAGCACGCATTCTAGGTCTATTATTTCTATGGGGTGGTTACATCTGTCACACAGCGTCACAGGGGGGAGGGGGATATGAAAAATCAGTGAAAACACCGTCACTTGTTTGGTGAACTGTCCCTAAGCCTCATCTAAACAAAGGTAATTATTTGTTTAATTAATTCTTTGAACGTTTTTATGGCGATAAAGTAATATAAATAAGTTTTGTGGAAACACCACGTGTTTTTTTTACGTAAAATATTTTACGTGGTGTTTCCACAAAACTTATTTATATTAATTATTTGTTTGTAATACATTCCATTATAATGACGTCACATGATGCCTGGCAACCCCGAAGTCAGAACATGAATTCAGGTTTTGTAGAAATTTCTGAGCTTCCGGTTGTCAGAACAAAGACCGCATTTTTTGCAAAGGCCGCGGAGAGACTGGTGGGAGGGTCCTTTTGAGTGATCCCTTATAGCGATGAAGTTGTGTTAAAACACCCGGTTTCAGGGTGTGTGTGGGGGTGGGGGTGGGGTGGGGTTGGGGGTGGGGTTGGGGGTTGGGTTGGGTTGGGGGGGGGGGTGTACAGTTGATGCAAAAATTCTAAGAACTTTTTTAAGAATGTTTTTTATGTTGGTTACCACTTGCCACAAGTATCGCAGGCTCTAGTAATGACATCAGGCACGTTTCAAAATGGCGACGTCGAGGGCTTTATGTTTTCGTCGCTTATTTGTTAAAAATAATGGACTTCCATCGCTTCAAGTAAGTTTAGTTTTATACTATAATATACTTACATTCTTGGGGAAATTATTTTTTGTTATGAACTGAAATTTCGGTTTGTTTTTAAAACGTTATTGATGTAGTTGTGTGGATAGACCAACATGAATTTGTATTTATAGTTTTGTTTTGTTTTGTTATTCCAGCAAACTGCTAGTGTAGCCACAGCTGCAAGTACAGCACCGAAGCTAAAGACTTTTTCAGTGTATCGCTGGGTAAGCTGTTGGATTCGTTCGTGTCAAAATTACGACTGGAATCTCTACTTTAAATAAGTTTATGAAATTATACTATTTGTATACATGTACACTACACAAATCAGAAATATGATGTAACTTTAAAGAACATTCAAGTATACGCCTCCCCCCCGAACAGTTGGCGGAACAGGTCCTTGATTGATAGCATTATTTAGATATGTGTATATTTATTTTACTGAATTAGAAATACATGAATGCAACAACCCCTCGCCCGCTTTTATTAAATGCTTTTTTGAAACACCCCCCAAACAAAGACACCCACCCACCCACCCACCCTGATTAAAATAAGCACACCTGATATACAGCCAATATAAAAACAAACAGAATTTACAGATATAAAAACAAATGATAATCCTCAAGATAATTCTATAATTTATGGATAAGATGACTAAACTGATTTAACATATCAAAGCAAAACTAAGATTTCATTGTTATTCTGGTTGTACAAACTACAAAATATGTTTTTAGGAGGTTTCAACTGAAAGGGATTGTTTTTAACAAGCCTTGAATGGCTTCCCTATGCATACATGTTTTGCAAAAGCAGGAATAAAAGTCAACAGCTCAAAAATTACATTTATAATGGAGTCTGAGATAAAAACAATTCTGTAGAATCGGATTCTAGAAAGAAGTATTAAACAGATAACGTTTCAGTCAAAAATTTGGAAATACAGCCAAAAAAGCGCAAAGCCCATGAGTCTTTAATAAATAAGATGCATCCAATGCCAATGAAAAACATCGCGTCCACATAAAGTCTAAGGTAGTGTTATAAGTTAGCTTTAGTTAAGGTGATTTATGCTATGGACGAGCAAAGGGAAAGCACGAAAACGTGAAGCTGTATATTGTTTAGGACAGTTTAGGTTAAGCGAAAACTTGAAAACAACAAGAATCCTACCGTTTTTGTTTACCATACGGCATTTGGTTTCTTCAAGTTCTCTGGTTTCTCTTCAAGATATATAAGGTTTTAAGGCTTGTTTGTATCCTTCTTTTCTTCGTGCTCCATTTCGTTTCGTTTTAATAAACGAAAGCAAAATACTATTTGTTTGAGAGTTTATACTTTATAGTTTTCTTCGTCGCTGGTCACCAGTGTCCAACTATTCTTACCGCGTGACACTGTACCAAACATATATATATACAAACAAATAAACTATTTCACAGATTTCGTCTCCCTCGCATTTTAACACGCGTGTAAAGTGGACTCCACGCATGTCAAGATTAGCACCCTCACCGCGCTCCGGGCCTTCGGCCCTACACCCGGCTCGGGGAGAAGTTTCACCTGTTCAAAGATTGTTGGTGATGATGAAGATGATGGTGATATTGGTGGTGATGATGATGATGATGATGATGATGGTGATGATGATGGTGATGATGCTGCTGCTGCTGATGATGATGATGATGGTGATGATGATGATGGTGGTGGTGATGATGGTGATGGTGATGATGATGATGATGATGATGATGATGATGATGATGATGATGATGATGATGATGGCGATGATAATGATGATAATGATGATGATGGTGTTGATGGTGATAATGATGATGATGGCAATGATAATGATGATCATGTGATGGTGGTGATGATGGTGATGGCAATAGTGATGGTGATGATGATGATGATGATGATGATGATGATGATAATGATGATGATGATGATGGTGGTGATGATGGTGATGATAATGATGATGATGGTGATGATAATGATGATGATGATAATGATGATGGTGATGATGGTGGTGATGATGATGATGATGATGATAATAATGATGATGATGGTGATGATGATAATGATGATGATGGTAATCACATGAGGCCAAGAAAAATTAAGGTTTAATCTCACGAGTGTTTTCAAAATTTTACAAAAAAATCCACAGTAAATCTTTTAATAAGAGTGGCGTGCTGCGTAGGCAGTGTTGAAACAACAATAGAAATATAGTAAGGTTAGATATACTGCCGAAACAGAGAACGTAGGAGTCTAACGTTTCGAGCGAAGGCCCTTCGTCAGAGAGAAATGTGACATTTCTCTCTGACAAAGGGCCTTCGCTCGAAACGTTAGACTCCTACGTTCTCTGTTTCGGCAGTATTTCTAACCTGGGCATTTCACTCAATTACATAGTGTGTTATAAGGATTTTGGGTGAAGGAAAATTCGAGTGTAGAATATATACATTTTAAGACCAAACCGGGACCAGTTGCGAAAAATGCAACTACACAGGCCTTCCGGCAGGAATTGAACCCACGACCTTGCGATTCTAGTGCAATGGTCTGACCACTGAGCCACGGAGGGCGTTGCCGAGAGCTTGATCGCGAGTTCTGTATATATAAATTAATAAGGAACACCGCTGCCAAACGTTTGCGCATGCGTGAATTCGCTGAGTAAACATTGCAAGAGAAGTGGAGACTAAGTAAGACTCGACTATTCATTTGTGTTTTAAAAAAAGGGTAAAGAAAAGTACGAAGGGGTAAATTCAGAATATGTTACATTGGTTACAATATTGACAAGGAAGCCATGCACAAATTACCTACCTTATCTTTTTGGTGGTATGCTTATAATTTTAACTTTTGTGTTGGACTCTTGGACAAATCCAAATATTTCAGTGTTTTCCCGCTCTTTTTCGGAGGACGACCCTGGGACGAGCTCGGACGTCGCGCATGCGCAAAACGTTTGGCAGCGGTGTTATAATAAGGTGGTAATGCTATATTTTGATTGTTCTTTTAACAAAAGTCTGCTTCTTTTTTTAGGATCCAGAAAAGCCTGGGGACAAGCCACGGATGCAGGAATTTAAAGTTGACTTAGACAAGTATGTGATGTGGTATAGCATAGCTATTTCTTTGCTTCCATGTATTACACACACACAAACACATTTTCTCAATCAACCAGGTTTATTTTTGTTTTTTTAGGTGTGGTCCTATGGTGCTTGATGCTTTGATAAAAATAAAGAATGAAGTTGATCCAACATTAACATTTCGAAGATCATGTCGTGAAGGTCATTGCTATACTACTCCAAGAAGAAATTTTAAATTATTTTTATCCTTAACAAAGTTGATGTAAACTTCAGCTCGAAGTTGATGTCGACTTTAGCTCGAAATACTTTGCGCTAGCATACCAAAATTGTGGATTTAATTTTAGCTGAAGGTCTTGCAACTGCTCCCAATTTTGTCTTAAAATGCATATAAGACACCCAAAATTTTCCATTACGTAGAGCAAAGTGAAAAGATAGTAAACTGCTGAGAATAGTTTTAATAACGAAATACTGACGTTTCAAGCAGAGTCCTTCATCAGAGTAAAACTAGAGTGCTGTGCAGGCAGTGTGTTAGATAGAGCAAAGTGAAAGATGGTAAACTGCTGAGATTAGTTTTGATAACGAAATACTGACGTTTCAAGCAGAGTCTTTCATCAGAGTAAAAACTAGAGTGTTGTGTAGGCAGTGTTTTAGATAGAGCAAAGTGAAAAGATAGTAAACTACTGAGAATAGTTTTAATAACGAAATACTGACGTTTCAAGCAGAGCCCTTCATCAGAGTAAAAACTAGAGTGCTGTGTAGGCAGTGTTTTAGATAGAGCAAAGTGAAAAGATGGTAAACTGCTGAGATTAGTTTTGTTAACGAAATACTGACGTTTCAAGCAGAGTCCTTCATCAGAGTAAAAAGTAGAGTGCTGTGTAGGCAGTGTTTTAGATAGAGCAAAGTGAAAAGATGGTAAACTGCTGAGATTAGTTTTAATAACGAAATACTGACGTTTCAAGCAAAGTCCTTCATCAGAGTAAAAAGTAAAGTGCTGTGTAGGCAGTGTTTTAGATAGAGCAAAGTGAAAGATGGTAAACTGCTGAGATTAGTTTTGATAACGAAATACTGACGTTTCAAGCAGAGCCCTTCATCAGAGTAAAACTAGAGTGTTGTGTAGGTAGTGTTTTAGATAGAGCAAAGTGAAAGATGGTAAACTGCTGAGAATAGTTTTAATAACGAAATACTGACGTTTCAAGCAGAGTCCTTCATCAGAGTAAAACTAGAGTGCTGTGCAGGCAGTGTTTTAGATAGAGCAAAGTGAAAGATGGTAAACTGCTGAGATTAGTTTTGTTAACGAAATACTGACGTTTCAAGCAGAGCCCTTCATCAGAGTAAAACTAGAGTGTTGTGTAGGCAGTGTTTTAGATAGAGCAAAGTGAAAGATGGTAAACTGCTGAGATTAGTTTTGATAACGAAATACTGACGTTTCAAGCAGAGTCCTTCATCAGAGTGAAAACTAGAGTGCTGGGTAGGCAGTGTTTTAGATAGAGCAAGTGAAAGATGGTAAACTGCTGAGATTAGTTTTGTTAACGAAATACTGACGTTTCAAGCAGAGCCCTTCATCAGAGTAAAACTAGAGTGTTGTGTAGGCAGTGTTTTAGATAGAGCAAAGTGGAAGATGGTAAACTGCTGAGATTAGTTTTGATAACGAAATACTGACGTTTCAAGCAGAGTCCTTCATCAGAGTGAAAACTAGAGTGCTGGGTAGGCAGTGTTTTAGATAGAGCAAGTGAAAGATGGTAAACTGCTGAGATTAGTTTTGTTAACGAAATACTGACGTTTCAAGCAGAGCCCTTCATCAGAGTAAAACTAGAGTGTTGTGTAGGCAGTGTTTTAGATAGAGCAAAGTGGAAGATGGTAAACTGCTGAGATTAGTTTTGATAACGAAATACTGACGTTTCAAGCAGAGTCCTTCATCAGAGTGAAAACTAGAGTGCTGGGTAGGCAGTGTTTTAGATAGAGCAAGTGAAAGATGGTAAACTGCTGAGATTAGTTTTGATAACGAAATACTGACGTTTCAAGCAGAGTCCTTCATCAGAGTGAAAACTAGAGTGCTGGGTAGGCAGTGTTTTAGATTCAGTTTTTCGTTATAAGAACTAATAATCTTTACTACCTTTTCACTTTGTTCTATCTGAAACACTGCCTACGTCGCAGCACTCTACTTTTTAATTATCTGTCTTTGTGGTTTATAGGTATCTGTGGTTCGTGTTCAATGAATATTGGTGGCAAAAACACATTGGCCTGTATCTGGTAAACAGAACAGACGGTTATTAAATGTTTGTCAGTCTAAATGTATATAAAATGTTGCGTGTTTGTTAGAAGTTAGTATTTTATTCAAGAATTGTTAAAGATTTATTGTTAGAATGTGTTAAGTTTTTCTTCTAACTTTGAATCTCAGGGGCGGAAAGCAACGCGTTAACACACAGTCACGTATCGGTTTCTGCAATTTTGGCGCAATTTGAAAATGTCAAAAAAGCCTGATTTACACTTGTGAAATAAGCGCAAGCACAAGGGGAGCACGGGTGGCGTGTGCAGTTAGGGCGCTGCCTCTCACCAATAGTTAAGCCCGGTTAGACGGGGTTAGTACTTGGATGGGTCAGGGTGACCATCTGGGAATAACCCCGTTCTCGAGCTTGGACCAGGTCCCTGTGCTTCGGGGTTTTTCACCGGGTTCTCCGGTTTTTCTCCCTCCGCAAAATCAACACCATCTGGGATAGGAGTGGCGTCCACCCCTACCTACCTACCTACCTACCTACCTACCTACCTACCTACCTACCTACCTACCTACCTACCTACCTACCTACCTACCTACCTGCCTGCCTGCCTGCCTGCCTGCCTGCCTGCCTGCCTGCCTGCCTGCCTGCCTGCCTGCCTGCCTGCCTGCCTGCCTGCCTGCCTGCCTGCCTGCCTGCC
>OZ036006.1:4988040-5188040 GCA_964035015.1 Corallium rubrum
ATCACAGTGTCTACCCATGTCACACTATAATGAACTGCACTATGACTTGTCCAAAGGTAATTGGAAATTTATATCTGGGAATCGAACTGCAAAACATTTTTTGTACAAAATGAAACGCTTTGTTCTTAAGTCGCCGTGAGTGACGCCCTTTGGTTTTCCTTGAAAAATTCGCAACTATTATTGGCTTGTGTTCACAGCAAAATCAAATACAACATTGATTCTACAAATTAATAGCTTTCCAACGATATCTATTTTATTTTTGTGGCATAAATTCTGACAAATCGAGAGCGCTTTACCGAAATGCCTCTGCAAACCTTAACACTTTGAGGCCTGGACCTCTCCCTGTGCTCAATAAAATCGTCTGGCGTTAGCCAGAATAAAATACTAAACACTCGTCTTCAGGCTTCAAAGTGTTAAAGAGATAGGTTTTAACACTTTGAGGCCTGGACCTCTCCCTGTGCTGAATAAAATCGCCTGGCGTTAGCCAGAATAAAATACTAAAGACTCGTCTTCAGGCTTCAAAGTGTTAGAGATAGGTTTTAACACTTTGAGGCCTGGACCTCTCCCTGTGCTGAATAAAATCGTCTGGCGTTAGCCAGAATAAAATACTAAAGACTCGTCTTCAGGCTTCAAAGTGTCAAAGAGATAGGTTTTAACACTTTGAGGCCTGGACCTCTCCCTGTGCTCAATAAAATCGTCTGGCGTTAGCCAGAATAAAATACTAAAGACTCGCCTTCAGGCTTCAAAGTGTTAAAGAGATAGGTTTTAACACTTTGAGGCCTGGACCTCTCCCTGTGCTGAATAAAATCGTCTGGCTTCAAAATATAAACAAAGACCTTAAATAATGTATTTATTATATATTTAGGGTTTAAATCCTGGAGAGGCCATCGGAGAAATCAAGAAGATGCTGTCAACTTACGAAAAGCCGGCAGAGGCGAAAGCCTAATGTCCACCACACGTCGTATTCCGTACTTTTGTAGAGTCGTATACACAGAAATTATAAGAAACAACTCGTTGTTGTTTTAATATTTAATTGCAGTTTGCGCGTTTGTGTAAAAACTAGGAAAAGCGGGAATTTAAGCAATGCACCTTAATGTAACGGAGTTCCCAAATATACGTGTAAACTATATAATTTTATCTTTTTTTGAAAATTATAATGGCAATGAAAAGAGCTTAGTATAATTGCCTTGTAATTAAGTGGTTTTCATTATTGTCTAGTTTAATAAACTGAAGAGAAAAAGTTTACATTGAATTTCATCACCATTGATGTACAGTTTGGTACTAATCAAATTAAAATCAAATCAACTTTAATATTTTTATTCTCGCTATATATTCATTACACATTTATTTATTAAAGGGCGACTATACGTTTCCAGGTTATTCTATTTTCCGTTAAAGTCGGAAAAGTTCAATCTAAAATCGAAGAAACAATTGAAACCAGTCACTTCGGTTCCACTTTTACGAACTGTCTACGTTTCAGTTTTTGCTCCTTTTGCAGAACTCGTGTGAACGACGACCGCGTCGAAATAAAGACTGGTACTAGTACCTTGTGATGTCATACCGGTAACAAACAACAAGGTGATTGGTGGGTTTCACCATAGTCAATTGAAATATGGTCTGGAAACTCAGCTAAAGTCTTTGTTCTATCTTTTTGTTCGCCTTTATGCATTTCTGTGCACGGTCACTGAACACATTGTATTTTAGTATAATGAACGAATTGTCCAATAGCGACGTTTCAGTTCAATCACTCAACCGTGCTATTTAAATATTAATAAACCTAAAACAAAGCATGTGCACGGTGTAAGGTACGGTTCAACATAAAATCACAGCTCATTATAGGCGCTTTGAACTTTGCCGAGTTTCCAGACCTCACCATATCTCGACTGACTGATTTCACCGAAAACGATGGCGGCGGTACATTTAACCACAATGCTTTGCGACCTCAAATCAGCTCCAATAACAACTAAACATTGTTTATCATGCTAAAATGGATGAAGTAAGCAAGAACTTCATTCCTACCAAAGCTGATCGTTTTAAAATCATATCTTCCAATAATTCTGCAAGAAACAACTGCACGCAAAGGATTGTGGTTAAATATACAAGTCGCCATCTTTTTCTTGCGTCAGTGTCGGGTGAATTCGTTTCAACTTCGGAATCTTTCGGATATTTTAGAAAGCACGTGATCAGAGCACATTTTTGTGAAGAAGACGCCATATTGTTTTTTTTGTCATCAGTCGAAGATGGCTGAGTATATTCGTGTTACAGAAGACGAGACTACACCTGAAGACGCCATTGAACTCCCTAGTGATGATGATGGAAGTATTCTGCTTTCTACAATCCAAGCACAGTTCCCCGGAAGTACTGGCTTGCGATTCAGGAACGAGGAAACGCAGACCTGGCGAGGTGTGCGGTTAGCCGACGGTGTACTTTACCCACCGGTTGGAGGTTGGGGAAGCGCCTTGTATATCGTGGTTTCAAGCAAAACTGGTGCGTTGGAGTCTTTTATGATAGCTCTAGTATTCTGTTCCACAAATATTCTTATCTCACAAACTTTTCCTGAAAAGAAATCTTGTATTTCTTTGCAATATCTATACCTTTATATAGGACTCAAAATTGAGTTGATAAACTGTTAATATATTCAACTTTCGCTTGTTGAAGAAGTTAGTTTTCTATAATTTTTGAAGTTTGGGGAATTGTAATCAAGATCCAACACTAACCTTCAAGTTGGGGCAAGTGTTTTTTAGGAGATCCAGTCAACACCACATAATTAAACTATATATATTTATAAACTATAATATATTTAAGAAATAGAAAATGGCCACCCATGTTTATATAGCCTGATGCAAACACGAGAGTGAGTTGGGAGAATTCTAAAGTTTATGAGAACCCGAGCTGTAGGCAAGTGTTTGCATAGTCTGATATAAACACATGCTAATTGACCAATCTCAGCATAAGATGCAACCTATTATATATATATATATATATATATATATATATATATATATATATATATATATATATATAAAATAAGGAGTTCTCTATGCACACTCTGTTTGGCTGGCCTCCATGCATTTATAAGAGAACAGAGATCATGAATGACATAAAATGGTGTAGTGTGGTGTAAAATGGTGTCAGCTGGCTGAAAAAACCCACCAAGTTCAAAAACTACCTCATTTTTAGCTTGATTTTTCTTCTTATTTTATAAAACAAATATAACATACCACTTTTGTGCATACGTACTCTTAAGTATACAGGCACATTTGACATCATTCGGAACATGAAAAAAGTGTAAAGGTACAAGGTGATGCTCAACTTCTTTTGTGTTCAAATGATGTTAAATTTACCTTCAGAAGGGTGCAGTTTAAAACCAGGCTTCGAAATAAATTAATTTGAAACGTATACCGGTCACTGTTAGCGGCTCAATAAATTTGCTGATCACAGCGGAATTTTTACCGGTCATTTTTAGTTATACTTATTTGCACTCGTCGTTCGCGTGACTCGTGAGTTTAGAAACAATAATATACAACGGGCCAACGGCGTAACCGTTTTCGAGTTTTTAGGTAACGACGGTGAGACAAACAAACACGCACACACAGACAGATAAAGGTATTATAATATAGATTATGAATTATATTTGTATATGAACATTGTTTAAGCACGCTTTAGGCACAATGCTACAACGCCAGCATATCGTATTACAATTTGACACATTCGCTCTCACTTGGATTCAAAAATTCACCAGTCATGCATGTCCACCAAGCGATGGTATTTGCCAGTCAAACTGTAAAATTTTACCGGTCTGTGACTGGCACTTATTTCGAAGCCTGGCAGTTTATATCAGTGAAAAATTTGGCTTAGAGAAAACAAGTCTTTTGTCATTAGGGTACTGGAGAAATTTTAAACTTGACCCTTGTATATTCTTCACAGACAGCTCATCGAAGAGAAAATATGAAGAGTCTGCAACTGGACGTGAACCCAACCCAAAAATAATGAAAAATTACACAATGGAAACTGATGATGAATATGCTGGTGATTTAATTATTCTTGGCTTGTCATGGAAGGCAAAAGATGATGATGTCAAAGATTATTTCACTCGTTTTGGTGAACTAGATTACCATGAAGTAAGTTTTAGTCATATTAGTCCATATTTAAAGCAGAGTCAACGAGAGATGTACTATACCAGTGTTAAACCCACTATTATATATGGAAGGATGGGGTGGGATAATAGTAGCTGAAATTGTACATTGGGAATTCTTAAACTTCAGAAAAGAGCTGCTAGGATTATCCTTGGTGTGGATAAGAAGATACCCTCAATTAATCTTTTCAACATGTTAAATTGGTTGCCATTTTATAAAGAAAGCATTATAAAGCGCAACACATTAGTTTACAAGAGGATAAACAGTAAATATTGTGTTCCGGAGTATTTACGCTCTTCGTTAGTAAGAAATTGTGATCTTCATAATAAGGTCACCTGTCACAGTAGTCTTAATTTGGTGTGTGCAAAGTACAAGCGGGAAACAGAAGGAGGCCGCACCTTTGTTGTAAGGACTACCAAAGAATGGAATGCTTTAGACATTCCATTGCGCAGCCAAAAGTCCGTCGCTATGTTTAAACGAATGCGCAATTGTTACAGGAACAAAAGACCATTATGCAATTATAAACTCTTATAATATTTTATTATGAACTATTTTAATGACTATCTTAATGACTTTTTAATGACTTATTGATAGATGTACGTTTTAGTATAATATAATATTGTACTTTGTTAATTAATTATTTTTGTATATACTTGTAATATAGTTTATGAGGGCCACTAATTTATCAGTAGCTCATGCTTACTGTTATGTGTTACCCTCGGTAAATAAAGTCAATGAAATGAAATGAAATAGAAGAAGAGAGAAAATGCCTGGTGCTAATTTTTTATAGTTCATTTTTTTGAAATTCAACTATGAAAATTTGGTTATTGTTGCTACCGCTGCAGTGATATAACAATAGACTTGATGTTTGTGGGCATAAATATATTTTTGGCCTGACTCACGCTCATTTTAGCATGAATTAGCTCTGAGAAGAGCCAAAAACAAATTTATAGCCAAGAACATCAACTGTATTACTATAACAAGATGCCTGCTCAGGCATTCACTCGGGCTACTGATTTCTGCAAATATTAGCGTAGGCCTTAAGCGCTCTACACAAATTGTGTATACAAGTGTAAACAAGCTTATTAGCCGAAAAATTAAACGATCTTAATACTTTCAGTAGACTAGACAAAACCACAAAACCTATAGTGCTGAATTCGGCAGATTCAAGCGATGGTTCCGATATAGAATTCATGTAAATTGTACCAACAGAAAATATTTAAACATGCATTTTTGAAACACATTTCCAAATGAAATATGACACCTTCACGATAGGCGATTTGTAGATGACTATAAACATATCTAAACATATTTTTGCATTATTCGGTGCCTACCAGGCTGGACCAAGCAGAAAGGCATTTAATACTAGGTAAACATGTATATGTTCTTTGATATTCTGTGGCTCTTTCTTGTATTTCTACTAGTCCTCAAGCCAAGGCTTCGGCCTAGGTACTGATGTCAATACGGCATTTTCTTGCATCTGTAATATACTCGTCTATTCTGTCTTCATGGACAAACCTTGTCAGCGACATTATTGATCAAGTACTGATGAATTCACCAATAGGCGAGTTTCAGGGTGTTGCGCGCGCATCGTTTTGGAAAGGAATTGGCGGGCTCTTGGCGGGCTCTCCACAAAATAAGCAATGGCAAACAGACTTGCTAGCGAGCCAACAACAGCAGAATAACAATGTTAAATATCCAGAAACTGTATCTACACTTTGTTTATTTTAAATAGTATGTTTACTTTGAGGGGAGCTTGCCAGTTTTTTTGAAAACTGATGCGCGCGCAACACCCTGAAACTCGCCTATACTGCGGAAATCGCCTCAACCCAACTATTAAACACTCGAAATCTTCAAGAAACACACCAACGCCAAGATGTTGTCGAAAAGGAAGAACACGCTATATACTTGCTATGGCCGTCGAGGGTGCAAAGCTTTATCGGAAGTAAAATGTGCAAAAATGCAATTTTGTGACATGGAAAAAACAAACAAAAAAAACCAGAAACAGAAACGGAGCCGCAAGTTAGACTCGGTCTACCATAGGTAGCCCGAGTAATTATAATAATTTTAGTGGGTATTTGGAAGAAAATCGAAGACCGTATACAGCAAACAGTATCTTGAACAGTGCCACCTTCGCATTGTGTATTTCATTGCAACAAATATTTATATAACTCATAACTTACCTGTAACTTGGTAGAAAAGTGCAACATTTGTTATCAAAACAATCTCTACTCCAAAGTATTGACAAGAAAAGTATACAATTCCATAAACAACAAACCAATAGTGATTTAGGACTGTTAAAGTGTCACTAAGATGAAAAATCGTCAGTCTTTTTTTGATCTAATCATAAAGTACATTTAAAATGAGGAGGAACGGCGTTTGTGGTTTGTAAATAACTCATCTCGTTCAAGAGATATTCACGTTTTTGAAATATGCAAATTATATGGCTGATGACATCATTTTCTCCAAACGAGCGAAATGAAAATCGTAAAATTAGGAATATCTCTAGAAATAAACAATAGAAAGTGCTCAAATTTTGCATGCTTATAGTATTAAATAAAATACGTTTCACTGTGGAACTTTAGTTGTTTTCGTGGAAACTGCTGGTTCCTGGCCCCCTCCAATGATAAAATTAAATTTTCTTATTTATCAGCAATCAAGTAGCATTTACTCCAGCGAATAAATGTGACGATTAGAGCTTACATGTATGTAGGCATTGTAATTCAAACGTTTAAATCTTTCTACAGTGTATTTTTAAACAATGAAGCAAAAATGATAATTCCCTTTTTAAGGTTTAGAGTAACCTGAGAGCATGCGCTTACCATGGCAATCACAAAAGTTCCACAGAGAAGTGTATTTTATTGGATACTATAAGCATACAAAGTTTAAACACATTCTGTTGTTTATTTCCAGAGATATTCCTTATTTTACGATTTTCATTTCGCTCGTCTGGAGAAAATGACATCATCAGCCATATAATTTGCATAGTTCCAAAACGTGAGTATCTCTTGAACGAGATGAGATATTGACAAACCACAAACGCCATTCACCCTCATTTTAAATGTACTTTATGATAAGATAAAAAAAAGACTGATGATTTTTTCATCACAGTGACACTTTAAAACTGATAGGCTCAGATCATTGGGCTAAAATATATTTTAGCAAAATACGCCACAACGCCCAATAAAATTATTATAATTATAGTTATTAGTCATAAATAGAACTAAATCTTTTGTATATATTTGTAGGTTAAACGCTCACCTGCTACCGGTCAATCTCGAGGCTTTGGTTTCATTCGCTTCAAAGATGGTGAAGTGGCTAAGAATGTTATGTCTCGTTCTCATACTATCTTGGATCGTAGAGTTGATATCAGATTGTCTAAAGGAAAGGTACATGTATGTAACTAATATGAAACAATCTACCTGTACGTTACACATTACATTATACATTACACTACATTACATTACACTACATTGCACTACACTAGATTACACTACATTACACTCCACTACATTACATTACACTACACTACATTGCATTGCATTACATTACATTACACTACATTACATTGCATTACAGTACATTACATTGCATTACATTACAGTACATTACATTACATTACACCACATTACATTACATTACATTGCATTACACTACATTACATTACATTACACATTACATTACACATTACATTACACATGACATTACACATTACATTACACATTACATTACACTACATTACATTACATTACACTACATTACATTACGTTACATTACATTACATTACATTACACTACATTACATTACATTACACATTACATTACATTACATTACATTACATTACACTACATTACATTACACTACATTACATTACACTACATTACATTACATTACATTACACATTATGTTACATTACGTTACACTACATTACATTACATTACACATTACATTACGTTACATTACACATTACACTACACTACACTACATTACATTACTTACATTACATTACATTACATTACATTACATTACATTACATTACATTACATTACATTACATTACATTACATTACATTACACTACATTACACTACATTACACTACATTACATTGCACTACATTACATTACATTACATTACACTACATTACACTACATTACATTACACTACATTACACTGCATTACACTACACTACATTACATTACACTACATTGCATTACATTACACTACATTACATTACACTACATTACACTACATTACACTACATTACACTACATTACATTACATTACATTACATTACATTACACTACATTACATGACATGACATTACATTACACTACACTACACTACACTACACTACACTACGTTACCCTACACTACATTACACTACATTACCTTACATTACATTACACTACATTACGCTACATTACATTACATTACATTACACTACATTACACTACATTACATTACATTACACTACATTACATTACATTACATTACATTACACTACACTACACTACACTACACTACACTACACTACACTACACTACACTACACTACACTACACTACACTACACTACACTACACTACACTACACTACACTACACTACACTACACTACACTACACTACACACTACGTTACATTACACTACATTGCACTGCACTACATTACGTTACATTACATTACATTACATTACATTACATTACATTACATTACATTACATTACATTACATTACATTACATTACATTACATTACATTACACTACGTCACACTGCACTACATTACACTACTTTCCATCACCTACACTTCACTAAAACATGCTTTGTTTCTTAGGATGACTCGCCAAGAAAGATCTTTATTGGCAGACTACCCAATAACTGCACAGCTATGGAAATTCGAACATATTTTGAAAAATTTGGTCCCCTGTCAGACGTTTACTTGCCGCAACCTTTCCGTCAGTTTGGCTTTGTGACGTTTGCATCTGGTGACGTCGCTCGCAGTGTCATCTCCCGCGTGCACGTGATCAACGGAACACGCGTCAATGTCACTGCAGCTGAGCCCAAGTCAAATAAAGGATTCCACAGTTCACCCAGTCCAATGTCACGTAACGTGCCGAGAGGATACGGCTGGAATAACATGGCGGGCTATGGCAACTATGGGGATCGCGCTAACTTCAGTAATCAGATGAACGCTATGTGGAACATGGCTGCCATGAATAGTATGGCCCAAGGCATGGCTGGAGGAATGGGTGGAGGTATGGGAGGTGGAATGAGTGGAGCCATGGGAGGTGGTATGGGGTCTCCTATGAGCATGGGTGCAATGAGTGCCAGTAGCATGGGGGGTGGTATGGGGGGTAGTGGTAGCATGGGGGGTGGTATGGGGGGTAGTGGGATGACTAGTGCGATGGCTACTGGTAGCATGGGTGGTGGTGGTGGTAGTGGTGGTATGTCGAATGTCGTCACCAGTGGAATGGAAAGTGGAATGGGCAGCAACATGAACGGGAGCGTGAACAATGACGTGAGTTACGCCTTGTGGAACCGAGACACAGCACGAAGCTAAAGCAATTGGGAGTGAGAACTGAGAAGAGACAGTTGAGGTCGAACAGTGACTTTTTTTGAAATGTACATGTGCACCGAGAGATTTTACAAAGAACATTAGAGTTAAGAATTGTGTTCAGTTTATTTAAGCATATACGTAACGAGTGAAAGTTTTAAGTTTTGAGAGGTTGACAAAGTTAAAGAATGATGTCGGATTGTTTGTGAATGTATGTGTTACTTTTAGTAACGGGAAAGCTTTTAGATAGAATTAAACTCGAGATTTATGTCTAGTGGTTTGTGGATATTGGGGGAGCACGGGTGGCGCGTAATGATGAATAATGAGTAATAATTTATGTAACGTCATAAGCACAGGATGTGGTCGCCCAATCATCCGAGCCAGAGGCTCATGTTAAAGTGCACGACATAAGCTAAGACCTAAGTGTTGATTTTACGGAGGGAGGAAAACCGCAGAACCCTGCGAAAAACCCTCGAAGCACAGGGGAGACCAATTAAACTCTACTCACATGAAATTCAAGTTCGAGAACGGGGTTATTCCCAGACGGTCACCCATCCAAGTACTAACCCCGTCCAACTGGGCTTAACTACACGCCACCCGTCCTACTCGTGTGCTGTTAGCGCGCTGCCTCTCACCAAAAGTTAAGCCCGGTTAGACGGGGTTAGTACTTGGATGGGTGACCGCTTGGGAATGACCCCGTTGTCGAGCTTGGAACTCATGTGAGTAGAGTTGTAGTTGATCTCTCCTGTGCTTCGAGGGAGTTGATCTCTCCTGTGCTTCGAGGGTTTTTCGCTGGGTTCTCTGGTTTTCATCCCTCCGTTAAATCAACACCGAACATCTTAGCTGTGATCCGTGGTCTGAACTGTGTCGTATGGTCGTGCCTGGAGCACCTTTAATATGCCTCGACACGGCCACGTTGATCTGCGTCCTTCGTCATTCAGCCACTGGCTGCAAGTAGGGATGATTAGACCAGTCTTTTATCCTTTATTATTTATAACTAGCGAGAGAAAGTTTTTTTGAGAGAACGATGAAGATAAAATGATGTATGGTTGCGTTTGTATGTAGAAACAAGTATGTACTACAATGTACAATCCCCTTACGTGTGTGTATCGTAAAGAACCTTGGTCTGCCATCAGAGTTCTAGTGGCTCAATGGTGAGAGCGTCCAGCTAGTTCTTGGAAGGTTGTGGGTTTGAGTCCCGTCCACCAACAACAACACCACCACCAACAACACCACCACCAACAACACCACCACCAACAACAACTACAACACCACCACCACCAACAACAACAACAACACCACCACCACCAACAACACCACCACCACCAACAACACCACCACCACCAACAACACCACCACCACCAACAACACCACCACCACCAACAACACCACCACCACCAACAACACCACCACCACCAACAACAACACCACCACCAACAACACCACCACCACCAACAACACCACCACCACCAACCAACAACACCAACACCACCGCCAACACCAACTACAACAACAACACCACCAACAACAACTACAACACCACCACTACCAACAACAACAACAACAACAACTACAACACCACCACCACCAACAACAACAACAACACCAACAACAACAACAACAACAACAACACCACCAACAACAACACCGCCACCAACAACAACAACAACTACTACTACAACAACAACAACACCAACAACAACAACAACACCACCACCAACAACAACACCAACAACAACAACACCACCAACAACAACACCACCACCAACAACAACAACTACAACAACACCAACAACAACAACAACACCACCACGAACAACAACACCACCAACAACTACAACACCACCACCACCAACAACAACAACTAAAACAACAACACCACTACCAACAACAACTAAAACAACACCACCACCACCACCAACAACAACAACTAAAACAACAACAACACCACCATCACCAACAACAACACCAACAACAACAACTAAAACAACACCACCACCACCAACAACAACAACAACAACAACAACAACAACAACTAAAACAACACCACCAACAACTACAACAACAATTACAACACCACCACCACCAACAACAACAACAACAACACCAACAACTACATCAACAACAACAATACCACCCAACAAACAACTACAACAACAATACCACCACCACCACCAACACCAACAACACCACCACCAACTACAACAACACCACCACCACCAACAACAACTAAAACAACAACAACAACAACAACAACAACACCAACTACAACAACAATTACAACACCACCACCACCACCAACAACAACTACAACAACAATACCACCAACACCAACACCAACACCAACAACAACACCACCACCAACTACAACAATAACAACAACGACAACACCACCACCACCACCAACAACAACAACACCACCAACACCAACAACAACAACTAAAACAACAACAACAACACCACCAACTACAACAACAATTACAACACCACCACCAACACCAACAACAACAACACCACCAACAACTACAACAACAATACCACCACCAGCAACAACAACAACACCACCAACTACAACAATAACAACAACGACAACAACAACAATTACAACAGCGGCAACAACACCCCCACCACCACCACCAACAACGACTCTTTTGTTAACAACAATAACAATGACCCTTTTGTCAATGATGTCCTAAGCTCTCTTCAACTCTTCCTTGAGCTAGGCTACCTACAAACTTCACACGTAAAATACAACCTTGTTTTTAAGAATTTTGAAATGAAACTTTGCATGATTACTGACTACCCTAATATCTTTAAAATTATATATAAAAAACGCATTGCCAAGATTTTTTTTCAACGGAGAACTGCTTTACGTTGATAGTAAATGCCAAATAGCGGTAAAAATACATGTTGAGAAGAGCGATGTTGATGTCAGGGGAGCGCCGTGAAGATTAAAGTGTTTTTGTCGAGTCCACGTAATGAAAGTTATGTAGAGAAGAAAGCTGAAGAAATGTCCGAGTTCGGGAAGACAAGAGTTGATCAAAGAGGGTTTTCAACACGAAAGAAGTTTTAGTTTACCAAAGTTATCAGTAGAGAAGGAAAATGGTCTGGTGTCTGATGCAGGAAAAGACTATAATTGAGAGGGCATTGAACGAAGACCAACGCGGAAAGACAATTGACTGAGGAAGTTAATGAGACAGAAAAATGTCAAGAAACAAGAATGTTTGAAAAGGGAATGGATATTTGCTTGCAAGAAAATGACAGTTTGAGAAGTGAAACTGAAGGTGGTAAATTGCCGAGAATGGTTTTGATAACGAAATACTGACGTTTTGGAGCGGAGCCTTGGTGGAATTGGAGATGACAAGAGAGAGAGAGAGGATCGTATATTCAGAATGTGTTTGGGTTTGTTCTCATGGTATTGCTAACTAACAGTCTTTCTTTCAGGGAAAATATTTTGAAAAACCAAGAAAAAGATGACAGCTTAGCAATAGCCAAAGATAACACTCCAGGTTGTATTGTCTTTCTTTCTATATGATACACTTGACTTAATATGTCTGCTCCCGAGGGAAACAGTTTTGTTTTCCCGAGAGTCTAAATGTTTCCCGAGACTCGATCGAGGGAAAACAAAACTAACTGTTTCCCAAGGGATAAGACATTAAGTGCTTTGTTATATAGCTAGAGTTTCGCTGAATAATTTCGACTTTAGTACACAAAAGACAAACATATTTCGCCTGGCTCCGTAATTTCACTTCACCAAACAAATATGAGTCTCAGAACAAAAGAGCAGCAATACATTTCTCCAGTTAATCTTCACACATGCTCTTTAAAGACCGATAAATTATCTTTTTTGTACCAAACAAGCTTTTGTTTATAGGATACCGTGAAGAGTTCAAAGTTCTAGCGGGTAACAATTGAAAACTTAATTCTTTGAACGTAGAATTCTTGGAACTTTATTCTTTAAATATTTCTTTAAGCTTAGCAAAGAAATATTTTACGTGGTGTTTCCAAAAAACTTATTTATATTATAATTGAAAACTTATTGACCGAGCAGGCAATAAGTTCTCAATTGTTAGCTAAATTTCAATGTCTACGTAGCGAGCAAGGTCATGTGACCACAAACCAACCAATGACAGTCATCGTTGCATCCAGTAAAACTCTAGCTATATAACAAATACTTGTTATGGTATATAAAACCAACTAGTGCATGCGCTATTACTGTACAAATGCTGTATTCTGATTGGCTGAGCTACTCACTGTCTATAGGCGAATTTCAGGTATTGCGCGCGCATCGTTTTGCAAAGAAATTGGCGGGCTCTTGGTGGGCTCCCCACAAAGTAAGCAATGACAAACAGACTTGCTAGCGAGCCAACAACAGCAGAATAACAGTGTTAAACATTCAGAAACTGCATCTATACTTTGTTTATTTTAAACAGTATGTTTACTTTGAGTGGAGCTGGATAGTTTTTTTGAAAAATGATGCGCGCGCAACACCCTGAAACTCGCCTATTGCTGAGAGTTTCAGTTTGTTCAAATTATACTTATACCTCGCGTGTTTCAATTGCTTGAACAGAACTGGAGTTTTCCAACCAGACAAGCGATGATATGCGGTTGGTTATAAACTCTCGTAACACAAGAATCCATGGTCAACTTTTCCAGGTAAGGTTGAGTGGTTTATATACATATATAGCTTTGATGTGTTTTATAGTATGAAAAATTAGAGTTGCTGTGCTCGGGCACAGGCCACTTGTTCACATTCACGGCGCTCTGGATGTGATGATCGTTCACGTAGAAAGCTTTTCATGGGTTTTGTTTTGTAGCTATTTTGTGGCTTTAAGCCTTCGAATTACAAAGAATATTGAGTAAAAAGGGTGGGCACCAGTATGGGCACTGAAAACGTGTTCACACATTAGGGCACGGTGCCCGCGAGTACTATCTCAACGCACGCTGTCCGGTTTTGATTAGTTTGAGTTGGGCACCGCGAAAAAGTCGCGTCCACATTAGTGCCCTGGCACGGGCACCTAGTCTGAACAGGGGGTAAGTTACTGACTATGAGCAAAAAAGGCATGTTTTGTGTTTGTCTTGCTGTAAAAACTGTCGTTAGTTGTTAAAAGTCAGAAAACTCGAACCCGCAATTAAAGTTCCCTATGTATGCTAATCAGGCGCTTTAACCATTGAGCCACTGGAACTCGAACGGCGGACCGAGGTTATCGAGGAACGTGTACATCAAGACATTACAAACTCCAAAGCTAACAGTACAATAATAATGTACAAATGTCGAAGAAAGGCATTTCTTGTTCTTAATTTCCATCCCAATGCAATTATTGGAAAGACACTGTGATAACCATTGGAACTCAGATGGCAGGCCGAGGTTATTGATGAACGTGTACATCAAAACATTACAAATTCCAAGCTAAAAGTACAATAATGTACAAATGTCGAAGAAATGCATTTTTTTGTTCTTTATTTCCATCCCAATGCAATTATTGGAAGGACACTGACGACCCTCTAATCATTGAGCTACTGGAACCCAGATGGCAGACCGAGGTTATTGGCGAACGTGTTCATCAAGGCATTACAAACTCCAAAGCTAACAGTACAATAATAATGCACTAATGTCGAAGAAAGCCCTTTTTTTGTTCTTAATTTCCATCCCAATGCAATTATTGGAAGGACGCTGTGATAACCATTGACCCACTGGAACTCAAATGGTGGGCCGAGGTTATTGGCGAACGTGTTCATCAAGGCATTACAAACTCCAAAGCTAACAATAGAATAATAATGTACAAATGTCGAAGAAAGGCATTTTTCGTTCTTCATTTCCATCGCAAAATGCAATTGTGGGAAGGTCACTGACGACCCTCTAACCATTGAGCCGCTGGAACAAAGGTAGCAGACCGAGGTTATTGATCGACGAACGTGTACATCAAGACATTACAAATTCCAGAGCTAAAAGTGCGGTAATAAAGAAAGGCTTTTTTTTTATTCTTCGTTTCTATTCCAATGCAATTATTGGAAGGACCCTCTAACCATTGAGCCGCTGGAACTCTACGTCAAGACATTACAAATTCCAAAGTTAAAAGTGCGGTATAAGAAAGGCATTTTTTGTTCTTTGTTTCTATTCCAATGCAATTATTGGAGGGACGCTCTAACCATTGAGCCACTATAGAACTCGAATGGCAGACCGAAGTAAATGTGTGGTAATAAAGAAAGGCATTTTTTGTTCTTTATTTCCAATGTAATTATAGGAAGAATTCCTATCACCTGACATCACTTTCTTCTTCTGGACTAAACTGCGATGGGAAACAATGATACAGAACAACAGGAAGTCGCATGAACCTATTTTGGAAATATTTATTTGAACTAAAGTATATATATATATGTCGGTCTGGCCAGATAAGGTTTTATTTTCTGCTCTTGTTTGTGACGAATATAAAACCACATCTGAAATCCGAGCAAGCTTTGGTCTTATCGAATGCCTATATCTGTAGTTTGTATACTAAGTATTGCCTATTATGGGGACGAGACAATATTTATTTGATTATGTGTCTGAGTTTGTCATATGTCCGCCCCTAATGTTGAACAATAACAAGCCTAAATCTGGCTCATGCCCGTGTTTATTAAATACACTATTAATAACTGTCTCATTTGGATGTTTGTTGTTGTACGGCGATGTGTCGACTGTGGTTCGCACCCGATTTAACAGACGCCGGAATTTGTGGGAACTGTTAGCAAGCAAGCTGGATTAACCTAATGGTGCCTGATAACTGAGGATTCTCCCTTCGATGAGTAAAATCATCTGGTGCTAGACAGTAAAACATTACAGGAACCATTTTTGGCCAGCTCAGGCAGGAATGGGTTAATCACTTGTTAACTCATTGCTGCCTGGGATGTCTGAGGGTTCTCTCTTTGATGCCTGGGATGTCTGAGGGTTCTCTCTTTGACGAGTAAAATCGTCTGGCGTTAGACAGGGGGTCGTTTTTGGCCAGCTCAGGCAGGAATGGGTTAATGACTTGTTAAGCCATTGCTGCCTAGGACATCTGAGGGTTCTCTCTTTGACGAGTAAAATCGTCTGGTGTTAGACAGAGGCACCGTTTACGACAGGCTTAGGGCCAGTTAGGCGGGAATGGTTAATCACTTTTTAATTCATTGCTACCTAGGATGTCTGAGGGTTCTCTCTTTGATGGGTAAAATCATCTGGTGTTAGACAGAGTAAAATAAAAAGACACCATTTTTGGCAGGCTCAGACAGGAATATGTTAATAACTTGTTAACCCATTGCTGTCTAAGATGTCTGAGGATTCTGCCTTTGATGAGCAAACTCGTCTGGTATTAGACAGAGTCAAGTGAATGGTGTTGGCTACGTATATCTGTTTGTTTGTTTGTTTGTTTGTTTGTTTGTTTGTTTGTTTGTTTGTTTGTTTGTTTGTTTGTTTGTTTGTTTGTTTGTTTGTTTGTTTGTTTGTTTGTTTGTTTGTTTGTTTGTTTGTTTGTTTGTTTGTTTAAATGACTAGATTAGCCTTAATGTAAGTGTCGTTAATGTAAACAAAAAACACCAAAAATTAATAACACTTTGAGGCCTGGACCTCTCCCTGTGTTGAATAAAATCGTCTGGCGGTTAGCCAGAATAAAATACTAAAGACTCGTCTTCAGGCTTCAAAGTGTTAAAGAGATAGGTTTTAACACTTTGAGGCCTGGACCTCTCCCTGTGCTGAATAAAATTGTCTGGCGTTAGCCAGAATAAAATACTAAAGACTCGTTGTCAGGCTTCAAAGTGTTAAAGAGATAGGTTTTTTAACACTTTGAGGCCTGGACCTCTCCCTGTGCTGAATAAAATTGTCTGGCGTTAGCCAGAATAAAATACTAAAGACTCGTCTTCAGACTTCAAAGTGTTAAAGAGATAGGTTTTTTAACACTTTGAGGCCTGGACCTCTCCCTGTGCTGAATAAAATCGTCTGGCGTTAGCCAGAATAAAATACTAAAGACTCGTCTTCAGGCTTCAAATTATTAAAGTTTGATAGGTAATGAAATTTTAGCTTATGAGCTAACAGTTTAGGTATGTGATTATTCATAGCCTTTGTTTTGGGGAAAAAAAAGTCTTTTCAAAGAATACGCGGTTCAGTAGTTCTGTATTGTATTCCTATTCTTCTCCAAAACGCCTAATATGCGTAGGCTCTCTATTATTTCTTTAATACCGCTCAATTAATAGTTTTGCGCGAGACAAAAATTATATTTGTGTGCATGCATAGAAAAGGAGAAATATTCTTAAAACGTTAAAAAAGTAACTCATTCGTTCATTTTCTTACGGGACTGTTTAGTCCAAGTTTTGACGTGTGTGATATTCATCTTAATTTTAATCATGTGAACTTGAATTTGTTCATGGTGACACTGTGCCTTTAAAACCAATCTCAGCAGTTTACCTTTTCGCTTTGCTCTATCTAAAACACTGCCTACACAAGCACTCTACGTTTTTTCACTGACTGTCATTAACCCCTTAAGAATTTGTCGAACGCCGATGACGTAATGCCCTAAACCAAAACATTGCGTGTTATGCAATTTTCACACCCTATTTGTCCACAATGTTTCGAAAGTTCACGAGAGGTTAACCCAATTACACGCTTGTTATTCTATTAACTGTGATATGACAAATCATAAAGAACGCTGGCCGATATCCCGTTGTGCTGACTAAGACACTTTCCTGTTCCGTATTGGTCTTTAGTATTTTATTCTGGCTAACGCCAGACGATTTTATTCACCTCTGGGGAAGCCCTCGGACAGGAATGAGTTATAAACTATCTCGCTAACTCTTTCCTGTCCGAATCGGTGTTTAGTATTTTATATAGTATAAGGTTAGATATACTGCCGAAACAGAGAACGTGGGAGTCTCGTAGGAGTATTTTATTCTGGCTAACGCCAGACGATTTTATTCACCTCTGGGGAAACCCTCGGACAGAAATGAGTTAATTTAATTAATTTATTTGATTTTGCCACTGGTAAATTACAAAGACGATCACAACAACAACTGCAACAACAACAACAACTGCAACAACAACAACAACAACAACAACAACAACAACAACAACAACAACAACAATAAAATAAACGTTAGAAATATGACAGGGTGACCGCGACAGCTCTCCCTCTCCCTCTCCCTCCCTCCCTCTCTCTCTCTCTCTCTCTCTCTCTCTCTCTCTCTCTCTCTCTCTCTCTCTCTCTCTCTCTCTCTCTCTCTCTCTCTCTCTCTCTCTCTCTCTCTCTCTCTCTCTCTCAAAATTTCTCTCTGGTTTTTACGGCTTATAGACAACGATGATTTTCAAAATAACTATACGCCAATAAACTAATGCAATAAGTTAAATAGTTTTGAAACGTCACCGTATAGCAACGTATTTTATCGGAACGAAAGGCTAAATCCACCGGCCATCGCCTTGTGTTTTGACTGCGATAAAATAGTGTTGTTTGGATTGCCTCATGTTTAAATCTGATCAAGATTCTGATAGTACATTGTTTTAAACATTACTTCACTAATGCCAAGATTTCCTGAACGTCATAAGTAACAGACGATTGGTGGTCGTTCGTCAAGTTGATATCAGTAAATGAGATGATGATAAGTTGTACGTATACATGTAGTGCATGTGGTACGTTTGCGAGCTTGGTGTAATGTAACAGACGTTTGATAGACGTTCATCAAGCTCAATTACTCAGAATTTCTGAGCCCCAGACAGGATTTGAACCTGCAACCTCCTAATGAACGGTGCAGATGGAGAGCTGACACACGGGTGGCGTAGTTAAGCCCAGTTGGACGGGGTTAGTACTTGGATTGGGTGACCGTCTCGAACTTGAATTTCATGTGAGTAGAGTTTAGTTGGTGGGGCAAAACTCGGTCTCCTAGGGAGGTCCGGGGGCATGCCTCCCCGGAAAATGTTGGATTTCTAGGGTCTCTGAAACACTATTTCCTGAATTTTAGGCAAGTATTTAAGAGTAATCTGAAAGCCATAAATTACATAATTTTGTTGAAATCAAACCAGAACGTAGAATAATACGACGTCAGAATATCTTTAGATTTGTAAAAACAAAGTTGGAGGCATTTTGTATAGACCCCTTAGTATTGTAATTTATAGCATATACATGCCTGCAATATATATAACACATTACTAGTCTACTCATTTGGCCTTTAAACAATGTAACACCTCCCCCCCCCCCCCCCCCTACAAGTTTCTCAACGGATTTAAACATTTCACGAGAACGGTCTTGGAGACCATTGGGGGGGAGGGGAGGGGGGGGGGTGCGACCGCCCCCCTCTCCCTGGTCGCCCCCCCCTGTGGCTACGCCACTGTATATATGTGAAAGTATGCTCAGCTTGTGACGTCAAATGCATGTCAGAAATGTATCCAAGATGGTAGATACTGATTTAAAAGTGCAATTAAGTTGTTTTATTGGAATACTTTGGGTCTAAATGACACACTAGATTGTATCTTCACGTCATTGGTTTCCTTATTAAATTTTGTTGTTTTTGTTGCCCATACCCTTTAACCAAAATAATCTTATTTTGGTTATCCAACTTGAAGGTCACCCAACTTGAAGAAAAACTTGAACTTTCGTTACAGTTTATCTCATTGAATCAACCAAATGTAATAACTGAGAACGAATTGCGATATTTTATCTAACCTTACTATATTTCGATTGTTGTTTCTACACTGCCTACGCAGCACGCTACTTTTATTACACTATGAGTGACGCCCTGTTTAAATGAAGTGGATTGAGTGTTCATGTGTTTACATGAAGAAGATTGATAGGTTTCGATCTGATCGAAACGAATGGCTGAAGTCAATCCACGCAGTGGATTGGATTGACTTGCGATTCAAGCAAGGATCGACTTGAATGTCTCCAATCTGATTCTTGTAAACACGGTTTGACTTGAAAATGACTTGATACGCATGAGTGAAGTTAGTGTGTGTTGTAAACATGGCGGACATTGAAGAAAGCCCAGAAAATAGTGTTGAAAAACCGCTTACAAAAAGCAAAAACAGATCGGATTCTCCATATAAACATGTGCCCAGATTGAGTTCACTCGCGTTTTTCGATTCGACTGGACTGTCAATCCGCTTCGTGTACTATATAGCATGTCCTAGGGATTTTTGGTGAAGGAAAATTCGAGTGTATAGTAGAATATAACATTTTAAGACGAAACCGGGACCAGTTGCGAAAAATGCAACTACACAGGCCTTCCGGCAGGAATTGAACCTATGCACGACCTTGCGATTCTAGTGCAATGCTCTGACCAATGAGCCACGGAGGTCGTTGCCGAGAGCTTGATCGCGAGTTCTGTATACATTAATGCCAGAAGATAATTGGGTTTATTAGAAGTAATATTGGGCATTTCACTCGATTACATAGCGTGTACTAAGGATTTTGGGTGAAGGAAAATTCGAGTGTAGAATATATACATTTTAAGACCAAACCGGGACCAGTTGCGAAAAATGCAACTACACAGGCCTTCCGGCAGGAATTGAACCCACGACCTTGCGATTCTAGTGCAATGCTCTGACCAATGAGCCACGGAGGTCGTTGCCGAGAGCTTGATCGCGAGTTCTGTATACATTAATGCCAGAAGATAATTGGGTTTATTAGAAGTAATATTGGGCATTTTACTCGATTACATAGCGTGTACTAAGGATTTTGGGTGAAGGAAAATTCGAGTGTAGAATATATACATTTTAAGACCAAACCGGGACCAGTTGCGAAAAATGCAACTACACAGGCCTTCCGGCAGGAATTGAACCCACGACCTTGCGATTCTAGTGCAATGCTCTGACCACTGAGCCACGGAGGGCGTTGCCGAGAGCTTGATCGCGAGTTCTGTATATAATAAGGTGGTAATGCCAGGAGAGAATTGGGTATATTATAAGTAATATTGGGCATTTCACTCGATTACATAGCATATCCTAGGGATTTTTGGTGAAGGAAAATTCGAGTGTAGAATATATACATTTTAAGACCAAACCGGGACCAGTTGCGAAAAATGCAACTACACAGGCCTTCCGGCAGGAATTGAACCCACGACCTTGCGATTCTAGTGCAATGCTCTGACCACTGAGCCACGGAGGGCGTTGCCGAGAGCTTGATCGCGAGTTCTGTATAATAAGGTGGTAATGCCAAGAGAGAATTGGGTATATTATAAGTAATATTGGGCATTTCACTCGATTACATAGCATATCCTAGGGATTTTTGGTGAAGAAAAATTCGAGTGTAGAATATATACATTTTAAGACCAAACCGGGACCAGTTGCGAAAAATGCAACTACACAGGCCTTCCGGTAGGAATTGAACCCACGACCTTGCGATTCTTGTGCAATGCTCTGACCACTGAGCCACGGAGGGCGTTGCCGAGAGCTTGATCGCGAGTTCTGTATATAATAAGGTGGTAATGCCAAGAGAGAATTGGGTATATTATAAGTAATATTGGGCATTTCACTCGATTACATAGCATATCCTAGGGATTTTTGGTGAAGGAAAATTCGAGTGTAGAATATATACATTTTAAGACCAAAGCGGGACCAGTTGCGAAAAATGCAACTACACTGGCCTTCCGGAATTTAACCCATACTATAACCTTGCGATATATGGCAGAAAGCTCTAAAAGCCGTTATCACTTCAGAAAGGAAATGAGATAAAAATTAAGGTCCCTTTATCTCCAAGATTTTCTGAAATTGTTTAATATCCCCCTACGGTTAAAGATGTGTTGTTGTAGTTAATTGATGGTCAAGTTTTGCCCTTATTAACCTGTTAAATTCCACTGCTTTACCAGATTTTAAACATTTACTAGAAGCTTTTGAACTTTGACAAAAGCGTTGACAACTAATGTAATAAAAGTAGCGTGCTGCGTAGGCAGTGAAGAAACAACAATCGAAATATAGTAAGGTTAGATATACTGCCGAAACAGAGAACGTAGGAGTCTAACGTTTCGAGCGAAGGCCCTAAGTTTGATTCGCTCTTTCTAACTATGGTATTTAGGAGTGTTGTGATATCGTGTTTTTCCATCTGAAATATGACGCGATATAAAGTCAGTAGTTCTCAAAAGTTTTTTCAATTTCTCAGCAAGTGCTTCACTTAAAGACTCTCGAACGCGAAGTTTGTTCTCTCTCTTTTTTTTATCAAATAAAGCCGAGAAATTTATATGGATATGGGGATATGCTGAATGGGAGCGAATTCGGCTTCTGTGGCGAGGGTGCGTTGTGCGTTGGGGAAGTTTAAAGAGTTGCCTGGGATCTTGACAAGGAAGAAAGTGTCATTAAAGCTAAAGGGGAAGCTGTATGTGACGTGTGTGACGAGTGCTATGGTGTATGGAAGTGAGACATGGGCCATGACTGCAGAGCAGAGGGGGAGATTGGAGCGGACAGAGGTGAGGATGGTGCGATGGATGCGATGGATGTGTGGTGTATCGCTAAAGGATAGAGTGCCGAGTGTGGAGCTGAGGGAAAGAATGGGGATTGAGTTGGTGTCTGATGTGATAAAGCGAAACTGGTTGAGATGGTTTGGACATGTGCTGCGGAAAGACGATGGTGACTGGGTGAAGAAGAGCATGTCGCTCGAGGTGGAAGATACAAGAGGACGAGGAAGGCCGAGGATGACATGGAGTCAGGTGGTGGAAAGGGATATGAGAGATTGTGGGTTGAAAAGGGAGGATGCTTCGGAGAGAGAAAGAAGTGGAGGAAACTGCTGTGGGGAGCCGCCAGCCAACCCCCGCGTAAGCGGGGAAAGCGGCCGCAAAACGATTGTTGTTGTTCTAAGGCCGAGAAATTTGAGTGATTATTTTGCCTACCAATCTGTTGGCGTCAGGCTGGCGTCGTGTACAACCAAATAAGGTCTTACGAGCATATATACACCACGCAAACGTCAACGTCCTTCGTACAGTAAAATAGTTCATCTTGAGCAAAGATAAGTAATTTGGCGCTGTTCTCGTACATTCGAGGGCAGCTGAAGCATTTTGATGGCTGATTATGACATTAATCTGCACTAAACACTACATTTTAGAAGCTCTGAAGCTTTTCAAAAGCCGACAAAATGTAGTTCGTTTCGTTGTTATTCTGGGACTCCACACGGTATATATACCACTCCCTTTGCATTAACTACACTGACGCCTTCCAGCCAGTCGGCCACACACGTTTAGCAGGCGTGCTTTCACACCCATACCTTTATCATCGAATTGAAGACTAGCTAGTCTTCTTATACATTATGCCATCGAATCTATCGTCTATGTACAACTTGTAACTAATTGTTGGTCACAGCTAGCTTATAAAACTAGTTTTTCGTTCTTGGTACGAACAATAATCATGAACATTCCCATGTGTAGTTCTTTATGTAAACCTTGCGTACGGCTATAACGACTAGCGTGACAATTGACATTGTAACTATACGACGTGATCTGTATTGTAATAAACACTGACCGGCTGACATTTGCTGGGCGGTCACCTCCAACCTGTCTCGTTGTAGTCACTTAGACATGAAATATTTTCTTTTCGGCTGAGCGAAGCGAATGAGAATATATAGAATATATTACTAGTGTGGAGTGACCTGTGATTTCATTTGTCATGATTTGGATTTCCGTCATCGTTCTTTCATTTCTAAAGAATAAGCCTCCACTAATAAGTAATTATGCTAAACGTTCTGTAGTTTGTACAGTCTTGTAAACAGTTTTAATATATCACTTTTTGTTCACGTGGGTCTTTATTGCGTTAAGGCATGTGTATCATAGCTATATTCAGCTGGTTTAGTCTTTTTAAGTGTTTATTTGTTTGTCAGTGTGTTTATGTTTATTAAGTGGTATCACAACTGAATCCTTTCTTCTTTTTCCCGTTGTTGTTGTTGGTGGTGTTACATGGTTTTGTTGTTTGGTGGAGGTGTGGTGTTACATGGTGTTGGTGGTGGTATTGTTGGTGTCACATGGTGTTGGTGTTACATGGTGTTATTGATGTTACATAGTGTTGTTGGTGTTACATGGTGTTGTTACATGGTGTTGTTGATGTTACATGGTGTTGTTGGTGTTACATGGTGTTGTTGATGTTACATGGTGCTGTTGATGTTACATGGTGTTGTTGATGTTACATGGTGTTGTTGGTGTTACATGGTGTTGTTGGTGTTACATGGTGTTGTTGATGTTACATGGTGTTGTTGATGTTACATGGTGTTGTTGGTGTTACATGGTGTTGTTGATGTTACATGGTGCTGTTGATGTTACATGGTGTTGTTGGTGTTACATGGTGTTGTTGATGTTACATGGTGTTGTTGGTGTTACATGGTGTTGTTGATGTTACATGGTGTTGTTGGTGTTACATGGTGGTGTTGGTGTTACATGGTGCTGTTGGTGTTACATGGTGTTGTTGATGTTACATGGTGTTGTTGGTGTTACATGGTGTTGTTGATGGTACATGGTGTTGTTGGTGTTACATGGTGTTGTTGATGTTACATGGTGTTGTTGATGGTACATGGTGTTGTTGATGTTACATGGTGTTGTTGGTGTTACATGGTGTTGTTGGTGCACATGGTGTTGTTGATGTTACATGGTGTTGTTGATGTTACATGGTGTTGTTGATGTCACATGGTATTGTTGATGTTACATGGTATTGTTGATGTTACATGGTGTTGTTGATGTTACATGGTGTTGTTGATGTCATATGGTGTTGTTGATGTTACATGGTGTTGTTGGTGCACATGGTGTTGTTGGTGGTCACATGGTGTTGTTGATGTTACATGTTGTTTTTGTTGTCACATGGTGTTGTTGATGTTACATGGTGTTGTTGGTGTTACATGTTGTTGTTGTTGGTGGTGGTGGTGGTGGTGGTGGTGTTACATGATGGTATTGGTGGTGGTGATGGTGGTGTTACATATGTTGTTATTGGTGTTGTTGTTGTTGTTGTTGTTGTTGTTACATGTTACATGTTGGTGGTGGTGGTGGTGGTGGTGTTGCATGGTGGTGTTGTTGGTGTTACATGGTGTTGTTGTTGTTATTGTTGTTGCTGGTGATGATGTTGTTGGTGCTGCTGCTGATGTTGTTGTTGTTGTTCTATTCCTACCTTTATTTTGACTAGACCGTCATGGCTATTCTTAGTAAGCCAACCTTCAGTTTAAGCTTTAATAGTTGAAACGCTTTCTCATTATTCGAGTTTGAAGAACACGTAACAAACCATATGGTTCAACTTAAAGTGTATATGAAATGAAAATCAAGTTTGTCTAATTTGGAAGAACTCTTAAAATGGTGAAGTAACATCTACAGTTTTTCCAAAGCTTCGTTCTTGAGATATTGCTATTTGTTTGATATGTAAATGATCGCACTGCATACGTCACATTGTATGAGTTTTTGAGAAATCGTGTATATCATTGTTATTTGTCTGTTAAATCGCTTGAACCTGTGTTTGTTTTAAAGTCATGAGACAAATACACCTACATGCCCAGTTTCGTGTGACTTTGTTCGCTAACTTCAACAATATTCCTAATTTTACAATAACTCATTATACAATGTGACGTATGCAGTGTGCTCATTTACACATCGAACAAATAGCAAGATCTCAAGAATGAAGTAAGATATGGAAAAACTGTAGAAGAATTACTTTACAATATCAAGAGTTCTTTCAAATTAGACAAACTTAATTTTCATTTCATATACTAATAAGTAATACAGAATTTTCGTCCACTGAGAAAAATCTAAAAGGGACGATATTTTTTCATAAAGATAATAATTCAAATATCCAATGAAAATTGTGCTCATTTATAATGTATTTTTTAATGTAGTAAAAATTGAGCCTTTAATTTAGATGTTGATGTTTATGAAATAAACAGAATAATACATGAGTGGTTGTAGAATCTAAAATTAATCTTCTCGTGTTCAAACAACCGCCACTCAAAGATAAATATATCTCCTGCACGCGTCATATTCTTTTATTTATTATTATATAAAATATACAATTGTTTTATTGATGTATCCGCCAATATACTAACATTGATAATCTTACATGTGGGTTAGTGATGATATTAATACCTTACATGTGTAGCATGCAGACACTATCTCCTTAACTCTTTCCTGTCCGAATTAGTCTTTGTTTTATTTTGCGTAACGCCAGACGATTTTATTCAACTATCTCGTTAACTCTTTCCTGTCTGATTTTATTCTGGCTAACGCCAGACGATTTTATTCACCTCTGGGGAAGCCCTGAAGAATGCTTTATCTTTCGGTAGCAATATATAACTATATATTTTCAATACAACAAACAAAATTTCACTCGTCAGCTAGTCTGGCCAACATTTAATTAATTTCGCATATGTATTCAGAGCGTGTCACTGTTGATCAAAGTGACACGATTGATCCCCTCTCGCTTGGGAACTTACCAGACTCTTTCATTCTTGATTTCAAAGTCGGATTATTCATCACAAAATTTCGGGTTGGATTCACCATTCCCGTGTAAACGGCAAAACACTAAATACGGCGTATGCCGCAAAATGAATAAATTCGCTCTTGAATAAAATACCTTTTATATTCAACGTATATAGGGTAATAATATTTTAAGGTATTAATATTTTGAATTTCACTTAATTAAAGTACATGTTCTGGGGATATATTTGGTAAAAGAGAAATTTGAATGTAGGAAAATATTCTTGTACACTCTTCAGCAAACCCCTAGAAGATGAGTTTAATCACGATTGAAACGCTAAACATTTACACAGTGGTGGAATGGGATTACCAGTTTCGGGGCCTGTAGACTAAATAAAATTCACGGGCCTTTGTGACGATATTTTCCGGAAATTTTTTGAATTTAGAGTCTCGGAAACGCCATTTCCTGCATTCTGAGGCAGTGTACGATACGGCCCTGATATTCATATAACAACTAATCTTAATGAAAAATCCATTCTCTGGAAAGTATGGGCCTCTTGCAAGCGCCGGTAATCCGCCACTGCATTTACGTGTAATGTATCCAGTTTTTCACCCAGAATTACCACCATTATATGTACAGTACAGAACTTTAAATTAAAGTAGTGTGCTGCGTAGGCAGTGTTGAAACACAAATCCGAAATTTAGTAAGGTTGGGTATATTGGTTCGAACCTGCAACCTTCTAATGACCGGTTAGACGCTCTAACCATTGAGCCACTGAGGCTCAGATGGAGAGCTAAGGTTGCAAATTCATAGTCATATGTGCTCTAAGTGCATGGTAGCGTTTGCATATGAGATGTAGTTAAAGCGTTATGATAAGTTGTTCGTATACATGTATAGTTCATGTGGTACGTTTGCGAGCTTGGTGTAATGGAACAGACGTTTGGTAGACGTTCGTCAAGCTGAGTTACTCAGAAAAGATTTCTGAGACCCCAGACAGGGTTCTAACCTGCAACCTTCTAATGACCAGTTAGACGCTCTAACCATTGAGCCACTGAGGCTCAGATGGAGAGCGGAAGGGTTTGCATATGAGATAACATTTTAATCCACATTAATACCACTACTGGTACATATGATACATACAAATTACAGTTAAGTACAAAAAATTTAACATATTAAACTAGTAACAACAGGTAATCTGTGAGATGATATTCTGAGTTTTGTAACAGCTTGACGATGTTTAACATTACTAATTTCAGAAATGTATTTTTCAAAGTCCAAATTTATTTTAAAGTTTTTGAACGTTCTGAGCTTGCCTTGGTTTCCACCTTGTTGAATCTGCTCTCTCCAATAGTTAACAAAGTGTCCTTTTAAATTACTTTTTAAATAATGGCAAAAATTTTCCAACTCTTTCTGGGGTATAGTAAAGTTTTTAAAGTTATTCACTTTTGTATCACACAATTCCAGCAAATATGTTGTAAAAGATACTGGTTGTAAATTTACATCCATACAGACTTTCCTCGCTTTACCAACGAGAGTATCGTTAAATAATGGGTTGTTGATACGTAACCAATACATGTAATGTATACATGTAATGTATCCAGTTTTTCACCCAGAATTACCACCATTATATGTACAGTACACAACTTTAAATTAAAGTAGTGTGCTGCGTAGGCAGTGTTGAAACGCAAATCCGAAATTTAGTAAGGTTGGGTATATTGCCGAAACATGGACCGTAGAAGGCTAACGTTTCGAGCGAAGGCCCTTCCGTCAGAGAGAATGGCCTTCGCTTGAAACGTTATTATCCAATAGACGTTTGTTGGACGTTCGTCATGCTCAATTACTCAGAAAAGATTTCTGAGCTCCAGACAAGGTTCGAACCTGCAACCTTCTAATGACCAGTTAGACGCTCGAACCATTTAGCCACTGAGGCTCAGATGGAGAGCGGCAGGGTTTGCATATGAGATATGATAATTTGTACGTATTTACACCAAACTCGCAAACGTGTCAAATACACTACATGTATAGTATATTTCGATTTATACACAGAACTTGTCTAATTATGCTCTTAAAGTTGTTAAACTATAAACTCGTTAGCTCTAAACTTGTTGGCTATACTCCTTCCGTAGAGTGTCGGGTCTAATTGCAGCCGGAAGGCTTTGAGTGCTTACATACAGCCTAGGCAGTATTTTTCAATGTACGAATTAAGAGTACTTTTAGCAACTGACGACGTTTCAAGCGGAGGCCTTTATCAGAAGAAAACACGCGCTCAAGGCCTGAAGGGCTTCGCTTGAAGCGTCAATATTTCGTTATTATTAAACTAAAACTCAAAATCTTGGCAGCCTACCAGCGTTTCGGTTTGCTATTAAGAATGTAACAGTAATTCCGGTCATTACAACGACTTGGAAACCGTAAGTACTTCATGAAGGCGACATTGTTATTGTCTGTATGTTTTCCTGTGTGGTCATTTCTCTTCTTCAATAACTCGATCTGTCGTCTTGCCGTCGGATTAGAACCGAGATAAGCTGATGTTCCATCACGCAGACATATGTGCCATCATTTATATTCACATTTACGTGGGCACGGCAACGTCAGAGTTACCGTGACAACGCACGGCATGGCCCCAATTTGATCGCGTTCCCACGCGAACGATTATATTTGGCAGAAATTTATCTGAACTCACAGGTATACATTTATAGTATATCTACACCGCACAACCTTTTCTTACAATTCTCTTCCTCGCGTATGCGATTGTGTCAATCCGGACTCATCTCTATCTAATGTTCGTCGGTTAATGTTGCAAACTCTTTGTTTTCGGTCTGTTCAATCGATAGGATCCGCGAGAATGACTAGCGTGAAAAACAATAATGTTGAGGAGGACTCTTAATATTTTGCTGGTGTATTTAAACAAGGCAGACTCATAATTTTCTTCGATAATGAAAAAGCCAAGAGCCATGTTCCAGTTTTAGTTGCTCGGTGGGATATAAGTCTAGTCTTGTTTCGATTGGCAAACTCGAACAAACGGGGGTCAATTAGGTGGTTGGGTTCTGGTATTACACCAAGGTATTTTTCAGATGAGTTGACATTGGCGATTGGCATGTACCAGATGCGTCTTGTTTTTTAAACATTCTTAATTGGACTAGCAATGTTACCGAAATTAAAAAAAAGAAAGCCAGACAAAAACAGCACTTTGGAGCTTTCATAATATATATTTTAATCACTTCTCGAAGTTAACCGTCTATGGATTAGTTTCGAACTAAATATTTACGATCTATGCATGCTTTCTCGTCTCGACTGCCAAAAGCTTTTGGTTTTTAATAACCGTTCATATTCTGATATTCACCCTTTGGGGGCTTATGTTACATTAGGGTTTATACGTTTACCAGTTCCTCCGAGCCTTCATCAGCTTTCACATCGTTCGAACCGACCGGACTTCGTAAGTTCACAGCGGAAGAAATTCTCCTAGATCGTTCTGTCACCGACGTCGGTCTAGCGTATCTCCTTCTGCGAGGATGACACAGTCTTAGTAATTCCTCGTGAAATTGTCTTATCCTTGCAAAGTACAATAACGGGTTGATCACTCCACTCGTGTACTGTATAAAGAGACTGAGAAAATCGAGCCAAAACGATCTGTAGTCCTGATACCTTAGTAAGGTCGCAACCATGTATAAAATCCACAGAAAAATATACGCTGCAACAGTCATGGCTGTTGTTTTCGCCGTGTGGATCTCCATCTTCCTTACCCTTTCCTCGACCCGTTGCGAGTTCTCGGTCGAAACGAATTGTATTCTACGCTTTGCGAGCTTCCGTAGACTGTTAAAGAGCAGAGCGTAGAGTATTATCAACGCAAACAACGACACGACGAAGATACTGAGAGAAACGACCGTCGTCGTCGTGTTACCCATAAATTCAGCTCGATACATCGAGCACGATTTCTCGCCAATGTCGAGGTCGATGTGACTGCCGATGTAAATAGGGAAGACTACACAAGCAGCAATCACCCACGGCGACATTACGAAGAGACATCGTATTGCTGTGCGACTTTTCCAAGGTTGCTTGTACGATACAGGGTGGACAACGGCTACAAATCGATCGATTGCTATCGTCACGTAGGCTAGGGTTGTCACTGTCGCCGCGAAGGCACTGAACGAGAGTAGAGTCAAACAGGAAACTTGTCCTTTCAAGGGCGAATCCTCTGGGGTTGTGACCATCGTTGATGTTAGTAACGGTATAAGGACCCCGCTCTTCAGCAGATCTATGAAGGCTAAATTAGCGAGCAATATGTTCGACAGACTTCGTAGCCTCTCTCTCATAACTACAATGGACGCGACGATTCCGTTGCCCAACAGACTAGCAATAGCCAAGGCTATCATTAGACTGGCTTGGATTATTCGCTCTTCCTCAGAACTCGAGTGAGACATGTCCGTAGAACTGATGTTATGGTCACTGCTGTTGCCATTGTTGCTAGCCATAGTCCGACAAAAAGTCCCACAACTCTCTAATTTGTCGGCCTGATCGAGATATCTGCTGGGTCGTATCGATTCAGGTATTCGTTTAGACTACTGTCTGGTATGTTAGGAATAAAAGAAGTCCCGCGGTATCCGTTAAGGCAGGAAGATGATACAGGAAAATCGGTCTAGTTAGTCTTCGTGCCACCAGCTGTCCAACATTGTTTGGCTGTGCCGTAGCCTCTCCTTGTCCCTCCTCTCAACTTGTTGTGGCAAAAACGAAGGCGAAGTTGACCACCCGCTGACGAAAATAATGCCTGCTCAGTGAAACTATTTATCGCATTGGCGAGTCGTTAATGAATTCAGTGCAAGACAGAAACTACAAGCCGTTTTGATGCTTGCTTGCGTTTGCTAAGAAATCCGAGTGTAGCCAAGCTATATCTGGTCAGGCTCTACGTCACGCGAGCTCTACCCAATCTCGGCAGACCATGCAGTTTGCGTTACTTCGCTGACAAGTGTGTGTCTATATGAGTTCGAAGAGACAGGTGACAAGCTTGTTGATAGCTTGTGATCAGTCAGAGTTAAACACGGTTTCCAAAACTAAAGCCTTGCAAAAGAAACACCACTTAGATTATGAAACTCTCGAACCGTAACAAATAAATTAGAGAGAGAGAGAATTTGATCACTCTACGGTTAGACGGAGCGTTTATTAAAGTGCTCGGCTTTTCGCCATTCTAATCGCGTTTGAAATTTTATTCGACGTAAACAGCTCCAACGTAATCTCGAAGCATTGTGCTAATACTGCCTACTTTTCCGACCGACGCTCTTTACATATTCCTAAGTAGTTGCCGCGTTTATTTAGACAGGAAATTTCACTGTTGTGGGGGCTTTGCCAAGACCAGACCAGCGCTAAAAAGCGAGCTATGTAGCGTGAATTCCCCGCATATTTTCATAATGTTATTTCCGATTTTGTACCAGTGCACGTCGCACACAACAAAACACGAGAATGTCGATTAGAAAGGCGTGTTTACTCAGTCCCAAATGTTTAGGACTCAAATACTGACGTTTATGTAGATAGATAGCGTAGAAGCTCTTCTTATTAGAACTTTGCTCATAAACGACGTATTTAATATAGTTGTTAAAGTTTACACTGGTATCCCATCTTGCGTTTGTTTTTTTTAAAACGTACACCGTTAAAATGGAGTTTGTGCTCTGCGGCTAAACCAACGTGGAAGATGATGGATAAAAGCGAACAGTCTATATAGAGTTAAAAAAGAAGAGTGCTGGGTAGGCAGTGTTTTGGATAGAGCAAAGTGAAAAGATGGTAAACTGACGAGAATAGTTTTGATAACGAAATACTGACGTTTCAAGCAGAGTCCTTTATCTAGAGTAAAAACTAGAGTGCTGGGTAGGCAGTGTTTTGGATAGAGCAAAGTGAAAAGATGGTAAACTGACGAGAATAGTTTTGATAACGAAATACTGACGTTCCAAGCAGAGTCCTTTATCTAGAGTAAAAACTAGAGTGCTGGGTAGGCAGTGTTTTGGATAGAGCAAAGTGAAAAGATGGTAAACTGACGAGAATAGTTTTGATAACGAAATACTGACGTTCCAAGCAGAGCCCTTTATCAGAGTAAAAACTAGAGTGTTGTGTAGGCAGTGTTTTAGATAGAGCAAAGTGAAAAGATGGTAAACTGACGAGAATAGTTTTGATAACGAAATACTGACGTTTCAAGCAGAGTCCTTTATCAGAGTAAAAACTAGAGTGCTGTGTAGGCAGTGTTTTAGATAGAGCAAAGTGAAAAGATGGTAAACTGAGAATAGTTTTGATAACGAAATACTGACGTTTCAAGCAGAGTCCTTCATCAGAGTAAAAACTAGAGTGCTGTGTAGGCAGTGTTTTGGATAGAGCAAAGTGAAAAGATGGTGAACTGGCGACATTAGTTTTGATAACGAAGTGTAAAGGGCTTTAGCTACGCTCGAAACAAAAGTATATATTTCGTTATAAAAACTATAGACTATAGTTCTCGCGGGCAGTTTTATATCACCTTGTTACTTTGTTTAAGCCTAGAGGAAATCTTTGCCATCTTTGCCATTATTAAATATGGTCGGTGTTTATTTTGAGGATTTCCTAGGCTTTTTGCGGTTCTAGGCACAGTCAGTATAGCGTCTAGCCGCATATAAATGGCACTAGTTTCAAGTGAGGTGGGAAGAGTGCAGAAGAAAGCAGATGGCAGGTTTTGTATTTTTTTTGGAACGATCAAGCGATATATCTACGACTTCCAGTGGTTTGCTGTGTGTATAATCGTTTATCAAACCAGAAATGGAACTGTTTTTGGGTATCTTTTTACATCGTGTATATAAAGCTGTAATATATATCTCTTCGTTGATCCCATGGAAAGCAACATTTTTTCGAGTTAATTTGTTTTTGCGGTATATCTCGCCGGGGTCGTTGACCACTGAAGATTACAGAGATATTATAGGTGTGGGACTTTATCAGTATTTAAATATATACACATATATTCAGGAGCATTAATTCTTGAATGAAAGCCAGCCGAAGAGCAAGCGAGCGAGAGAGAGAGGGCAGGTGAAACGAAACCCGATGATATCGCAGTTATTATAATCAAACACGCGCAGGTGAATGATATGATAATTAATAGAAGGGGAAAAAACGCCTCAACATTGAAATTGTTAACATTTATCCCCCAAGCCATGCAAAGTTTGAAGTTATAAATTCACTTGATACAATGTATTTTATAACATATGCTTTTTACCCGATTGAAAATAGATAACGTGTATTTAAAAAGGGTGGATAATCGAGGATTATAACGGCAGTGCACTTACATTGTTTGGCTATCTATACAATACAGACTTCTACCCGAAGGCAGATGGCTTTTCGTTGTGTGTTATTTGTTATTATTTTTTTTTATAATATTAACTGAGTTTCTGTTTTGCTGTTCTGGTTCGCTTTTGCCTTTATTTAATGGGGTCTTTTATACGGGGCAGAAACAGGTCGTATAAACGATCATGCATGTAATCAATAAGCCGTGACTAAAATAAACCCAGAGTTGAAGCTAGTCCAAAATAAGCCACAGCTTATTCAAGAATTGACTATTTATACGAACTGTTCGCGAATTACTTGTTAAGGTCTTGCTTTGCAGGGTCATTTCTGTAAAGCGCTCTCAATTCGTCAGAATTTATGCCACAAAATAAAATAAATATCGTTAGAAAGCTATGAATTTGTAGAATACAATGGTGTCTTTTGGTTTCGCGATAAACACAAAGCGTTAATAGTTGTGATTTTTTAAATTAAAACCAGAGAACAAAGCGTTTCGTTTTGTTCAAAAAATTTTTTCGCAGTTCGATTCCGAGATAAATGTCCAACAAAACGGTGTCAGCGTTTTTTTTTATTTATTGCCTGGTTTCGAATTTATGACTTATTTTGTCCGAATGTTGGTCGAAAAACAGCATTTTTAACTTTGATCGTCAATAAAATCGGCAAAACTGGAAATTTATCTCGGAATCAAACTACAAAAAAAGATTTTGAACAAAATAAAACGCTTTTTACTCGAGTCGCCCCGAGTGAAGCCCTCTGGTTTTAATTTAAAAATTCACAACTATTAACTGTTTGTGTTTATCGCGAAACCAAAGACACCATTGTATTCTACAAATTAATAGCTTTCTAACGATATCTATTTTATTTTTGTGGCATAAATTCTGACGAATTGAGAGCGCTTAACAGAAATGACCCTGAAAACCCTAACGAAGACCTTAAGCTGCGGACTATTTTGCCCGGTAAAAAAGCCCCTATTGTTTTGTCTATACCCCATAGTATATATCAATGAATGATTTTTTGGGCTTCACATTCTACAACATATGTATTCGATATATAAGTCTTCTGCCTTATTTAGTAAATTCTACATTTCTACATTTAAGGGTGGCGCCAGCGGGGCAGGGGGAACCTTAGACCCCCCCCCCCCCCACCCCCATCGGGGAAACTTTGTCGGGGAATGATCTGGAAGAAAAATTGTATTTTTAACAATTGGATTTTAAATTGGATTTTAAAAATTGTATTTTTAACTGGTTAAGCCAGAGCACGGGTGGCGTGTGCTATTAGGGTGCAGCCTCTCACCAATAGTTAAGCCCGGTTAGACGGGGTTAGTACTTGGATGGGTGACCGTCTGGGAATAACCCCGTTCTCGAGCTTGGACCATGTGAGTGTCCTTTTCTGGGCCGGGAGGGGGTTCGGGTTGAGTCGCCTCGCGCGCGCGTTCCACCCGCGCCTCAAGCCTCTTTCCTCTAGCCGCTGTCAACCCTCTCCCCCAGAACAGAACGCCTGCTACGCAGGCTAGCTTTAGGGTAGTAGCGGTCGACCAACACACCCCCACATTGTGTATATTCTATTTAATATTTTTTGGCATAGTATATGTTGTAGTTTGCACTTTCAACACTTCCCACGCAACATCTGCAGGCAATTTGTCGTGTGTGTTTTTTTTCTTCTCGATATTTATGACTTGCAAGCATCTGTATTCTTTCTACATATTAATTTTGAAATTTAAGTTTAATTGTGGTCACGCATATCGAACCGCAATCCAGTAAAAGGTTAGGATCGTAGGCTCAAACATTCCTCGTCCAGTTTCTCAAAGGGTTTCTCTATAGACCTTATTCAAAAATGGCCGCCGATTTAAAATTCTTTTATATACATATAAATTAGCCCTTATGAACTCGTTTTCATGTGTGAAATTCAAAAGAATTTTTACTTTAACACTTTGAAGCCTGACGACGAGTCTTTAGTATTTTATTCTGGCTGACGCCAGATGATTTTATTCAGCACATGAGAGGTCTAGGCCTCAAAGTGTTAAAACCTATCTCTTTAACACTTTGAAGCCTGAAGACGAGTCTTTAGTCTTTTATTCTGGCTAACACCAGACGATTTTATTCAGCACAGGGAGAGGTCCAGGCCTCAAAGTGTTAAAACGAGGTCATAAGGGCTAATTTATATGCACGTAAAAGAATTCTAATTCGGCAGCCATTTTTGAATAAGGTCTATAAACATATTTTATTCTGGCTGACGCCATACGATTTTATTCACCTCTGGGGAAGCCCTCGGACAGGAATGAGTTAATAGCTGTGACTTTTACCTTCTTCAGTTTCTTCTTTAAAACGTATTTCATTCTGCCTAGACGATTCTAATATTCTATTCAGCTTTGTGGAAGCCCTCGGACAGGAATGAGTTAATGGCGTTCGCTTACTTTAGTTTCCTCATCTTTATAAACGTATTTCAGTCCAGACTTAAGACTTATATTTTCTCGAATTAACCAATATAGTATATACTATAGTCTACACAGCACCTTTTACAGGCCTTTACAGGCTAGAAAAATAGTTCAGGCACCTATATATAGACTCTTGGACTCTGGATATATGCTCTGTGCTGTTGAGTTATTTGCTTGTTCTTATTTACCCAGTTCGGTGAGTTTGACGCGTTAACTTATACACAACAGTACTACTATGAATCCTTGGTTCAGTTGATTTCCGATGCGCGAGATTTGTATTCTGAATATGTTGGCACCCAACACGGCGCATTTGAGTGCCCAAAGCTATAACTAATCTACACAGCATCTTTTAGAATTATTTAAATTCAGGCCAGAAGAATTTTTAGGCATCTATGAGTTTTTGGACTCTGGTTATGCTCCGTGCAGTTGGTTGTTCTGATTCAATTAGTTTAGACGTGAGTTTGACGTTGATCTCTATACTATTGCACAACCCCTTTTTAAAATCCTATACAAGCTAGAGAATTTTTAGCCATCTATAGATCTTGAATTCTGGATATGCTCTGAATGCGTGCAGTTGAGTTTCTAGTTCGAGTTTGACGTTGACTTCTGTACTATTAAAAAAATTATTTACAAGCTAGGAGAATGTGTGCGGTTGAGTTATTTCTGGTCGCTCTAATTCAATTAGTTCAGACGTGAGTTCGACGTTGACTTCTATACCACTACACAACATCTTTTTAAAATTCTTTACAAGCCTGGAGAATTTGTAGCCATCTGTAGATCTTGAATTATGGATATACCCTGAACGTACGGTTGGGCTATTTGCTTGTCGTTCTAATTCAATTAGTTCAGATGTGAGTTTGACGTTGACCTATTTACTACTACACAACACCTATTTACTACTACACAACACCTATTTACTACTACACAACACCTATTTACTACTACACAACACCTATTTACTACTACACAACACCTATTTAAAATTCTTTACAAGCTATAGGAGAATAGTTAGCCACCTATAGATCTTGGATATATGCTCTGAACGTGCAGTTGGGCTATTTGCTTGTCATTCTATAGTTCAATTAGTTCAGATGTGAGTTTGACGTTGACCTATTTACTACTACTGCATGCACAACACTTTGTTTTGGAATCCTTTACAGGCTATATAGAAATTTTAGCTACATTTAGCTGTTGGATTCTGAGTCATGCTCTATGAACGTGTCCAGTTGAGCTATTACAGTTGAGCTGTTAGAGAGCTTAAGCACACAGGCGTTTTAGACCCACGGACAGCGATTGAATTCAATAGCATTTTTCATTGAAAACAATGATAATGAGCAGTTTAAAATCCCAAGAGCAAAGAGACCGCCGTCGTCGTTCTATATACACAAGACGTCGTTGAGAGCATTTTCACGTTCTTGAGACGACAGGAACTTCTAGAACGTTGAGGCCTGTCATCGTTTTTTTACTACAATAGACATACTTTTAAGGTAGAAAACTTGTATTTTAAGGGGGATAATTTCATTACATTACAATATAAAATAAAGGATCTGTATTTTTATATAAAGATGAAATTTAAGCTTATGAGCTAACAGTTTAGATATATGATTATTCATAGCCTTTGTTTTTGGAAAAAAAGTCTTTTCAAAGAATACGCGGTTCAGTAGTTCTGTATTGTATTCCTCCTGTTCTTCTGGTCACCGTCCGTGTCTCAAAAACGCCCAATATGCTTAAGCTCTCTAATTACTACTAAGCTTGTTCTTATTCGGCCTGTGTATTTCTTAAGCTGGAATTGGAATATCAATTAAAGTGTATATGAAATGAGAATTATAAGTTTGTCTAATTTGAAAGAACTCTTGATATTGTAAAGTAACATCTTCTACAGTTTTTCCATATCTTACTTCATTCTTGAGATCTTACTATTTGTTTGATAAGTAAATGAGCACATTGTATAATGAGTTGTTGGAAAATTAGGAATATTGTTGAAGTTATCGAACAAAGTCATACGAAACTGGGCATGTAGGTGTATTTGTCTCATGACTTTAAACAAACACAGGTTCAAGCGATTTAACAGATTAATATCAATGATATGCATGTACAATGTGACGTATGCAGTGTGATCATTTACATATCAAACAAATAGTAATATCTCAAGAACGAAGTAAGATATTGAAAAACTGTAGAAGATGTTACTTTACAATATCAAGAGTTCTTCCAAATTAACAAACTTAATTTTCATTTCATATACACATGAAGAAAATCAATTTATCAACGTCGTCTTAACTAATTACTACTTATTCTTGAAGTCATGCAGGTGTTCCTTTTTAACTCCTAAATTTCTAATGAGCTACTTCAGTTAATTACCTCATTTATGACAAACAAAAATAGCCAGCTCATTAAAAGGTCATTGCGCCAAACGGCGCACGCTGATTGGTTGCTGAGAGGTCCGGAAAAAGCCGTAATGCTCTCGGCACTGTCAGAGGGCATTACGTCATTTTTAATGGACTGCAAGTTTTGGCGGGAAAATTACTGAGTTGATTTGAATAAAAATAAAAGCGAATTAGGTAATATTCGTTGGAAAATTTTAAACAATAATACGTCCTGAAACATTAGTGTTTCTTTTTGTAAAACTTCTTATTTAAAAGCGCGAAAAATAAAAGCCTAACAGGTGTAAACATGAAGCGAAACGAACAAGCTCAAAAGAAAGAACTAAGGTGAACAGCAACATCGGATCAAGACAAACGTAGAACTAAAAACAGATAAGAAAACAAACCAAAAGCCATATAGTAAAAGGCTTATTAACCTCGTTTTCTCGGTCTGTACGGGAAAGTATTTGCCCTCGGTTTTATCGCACAAACCTCGCTCCTTCGTCCCTCGGTCTGTACGAAACCCTCAGGCAAATACTTTCCCGTACAGACCTCGAACTCGGTTAATAAGTCTTTATTCTTGAAGTCACGCAGGTGTTCCTTTTTAACTCCTAAATTTCTAATGAGCTTCAGTTAATTACCTTATTTATAACAAACAAAAATAGCCAGCTCATTAAAAGACCATTACTGCTTAAGGGCTTATTGACATGTAGTCTTTACAAAATACCGTTCCGATCCAATTTGACTGTCAATCTGCTTCATGTAAACAGGGGCAAACTTGCATATTGATCTTTCCTCCCACAAGTCTTTAGTATTTTATTCTGGCTAACGCCAGATGATTTTATTCAGCACAGGGAGAGGTCCAGGCCTCAAAGTGTTAAAACCTATCTCTTAATTAACACTTTGAAGCCTGAAGACGAGTCTTTAGTATTTTATTCTGGTTAACGCCAGACGAGTTTATTCAGCACAGGGAGAGGTCCAGGCCTCAAAGTGTTAAAACCTATCTCTTTAACACTTTGAAGCCTGAAGACGAGTCTTTAGTATTTTATTCTGGCTAACGCCAGATGATTTTATTCAGCACAGGGAGAGGTCCAGGCCTCAAAGTGTTAAAACCTATCTCTTTAACACTTTGAATCCTGAAGATGAGTCTTTAGTATTTTAAGCCATGTTTACACGGTCAATATTTAAGCGGGATCTGAGCCACATCTGACTTTAAGCGGGCTTAAAATGTCCGTGTAAACAGATCGGCGTAAATTTGCACCACCTCAAGGAGGTGGATTAAACTGAGCACGATCAGTTAATCGCGCTTAACTTGGCCGTGTAAACGCAACGGGATTGAAAAACGCTTGCTATTAATACGGTGTTATTAATACGATAAAATGCATTTTTTTGCCCTGCTGTAGTAGCTTCCATCTCGCTATTCTTTGTTCCTTTGTTTCTTTCTTTCTTTCTTTTAGCTATTACTCTTTCTCATGTACCGATGTCTTCCGTTGTTCTTTGACGCACGCTAACCATACGAAGCTTCCAAAACCAAAAATATAGCTCGTCCGCCATTTTGAATAATGGTGTACGTGTTTTAGTAAGGGATTATTCAATGACCGTGTAAACGCACCAAGGTGGCGCATTTTGCCGTGTAAAACACGGCTTTATTCTGGCTAACGCCAGACTATTTTATTCAGCACAGGGAGAGGCCCAGGCTTCAAAGTTGTTGTTATAACATTCATTGGTGCCAATGGCAATGCTAAAGTCATTTTGAATGACTGATTATGTGAGCTAAAAGTGTCGTTCCAAATATAGACGATTATCGCTATGAAGAGACAACAAAACAACTCTGCTAACAAATTGTTAACATACATAACAACATTCTCGTGCTGCCAAACGCGCATGTTGTCAATGATTAATCGTGCAGCTTGCCTCGCTAGGGACACAGTACGACGTGGCTAGCTCGACGACACAGCCCTAAAAGCGAGTTGAAAAGCAATGCATTTAAAAGAAAACACAAACTGCCGTATTTCATGTTTAAACTTGTTTCATGACTTTCAAGACGCTCCAGTTCTTCAGTGCTAAAAACGGCTGTAGTGTTTGAGCTGAAGTCAACGTTAAACACTGCATGTTCGCATCGTTCTGAAGACGTAAAAATGCCGAGAGGGCATGGCGTTGTTTACAGAACAAGGACGGTATATTTACAATTTTAGTCTTTCTATTAGGACCTCTCCTTATTGACTTAATCTTCTCCTATTTACACTGGCTAGTCATTGTTGTAATGTTCAAACAGCAGCATGTACAAGTTCAATAGGCGAGTTTCAGGGTGTTGCGCGCGCATCATTTTTCAAAATAACTGGCAAGCTCCACTCAAAGTAAACATACTGTTTAAAATAAACAAAGTGTAGGTACAGTTTCTGCATATAAAACATTGTTATTCTGCTGTTGTTGGCTCACTAGCTCGTCTGTTTGTCATTGCTTACTTTATGGGGAGCCCGCCAATTCCTTTCCAAAACGATGCGCACGCAACACCCTGAAACTCGTCTATTAGCAGAAGCTTTCCGAAGTCGTTCCATCGCTGAAAACTACGCCAGCCGTTTAGTGTATAGTGCATTCTAGGTTTACAATTTTAGTCTTTCTATTAGGACCTCTCCTTATTGACTTAATTTCCTATTTACACTGTCTAGTCATTATTGTAATATTCAAACAACAGCACTGACAAGTTCAATTAGCAGAAGCTTTCCGAAGTCGTTCTATCGCTGAAAATTACGCCAGCCGTTTAGTGTATAGTGCATTCTAGGGGCCGGTTGTACGAAAGGCGTTTAAGTCGCTATCCAGCGTTTAACTCACTATCCACCGTATAAAATTTAAACGCTTGAGAAATCGCGTTGTACGAAGCCCGTTTAGCGCTATCCACCGGTTAAATTTTGGCAATCCAGCGGATAAATTTAAACGGTGTCTTGAGACCGTTTAAATCACTATCCAGCGGATAAAACGTTGTGTGTGTTGTCAATTTTAACAAAAATAAACAAAATGGCGTTGTACAGATTGCCTGGCATCTATTTGTATGCACTTCCACGAGAAAATAGAGGAGCAGATAGAGTGTTTAGACGTGAAATTGACAACGTACTGCAATTACGATGACGAGCTACGGAGACGATACCATTTCGGTAGGCAAACCATCGCCTATATAATCCATTTTGTACAAGACGAAATAAGTCCCGAAATAATCGCAGCCACGCCGTTTCGGCCACAAATCAAGTGTTAATATTATACTTCGATTTCTGGTGTCGGGAAGCTTCCAACAAGTGACCGGAGATACTCTTGTGAGCTTGGATAAGTCCACTGTCTGTCGAATAATACGTCGTGTGATGTTGCTCTCTCCCGTATTAAAAGTTAACCAATTTCTTCAATTTCCCCAATTGCAAGAAGCCTGTGACACGGTAAAATAAGGTTTTTACGAGATCCCCAATTTTACCGATATTTTCCTCAGCAAGCTGAAGAATTAAAGCGTGGTTTTCAATTCTCACTCTTTTATTTTCCCTTTGAAATTTACCACGCTCGAGCTGCATAGCAACACATAGCAACCAACGAGAATAACCGGTTTTTTCCTGCTTTCCCTGGTTAAATTTGAGCTTATCCGACGGATAGTTAAACGCGACGCTAAACGGCCTTCGTACAACACAAATTTATCCACTGGATAACTATCCGTCGGATAGTAAATTTATCCGCTGGATAGCGCTAAACACCGTTGAAGTTAAACGCCTTTCGTACAACCGGGCCCAGGTTTACAATAATTTTAGTCTTTCTATTAGGACCTCTCCTTATTGACTTAATCTCCTAATTTACACTGTCTAGTCATTGTAATATTCAAACAGCAGCACAAGTTCAATTAGAAGAAGCTTTCCGATGTCGTTCCATCGCTGAAAATTACGCCAGCCGTTTGGTTAGGAGCTGAAAATTTAGGAACTGAAGTGCCGGATATTATGTTCACACGACACCGCCCAAGTGTTCTAGGCTATTAAAAAGAGTCTAAAAGATAGATGGTGAACAGTTGCGATGTCGTTGAGTGCATTTTGTGTGTAACAAGACGTATTTGCCGCTGCGGCAGGCACACACATTCTGTACTTAAACCTAATTTTCCCGACCAGATGTGCTCATTAACTGGAAAGGTTTTTCTATAAAAGTGGAAGCCAAGCTGGAATAGTAACAGAGTTGCACCGTGTAAGAAGTTGAATAGCCACTGACAAGGAGAGCTAGCGTCTACGAAGCATGGCATTTGTGAAGGTGGTTATGGTAGCTGTGCTACTGTGTACATTACTCAACCTAACCGCGTCGAGCCTTTCTGATCCTGGCTGTTGCTCAACAAAACCGATGTCGAAGTGTTGCTACAAGAATCATGGAAAGCGATCCCGCAATGATGAATTGGTAAGTGTATTTGTGAAACTTTTTTATAACGGGGCTTTGTCTAAGTAAAGAGATGGTGAACGGCTGAGATATTTATAGGAATGGAGTGATACGGCTTTTTTGAGTGGAACCCTTCACCAACCAAACAAACAGACACATGGACAAACACACGGGCAAACGCACGGCCAAACTAAACAAACAAACAAACAAACAAACAAACAAACAAACAAACAAACAAACAAACAAACAAACAAACAAACAAACAAACAAACAAACAAACAAACAAACAAACAAACAAACAAACACAACAAAAGCAAGCAAGCAAGCAAGCAAGCAAGCAAGCAAACAAACAAACAAACAAACAAACAAACAAACAAACAAACAAACAAACAAACAAACAAACAAACAAACAAACAAACAAACAAACAAACAAACAAACAAACAAACAAACAAACAAACAAACAGACAGACAGACACACAGACACACAGACACACAGACAGACAGACAGACAGACAGACAGACAGACAGACAGACAGACAGACAGACAGACAGACAGACAGACAGACAGACAGACAGACAGACAGACAGACAGACAGACAGACAGACAGACAAACAAACAAACAAACAAACAAACAAACAAACAAACAAACAAACAAACAAACAGACAGACAGACAGACAGACAGACAGACAGACAAACAAACAAACAAACAAACAAACAAACAAACAGACAGACAGACAGACAGACAGACAGACAGACAGACAGACAGACAGACAGACAGACAGACTGACTGACTGACTGACAAACAGACAGACAGACAGACAGACAGACAGACAAACAAACAAACAAACAAACAAACAAACAAACAAACAAACAAACAAACAAACAAACAAACAAACAAACAAACAAACAAACAAACAAACAAACAAACAGACAGACAGACAGACAGACAGACAAACAGACAAACAAACAAACAAACAAACAAACAAACAAACAAACAAACAAACAAACAAACAAACAAACAAACAAACAAACAGACAGACAGACAGACAGACAGACAGACAGACAGACAGACAGACAGACAGATAGATAGATAGATAGATAGATAGATAGATAGATACAGTCAGACACGGATAAACAAACAAACAAACAAACAAACAAACAAACAAACAAACAAACAAACAAACAAACAAACAAACAAACAAACAAACAAACAAACAAACAGACAGACAGACAAACAGACAAACAAACAAACAAACAAACAAACAAACAAACAAACAAACAAACAAACAAACAAACAAACAAACAAACAAACAAACAAACAAACAAACAAACAAACAAACAAACAAACAAACAGACAGACAGACAGACAGACAGACAGACAGACAGACACGGATAAACACAAACAAACAAACAAACAAACAAACAAACAACAAACAAACAAGCGCAAACGCAAACGCAAACACAAACGCAAACGCAAACGCAAACGCAAACGCAAACGCAAACGCAGTCACAGGTACAAACAAACAAACAAACCATCCAAGACTGACAAACACATAGTTCTGCCCAACAACCCTGCAGCACTCTTGTTTTATATGTGTGTGTCTATGAATATGTACGCTCACCATATAACATCTCTGGATTTTGCTACGGATTAAACTATTGTTAAACTGATGAAAATCATTTTTTTAGTCCAGAAAGTATCGTGGCTTCAGACGCAAGGCAAGATTTGAAACCATCCCAAATGATGACTCCATCTTACATGATGACTCCATCCCAAATGCTGAATCAATCCATCCTAATGTTTACTCAAGGCTGTTCCAAGAAGAGTGAGGAAGCAGAATAGAACTGAAAAAAGAAAGTTCTTCAAATGTTAACTTGATTTATTTGCTTGTGAACTAAATAGTAATTGTAGACAAACATTGATTTTGATGAATTAAAATCGTTTAGTGCTGTTTCTTGTTGTCATGGTTATTGCTTTCGCATCGTGTTGATATTGTCAACGTGGCTTGCAGTTTTTATGTATCTTGTGAAGCTAAGTGGCAAAGCAAATGTAGGATCATCCTCGTCCACGTAAACAAAGCTCCCTTTTCTTTTTCTTTTTCTTATTTCACTTTTGTCATCTTTTTTATTATTTTTTTTCTATTACTTTTTTTCTTACCACTTGTCCTTTTACTTATCTTCCCCTTTTTCTTACCTATCTTCTTTAGTTTCTTTCCCTTCTCTCTTTTCTTTCCTTTTTTCTCTTCTTTCTCTCCTCTCCTCTTTTCTTTCTCTCTTTTCTTTCTCTCCTCTTTTCTTTCTCTCCTCTCTTTTCTCCCCTCTTCCTTCCTCTTTCCATTTTCTTCTCACTTCTTTCCCTCCTCTCCTTTCTATCCTTTTTTCTCTTCTTTTCTTCTTCTCCCCTTTTCCTTCTCTCATCTCCCCTTTATTGTCTGTCCCTCCCCTCTTCTTTCCGTTTTCTGCCTCCTGCTTTCCCTGAGCAAGCTCACACTTCTCGTACACTTTCTTCATTTTCTACTCTTCATTCCCTTCTTCTTTTTTCTACTTCTTTCAACCATTTCGTCTTCCTTTGTCAGCCTACACACAACATGATATCGTACTACACACAAACTCAATCTCATAATTTTTATTACAATAATATTTATCACTGTACATCTATTTCATTTTAGCTAACATAGAAACCCTGATTTCTGTCCATATATAAATTCTAATTCCCTCATGCTGATCGCTCCGCTATAATCTTACTTTGAATGTGTGCAGTTGAGTTATTTCTGGTCGTTCTAATTCAATTAGTTTAGACGTGAGTTTGACGTTGATCTCTATACTATTGCACAACCCCTTTTTAAAATCCTATACAAGCTAGAAGAATTTTTGGCTGTCTATAGATCTTGGATTCTGGATATGCTCTAAGGGCCTGTTTATATGATCCCGGTGTACTGGGATGTCCCGGGATGAATTTCATCCCGGGTCAAAAAGCGCGGGAATTTAAGGAAATGGACAAAAAAACAAAAACTCACCCTATTTCTACTATATGTTAGAAGTTATTTTACTTTTATTCAGTGTTTTATCTTTAGACCTTACCCTTTGGACGAAATTCTGACCGTAATATTCAAAGTTACAAGTATTGTAGTTCAGTAAACTTCATCTCGGTGTAGCAGGATGTCGCGTTTATATAGGAAAAAATCTGTCCCGGTGTACCGAGATCTCGGTTGCTTCAACCGGGATCCCGGTACACCGGGACGTCCCAGTCTCCATATAAACGCAACCGCGAAAATAACAGTAAATTATCTACAAGCCGAGATCCCGGCACACCGGGACGACCGGGATCATATAAACAGGCCCTAAATGCGCAGTTGGATTATTTATAGTCGTTCTAATTCAATTACTTTAGACGTGAGTTTGACGTTGACTTCTACGTTGGCTTCTATACTACCACACAACGCCTTTTTAGATCCTTTACAAGCTAGGAAAATTCTTAGGGGCCGTTTACATGAATCCGGATTGAGTTTCAATCCGGATTGAAATGCGAAGTCAATCCGTGTTTACGTGGGAATTGGGTTTCTGGATTGAAACCTGCATGAAAGCTGAAATCCGTAAATATTATAAAACACACATGCATTGTTTGTTCCAGCCGTCTCTGTTACGTTTCTCATTCCGGAATGAAACTCTCGCCGCCTTTACATGATTCCGGCACGAAATTTCAATCCGGAATGAGATTTCAATCTGGAATGAGAACCGGATTGAACTCAATCCGGAATGAGCTAATCTCAATCCGGATTCATGTAAACAGATAAATTAATAGCCTCCTTGAGCAGACGTTGTGAGGCGCATGGAGTGACGGAAGCGCCTCACAAGGTCTGCTCAAGGAAGCTAATGAATTAAGGGATTTGATCGGAAGCGGAATGAGTTCAATCCGTCAATCCGGATTGAAACTCAATCCGGATTCATGTAAACGGCCCCTGAGTCATCTCTTGAATTCTGTGTCAGGAGATATATGTTATACACATGGTTTAGATGTTTAGAAAAGAGGACGTTATTCAAAGCATTGTGTAAGGTGGTGTTTCCGGACAGGTGTTGAACCGGGTAGTGTGTTAAGGCTAGTTTCCACTAAGGAAAATTTTCCTCAGGACAGGAACGGAGAGGAAAGTTTTCTTTGTCTTGTAAGCTCTCGGTCGGAACTAATGACCTTAACACAAAAGAAACTTTCCTGTCCGTTCCTATCCTGCGGACAATTTTCCTGAGTGGAAACTAGCCTTAAGTGTGGACCACGGAGAGCGAGGGTCGCATGTCATGTTATTCTCGACACGTTACATCTGGATATATATGCTCTTCCGAACGTGTAGTTGAGCTATTTGCTTGTTCTTATCAGTTCATATAGTTTAGTGAGTTTAGAAAGTTTTCGATCTGATCGAAGCGAATGGCTGAACGCAATTTGAATTATATTAAAGGCACGTTGTAGGAACGACCGCGCGCTCGAAACGTTCGTATATTTCTTTGCTAAAAAATTCTTCTAACTTCTTGCATATATACTTATTTTAGACCCCGTTTACACGAGTCCGGAGCGAGTTGAAAACGGCGCAAAAAAGTCCCTTAACGCCGTTGCGTTCACACGGCACCGGATCGAAACGGCGCTCTAACCGGAGCGTTTGAAAACGATTTCTAGACGGAGCGAAATGAAAACGGAACCCTTGGTGGTGTCGTGTGAACATAAGATCCAGCACTTTTTCGCTCCGCTTTAGTACACAGTTCCTATAAATTTTCAACTCCTATAACCAAACGGCTGGCGTATTTTTCAGCGATAGAAAACTATATTTGTCTTCTCGACTTCGGAAAGCTTCTGCTAAGATCTTGTGCTGCTGTTTGAACAATTATAACATTACAACAATGACTAGCCAGTGCAAATAGGAGAAGATTAAGTCAATAAGGAGAGGTCCTAACAGAAAGACTAAACTTGTAAACCTAGAATGCACTATTGGTGGGATATAAATATTCTTTGAATTGCTCCTCGTTTCCATTTACTTTTGACGAGATATGGCTATTTAAACAGTGCACAGCGTTGAAATACTGGATGTACACCATACAGAAGGTTCTGGAGTTGTCTGAACATCTTCTTAAGGCGACCGACTCGACATTTTTCTTTTGTCTTGGCTAATTAGTTCCACTCGAGAGCTTGCGAGACAAAAGAAAATGTCGCTTCGCGCGACATTTTTCGCCTAGTGGGAAACCGCCTTAAGCCGGTTTTCCACTTGGCGATTTTTTTTCGTGCGAAGCGACTTTCTTTTGTTCGAATTCAATAGATTTCTGATTAGTTCCAGCTCAGAGCTCATGAGACAAAAGAAAAAGTAGCTTCACGCGAAAAAAGTCGCCTACTGGAAAACCATCTTTATAGTCGTTACAGACTTTCGGCTTTTCAAGGGTAGGCTATTAAAAAGATAGCTGGCGAACAGTTGCGATGTCGTTGAGTGCATTTTGTGTGTATTAAATGATCATTAGGCGTACTATTAATTAAGGCGGTTTTCCACTTGGCGAAAAATGTCGCGCGAAGCGACATTTTCTTTTGTCTCGCAAGCTCTCGAGTACTCTCGAGTGGAACTAATTAGCCAAGACAAAAGAAAAATGTCGAGTCGGTCGACAAATGACGCCTAGTGGAAAACCGCCTTAAGGCGTACTTGGCTCCCCGGCAGGCATATGCTGTACTTAAAGCCAAATTTTCCCGACCAGATGTGCTCATTAACTGGAAAGGTTTTTCTATAAAAGTGGAACGGCGAAGCTGGAATAGTAACGGAGTTGCACCGTATAAGAAGTTGAATAGCCACTGACAAGGATAGCTAGCATCTACGAAGCATGGTATTTGTGAAGGGGGTTATAATAGCTGTGCTACTGTGTACATTACTCAACCTAACTTCGAGCCTTCCTGCTTGTTCGACATCAAAATCGACTTGCTCACGACGACCGATGTGTTGCTACAACAATGTGAACAATAGAAAGCGATCCCGCGATGATGAATTGGTAAGTGTATTTGTGAAACTTTTTTATAATGGGGCTTTGTCTAAGTAAAGAGATTGTGAACTGCTGAGATATTTGTAGGAACGGAATACAGTCATTTCGAGACACAAACACAGACACAAACACAAACACAAACACAAACACAAACACAAACACAAACACAAACACAAACACAAACACAAACACAAACACAAACACAAACACAAACACAAACACAAACACAAACACAAACACAAACACAAACACAAACACCAGCACCAGCACCAGCACCAGCACCAGCACCAGCACCAGCACCAGCACCAGCACCAGCACCAGCACCAGCACCAGCACCAGCACCAGCACCAGCACCAGCACCAGCACCAGCACCAGCACCAGCACCAGCACCAGCACCAGCACCAGCACCAGCACCAGCACCAGCACCAGCACCAGCACCAGCACCAGCACCAGCACCAACACAAACACAAACAAACCATCCAAGACTGACAAACACATAGTTCTGCCCAACAACCCTGCAGCACTCTTGTTTTATATGTGTGTGCCTATGAATATGTACGCTCACCATATAACCTCTCTGGATTTTCCTACTGATTAAACTATTGTTAAACTGATAAAAATCATTTTTTTAGTTCAGAAAGTATCGTGGCTTCAGACGCAAGGCAAGACTTGAAACCATCCCAAATGATGACTCCATCGTAAATGATGACTCCATCCCAAATGCTGACTCAATCCGCGGTCCGAACGTTTACTCAAGGCTGTTCCAAGAAGAGTGAGGAAGCAGAATAGAATTGAATAAAGAAAGTTCTTCAAATGTTAACTTCATTTATTTGCTTGTGAACTAAATAGTAATTGTAGACAAACATTGAGTCTGAATTAAAATCGTTTAGTGCCGTTTCTTTTTGTTATGGCTATTGCTTTCACATCAGTGTCAACGTGGCTTGCAGTCTTTATGTATCTTGTGAAGCTACAGTGGCGGATACAGGATTTTTGCAAGGGGGTGACTATGAGGTGCTCAGTTGTTTCTCCCAGAATATTACCAAACAAAATACCCAAATATATGAATACACCATACCATACAAGGCATACATCATGTAGGAGGACATGTCGTCATTGTTGTGGACTCATGGGGATATGTTTTATAAGTTTATGTTCCAAAATTACTATGTATACTCAGATTTCAGAATGAGATTGTATACAATACGTCTATATAATCGTGATTCTTACTGTTTTAAAATTGGGGTTTTAAATTTACAAGATATTAGCGTATCATGATGTCCAATCTTATTGCAAAGGAGAGGCCATATCTACGGCCTGTATTCAATAAGCATTGTTATACAATATAATTTATGCACGTTTTACACACGAGTGACTGTTGTGATTTGTATAAACAGCTGCTAGTGTATCGCTGTATAATTCTGTATTGGTTGGGACAGGGAAGGGGGTGACTAGTCACCCAAGTCAACCCCCCCCCCCCCTGTATCCGCCCTTGAGCTAAGTGGCAGGGGCTCTGGAAGCACCGGGTGTCGGGACACCCTCACTTTCTGGACTGTGGGTGTCCTACATAAGAAGGACACCCACAATATTTTAGCAAATTTTTAACTAATTGACATTTTGGTAACTATCTGTAACTCTTCTCTTCACAAATTGTTCAGTGTATTGTTCAATAATAAAAGTTCTTGAAGTTGTTGTGAACTTGTGATGTTATCTTGTATGTTATGTATATATAGTAATTAGTTGTCTATTGTATTCTCTGAAGGGCGTAGTCCTGTTTATGGCATTCTGCGCGACGCAGGATGGGCCCTGGGTCAAACGTTGGAGCGGGGGCCCCCACCGAAATCAATGTTTTAATTAATACCAGCATTATCGAATATTCTAAACACCAATCTTCGCATCAGAAATAAAATAACACTTGAAAATTAGTAGTATTATAACTCCTCGCAACTTGAATTTACCTTGTCTACTTTTTGCCAGAGACCTATAAGTTTCACATTTAGTCTTTCTTTGGACTAAAATGTTACGTCTTCTTTTTCTTACCTCTCTTCTTTACCTTCTTTCCCTTCTCTCTTTTCCTCTTTTCTTCTTTCCCCCCTCTCGTTTCTTTTCTCTTCTTTCTCTTTTCTCCTCTCCACTTTCCCTTCTCTCTTCTTTTCTTTCTCTTTCCTCTTCTTTCCCTCCTCTCCCCTTTTCCTCCACTTCTCTCCCTTTTCTCTCCTCTCCACTTTCCCTTCTCTCTTCTTTTCTTTCTCTTTCCTCTTCTTTCCCTCCTCACCCCTTTACCTCCTCTTCTCTCCCTTTTCTCTCCTCTCCACTTTCCCTTCTCTCTTCTTTTCTTTCTCTTTCCTTTTATTTCCCTCCTCTCCCCTTTTCCTCCTCCCCTCTCCCCTTTTCCCTCCTCTTCTCTCCCCTTTTCCTCCTCTCCTCTCCCCTTTTCCTCCTCTCCTCTCCCCTTTTCCCTCCTCTCCCCTTTCCCTCCTCTCCCCTTTCCCTTCTCTCTTCTTTTCTTTCTCTTTCCTTTTATTTCCCTCCTCTCCCCTTTTCCCTCCTCTCCCCTTTTTCCTCCTCTCCTCTCCCCTTTTCTCTCCTCTTCCCCTTTCCCTTTTCTCTTCTTTTCTTTCTCTTTTCTCTTCTTTCCCTCCTCTCCCCTTTACCTCCTCTTCTCTCCCTTTTCTCTCCTCTCCACTTTCCCTTCTCTCTTCTTTTCTTTCTCTTTCCTCTTCTTTCCCTCCTCTCCCCTTTACCTCCTCTTCTCTCCCTTTTCTCTCCTCTCCACTTTCCCTTCTCTCTTCTTTTCTTTCTCTTTCCTCTTCTTTCCCTCCTCTCCCCTTTTCCTCCTCTCCTCTCCATTTTCTCTCCTCTCCACTTTCTCTCCTCTCATTTCTTTCCTTTTCCTCTTCTCTCCCTCCTCTTCCCTTTTCCGTTTCTCCTCTCCCTTTTCTCTCCTCTCCTATTTCCTTCTTTTCTCTTCTTTCCTTCCTCTCCCGTTTTTCTCCTTTCCATCCTCTCCACTTTCCCTCCTCTCGTTTCTTTCCTTGTTCTCTTATCTCCCTCCTCTCCCCTTTTCTGCCTCCACCTTTCCTTGAGCAAACTCGGACTGACATGTGTACGCCCCCCCCCCCCCCTAAATTTACGTGCATTAGCCATCATGCATTCATACATTTCAGGTATAATAGCACATTTGCAATTTTGCATACGGCCGTACACTCTATATAAGACGTTACGCTACATTATAAGACGTTCCGTTACATTGTGAGACGTTACGCTACATTCTAATCTAAGACGTTACGCTGCATTATAAGACGTTACGCAGCATTCTAAGACGTTACGTTACATTGTAAGACGTTACGCTACATTGTAAGACGTTACGCTACATTATAAGACGTTACGCCACATTCTAAGACGTCTTGCTCTATATAAGACGTTACGCTACATTATAAGACGGTACGCTACATAAGACGTTACGTTACATTCTAACACGTTACGCTACATTATAAGACGTTACGCTACATTATAAGACGGTACGCTACATTATAAGACGTTACGTTCCATTGTAAGACGTTACGTTACATTCTAACACGGTACGCTACATTATAAGACGTTACGCTACATTATAAGACAGTACGCTACATTATAAGACGTTACGTTGCAATGTAAGACGTTACGTTACATTGTATTGATTGTAAGACGTTACTTCACATTATGTGGCTCTGCGCTATCGAATTTTTTTTTGTATGGCGTTGGGATACTGAAATTAAGACTTCTAGTATCCAAAACTAAAATATAGTATCCCATGGATATCGATATACAGCAAATTTCAAGCCTTAGGTACACAATGGTTTCAACATTTCTTTGGTCTGCATTACACCAGTCACTAGTGATTGACGTCGCGTTGGGTGGCGCTTTGATCTTCTCTTTCATTGCCCTTTCAGTTCCTTCTACTTCTTTCAAGCATTTCGTCTTCCTTTGCCAGCCTACACACAACATGATATCGTACTGCACACAAACTCCATCTCATTACAATTTTTATTACAATAATATTTATCACTGTACATCTATTTCATTTCAGCTAACATGGAAACCCTGATTTCTGTCCGTATATATAAAGTAATCTGAAAAAATATCAGTTTAACACTTTGAGGCCTGGACCTCTCCCTGTGCTGAATAAAATCGTCTGGCGTTAGCCAGAATAAAATACTAAAGCCGACTCATCTTCGGGCTTCAGGGTGTTAAAGAGATAGGTTTTAATATTTTGAGGCCTGGACCTCTCCCTGTGCTGAATAAAATCGTCTGGCGTTAACCAGAATAAAGTACTAAAGGCTCGTGTTCAGGCTTCAAAGTGTTAAACAAAAAATAGATAGAGTGATACACAACCTCGAAGAACTGATCCGTTAAATATTTACATAATATTGCCAAATTCTAATTCCCGAACGTAAGTTCCTCTTTTATGCCAATTACTTCCCACAATAATCTTATTTAATTATTAGCCCGAAACCGAATTCTAATAGTGTAACGTTTTTCCTTAAAGTGCTTATGTCACAAAAAAATTTTTTTAACTTTTGAGTAGAGGACAAAAAGTTAGTTAATAGGTTCTTTAACATTTTTCGGTTTTCTCTTTTCATTCGCGAGATATGCGGCTCTAAACAGCAATTTTCGTGAAAATGTCGCGTATCAACAAGAGTCTGGGACGAGCGTGGTGTGACGTAGCCTAAGGGACTTATTAATTTTAACAATAGCTTTTTAGTACTCCTTCACATGTGAATTCGAACCTCCGTCCCTTTAAGCTACGTCACACGGCTGTCGCCCCAGACCCTTTTCCGGTTTTTTTCTTGGGCGCGACAATTTTTTGCTAAAAGCCAATTTTTCAAGGTTTAGAGCCGCATATCTCGCGAATGAAAAGAGAAAACCGAAAAATGTTAAAGAACCTATTAACTAACTTTTTGTCCTCTACTCAAAAGTCAGAAAAATTTTTTTGTGACATAAGCACTTTAAATAACATATTTCTAGACTGCATAGATCTGTTCTTTGTATATTATTTAATGATATTGGGCATTTCACTCGATTACACAGCATGTTCTGAGGATTTAGGGTGAAGGAAAATTCGAGTGTAGAATATATACATTTTAAGACCAAACCGGGAGCAGTTGCGAAAAATGCAACTACACAGGCCCTCCGGCAGGAATTGAACCCACGACCTTGCGATTCTAGTGCAATGCTCTGACCACTGAGCCACGGAGGCCGTTGCCGAGAGCTCGATCGCGAGTTCTGTATATATAATAAGGTGGTAATGCCAGGAGAGAATTGGGTATATTATTTAATGATATTGGGCATTTCACTCGATTACACAGCATGTTCTGAGGATTTAGGGTGAAGGAAAATTCGAGTGTAGAATATATACATTTTAAGACCAAACCGGGAGCAGTTGCGAAAAATGCAACTACACAGGCCCTAGGGCAGGAATTGAACCCACGACCTTGCGATTCTAGTGCAATGCTCTGACCACTGAGCCACGGAGGCCGTTGCCGAGAGCTCGATCGCGAGTTCTGTATATATAATAAGGTGGTAATGCCAGGAGAGAATTGGGTATATTATTTAATTATATTGGGCATTTCACTCGATTACACAGCATGTTCTGAGGATTTAGGGTGAAGGAAAATTCGAGTGTAGAATATATACATTTTAAGGTTTCTCCGTGCCTTTCTTTTTCTTCTAAAACCCGCCCAATCGCCTGCCTCGCAGGTTATGTTCAGGAGTGAGATCTTGTGAGCTGTTTTGATGTTAATTTGGGTTTTTTCAGCCAACGCCGACGGAAATCTTTTACTTGAGCTTCGTCTCTTTTTGAGATGATGTTCTTTTTGTTGGGTAGCTTCTTATGAAGTTGGTTCTTTTTAGTTGAAGATTTCTGTAATCATGATGAAATTAATGTCAGGAGTTATGATGAGATGTTTAAAACACAAATAGCAGTCAGACATAGTTTAACGCTAAATAGTGTAATAAAAGTAGCGTGCTGCGTAGGCAGTGTAGAAACAACAATCGAAATATAGTAAGGTTAGATATACTGCCGAAACAGAAAACGTATAGGAGTCTAACGTTTCGAGCGAAGGCCCTTCGTCAGAGAGGCCCTTCACGTTTCTCTCTGACGAAGGGCCTTCGCTCGAAACGTTAGACTTCTACGTTCTTTTTTGAATGTAGCTTGAAACGTTACTGTTCATGACCCAACGTTTCGACACTCCGATCTAGTGTCTTCATCGTCTCTCATCTCTGCAGAGGTTAAATTTCGGAGATTGCCGGAGGTTTCGGGGGTCGTTGGAGATGCTCGGAGGCGTCAGCTGGACATGAGTAGTGCGGGCGAGACAGATCACGTTGTCTAGACCGCCGTCATCACGATTTAATGAGCGTGGGCGCGCTATTGATGTACCTCGCAATAGGCGAGTTTCAGGGTGTTGCGCACGCATCATTTTTCAAAAAAACTGGCAAGCTCCACTCAAAGTAAACATACTGTTTAAAATAAACAAAGTGTAGATACAGTTTCTCGATATAAAACATTGTTATTCTGCTGTTGTTGGCTCGCTAGCAAGTCTGTTTGCCATTCCTTACTTTGTGGGGAGCCCGCCAAGAGCCCGCCAATTTTGGTGCTCTTTTGAACGCGTGCCAAACTGACGTTTTGTCTGGCCGATGTACTCCTGATTACAGTCATTGCACGGAATGGAATAAATTGCGTCTTTTCTCTGTTCTTTCACAATACGATGCTTAGGTTTTGCGAAAATATGACCTAGCGTTTTTGAGCAACTTTTTTTTTACGTTGAAACTGATTCGTCACCTGGCTGTGTTGGGAATTTATTTGTTACAAATAGCAGTGTTTTATGTTGTCAGAACTTATTTGGGTTTGCAAAAGATTATGGTAAACGTGATTATCGTCATATTTTTTGCTATGGTGAATTGTTGTTGTTTGCGTTGGGATGGCTACGGATTAACGTCTCCGCCTAAACGACTGGCGTCTAACGTTTTGGCTAAGAATGTTGTTTACGTGTAAAGAGAATAAACTGGAGTGGCAAAAAGCCAGCCTGTTACCTATAGATCTTAATTATTAGCTGGCATAATAAGGCCTTGATTATAATGGCCGCCCACATCAATCCCTTCCTGACTGAAGGGTTTCAAAGGGTTTACTTTTGCCATTGTTTTTGACCATTTTACTCTGACTAACACCAGACTATTTTACTCTGACTATAACACCAGGCTATTTTACTCTGTCCAACACTAGACTATTTTACTTTGTCCAACGCCAGACTATTTTACTGTGTAACACCAGAGACTATTTTACTCTGTCTAACACCAGACGATTTTACTCTGTCTAACACCAGACTATTTTACTCTGACTAACACCAGACTATTTTACTTTGTCTAACACCAGACTATTTTACTCTGTCTAACACCAGACTATTTTACTCTGTGTAACACTATGCAGACTATTTTACTCTGTCTAACACCAGACTATTTTACTCTGTCTAACACCAGACGATTTTACTCTGTCTAACACCAGACTATTTTACTCTGACTAACACCAGACTATTTTACTCTGTCTAACGCCAGACTATTTTACTCTGTCTAACACCAGACTATTTTACTCTGTGTAACACTATGCAGACTATTTTACTCTGTCTAACACCAGACTATTTTACTCTGTCTAACACCAGACGATTTTACTCTGTCTAACACCAGACTATTTTACTCTGACTAACACCAGACTATTTTACTCTGTCTAACGCCAGACTATTTTACTCTGACTAACACCAGACTATTTTACTCTGTCTAACACCAGACTATTTTACTCTGTCTAATACAAGACTATTTTACTCTGTCTAATACAAGATTATTTTACGCTGTCTAACACCAGACTATTTTACTCTGTCTAACACCAGACTATTTTACTCTATCTAACACCAGACTATTTTACTCTGTCTAACCCCAGACTATTTTACTCTGTCTAACACCAGACTATTTTACTCAGTTTTGATAAATTTTCTTTCACCCAAAATTTCTTTAAATATGTAGTTTAATTGAGTGAAATGTCAAATATTATCTATAAATATTACAATGAGCTAAATAATTCTGCTTTATCCGGTTCGCTAAGTTCATTGCTGTATATCTTTTTGCATTTAGCAAAAACTTCCCAGTGTCTTTGAGTTATTTAACTGACTTATGTTGTCAGTTAATTTAATCCCAAGACAACAAGCTTAACATCTGACTTTGATAAAGGATCAAGTAGCTATGTTTTTGTAAACATCCTGTCTGGTATATTAGTGAAATTGCCAAACCACAATAAAATGAAAAGCATGTTTACAAGGCGAAGAAATGCTGGTTACCTCAGGCACCTAAGTTAGCAAATTAAAAACGCATTAGTTGTCCAATACAAATGCCGCAATCTAATTTGCTTCTCTACTCGTTTAACTATTGGTCGATACCGTATAGCGACCAGCAAATTCAGTAGCAGTCTCCGCGCGGTCCTCGGGATAAAGTGTTTGCTTTGAGCTAAAAACAATAGTTTTGGGAGTGCCTGAGTCGACTATTTTACTCTGGATAATTCCAGGCGATTTTACTCATCAAGGGGAGAATTCCCGCGTAAAACAATTTAGAGAATCATGCAGCTAGCAAAACATTCACAGGCGTAGCAGGCGGCAAAATATTTGAAAAAGGAAAATTCGGGCACTTTCTGCTAAGAATTTCGGGCAATATATTTTGACATGTATTGCTTTGGAAGATTCAAGAAAAATTCATACGTCAAACTAAGACTGTAAAATAAATCAATATTTGACCCTAAATTTTTCGGGCAAAAATCTCTGCCTCCCCAGAACTGGGCTACTATACGCCTATACGAAAACATTGGCTATAACTAACAAATGCGTATATCACTGGCAGCGTTCATGCATGCATGACAGATAAAGTCTGTCTTTCCTCAAGAATCGATCGAGAATAGTCGATTGCGTATCTAGACAAAGCCAAAATAAAAATCACGCTAGTTATGAATGTTGTCGATGTGAAAGCCAAAATTTCTGCTATTTTTTTTATGAAGATTTAGATTTAATAACTTTATTGCCTATTGCAACTTGTGGTCAAACAAGGGGAAATGCCCCCAATTGAACATGACTACCATGATGTAGGTGTTGATTTTACGGAGGGAGGAAAACCGGAGAAGCCGGTGAAAAACCCTCGAAGCACATGCAAGAGAGCTAGATCAACCACTCTACTCACATGAGTTTCAGAGCTCGAGGTCATTCGCAAGCGGTCACCCATCCAAGTAGTAACCTCGTCTAACCGGGCTTAACTTTTGGTGAGATGCAGTGCGCTAACAGTATACACCCAAATTTTATAGTTCGGGGAAGGTTGAAAATCTTTTCTAGTTCAGGCAATGGTGAATACCTAACCAATATAAAATCACTGCGTCTACATGGTTCGAAAAACGTACCTTGCATTTATAATGAAATGGTCCACCACAGCGCGTCTGAGCCAAACTTTGCGCCACGAACAACGCTAGGAAGAGACAAACCAAAAGCCTTGGTACTGCGTACATAGCAAATGCGTTGTTTCTACAGACTACACTGCGTGAATTGAGTCTTTTTGGCAGGTTCCTGGTTGCTGTGAAACTTGATGGAAACTGTCTGGTGATTCGCCTTTTTAATTGAGTTTTGACGGAGATTGCATGGAAGCTGTCGCACACTTAATTATTACGTCTCCGGCAATAATTTAAAGCTTGTCGTCAAACCACTTGCTTTATACGCCCCGTGTTGAGATTGTTTATGAAACCTAATCACAAAGTCGTGAGATTTGACCTTTTCTGTTTACAATTGTATCATTGAACAACATGCCTATGGACGTTAGTATTTATAATATTTAGTCTGAAATGTACCACCAGTGGTGATTTACACTTCAAAAACTCATTAATAATTCATGAGGAAAACACAAAAGAAAATCATGACCGTATCGTATCTTTATATGTGATAAAGATTTCTCCTGATTTACATAAACTTCAGCTTTGATTTTCTCGGCTTAGACAAGGTTATTTTTCAAACTAACTCCGCCAATCAACTTACCAAGTGGTTCGTTTTTGAAGCCGTATAATAAACTCGCAGTTCGTGTTTTATCAGATATAAAAACACTCGGCTTCGCCTCGTGTCTTTATATCTGATAAAACACTCCTGCTCGTTTATTATACAGTACATAACTAAGAATTTATGTAATATTTCATAAACGAGTGGGGGTGTTTTACCAGGGGTTATAAACACGGGAGGACAATGAAAATCACGCCGACCGTCGCCGATCCATGATTCAGATGCATGTTAAGTAATAAAGAACAATGCAGAAAAGCACTGCTTTCTGCATTGTTCTTTATTACTTTTCTTTTTTACCGTTTTAACATGCATCTAAATCACAAATCGGCGACATATGAGAACTGGGCTTAAATAACCGAGTAATTTTCATTGTTCTCGAGTGTTTGTAAAACATGAGAGAATAATGAAAATCACGAGTGATTTTTATTGTTTTCGAATGTTTTACAAACACCAGAGAACATTGAAAATTACGAGGTAATAGGCCGAGTGATTTTTGTTGTTCTCGAGTGTTTGGAACCCCTGGTAAAACACGATACACGAGTTTATGAAATAGCTTCTCGATCGTCAATTATAGTAGATGGACTTGGTGATATTGGTAGATAGATAGAAGATAGAAAAACTTTATTTACCCACGCTAACCCTGTCAACCGCAGCTGATTTCCACAGGGGGCGTGTAAAAAGGAAGTACAAAGATATAGTATTTTAGGCTATTTACAAAATATAATATATCAACTAAGTTACAAAGTCTAAGTTATAAAGTTTATAAGTATAAAAAATATATATATTTACAGGTTGTTTTTTGAGGATTTTGTTCGTTCAGGTAATCAGAAAATGTGAGTAGCAATTTTATTTCGAAAATGGGAGAGGGTTTTGCACTCCCTGATTTCATTTGGAATAGAATTCCACAGGTGTGCACCTTCGTACATAAAACTGTTTTTCATATAATTTGTCCGGGGTTGTGGTAAACAAAGGCCACTGGAAATGCCCCGAAGTTTGTGATTTGTAATTTCGCTTTTATACGTAAAAAGATTTGTAAGCTTCTCGGGACCCATTTTATTCAAAATTTTGTACATTAATATTGCTTTTGCCTTTTTTCTCACCAATTTAAGTGGTTCCCAGCCTAAGGCTTGTAAAGCAATAGTATGATCTACATCATTACTCATATTCATGATGACTCGAGCAGCTCGATTTTGGAGTTTTTGTAGTCGTTTTGATTGTGTTTCACCTATTACATCCCACACTTCACAGCAATAATTGAAGTGTGGGCGAACAATAGCATTATATATGGAAATAAGTGTATCTTTCTCAACAAATGGTTTGACACGACGGAGAGCGGAAATTGCTGTTGTTATTTTTTTGCAAATATTTTTAGTATTATCATTCCAGGATAAATGCTGGTCAACTACTATTCCAAGAGTTTTGCATTCATAAACCTGTTTAATTTGTTTATTTTCGATGAAAATATTCGGGTGAGAATCTGTTTTCATTCGTTTTGGACGAATCAACATAAATTCAGTTTTAGCGACATTCAAGCTAAGTTTATTGGCCATTAACCAATCTTTAAGATTTTCTAAATCAGAATTTACTGTAACCTCAATATCATTTATCGAGTCTCCAGAAGCTGTAAGATTTGTGTCATCAGCGAATAGTCGGGGTCTTGTATTATCAAGGCACTCTGGCAAATCATTGATGTACAATAGAAATAATAATGGTCCTAAAATAGAACCTTGTGGTACACCACATTTGACTGTGTGTTCAGATGAGACAAATCCATTTATTTTGCACTTCTGGCTACGATTTGTGAGATAGGATTTTAAAAAAGAAAGTGCTTGTCCTCTTATTCCATAGAACTCCAACTTTTTAAGGAGAATTTGGTGATTAACAGTATCAAAAGCTTTTTTTAAATCAATAAAAACTACCAAGTTAAATAGCTGGTGCATAATTAGATTAGACAATGGAATAGGCGTCGCAGCCAAATTCTGTTTGGGGAGCAGAGCTTTTTGCCCTAAAAATTTCGGGTTACATTTCACAGCAATATATGTCAAAATTTCCCGAAATTCTTAGCTGAAAGTGCCAGAATTTTCCTTTTTCAAATATTTTGGGAGCTAGGGCAATTGGCCCCCACCCGCCTGCCACGCCGATGGATCGGACAATGGTTTCACGCTGAATTTATAATTATGAAATGTGGTAATAAACGGTTCTTTGTTTGTGCCGTTTATTAACATGTCTTTACTGTAATCAAATAATTATGCATTGCTGATTGCTTGACTGGCCAATAACGGTATTGCGCACTCTAGCTAAACTAAAGTAACTAAACTAATCGTATTTATACTGGATAGCTCTATCAGTTATATCTAAACTGTTCTCCCTAGAGGTCCAGTAAAGACCATCCCTGGCCTTATTCGTCCAGTGTTACTACAGAAGGAAACCGGAGTACCCGGAGGAAACTGGTATTTAGTAGAGTCAAACTGGAAGCACTCTTCTCACATGCGGCCAAGGTGAAATTTCAATCAGATAACGGCTGAGAGCAGGAATCGTGACCCAAGGTCGTAGAGATGAATGGAACGTGCGCTAATCCACCAACACCCCACGCTTTCATTTTGGTACCAATCCACTTAATTTCAATATATATAAGCGCATGGTAAGCTGTTGAAAATCAGAAAAACATGAAGAGAAAAACAAGCCTAAGAAACGACAGAAAATAGTCGTAACAATGGGCTATGTCTTCACTGACCGGATTTCCTGAAGGTAGTCCTTTGTTTTTTCTCCTATTTTTTTGCCAGGGACGTAGCCCGGGGGGGGGGGGGGGGAGCCGCGGAAACTACAGATATGTAACTACAAAAGTAAACTGATGCAATATGAATTGTGTCAGGAAATAAACTGTAAACGGTGTATTCAGTCTACTGAGTGTATGCATTTTGAGTATCTATGTGACGTTTGCGTGTTTTGAGTATTTTACATGACGTTTTTTAACCTTTAGTGTCTGTAAAATCTTCCTCCAAAAGCCAGGAAATGGCATTTCAGCGACTCTCGATTTCAAAATTTCCCGGGGGGAGCATGCCCCGGACCCCTCTAAAAATGTATTTTGATTTTGGCTCCCCCCTTTCAAAATCCTGGCTACGTCCCTGTTTTTTGCCTTTCCAGCTTCCAGAGTTGCTTGCAGACGAGGCTAAGAATAGGAAAAGCTGACGCGATTTTCAAGGTCGAAATAGTAAGGCAATGGTTAGAGCGTCCAACTGGTCATTGATGGTTTAAGCCGAGCCCTTCACTATAATGAAACGTTTATACTACATAAGTTACCATATACAGGGGGTGGACAAAAAAAATGGCCATCATTAAAAATATGGTTAATGTGACATAACTATTATTCGAGAAAAGAAAAATATGTAAAGCGATATATTTTAGAATACATGCGTCAATATCTGCTCAATTATGATATCCAATTCTAATTTTGTTATTGGTTTAAAAATACATTAACTATGAAAGCATGCCACGCTGTGAAGCTGTAGTGAAATCAAGTGAAATGGCAACACATATCTAACTATTTTGCTGTTATAACACTTTCATAGTATACAAACTTGAAGACCAATTGGAATAGTCGAACTAAGATTTACTTCATTTGGTACAGGATTGAAAATCATGAAAAATTAATATATTTTTTAAATCAATTGATAAAATTAGAATTTGATATCATATTTGAGCAGATCTTGACGCATGCATTCTAAAAATATGTAACTTCACATATTTTTCTGCACTCTAATAAAAATTATACAACGCACATTAATCAAAGTTACTACATAAGTTACCAAAGCAACCAACCTCGTTCCCAGGGCCTTTTTGAAATTGGCGGGGCGGGAAAAGGCCCTGGCATCGGCTGGTGGATTCTGTGTTTTCATTGGTTGATCGGTTTTCTTAAATATTCCTCGCAAACAACAATTAATGCAAAGTTTCAATGGATTTGGTCATCACTCGTAATCGTACTAATCGACAATATAGCTCATAATCCGTGCACGTTTAATACCTTCATCTGTTCTTATAGTAGCGGATGACGTTAAAACTGAATCATGATGAACCAACTCTTGAAGAAAAGAATTTGCGCTTGGAGTTCAATCTGCCGTCTTTGTGGCGGTTAATACACAAGCTGTCGTATGGCTCGGGTAGTCAGTAGGATTTATGTGCAAATGTGCAGAATATATAATACTTGTGAGATTATTAAGACCACAAGGGACGATTCGAGTTCAGAGTTGATAAGCGAAAGTGCGAGCGAGGTATTTGTTTCCAAGATGAGCGAATTTAGACAAAAGAGCCAAAATATGCAAATTATGATATTAAACCACAACGTTGAAAAGCCACCGACCAAAAGTGTTATAAGAGCAGTACAAAATCATTTAATTTTAAGAGCACATATGTACGAGTTTGGCATTTTATAAATATGTTCAGTCAGTTCAGATAAAAATAGTTGTGATGATTTATTTACCATCAACGATCACATTTCGAATTTGACTGAGTCAATTAATTTGTATAAAAGTTGACGTTGTATCAAAAATTCAAAATGAACAAAGAGTGGTAAATAAACCTCTTGGAAGCGCCGTTAAAATGTAGTCCCCAATGGCTGATATTTAGAGTGGTTAATAAAGTTTTTAAATAAATTTAAGTGTATAATCTCTCAGTTTAAAAACAATGCGGATGTCAACAAAAAATACATAAGCCGCACGGAGAATATTACGAACGCTACATTTTTAGCATGTCGTTTCTCGTGATATAAAAATATAAATATATCTATGCCAAATATAATAAAATAGACATATAATAAATAGAACGCTTCACTTTATTTCCCAGGTTCATTTTGACGTTCTTGTCAATTTCACTTTACCAAACAGCTATTGTTAATCGTAAACAAGTCGATATGTGATTTCGATTTAGGAAAAACCTGACAGATCTATAACCAGTGGCGTCGTGGGAGCTGTTCAACAGGGGGGGCTCAAGTCCAAAAATTTTCCGACAGGTGTATTTTTTCTGTAAGTTTTCTGATCTAAAAAACTACAGTATACAGTAGGTTAACACTAAGAGTCCAGGACATGAACGCGAAGTTATCCAGCGAAATTTGCCTTGTTCTGTTGTTCACGCGCTAACTTATTACTCGGGCTACCTGTGGTAGAACGAGTCTAGGTTTCGGTCTGGGTTTTTTTTCTGTCGCGAAATGGCCCCAACAGGCTTTGCGAAACTGCAGGCATGTGATATATCTATGATGTCACACGTGCTTTCCTTCTTTTCGATCGAGTGGTTCGAAGCGAAGTGGTTCGAAGCGAAGTCGAAGTGTTTAATTTGGTCAGCTGCGTGCTTGGAAGTGTTTAAAGTCAGTTATGTGGCTGGGAAGTATCTTCTTCTTGACTACGCTCACAATGTTTACAATCGCACACGCCGATCGCGGTAGACCTACTCTAAAAGATGCCGAGCGATTTCGAAACGGGTTGGTCCGCGATCAAACCAGTCTTACTATGAAACTAGCCAGTCTTACTATGAAAGCCAGTCTTACTATGAAAGCCAGTCTTACTATGAATGCCAGTCTTACTATGAATGCCAATCTTACTATGAATACCAAACTTACAAAACTAAAAACGAATATAAACTTGAATACAACGTTATGTGTGTCATTGAATTGCTCAAACCATGTGAATAGAAGCACAAAGAAGTTACTTGATAAAGCCAAGTTGCAAGTGACAGGTAAACATGCTGTGTTGATATTAATACCCAAAGAGACTCGATGTTACATCACTTATATGAACGCTGTATGGAAATTATACCAGGTAACTTTATTAATATTTATGATTTGTTTTATTTTCGCCTGTATTGTTTTATATTGTGTTACAAATGTCGTGCAAAATAAAGTCGATGTGATGTTTCATCAAGTGACACTTGTGAGAGAGACAGTGTCTTTTCTCCATGAACAGTCACACATGGTTTTGCCAAATAATTCAGAAAGCATGTTACTATCGAATAACCCTGTTTCACTTGACATTGTACCTGTATATGAGAATGTAAAAAGGTCCCAGTTATCAGTAAAGTCAAAGACCGTAAACACAAAGGAATGTAGATCTCGCTATGCTAAATTTATTGTGATTGAAGTAAAATATAACCGCCATGTTGCTCGACGTGATCGAGAGCCAAGTAGAATCCCAGCTAAAAGACTCGTTCGCCTTTTGAATAAAAGTAGAAAAATACGTAAACTTGTTCGCAAGCACATTAAAAGAAATGTACCCAGGTCTTCTCGTATCCATCGTTTACTTTATGCATTTAGCCATGAACGGAAAAAGCTGCTGAGCAATCGAGTAAGGTATTTACGCCAAGTTAATAAAAAAGCAAAGGGTTTGCGTGAAATATCATCAAAACGACGTAGAAAACAAAAAGCTGCACCGAATACTTCTGTATTTCTTAAAAATAATAAAGAGCGGTACAAGGCATTTACAAAAACACTACACCCAAATTACTTAATAGAATCAGCTACATGTACCTGTACTTACAAAAACTTAAACCACAGGGTGAATTGTTGCAAGTTTAAACTTAGTAGAGACATTGAAAAGAACCCTGGTCCTACTTTTATTGATCCTAGTAAAACTATCCATGCACCTTATAGTCAAGGTGATGTTGATGTATTTGGTCCAAATGCAGGACAACAATGTGTAGCTATGAGTTTGTGTGCTTTGATATATAACAATAACAAGTCAATAACTGACTCAAGAGACCTGATTCAAATTATGGATATTGGTAATGAATTATATTCTGCATTGTCAAGATTATCAAGGCAATCTTATTTATTACTAACTGAATTACCCAGTATGGTTACAGTCCTAAACACAAATTATCAACTTGAGTTTAGTGAAAGTTACTCTGGTAGACTCCATACAACTACTTTGAATGAAAACATCCCATATGTCATGCCCTTAGAATGTGCATTACAAGGTTTGATACAAGAGAGTTATAATTCATTTCTGTTAACAATTGCATGTAATACTGTATCTATTTTTGTTATTTCAAATGGTTTACTAAAAATATTTGATTCACATGCAAGAGATTCATTTGGTATGGCCCACCCTCGTGGAACATGTGTATTGTTGGAAGTAAATTCAGTTATCGACTTGGTGGAATATTTAAAAAATCTACACAAACCTGATGTCTTATTCGAGCTGAAAGGCATTAAAATTACTATTGCACAATTTATAAAAGCTACAAATATGCATACCAACACATCTGAATCAAATTCAAGTTGCTGTTCTTCAACATGTAAAAATCAGACACTTAATCATGATAATTTTGATTTTGAACAATATTGTGCAATATTGTGCTATTATTCTATTAGTTTTTCTACTGTTATGGCATGTAGTTACTGGCATGATCAGACACTGAGTGCTGTTGCGGAATATGCCAAGTTATTATACCAGGAAGCCTTGAATGATGGAAAGAAATATACATGTGATTATATGCCACATGTTATAAATATATGTGGTGCTGATGTTGAGGCAGTATTTCATTCAATGCACCAGGACACCTTGATTACCCATTCTGTTTCTAGTAAACTGGCCCTTAAGAGTTTAATATTAGATAATACTTCAGAAAATACTGGGTTTTTGTTGTGGCTTCCAAACTATTGCTTATCTTGCATTTTTCAACATAATAAAAGGCAAATAAAGTATTTCTTGGTGGCATGCAATGAAATGCAAACAATTAATTTATTTGAACGATTTGATGATACAGATTTTCTCATTAATAAATTTTGCCATATTGTCACAGAAAAACTTAAATGTGAAGAAATACAATACACTATTCAATTTTTGTCATGTTCATGTCAACTAACAAAATCAGAGAGGCAAAAAGTTGTAAGAAAGCATAAGTCTACAACACAAAAAAGGTTATGTACTGACAAAGAAAGTGAAAAATATGCAAATTTGGAACCTGCTAAGAAAAAATTGATGCTTGAGAAAGCTGCTTTAGACTACAAAATTATGGATCCGATGAAAAAAAAACATCTACTTGAAACAAAAACAAAAAAATATAAATCAATGGACCCTGTGGAAAAGAAAGTTGTTCTAATTAAAACAAAAAACTATAAATTAAAAAAATGTAAATTATCAATGGATTTACATGACTTGGATGATTATATTTCTAGGTTTTGCAGTAAAATAAAAGAAGGCCCTTATTATATATGTTCTGTTTGCAATCGGTTACTCTACAGAACATCAGTCGTGTCATTAAAGCAAAGTAAGTACACAAATGTCCCTGAAACTCTGTTCACTGATGTAAAGTCGTTTGATGAAAAACAATACATTTGTAAAACCTGCCATTCAAAGTTGTCAAAGGGGAAAATTCCTTGCCAGGCAATCTATAATAACATGTATGTTGATAACATACCAGCTGAGCTTGCATGTTTAGAAAAACTTGAACAAATTCTTATTGCACAGCGAATAGTTTTTGAGAAGATAATAGTAATGCCAAAAGGACAGCAAAGAAAAGTTAAGGGAGCGATCTGTAATGTGCCAGTTGAATGTGATGATACATGTAAAGTTTTACCACGTCCACCAGAAAGATCAGGTATTATAATGTTGAAACTTAAACGAAAACTTGAATTCAGAGGTCATGTGTATTTTCAAGCAGTGCGTCCTCAGTTCATTCTTGATGCACTTAACTGGCTCAAGTTAAACAACCCATTATATAATAATATTACAATTGATATTCAAAATATCAGTGCAAAACTTACCAGTTTTATAGAACAAGATGACAATACTTCAGGTACGAATTTTGATAAAAATAGAAATTCCTTAACAGAAACCTGCAAGCAACATGTTACAAATGATCATGCAGATGGTGATGATACTGAGGAAAAAGATGACCCATTGAATGAATATAGACAGGCGACTAATGAGACATGTTTGCAGTCTGTATTACCAGATTATCCTGTAGCAATACAAAGTAATAAAAGTTGTTCATTAGGGAATGAAGTGTACAATATTGCACCTGGAGAAAACAAACACCCTGTATCAATAATGAGAGACATAAAATGTGAAGAGCTCGCATTTCCAGTGTTGTTTCCAAAAGGACAGTTTGGCTTCACTGAAGATAGAAAAATTAAATTGTCACCAGTGAAATACTTCAATGCTCGACTTTTACATTATAGTGGAAGGTTTGCAACAAACCCTGAATATCTTTTCTTTGCACAGTTTGTTACAGAACAAAAAAAGGTATCAGACAGTATTAATATAGCCTTAAAAAAAATACATGGCCAACCTGTAACTGCATCACAAATAAAATCAGATGTAAACAAATTAAAAGGTTTAATTTGTCAAGACCAGGCGTATTTGTTTTTAAGGCAAATCCCAGGCACACCACCTTACTGGCAAAAATTTATGTATGAAGTAGTAGCCATGGTAAAGCAACTTGGGATTCCAACATGGTTTATGACATTATCATGTGCTGATCTTAGATGGCCTGAATTGTTTCAGATTATAGCTAGAACACAGGGAAAAAACATGACTGATAAACAAGTTGAAGCTTTATCTTACAATGAAAGATGTTCGATGTTAAATCTTAATCCTCTTGTTGTTGCAAAGCACTTTCAACATAGAGTGGAAACATTTTTCACTGAGGTACTGCTTAGTCAACTTAACCCAATTGGTAAAATAATCTATTACGCGCTTCGTGTTGAATTTCAAATGAGAGGATCTCCTCATTTACATGCCTTGATATGGACCTCTGATTGTCCCAAACTTACCTCTGACAACAAAGAAGCTTATGTAGAATTTATAGATAACCATGTACAAGCCTATCTTCCAGATGAAGAGACAGAACCAGAGTTACATGAGTTAGTAAAAACCTATCAAAAGCACAACCATTCTAAAACCTGCAGAAAATACAAAAATATTAGTTGTAGATTTAATTTTGGTCAATTTTTTTCCAAAAGAACAATTGTAGCAGAACCTGTTAATGATAATCTAGATGAGGGAATCAAGAGTAATATACTTGACCGACGAACACAGATTCTGACCTCAGTCAAACAGAAAATTGATGAAGTACTAAACCCATCCAAACCAGATTATAATGAAACATTAAATGATGCAGACATTCTAAAATCAGTAGGTATCACTGAGGATGAATATTACTGGGCTCTATCAATATCACCAGACTCTGATTTTGAGTTGCACCTTAAAAGGCCTGTAGACAGCTGTTTTATTAACAATTACTTTGTTGCTGGTATTAAGGGATTTGCAGCAAATGTTGACTTGCAACCTGTATTCAATCACTACAAATGCATAACATACGTCTGCTCATATTTTACTAAAGATGAAACTGAATGTTCTCAAGCTATTACAAATGCAGCAAAAGAAGCAAAAGCTGCTAACATGAATATTAGAGATGGCCTTAAAAAAATTGGTGCTGCTTTTCTCTCTACAAGAGAAGTTAGTTCACAAGAATGTGTCTACAGATCAATGCCTGAACTTTGGCTGAGAAAAATATTTCCCAAAACAGTTTTTGTTAGTACAGATTTTCCAGAAAAAAGGATACGTGTGGCTAAGGCACAAGTGGAGCTTGATGAACTAGATGATGATAGTACAGATATCTTCAAGTCGAATATAATTCAGCGTTACAGCATTAGACCAACATCAATTCCAGTTGTTGATAACTTATGTCTGGCAGAATTTTCTGCATATTGCTATAAAGATTATAAAATTGATTATAGTGAAACAAAAGATTGCCAACCTGATGTTCTAACAGATGACTTGGTTGAATTGCAAAGTACCATAAGTGATACAACACAATGCCTTCCCAAAAAAATAAAATTGATTAACACCAATGAATACATGAAATGTAGAAAAGTTAAGGCTGTATTAAGATATCATACACCAAATAAAAGAAAAGAACCAGAATCTTATTTTCACCATTTACTTATGCTCTATTATCCATGGCATGATGAAAGTAATCTAATGGCTTCAGATCAAACATATACATCAAAATTCTATGAACCTGATGTCCAAGCTATTGTTGAACACAACAGAGCAATATTCGAACCTGATGTAGATGCTGTTACTGAGGCTTTTGAAGTATTAAAATCTAATCAGGGCAATATTATTCATTTTGATTCAATAAATGATCAAGAAAATGCAGATTTACAAGGTGAAATGCAAGATGACTCAATCCCACATGAATCATTTAATGAACAATTACTATCACATCTTGACTCAACACCACAATCTAATCAGCATACTTCCCCTGGAGTAATGACTTCTTACAATCAACCAACAGAAATCTCTGATGATATATTACGTGAAACTGTGAGGTCCTTGAACATGGAGCAACGTCATGCATATGATACATTTCTTACATGGTGCCGCAATATAATGAAAAACATGAACAGTTTAAAACCTGAGGAAATAGAACCCATCTATCTTTTCTTAACTGGTGGTGGAGGTGCAGGAAAAAGTCACTTGATTAAAACAATATACCATACAGCAGTTAAAACTTTTAGACATCCTCCTATTAACCCTGAATTACCAACAGTTCTTCTCATGGCACCAACAGGTGTAGCTGCAATAAACATTGATGGAACAACAATAAATACTGGTCTTGCTATTCCCAAAGAAACTGGTGATAATGTACCTGCAATGTCAGATCAAAAGAAAACACAATTAAGACTATCATTATCTGACCTAAAGCTAATAATAATAGATGAAATTTCTATGGTTGGAAACACTACCTTACTACATATCCACCAAAGATTAAAAGAAATATTTGGCACCACAAGTTCTCTGTTATTTGCAGGAATTACTATTATAGTTGTAGGTGATCTATGTCAACTTCCACCGATACGTAAAAGATTTGTATTTGACACTTACAAAAATGATTCTTATAATCTATGCCATCCATGGAAGGTCTTTAAAATGATAGAACTTAATAAAATCATGAGACAGAAAAATGACCAAGCATTTATTGAACTTCTTAACAGGGTAAGAACTGCTAATCAAACAGAAGATGACATTAAGATAATCCAGTCAAGATCAATAACCCCATCTGATCCTAATTACCCATCAGATGCACTTCATATCTGGGCTGAAAATGCTCCTGTTGATGAACATAACAAGAAAAAACTAGAAGAACTTTCTGGATCCTTATTTACTCTTAAAGCTAAAGATCAATATCCAACAAATGTAAGGAAACAAGATATTGATAGAGTATTAGCAAGAGGACGATCTGAAACAGGTGGACTAGATTATGAAATTCTGATTAAAGAAGGTGCTAGAGTAATGCTTACAACAAATATTAGTATTCCAGATAGACTCATCAATGGACAAATGGGAACTGTCTTTAAAGTTGATGTCAATCAAAATAACCAAAAACCAACTGTTCTCTATATTAAATTTGATGACTCAAATGCTGGTAAAGACTTAACTAACACTTGTGGCAGCCCTTTTGCAAGAGAAAACAACGTAGTTCCCATTGAGCCTGTATTAGCAAAGATCAAAATAAAACCAGGTAAAGCATCTTCCCCAGAAATACAGAGAGTACAATTCCCTGTTACACTTGCTTGGGCATGTACTGTACATAAGGTTCAAGGTCTAACACTTGAAAAAGTTGTAATCAGTTCTGACTTGATAAAACAGAGAGCGTTTAACTATGGACAAATTTATGTTGCTTTAAGCCGTGCAACTTCTTTACAAGGTCTGTACATTTTAGGACAAATTGAGAGTAAACATATTAAAGCAAATCCTAAAGTTATTGAAGAATACCAAAGATTACACAATGAATGTATGGTTCCACATTCAACAACTCTATTCCAAGACAATCTCAATGTTTTGATCATATCACTTTTAAATATAAGATCTCTCAAAAAACATAGCATCGATATTAAATTTGATTCAAAAGTTTTCAGTAGTGACATCATAGCTCTTACTGAAACCCAACTACTACCTCAGGATTTTGATAATGAAATTTTAAATAATCTCAGTCCTTTCAAACTCCACCGTCAAGATCATGATACTGATAAATATTCAAGTATGGCACTTTGCACAAGAAATACTGTAGAAATCAGAGACTGTGAATATTTTTCTTCACTAAATGCACTAAAATTTGACATAGTTAATAGTAAATCCCAAGAAAAAACAACTTTTCTTTTGCTGTATCGAAAGCAAGCCTCCAACATCCTACAATATGTAGCTTGTTTGGGATACATGTTAAATAGTTATACAATTGACATGATTCTTGGTGACTTTAATATTAATTACTTGAATGACAATCAAGTTCAACCACTAAAATCTTTAATGCAATCTCTCAATTACACTCAGATTGTAACAAAACCTACGTTTATTTCTTCTGGTAGTTTATTAGACCATGTGTATGTTAGATCCACAGTATTTCAAATAATTGACAATTGTGTAGTCAATGTGTATTATTCTGATCATGATGCTATCAAAATCGTAGTACAATATTGCAACTAGGGAAATATATTAATTACATGTAGTTATATCTAATTCTTTCCAGCAATTGTTATCAAGCAAGTTTATCTTACACCATGTACATAGTCTCCTCAGAGATCCATGGATCCATATTCACAAACCATATTTATGAATAAGGGGTGGGCCATTGGAAATCTTGCAGGGAGGGGACAAATTCCTGTGCAAGGGAAAGTGATCAAAAAATCCTGCAGGTAATATACAGAGAATACTGGCAAACTGTTTGCACCTTTCCTTTATTGTCCAAAAACAAAATATCCTGCAGAGCTTACATAGGACAAAAAATGTCAGGCTTAGAAATATTTTTTTTTACCCCCTCCCAAGATTTCTAATGGTCCACCCCTGAACTAGTGCAGTTACACTGCACTTGTACTTGGGATGGTGCACCAATACTCAGTGCCTCTGTCCTGAAAAGGACTTGAACACCTGGACAACCTGAACCATTGGACAACAAATTAATGTAAGTAAAAAAGTATACTTATGTAAATGTCCTTTAATATTGCAAAGTTCCCATGCATCCATAGCTTAATTGCTTTTTAACCCACTTATTTTCTCTCTGCTTCATATTTTAGATAAAACTGAACATCTGGTAGAATCATGAAAAGCCTCAGCAGTATTGATATGCTGTTGACGTTATGACTTGGACCATTGCAGCACCAACCACCAATTTATTACTCTGGCATTAAATGACTTATAACATTAATTGATATATCTGGTATTAATGAAGCTGGAGCAAACAAATTAACAGTGGCGTCTCAAGTAAATGGCTTCTACGACCACACAGTTGCCTGGAGTTGTGAGTTGGACTATTAAACCGTCAACCACCAATTTATTACTCTGGACTACTGGTATTAAATGACTTTATAACATTGACATATCTGGTATCAATGAAAGAGCAAACAAATTAACAGTGGCGTCTCAAGTAAATGGCTTCTACGACCACACAGTTGCCTGGAGTTGTGAGTTGGACTATTAAACCGTCAACCACCAATTTATTACTCTGGACTACTGGTATTAAATGACTTTATAACATTGACATATCTGGTATCAATGAAAGAGCAAACAAATTAACACTGGCGTCTGAAGTAAATGGCTTCTACAACCACACATTTGGAGTTGTCAGTTGGACTATTAAACCGTCAGCCACTAATTTATTACTCTGGTATTAAATGACTTTATAACATTGATATGTCTGGTATTAATGAAGGAGCAAACAAATTAACACTGGTGTCTGAAGTAAATGGCTTCTACAACCACACAGTTGGAGTTGTGAGTTGCACTATTAAACCGTCAACCACCAATTTATTACTCTGGTATTAAATGACTTAAGTTTATAACATTGATATATCTGGTATTAATGAAAGACCAAACAAATTAACACTGGTGTCTGAAGTAAATGGCTTCTACGACCACACAGTTGGAGTTGTGAGTTGCACTATTAAACCGACAACCACCAATTTATTACTCTGGTATTAAATGACTTTATAACATTCATATATCTGGTATTAGTGAAGGAGCAAACAATTAACAGTGGTGTCTGAAGTAAATGGCTCCTACGACCACACAGTTGGAGTTGTGAGTTGGACTATTAAACCGTCAGCCACTAATTTATTACTCTGGTATTAAATGACTTTATAACATTGATATATCTGGTATTAGTGAAGGAGCAAACAAATTAACAGTGGTGTCTGAAGTAAATGGCTCCTACGACCACACAGTTGGAGTTGTGAGTTGGACTATTAAACCGTCAACCACCAATTTATTACTCTGGTATTAAATGACTTTGGTATTAACAAAAGAGCAACCCCAATTAATGCCAATATCAATACCAATGTATACGAATACCAAAAGTATATTTATAAATGCTAAAAGTATATGTATCAATGCCAAAGTTAAAGCAATGTCATGATGGCTTTCAGTATATGAATTCTATGTTGTCCCAATCTAGGTTGTCCATGCATGTAAGTTTATAATGGTAGTCAATAAAAAAATTGTTCTTTGTAAAACAAGTGAGTGTGTTTCTAACTAGCTTTCTAACATGTCCTCCTCCACCAATCTCGTTCTCCACAGATCACCATGCCCATTGCCCATTCCCAGTAGCCCGAGTTAACGCCTAGCGGGCGTCTTGTTTTATAATGAAATAGGTACAGGGCCGTAGGCAGGATTTTTGAGTCAGGGGGCAATAAGACTGCGCAATATCTAGGGGGGTCCGGGGTATGCTCCCCCGGAAAATTTTTGAGATTTGAGAGTCTCTGAAATGGCATTTCCCGCGATCTGACATCATATTTGAGCAAAATTTTGAACATTTTAAAACTTATTTTTAAGACACGTTCTCTCAGTTTTTGTCTAAAACTACAGTATTACATATTTACAAAAACAACGACAGTCATTTGCAACTCACTTGTCACTTTTCACCAAAATGTTCAGAAGTTCGTTACGAAGTTCGCAAGTTCGTTGGGAAATTCAAAGTTCGTTTTCAACTACGCAATTGATTGCCGGCTACTAGGAACCAAGCAGTCAATCAAATGCGTAGCTTAAAACGAGCTTTGAACTTCCCAACGAACTTCCGAACATTCTGGTGAAAAGTGAGTAGCAAATGACTGCAAAATAATAGTTACTCTAACGGGATAAAGGCATAAAGCGCGAACGCAACGCGAAAACTCATTGTCACAGTTATGATATTAAACGACTAGTTAGTTCTTTATTCTGTGACTCTGGGAACAAATATGATGTTGTTGCGCAATTATTAACTATATAACTGTCTGAATACCAATAAAAAATAATAAGAAACATTATAAAAATCATATTTTGGATTTTCTCGGGGAGGGGGGGGGGGGGGGGGGCAGTTGCCCCTGCTGTACCCCCGCTATCTATGGCCCTGGTATTGCATTACTATGAGTTATGACAAATGCCAGGCAGGGTAGTGTGAGTTCACTGTGGCTGACAACATGAACAAACTGGCCGAAATAAGCCGATCTAGTAAGTCATTACATTATTGTAAACAATCTATTGTCAACTGATGATCAAGTTTTCCAACAACCACAAAATTTTGAAAATTTCCGACAAATATCAAATAATAGGGGGGGCTATAGCCCCCCCTGCCCCCCCGGCCACGACGCCACTGTCTATAACACAGTTTTAGATACAATGGCTGAAATTAACCACCGTTCATTCATGAAGACTGAATAAAGAAAGCTATATACTTTACACTTAATTCACGATTTGTTGCTTTGACGGGCGTATTCTTGCGACCAGACACTGCGTTAAAAATGTCTATGAGAAAAGGTACGTCTACTTTCATACACGTACAGATGACGTCATGCGCGTCAGTAGTAATTGTTGTTTATTACTCACCCCCAGGCAACAATCAGAAAGACGTTTTGGATCCCGCGAGAACTGCTATTTGAGTTGTTTGTCGCAGTTATCAGGTGCGCAAATAACGACTGTTTGCGTCTCTATTATGCAACACAGCTGGTATGCTCAAACTTGCCTCTGGTAGTCTGGCTCGTACTTGTTTTTTACAGTTGATGGGAAGTTCGTTGGGAATTTCAGATATTCGTTCGGAAGTTCGGAATTACTTTGCTAAGGTGAAAAATTATCCACACGACGCTAAAGTAAAGTAATGTGAAATCAACTGTAATTGATGCCCAACGAACGAACGAACGAACGAACGAACGAACGAACGAACGAACGAACGAACGAACGAACGAACGAACGAACGAACGAACGAACGAACGAACGAACGAACGAACGAACGAACGAACGAACGAACGAACGAACGAACGAACGAACGAACGAACGAACGAACGAACGAACGAACGAACGAACGAACGAACGAACGAACGAACGAACGAACGAACGAACGAACGAACGAACGAACGAACGAACGAACGAACGAACGAACGAACGAACGAACGAACGAACGAGTACTGAGAACGAGAAAGGATTGGCCGCGTTAAAAGTGATGGAATCTGGAAACGAGAGTGGAGACGTCATGAATTCAACGATGTGCCGCAGACCAAATAGATCGTGGTCTCTGGGGGCTGCGAGCCTGCGATCAATGTTTAAAGTCGTCATAGCACGTGTCCAAGCTAATATGTAACATATTACTGTAATATGTATGCATCGGCGGATCTATCCATGATCATACCGATCATCAACCATATTTTCTTTGATTTTAATCACTTTTAAAGACTACTCGAACTCAAAATTTAATCAAAACACGGTTTCGAAACCAAGAAAGAAAATGACAATGTAAATATGGGGGAGTTTCGAGATGGTTGCGATGATACGTTCTTGGTTCCTGTTCTGGGTGATTTGGCGTAATTTGATACATGTAATTAAACGCTACAGGATACACTCAGTTGACGTCTAAAAAACGGGTGCGTTGAAAGTCTTACTTTCGATCGGAATATACTTCACTTTTATTCATCGATCGGTGGACATAATAATGATGAAACCAAACAATTTGTGTCGTCTAATGTGAAGGAATACATTCCTATCGAGTTCTGCGAAGAAAAATCGCTGTTGAAAATTTGTGCTTTTAACTTGATCTGACACCGACGCTAAGCTTGGTTGAATATAAAAGTGCTTTTTAAACTTAGCCTATATTGCTTCGGCGAGAAAGAAAGCTTGGAAAAGAAGGTACGGTTAATACTTGAGAAGTTTTAAATCTTACACGATCTAAATCTGATATTATTCTACAATTTAACACGGTCAGTTGGCAAGCTGATTATTCTACAATTTAACACGGTCAGTTGGCAAGTATTTATGAATACTTTAGTATCAAAGGATGCGTTTGCATGGGACGGTAGGTACTGTACTTCACATAATTTGAAGTATTTCCTTTGCTTTTCAACAACTGTTTTGAATAAATTGTTTGTGTGAGAGTGTTATATAAATTGTTATGGAAGTCTACTGGGGCTTACGGAGTGGAATAACATAATTTTCTGGGTGGGAGTTATGGAATCATTTCAATGTTTATTATAAAGGTAAATAGAATATAAATGAGGAAGGGGTTCTAAAGCTGTCGCAGCATGCACTAAACAGACATTAATTCTTCACTTTTGTTTATCTCGACCAAAAGACATAAGAAAATTCTCTAGCATACTATTTTGCTTACTTATTCACACTGCTTTGTTTTTTATTCAATTCAAGTGGGTTTAAGTCAAGAGATTTTTGCCTCTTTACAGTCAGTATACATGTAGTTACATGTTGTATATTAAATTACTGAATAATAATGCTGTATGGGGAAAATATATATTACAATAAAAATGGAAATACTTTCCCACTTCTTCCTCTTCTGTAGTTGGTTGTGTATTGCTGTATTTCTATTGCTGCTACCAAAGCCTGAGAAATATTTTTGTTGAAAACTGTACATAAAAGTATAATTTAGCTTTAAATGGCATTTTAATTATAATACAATGGATGTTTATCCCAAATTGATACCAGCAGATGAATATACATCAAGTATTGGTGACTTTTCTCACTAGACTTTCCTCGCACTTCAGTGGCGGCTACAGAAATATAGTAATACACAACAACTACAGAAGTGGAAGTGGAGGGTATTTCCCATTATTTTTGACTGTAGGTGTGAAATTTATTTTGAGTACATCGGCCAAGGTTAATCTTACAAGTGAGCAATAAAAATGAGATATTCTGTTCAACACGTATTTCCAAGCATTTATGTAAATTGTTGTGTTTACAATTTATATAATACATATAAATATATATATAAAAATAATCCTTTCAAAAATTAAGTGGTGGGGTCTAATATTTCAAGGATAATTGATATAATGTGTTAAATATCATGAATATTAAATCGTATATGTGGGGGAGGAATTATAGAATTATGACACTGCCTTTTAATGCATATACAAATACAAACCAGGATTCCATGAAAACATTTTAATGTAAAGTCAAACATTTAAATTGTTATTGTACTTGTTGTTTATCTAAAGTTAGGAAGTCAGGTAACTTATGAGGCAATTATATATGGTGAATTTGAAAGCACTAGGACCCTGCATGTTTATAACACAGTACCAGATAAATTTGAGACTGGTCTGGAATTCGTCATATTTTGCCATGTAAACAGGTGGAAGCATACTAATTCGAGGACGGTTTGGAATTTGTCTGGTACAGTGTAAACAGGATCTAACTGACAACTTAGTAATGTTCCTTATTCCAAATTAAGATTGCACTTAAAGGCTTTATCTATACAATACTGTATGATTGTTGTATGAAATTTTGTGTACATGACATGATTCTTGTTTATAAATCGATGGTGAATGTTGAAAAATGTCATCTACACAATTGGCGACAAATCACATACAGTACATCACACTGAATCATACAGTACTGCTCAGAAATACAGTACCGCTCAGAAAACAAAAACCAAGGTCAAACCTAGGTGCTTAATCATAATATAACTCTGTTCAGTGTTAGTTAAACTGTCTCTAAATCACTATGAATCAAAATATGGACTGTTTTCTGTATTACTAGATAATTGTATTGTGCTTTTCTATAGTTTATTACCATTTCTATCATTGTTTAACTTAACCTCAACCTCAACCACACTGTTAGGTAATATTTCTGAGCGGTACTGTAGATGACAATCGACTGTGTAGAAATGCCTTAATTAGACCGATGTGTATTGAACTTTCACATCCCACAACTTTCTCAAGGGCCATTGTTTATAAATTATCAAGACTATTTTAAGGGGTGGTTGGTTGGGGGATGAGGGTGTCACATCCGTGTGGGATTCACTGGTCTGGATATTATAGGGCTTGACTTTCTGTCTTGTTAGTACTGGAGAATTTTTCCCAATTTAAAAAAGTGATCTAATAACATTTAATGTAATATGAAAACCATGAAAGTGCATGGACAGGTATTCTGTAATTATACCTGATTGATCTGTTGTGATAATTCTATTTTGACCACTTTTGGTCCACTTAATAGTTTTGATACAGCATTAACACTGATTGCTGCCTAGGATGTTGAGGGTTCTCCCTTTGATGAGCAAAATCACCTTGTGTCAGACAGAGTAAAAAAATAAAGAAGTTGTTTTTGCATGGCTAGCATTAGGTTGAATGCATTGATCACTTATCGTTAACTCATATTTGCTGATGAGTAAAATCATATGAGTAAAGGAACCATTTTTCGCCAGCTCAAGCATTAGAATGGATGCCTGAGGGTTCTTTCTTTGATAAGTAAAATTGTCTGGTGTTAGACTGAGTAATTAAGCAATAATGGGACCATTTTTGGCTAGTTCAGGTGAAGTGGGTTAATTATATGTTAATTATATTCTTGCTGTAATTGTATGATGATTTTATGATGTACTTTTAGATACCAAGTACTGAAATGGCTGTTTTATTGTGGTATGGTATGGTGTTGTTTTACTTTATCACTCACTCTCAGATGACTGGAGCTGCTAAAGGTACAGTATTACTACACAGTAAAACAATTTCTTTACTTCTGAGTATGAAATTAGTAAATTATATACTAATATTATGATTATCCAAGATATTATAATTATGTACATGTACAGTATGCTGAAAATTAATACTGACCTACTGTATAAAAGCTGAAAATACTGACCTTGTGAAAAATTACTGTATAAAAACTGCTAGCTCTAATAGTATAAATGGGTCATGAAAAATATTGTCTGATACTGCATTGACCCTGCAGGACCAGATGTAGGTACATGTACAGTGTGCCTACAAAGTAATGTGGCCTAATTACAAACATGATTAATTTTTTTTAATTAATTCTTTTGTTATAAATAACTTGATAATTATGTGATAGGGCACAAATTACTTCCGGTAAAATCACATGCTGTGATTGGTTGCTGACATGGTGAGATTTCTCCGTAATGCTCACAGGCATTATGAAAATTATTAATACCCTGTATGATTCAGGAAACAAACAAAAAATCCTAATAAGAAAGTTATTGCTGCAAAATGATGAAAATAAATGAAGTAAATTATGATGAACATTATAAAAGTAAACTTTAGTATCCAGATGAGAAAGAAACAACAGAAAATAATGCTATTTTGCTGTTTTGACGAGGTTAGATTGATTTTGTATTAGAATAAACTACTTAATAACCTTGACTGTTTGGTCTTCACAGTAAAATATCAAACCTGACAGCCTTGAATATTAATTAACCTTGCTATTGCTCAGTCAATACAACAAGACCTCAGTTTGATATTTTACCTAAATACCTCATTCTTAGTTGTTAAGTAGTTATTATTTTATCAACGGTAGTCTTACTATCCAAATTCTGTCAAGTCTGTCCCTAAAATGCAGGAAATGGCATTTCAGAGACTCTCTAAGGTTTCAAAATTGGTGCTTCTAGGAAGGGGCTTACGATATGCTAAGTGCCTGGGGCTTACAAAGTTATTAATCTGGCCTTGCTGCTTTAACAAAAATCAAATATGCAGGACTTGATAACCTGCAGTCACTAGAATGTTGAAGGTTTGATCTCTGTCCGAGTATTTGAGTTAAATGAACCTCTATTATAATTGTCTATTACTCAGTACTTTAAGCTAACTTGCACATATTTTGAATTTGATTAATGCTAATGAGTCAAGCAAAGTTGGCCCTAAATTATTAATTTTTTAAGAGTCAATGGTGCAGTTGATGATAAGTTAATCCATGGTGAATGTTGGTTTTTATTATAGTTAATATTGGATACAGTACACTGGATGAATGGCAATATAATTCTTATACATTTGGTGCAGGTGTTCGTGAACTTGTAAGTTGTTTTAAATTATTAGTTTTTTAGAAAGATTTAAAGGGACAATTAGCATTGTAATAAGTGCCAGTCATTGATGTCATTGACTAACAATCTTAACCAGGTGCATTAAACCCCCACAAGCATTTAACCAAACTTGCCTAAATATACTGGTTTTGTTCATTGCACTGCTAGGTAATCACTGTGATTTAATAGTTAACAGGTGCTCAATATCTGTTGTTCCAACTTTTTTGTTCATGCTAATTATTTTGTTTAGTGGTCAGTGACTGATGATAAAGATGCAATTACCACAAAGATTGGAAAACCAAATAGTGAAAGCTGGTTAATTGTGCCAAAAAAAATGTATAGATTCAAAGATGTATTTTATATTGATATAAAGGCCAAGCCAGTTTGTATCTCAGAATGTAAGCTGTCTATTTATGTTATCCATGGAAAAACTTCAGCCATTCCAGGAGGTGGCTCTGTTGCCAATAGAAAAGCAAGAAAGGAGTATTTTTATGATAATGCTGTTCTCGCAGGCAATGCAACATTTGAAATGAACAAGACAACAAACCAAAGTGTTCAAATTCAGAAAAAGGAGCATAAAGAAATGTATTTAGCCATTGTAGCAAAATCAGAAGCAGATTGGACAGTTTATGGCATCCAAATGTACTATTATTATTGTGAAAAGAGAACTGTGAACCAAACTCAGTTAAATAGATTAGAGGCTCCTGCAAGTGGCAATATAAATGTAATGGTCAATTGTTCAGCCAATGCGGTTTCATCAAGCAACAAGACAAGTTTCTTGGCGAGATGTTACGCCAATGGAACCTGGAAAATAGACGATGATGCTCAATGTGAGTGTTTAAAAGGATTTGAAAGCACCAATACAGGATGTTCACGTAAGTTCGAGAAAATACTTCTAAATCTATCTATCTGTCTGTCTGTCTGTCTGTCTGTCTGTCTGTCTGTCTGTCTGTCTGTCTGTCTGTCTGTCTGTCTGTCTGTCTGTCTGTTAACAGGATATCTCACAAAGCACTGCAAGGTTTTCATGAAAGTTTGTAGAAAGATTGATCATAGACCAAGGACAAACCCATTGAGTTTTGGTTGAAGTTTATAAAAGTCTGACCACAAGATTCTCTGTTTAGAAGAAATGCTTGATTGCGCTCATCTTTATTTTATGCAAATATTTTTGCATAATTTTTATACGAGTACAATCAAGCATTTTATTTATTCATACATGTGTGGGTCTCGTGAGCTAGCCTGGTTAGCGAGATGGCTTGTGTTTTTTTTAAACATTTCTAATAACCCACTTTCTTTGTTTGCAGCTTGTCTTGAAGATTATTACAAAGCAACTGTATCCAATGAAAATTGTACAATGTGTCCAAACAACAGAACAAGGAAGGGTAATGAAACTTCCTGTGAGTGCACACCAGGACATTTCAGCAATAAGTCGAAGAACTCGGTAAACGATCCATGTTACGGTAAGTTGTTTATTTTTTTCTCTGCTTGTTCTATTTTTTGTTCATCCATTCATCTGTCTGTCTATTTACCCATCTCATCTCATCTCATCTCATCTCATCTCATCTCATCTCATCTCATCTCATCTCATCTCATCTCATTTTACCTCATCTCCATCTCCATCTCCATCTCCATTTCCATCTCCATCTCCATCTCCTCCATCCCCATCCCCATCCCCATCCCCATCCCCATCCCCATCCCCATCCCCATCCCCATCCCCATCCCATCTCATCTCATCTCATCTCATCTCATCTCATCTCATCTCATCTCATCTCATCTCATCTCATCTCATTTTACCTCATCTCCATCTCCATCTCCATCTCCATCTCCATCTCCATCTCCATCTCCATCTCCATCTCCATCTCCATCTCCATCTCCATCTCCATCTCCTCCATCCCCATCCCCATCCCCATCCCCATCCCCATCCCCATCCCCATCCCCATCCCCATTCCCATCCCCATCCCCATCCCATCCCATCTCATCTCATCTCATCTCATCTCATTTTACCTCATCTCCATCTCCATCTCCATCTCCATCTCCATCTCCATTTCCATCTCCATCTCCATCTCCTCCATCCCCATCCCCATCCCCATCCCCATCCCCATCCCCATCCCCATCCCCATCCCCATCCCCATCCCCATCCCCATCCCCATCCCCATCCCCATCCCCATCCCATCCCATCTCATCTCATCTCATCTCATCTCATCTCATCTCATCTCATCTCATCTCATCTCATCTCATCCCATCCCATCTCATTCATTTCTCTATCCATTCATTCATCCATCCATCCATCCATCCAATTTCGCTGATCTGTTGATGTTAATGTACAGGTGTTGTAATACCTGTGCAAGTGTATATATTTGCACGTCATAGTCAACCAGAAATTCCCATTTATTGTCTCGACAGGTCTCCCATCGAAAGTTCAGAAATTAAAGGTGGAAAGAATTAATGAAACATCGTTTAACATAACGTGGAATAAGCCGTTAGATAACGGTGGACACGAACCATTGATTTATGAAGTCAAATGCTATTGCATCAACTGTAATAATGATTCAAACCCTTTGAAATGCGAAAACGCATTTCCGAATGTAAAATACACACCTGGGAACAACACACGAACGACATGTGTGACCATATCTGGCTTAGAAAAACGTTTTAGGTACAACTTTAAAGTTTATTCAAAACATTCGTTTGGGATTGACGGTAGTGCTGATTGGAACGTTGCTGAGGAGGAAGGCCAGTTTGTTTCACGTAAGATAATTGTGTTGTCAAATATTAGACAGATCTTACGGTAAATTGAACCTATTGGTTTCGATAATAATGACTACTTTTGACTACGGACCTAAACAGGCATGGACATAGACATCGACTTTAACATACATTACACGGACAGGGACATGGACATAGACATAGACGTGGACATAGACATCGACATGGACATAGACATAGACGTGGACGTAGACATATACATAGAAATGGGCATGGACACGGACATGGACACGGACACGGACGCAGACACAGACATAGACATAGACATAGACATAGACATAGACATAGACATAGACGTAGACGTAGACGTAGACGTAGACATAGACATAGACATAGACATAGACATAGACATAGACATAGACACGGATATAGACATAGACATAGACATAGACATAGACATAGACATAGACATAGACATAGACATAGACATAGACATAGACATAGACATAGACATAGACATAGACATAGACATAGACATAGACATAGACATAGACATAGACATAGACATAGACATAGACATAGACATAGACATAGACATAGACATAGACATAGACATAGACATCGACATCGACATAGACATAGACATAGACACGGATATAGACATAGACATAGACACGGATATATTGACACAGACAGAGCAGACACAGAGAGACAACTTTGTTTCAATACGGTAATTTTGTCAATGTGTACAATTGTTTTTCATAAAAGCCGTATATTAAGTAAATAGACAAAAATAAACTAAATTATAGCTTAGTGGGAGACATTGAACTACATAAATTATTGCATGTTAAAAACTATAATTACAGATATTTGCAGAGAATTTCTTGACATTGTCAAGATTTCTAACAACTGATGGCAAGCTGTTCCATAAGAGATACACAGACACAGACACAGACACAGACACAGACACAGACACAGACACAGACACAGACACAGACACAGACACGGACACGGACACGGACACGGACACGGACACAGACACAGACACAGACACAGACACAGACATAGACATGTAGACACGGATATAGACACAGACACAGACACAGACACAGACACAGACACAGACATAGGCATAGACATAGACATAGACACGGAGATGGAACAACACAGACACAGACACAGACACAGACACAGACACAGACACAGACACAGACACAGACACGGACACGGACACGGACACGGACACGGACACGGACACGGACATAGACATAGACATAGACATAGACATAGACATAGACATAGACATAGACATGGACATGGACATGGACATAGACACGGACATGGAACAACACACACAGCATAGACAGCACAGACAAGCATAGACAATCTATTTTTCTAATATTCTAGCAACATATAGTAGTGGCCCAAGCCTGGACGGGAAAGAAGACGACAACAACAGTCTTTACATCATTATCGGTGCAGCTGCTGGACTCTTGGTACTCATTCTTTTAGTTTTAATCATCGTTATTTCAAAATCTAGAAGGTAAGCCTGGATTATTCTTTTTAAGTGCTTATAAACCCAAATATGATGTTACCTAATATGGATTCTATTTAATGTGTATACTTGAATGCCAAAATGTTTTTTGATTTGACCTTTTTTTGTATTTCCAAAATGGTAATGAGGATGACGTCTATATAGGCATAATTTGCATACGCAGTGTTCTGTTACAGCAGAAATATTACCCAATTCACATGTTAATGGATACTTGAATAGTATATTCTATATTTTATCATTTTTTATTGAAATCTTCAAGCGGTTTATCATAAGAAAATTAAAAAACACACACAAATGCCTACATTTACGTCATCCTCATTACCATTTTGGAAATACAAACCTCAATATAACAACAAATAGAAGTTCAAGTCAATAGACGAACCAGGCGGAAAGCGTTATCTTGTCAGGAATATTAAAGCCAAGCATATAATTTTAAAAAGACCCATATTAAAAGAGACATGAGTTATTTCAATTTTTTTTATTAAAACTAACGTTTCGTTGCTAATCCTGCAACATCTTCAGAGTGAATAATTAAAACCTTGGTATTAAAACCTTGTGGTCTCCTCGGGAGTGGATCTTCTCCCGCTTCCACATCTGTTTCTTCTGGAACATCACCTTGGGACATTCCCAAGTTCCCTGGTTGCTGGTATGAAGGTATTTCACAGTAGTCAACACAAATTCTTCAAGGTACTTTTCACACATAAAGATGAAGTGGATAGCTTTTTCTAAGCCTGGAGTGTATCGCATTCCTTGTGAGTGTGGCTTGTATACATCGGAGAAACGGGAAGGAATCTCTCAACTCGCCTGAAGGAACACAAGACATGTTGCATAAAAGCGCAACAAGAAAAGTCTGCTGTTGCCAAACACGCTTGGAAGTATGACCATCGTGTTAAGTGGGAAGAGTCATCACTCTTAGCCAGCGACAAGCAATACTTCACACGAAGAACTAGAGAATCCATTGAAATCGCAAAACATCACACTATTTCTCAGGAGGGACAGCCATTAAATAGCACGTGGCGTGCCCTATTCGGAGAACATTCTTGATTTTGTTTTCTAATTAATAAAATTAACGTGATACGCCATTGTATTCTTACGTGATTTAATTGATCAGTTGCTTAGTTTATAAATGACGTGAGCCAACAACTTGTTGTCATTGCTCTGATGAAGGCCTGAGTCAACAGGCCGAAAGCTTAGCAAAGAAATATTTTACGTGGTGTTTCCACAAAACTTATTTATATTAATTAAAACCTTGTAAATAATTATTCACTCTGAAGATGTTGCAGGATTAGCAACGAAACGTTAGTTTTAATAAAAAAAATTTGAAATAACTCGTATCTCTTTTAATATGGGTCTTTTTAAAATTTTATGATCAAAGTTGATCAATACTTAATTTGGGATAAACATGTTGACCATATCGCGAAGAAAATAACTTCAGGAATTGGAGCAATTAGACGGATAAAACAGTTTGCTGATAGAAATACACTAAGTTCTGTCTTTAATGCTCTAGTCCAGCCTCATTTTAATTACTGCAGTGAAGTATGGGATTTCCTAGGCCTATGTCAGGCCAAAAGATTACAAAAATTGCAAAACAGGGCTGCAAGACTCATTATGAATATGCCAAATGATGTTAATCATCCGGAGGCCTTAAATGCTTTAGGTTGGGAAACTCTCAAAGTTCGACGAATGAAAGCCAAGGCAAAACAAATGTACAAGGTTCTGCATGATATGACACCGGACATATTTACATATACAAATGAGATTATGGATTATGATCTCAGGGGTTCCCAGACTTCACTTCAGTTACCATTTCCCAAAACAGAAAGTTTGAAGAAGAGCTTTAGTTATAGTGGGGCAAAAGTGTGGAATTCTTTACCGTCCGTATTAAGAGAATGCCCGTCTTTTCCTATCTTTAAAAGGAAAATTGGTGCTCACACTTCTTCTTAATTTTAATTATAATCATACTTAATTAGGTTTAATTCTTAGTTAGCTTGTAAATATATTTTTCTAATAATCTAATTGTAATGTGTAACTAATGTGTTATTTCCTTTTATTTGTGTGTGTATATATATATATATATATATATATATATATATATATATATATATATATATATATATATATATATATATATATATATATATATATATATATATATATATATATATATATATATATATATATATATATATATATATATATATATATATATATATATATATATATATATATATATATATAGATATAGATATATATATATATATATATATATATATATATATATATATATAGATATAGATATATATATATATATATATATATAGATATATATATATATATATATATATATATATATATATATATATATATATATATATATATATATATATATATATTTAATGTACGCCCGACTTGAAAATCAGCGAACTGTTGAAGTGGCTAGCGTACTGAAATAAAGTTTTTATCTATCTTATCTATCTATATGCTGGGCTTTAATATTCCTGACAAGAATCCATGTCAGTAATATCTTATTTGAGTTTATAGACACTTTAATAAAGAACAGCAATTGTTATGGATTTTTTATGTCTTAGAGAATTTACTGATTACTTTTTTTCTTGTCTTTAGTAGAAAAAAGAGGAAGAGGAAGCTTCTTAACGGAGAAGTCAATGCCGCTGTTGATGGTTAGTTGATGTTCGCGGGCGAAAATATGTTTTTGGCCACCGTTTACACGGTGCCGGTACAATCTGAAAACGGAACAAAATAATGCCGGTGTGTAAATACAGGCCAAAAAGTCTTGCGTTTACACGGTGCCGGTACAATTTGAAAACGGAACAAAATCATGCCGGTGTGTAAATACAGGCCAAAAAGTCTTGCGTTTACACAGTGCCGGTATAATATAATGACGGATTGGCATGTGACTATTCTCCTCCAATGAGAATTGAGAAGACTTTGTGAATACTGCTGACCCGAATATTGTGGTCGTATATATCGTGATTATACCGTCATCAAACTGTTACGGCACGGGCGTTTACACGATACTGGTTAGTGTTCCGTTTTCATTTCATGCCGTCAAGGAACCCGTCTTCAGTTTGTGCCGTTTTCTTGTCATTTTCATGTTATTTTGTGCCGGTATCGTGTAAACGCGAAGCCTAAACGGCATGATTTTGTTCCGTTTTCATTTTGGAGAAATTTCCGTCTTCATTTTCCGTCTTAATTAGTGCAAAGTTTCACAGAAACTTTGCTAGATACATAGATACATAGATAGTGTAAACTTTCCGGGGGGTAAACTTACCAGGTTTAACGACATACTTGTCGTAGTTGAAAGGCTAAAACCAGTGAAAATGTGAAACACTAGTATCAGTCTTTCATAGACGACAAATATTTATGTCGCTTAAAGCTCGTAAGCCCTATAAACAGCGATAACAGACAGGTTTGTACCTTATCTATGGATATTTCTTGAAAGACGTGTTTATCTTAATATACCAAGAATGAAAGAAGTTTCCCCCCGGAATATATAAGAATACCACTGCGCACGCGTGGTTTTGTTTGCGACTGGCGAATATGGAGAAAATGGCGGAGAAAACGTAAGGAGTGATCGATTTTTCTTCTCGAAGCAACGAATTTCTAGGCTTTAGTGCATGGCTAATTAAATATGGTCTGGGCGAAAGGATTTACTGTCTGCCTAGCGGAAGGTCAAAGGTGCGAATAAATATTAAAAGCTTTATATTTAACTTTAATATGGTGTGGCATGTTGACGATGTTGTGAAGTCGGTTTGTAGAGTGTTGTTGGTTCGTGTCTGTTATATTTTCAACTCAGTAACAAATTCTGTATACTGGAGATCGTAGACTGTCTTCGCATTTTGATTTGGCGTTCAATAAGCAACTGTACGAAGAACCCTGGCCATATAGTAAACATGAATGTTTAGTTCTACATGTATCTGTACCTGCGTGAACTTAGCGCGTGATTGGGCAGACGATTCGCAAGGCTAACATAACGTGAAGCTAGCAACATAATCATCAGGCGTAATAATTTGTGAAGGCAACAAAAACTAACTTATCTTGACATCCACTTGACAAATTTTAGTCAATTTTGATCTGGATTGACCGGACGTCACACGATACGTATTAGTATCGGAATTCTTGTGATGCGCCAAGCTTTTTATGCAAAAATTTCGAGGAGTTTAAAAATATCTTGATGTTATCAAACAGACCGGAAAACAATAGTGAAGGGCACAAAAGACGTCAGTATTCATGTTTGTCGGAGTTTATAATTTTTTTTGCGTTCTTGAAGAGAAAATGACTCTTTAAGAATCCCTCGAGATTCTATTTTGGGTTGTTTGTCTGAGTTTTCACTTGTATTAAATTAACTTGGGCTTAATGCTCAAGAAAATGGGCTGGCAGGTTGCGGGGCTGGCAGCTCTGTCCGTACACTTGACAAAAATTGTTATTACTAGAAACTTTGCACTATCCTTGAGATCTAGTTTTATGCTGTTTTCATGTTATTTTTGTGCCGGTATCGTGTAAACGCAAGGCCTAAACGGCATGATTTTGTTCCGTTTTCAAATTGTACCGGCATCGTGTAAACGAGGTCTTAGCCCAAGCCGCAGGTGACGGCTATAATTATCGAAATATAATAAGGTTAAATATACTGCCGAAACAGAGAATGTAGAACTCTAGCGTTTCGAGCGAAGGCCCTTTACGTTTCTCTCTGACGAAGGGCCTTTGGCGAAACGTTAAGGCCCAGTCGAACGAGGATGAGAGTTGATGAGAGTCGATGAGAGTTGTAACTCTCGGTCGCGTTTGACCACCAACTCTCATCAACTCTCATGCGCTCTTATCAACTTTCATCAACTTTGAGCTGGTTCAAAATTTAATGAGAGGTGATGAGAGTTTTTGCTCGTTTGACCGGTCATGAGAGTTTGCATATGAGAGTTGATGAGAGTTTAGCAGCTAGAAAAGACTGTATTCGTGACAAGAAAAGGCAAGAATGCAAAATATATCTGTCTATTTATTTGTCCAGTACGAGATTGTAAAAATACGAACTTTGTTTACCTCGAAATTCGTTCCTAGTCTCCCTGCTACGCGCGGTAAGTCCTACAACTCTCGTCAACTCTCATCCTCGTTTGACTGGGGCATGAGAGTTGAGAAAACTCTCAGACAAACTCTCTCTTGCCAACTCTCATCAACTCTCATCCTCGTTTGACCAGGCCTTTAGACTTCTACGTTTTCTGTTTTGGCAGTACATGTATATCTAACCTTACTATATTTCGATTGTTGTTTCAACACTGCCTACCCAGCAAACTACTTTTAATTCACAATGAGGGTTATGGTTAGTTCTGAGAAAGGCCAAAAACATATATATGGCCAAGAACATCATCTGTATTACTATTATAATAATTTTAGAAGGCATTTAGAGGAAAATCGAAGACAGTACAGTAAGCAGTGCCGCCTTTCGCCTTCACGTCGGCGTGTATTCCATTGCATTAAATATTTTCAAAATTGATAACTTACATGCATTATTAAAACTCGACAGAAAGACATTTATAATATAAATAAGTTTTGTAGAAACACCACGTAAAATATTTCTTTGCTAAGCTTTTGGCCTGTTGACTCAGGCCTTCATCAGAGCTCTTCTGTCATTGCTCTGACGAAGGCCTGAGTCAACAGGCCGAAAGCTTAGCAAAGAAATATTTTACGTGGTGTTTCCCCAAAACTTATTTATATTACATTATCGCCATGAAAACTTTCAAAGAATTAAGAAAAACATTTGTCATCAAAACAATCTTTGTTCCAAAGTATTGACAAGAAAAGTATACAATTCCGTAAACAACAACAAACCAATAGTGATTTACAACTCTACTCACATTAGTTCCAAGCTCGACAACGGGGTCATTCCCAAGCGCTCACCCATCCAAGTACTAACCCCGTCTAACCGGGCTTAACATTTTGGTGAGAGGCGGCGCGCTAACGGCACACGCCACCCATGCTTCCCTAATAAAGTTTAGCTTCAGTTTTCTTATTTACAACACAACACAACACAACACAACACAACACAACACAACACAACACAACACAACACAACACAACACAACACAACACAACACAACACAACACAACACAACACAACACAACACAACACAACACAACACAACACAACACAACGCCACACCACACCACACCACACCACACCACACCACACCACACAACACAACACAACACAACGCCACACAACACAACACAACACAACACAACACAACACAACACAACACAACACAACACAACGCCACCACGCCACGCCACGCCACGCCACGCCACGCAACACCACACCACACCACACCACACAACACAATACAATACAATACAATACAATACAATACAAGGCTTTATTTAATCACGTATCACTGAAGAGCTTTCAAGAAACTCGTTAAAACGTGAACGTGGATTTCTAAAAGTGTTAGTGGCTTTTTTCTTCTTTTCTTTTTTGCTTTAGTGGTCTTACCAACGATTGGTCAGCGGATGTATGTTGACCCGACAAATTACGATGATCCTGAAGCTGCCATAAAAGATTTCGCCTATGATATCATATCTGTATCATACCTGCAGCTACAACAGACTGTTCAGAACAGATTCTGTCAAACTGTATCAGCCTGACACGGTCAGTGCTGTGATCAGTTTGATATAACAGACTGAACAGGTATGTTGTGTACGGAGCTGTTGCAGTCTGTTAGAAATTCTAACTAGATGTTTATACATCAGCGCTGGTACATTCTGTAGCTGTCAGGCTGTATCAAGGGTCGCTACATTTCTCTGAACAGTTCTGATATCAGAGCTGATCAGACTGTGCGTTTTTACGCGTGTAGACGACACTCAGCTCTTATTGTAACTATATCGATAATTCCGTAGCGTATTTACAATCGTTGTTATAAATTGAGTTGTTATAAATTGAGTAATAAGAAATGTTCTTCCGACTATCAGGATTGCTGAAAGTTCACAATTAGTGTTAATTCGCTTCAGTCCTGGTCAATGCGCCACTCGATCGGCGCCATAGCTGGTATCAGGGAGGCCAGAAAAAACCTTCCACCGAGTTGGCCAGGAAATCTGGGCGGGACCAAGATAACCAGCTCACTGCCCGCTCAGCAAATAGTAAATCAAAACGTTGTGATTCCTAGTTCAATGTTCAAGTTTGAGCTGTCTACTGACTGACCGAGATGCTTCATCTGGAAAACGATTTCTTTTATACACTTGTTTCTGACACGCCCTCCTGCTGGGAATACTGCTACTTGACGTGATGAATATACTTTCCTACTATACTTCGTGCCGTAGGAAACTAACGTATTTATATTGTAGCTGTTCTTGATCGGCATTCATAGCGCAATGATTTCATGCACTAGCTATAGGTCTAAGTTGGCCCAAATAGAGTGACGTGGGTCTAAGTAAGTTTAATTAGGTCTAAAATCGGTCTAAGTAGGGCTTAATTAGATGTAAATTGGTCTAAGTAAGGCTTAATTAGGTCTAAGTAGGCTTAATTAGATCCAAGTAGGCTTAATTAGGTCTAAGTAGGCTTAATTAGGTCTAAATAGGCTTAATTAGGTTTAAGTAGGCGTAATTAGGTTTAAGTAGGCTTAATTAGGTCCAAGTAGGCTTAATTAGGTCCAAGTAGGCTCAATTAGGTCCAAGTAGGCTTAATTAGGTCCAAGTAGGTTTAATTAGGTTTAAGTAGGCTTAATTAGGTCCAAGTAGGCTTAATTAGGTCCAAGTAGGCTTAATTAGATCCAAGTAGGCTTAATTAGGTCTAAGTAGGCTTAATTAGGTCCAAGTAGGCTTAATTAGGTCTAAGTAGGCTTAATTAGGTCTAAGTACGTCTAAGTAGGCTTAATTAGGTCTAAGTCGGCTTAATTAGGTCTAACTAGGCTTAATTAGGTCTAAGTTGGCTTAATTAGGTTTAAGTAGGCTTAATTAGGTCTAAGTAGGCTTAATTAGGTCTAAGTAGGCTTAATTAGGTTTAAGTAGGCTTAATTAGGTCTAAGTAGGCTTAATTAGGTCTAACTAGGCTTAATTAGGTCTAAGTTGGCTTAATTAGGTTTAAGTAGGCTTAATTAGGTCTAAGTAGGCTTAATTAGGTTTAAGTACGTCTAAGTAGGCTTAATTAGGTCTAAGTAGGCTTAATTAGGTCTAAGTAGGCTTAATTAGGTCTAAGTAGGCTTAATTAGGTCTAAGTAGGCTTAATTAGGTCTAAGTAGGCTTAATTAGGTCTAAGTACGTCTAAGTAGGCTTAATTAGGTCTAAGTAGGCTTAATTAGGTTTAAGTACGTCTAAGTAGGCTTAATTAGGTCTAAGTAGGCTTAATTAGGTCTAAGTAGGCTTAATTAGGTCTAAGTAGGCTTAATTAGGTCTAAGTAGGCTTAATTAGGTCTAAGTACGTCTAAGTAGGCTTAATTAGGTCTAAGTAGGCTTAATTAGGTCTAAGTAGGCTTAATTAGGTCTAAGTAGGCTTAATTAGGTCTAAGTAGGCTTAATTAGGTCTAAGGGGGCTTAATTAGGTCTAAGTAGGCTTAATTAGGTCTAAGTAGGCTTAATTAGGTCTAAGTAGGCTTAATTAGGTCTAAGTAGGCTTAATTAGGTCTAAGTAGGCTTAATTAGGTCTAAGTAGGCTTAATTAGGTCTAAGTAGGCTTAATTAGGTTTAAGTACGTCTAAGTAGGCTTAATTAGGTCTAAGTAGGCTTAATTAGGTCTAAGTACGTCTAAATAGGCTTAATTAGGTCTAAGTAGGCTTAATTAGGTCTAAGTAGGCTTAATTAGTTCTAAGTAGGCTTAATTAGGTCTAAGTAGGCTTAATTAGGTCTAAGTAGGCTTAATTAGGTCTAAGGAGGCTTAATTAGGTCTAAGTAGGCTTAATTAGGTCTAAGTAGGCTTAATTAGGTCTAAGGAGGCTTAATTAGGTCTAAGGAGGCTTAATTAGGTCTAAGTAGGCTTAATTAGGTCTAAGGAGGCTTAATTAGGTCTAAGTAGGCTTAATTAGGTCTAAGTAGGCTTAATTAGGTTTAAGGAGGCTTAATTAGGTCTAAGTAGGCTTAATTAGGTCCAAGTAGGTTTAATAAGATCTAAGTAGGCTTAATTAGATCTAAGTAGACTTAATTAGGTTTAAGTAGGCTTAATTGTCTAAGTAGGCTTACTTAGATTCTTAATTAGGTCTAAGAAGGCTTAATTAGGTCTAAGTAGGCTTAATTAGGTCTAAGTAGGCTTAATTAGGTCTAAGTAGGCTTAATTAGGTCTAAGTAGGCTTAATTAGGTCTAAGTAGGCTTAATTAGGTTTAAGGAGGCTTAATTAGGTCTAAGTAGGCTTAATTAGGTCTAAGTAGGCTTAATTAGGTCTAAGTAGGCTTAATTAGGTCTAAGTAGGCTTAATTAGGCCTAAGTAGGCTTAATTAGGTCCAAGTAGGTTTAATTAGGTCTAAGTACGTCTAAGTAGGCTTACTTAGATTCTTAATTAGGTCTAAGAAGGCTTAATTAGGTCTAAATAGACTTAATTAGGTCTAAGTAGACTTAATTAGGTCTAAATAGACTTAATTAGGTCTAAGTAGACTTAATTAGGTCTAAGTAGACTTAATTAGGTCTAAGAAGGCTTAATTAGGTCTAAATAGACTTAATTAGGTCTAAGTAGACTTAATTAGGTCTAAATAGACTTAATTAGGTCTAAGTAGACTTAATTAGGTCTAAGTAGACTTAATTAGGTCTAAATAGACTTAATTTGGTCTAAGTAGACTTAATTAGGTCTAAGTAGGCTTAATTGGGTCTAAGTAGGCTTAATTAGGTCTAAGTAGGCTTAATTAGATCTAATTAGGCTTCAGTAGATCTAAGTAGGTTAAGTAAAAAAGGCTTACATAGACCCAAGGAAATCTCACACAACTTTGGATTGATTTAGGTGAGTTTGGCGATGTTTATAAAGGAAAGCTGACATGTTCTGATGGTGATGTAGTTTTCGTTGCTGCCAAAACCTTAAAGGTAAGAATAGTAAAGTGAGAAATTACTCGAAATAACTTGACTGGGTTTTATATGTCACGCACGACAAATCAGATCTCGTTTACTTTTCTTGATCCTTTTAGCACGATTCGGATCAAAGGAGTCGTAAAGATTTTTTCATGGAAGCCTCAGCAATGGGACAATTTGATGATCCTAATGTTATTCGGCTGCAGGGAGTTATTACAAAATGTAAAGTGCTTCTCTTTTAAGAGATAAAATTTGTTCAGGGATATTGGGAAATTGTCGAGAAAATCCTTTATTTTGTGAAAATCAATCAATCAAAATTTGTTGGATTGTAATACAGTAGAAGTAAATTGTATTAGTAAAGTGTGGGGTCTCTTTTTTCTTTTTTTTTAGCTGTGCCTCATATGATAATTACAGAATATATGTCTAATGGATCTTTGGACAATTTCCTTAAGGTATAAATGCAATCCCAAAACATGATGACTCATGACTTCTACCAACCAACCAACCAACCAACCAACCAACCAACCAACCAACCAACCAACCAACCAACCAACCAACCAACCAACCAACCAACCAACCAACCAACCAACCAACCAACCAACCAACCAACCAACCAACCAACCAACCAACCAACCCACCAACCAACCCACCCACCCACCCACCCACCCACCCACCCACGAACTAACTAACTAACTAACTAACTAACTAACTAACTAACTAACTAACTAACTAACTAACTAACTAACTAACTAACTAGCTAGCTAGCTAACTAACTAACTATGCTTTTCCCGTTGCAGCAAAATGACGAAAAGTTAACTGATTTACAAATGGTTGGAATGGCGAGAGGGGTTGCCTCCGGGATGAAATATCTGTCAGCTATGAATTTCGTTCACCGAGTAAGTTAGGTTGTGACTCAAATTGTTGGTTTTTACATAAATTGCACATGTAACTGTTTTATTTAGAGTGGGAAAAAGTAGAGTGTTGCGTAGGCAGTGTTTTAGATAGAGCAAAGTGAAAAGATAGTGAACTACATGCCTGTTTAATTTATATTAGGGTGTTTTGCTTTTCTAGGATTTGGCAGCGCGGAACATTTTAGTAAACGACACACTTGTTTGTAAAGTTGCTGATTTCGGACTTTCAAGGGTACTCGAATCCGCTGACTCGTCTCGTGGAGAATACTGCACTTCAGTAAGTATTTATATAGTATATATACAGGGAGCCCATCTTGGCAGAGCGTGGGCACCCTGTGGCACACTCGATCGTGGTGTGTTTAGGAAAATAATAAAGGGATGAAACACGAATTCTTCCTCGTTTTGAACATCGTTTTAAGCGCCTATAGGTATTAAAATTGTAAGACAATTGAGCGAAGTAGTTGTGATAATGATTCATTTATCAAAATATAAATCAAAATGATGCAAAATCTCAACTTTTAGCCGTGATTTTGCAGCTAAATTACATATCGTATTTTCGGGAGATGTGTTCCGCAAGTAAGCTAGGACCCTACATCATCGTTGACACTTCGGATAGCTACGAAATCCTACGATAAGCCTTTTGGATAAAGCGGGAAGTCTCAGGATTATTGATTTATTGCAACATTCATCTGACTCTGAGTTTCAGTAAGTTTCAGTATTCAAACGGTGGCTCCCGAGGATACGATATGTCCTGGCTACTTGCGGAACACATTCCACGTTGAACGTTTGGTGTTTCATCCCTTATATTTTTTCCTCGCCCCCCCCCCCCCCTTTCCCCCCGTTTTTAACTCACTTCCGGTAACCGTTTTCCGTTTCTTTTTTAAATCCCCTGCCACAGTCCCCCGCGTCTTTTCCCGCGTCTTTCCAGTCCGCCACAGGTGCCCACGCGCTGCCAAGATGGGCTCTCTGTCTATATATACTGTGTTTACACATATGATTCATAATGATTTTTTTATGTAGTATTTAAAACATGAGCAGTGTTTTATCAGATTTAAAACACGAGGCGATATCCGAGTGTTTTATATCTGATAAAACACGTACTGCGAATGTTTTAAATAGCTTTAAAAACGACCCATTTGGTAAGTTCATTGGCGTTGAAAAATAACGTTGTCTAAGCCGAGAGGATTTCTTTATCAGATTTTGATACGTGTTTTCCTCATGAATTATTAATCAGTTTTTGAATTTTGTTTTTGTCTTGTAGTGCTGGGTTTTTTTTGTTTTATTTGAATTATGTCTGCTTCTGTTAAGCTCGTTGCTTTTGATTTCAGGGAGGTAAAATACCAGTCCGTTGGACGGCTCCAGAAGCGATCAAATATCGTAAATTTTCAACCGCCAGTGACGTGTGGAGTTATGGCATCTTGTTGTGGGAGATTATGACATTTGGTGAAAGACCTTACTGGGACTGGGATAACTTTAAAGTGAGGCCCGTTTCAAACGTCGAGCTTATCATGTGCCGAACTTAAAGCATATTAAGTTCGACAAAGTTCGACGTGGTTTCAAACGTCGAGCCTAACATGTCGACTTAATTGCTAGCGGCGAGCATTCGTTGGATTTGGTCAGTGGCCACCTACGCGAATGTGCAGCGCTAACATGAATAATGTGCCATGAATCGCACGGTTTTCGTTTTTCTTGTCTATATCTCATTATTTTCTTGTCGGAAAATGGTGACGGTAAATCAGAAGAGAGCGAGAAAAGAGAACAGAATAATTGTGAGTAGATGATTGACTTGAATCTGCCTTACACTAGCTTGTTGTCAGTTGAATGCGGAACGTATCTCTGTGCGCCGTCCGATTGACTTCTTCATCTTCTTCAAACTTCAAACTCAGCGCATCGATTACATGCTTATTACGATACAAACAGTAATGATCTCTTCTCGCGTCTGTATTTACTCGAAAAGACCGCCGTGCGTATAAAGTTTCACGTTTTCAGCTCGCATTACAGTTAGAAAAACTAGAAAAAAACACGTTTTTTCGTGAATTGCAGTAAGTTCGGCACATGATAAGTTCGACGTTTGAAACCACGTCGCGTTTTGGTCGTTCTACTCGACCGAACCGGTCGAACTTAACTTCGCGGTCGAACTTAATTAAAACAGTCGAACTTAATTGTTTCAAACGTCGAGCTTATCATGTGCTTAATTCAAACTATTAAGCTCGACACATGGCAAGCTCGACGTTTGAAATGGGCCTTAAGTATAAAGTATTAAAGTATAAAGATGATATTTTCACAGTGTGAGTTATTGCAAAGATTGGCTTATTGGCTTGAAATGTCAGTACTTCGTCTCCTAAAATTTTGCCTGTTCATCACCTTTAATATTTTCTATACATTCTGACACGCTGCCTGCTCAGCACTCTTCGTTTTATATACTAATTCGGTATTTAGTGAGGGGTCTTTTCTCTACTCTCAGGTGATGGAACGTGTCGATGATGGATTCAGAATGCCGCTCCCAAAGGTTTTTATTTATTTATTTGTTTGTTTGTTTGTTTGTTTGTTTGTTTGTTTGTTTGTTTGTTTGTTTGTTTGTTTGTTTGTTTGTTTGTTTATTTATTTGGTTTATTTATTTATTTATTTATTTATTTGTTTATTTATTTATTTATTTATTTATTTGTTTGTTTGTTTGTTTGTTTGTTTGTTTGTTTGTTTGTTTGTTTGTTTGTTTGTTTGTTTGTTTGTTTGTTTGTTTGTTTGTTTGTTTGTTTGTTTATTTATTTGGTTTATTTATTTATTTATTTATTTATTTATTTATTTATTTATTTATTTATTTATTTATTTATTTGTTTGTTTGTTTGTTTGTTTGTTTGTTTGTTTGTTTGTTTGTTTGTTTGTTTGTTTGTTTGTTTGTTTGTTTGTTTGTTTGTTTATTTGGGTTTTTTTTATTTATTTATTTACTTGCTTGCTTGCTTGCTTCCTTCCTTCCTTCCCTTCCCTTCCTTCCTTCCTTCCTTCCTTCCTTCCTTCCTTCCTTCCTTCCTTCCCTTCCTTCCTTCCTTCCTTCCTTCCTTCCTTCCTTCCTTCCTTCCTTCCTTCCTTCCCTCCCTCCCTCCCTCCCTCCCTCCCTCCCTCCCTCCCTCCCTCCCTCCCTCCCTACCTCCCTACCTCCCTACCTCCCTACCTCCCTACCTCCCTACCTCCCTACCTCCCTACCTCCCTACCTCCCTACCTACCTACCTACCTACCTACCTACCTACCTACCTACCTACCTACCTACCTACCTACCTACCTACCTACCTACCTACCTACCTACCTACCTACCTACCTACCTACCTACCTACCTACCTACCTACCTACTTACTTACTTACTTACTTACTTACTTACTTACTTACTTACTTACTTACTTACTTACTTACTTACTTACTTTAGTTACTTACTTTAGTTACTTACTTTAGTTACTTAGTTACTTTATTTATTTATTTATTTATTTATTTATTTATTTATTTATTTATTTATTTATTTATTTACTTATTTAGGATTGTCCAAAAGCCGTACATGAACTGATGTTGTTATGTTGGAATCAAGACCGCAGTCAGCGACCTCCGTTTTCAGACATTGTTAGAATGTTAGACGAATGGATTCGTTCACCTGAAACCATCCGTTATGAGAAACTCCACAATCGAAATTCGTTCCCGTATGTACTTTATTAACGCGACTTAGGCCTGTTTTAGACGGCGTGCTTTTCATGTGCCGAACCTAATAGGAGAGATTAGGTACATGATAAGCACGGCGTCTAAATCAAATAGGTACGGCAATTTTTATTTGGGTCGACCTTTTGATTAAGTTCGACTGAATTGGTCGTACTTAATGCATTTGGTGCGACGTTGGTTTATAGATCGATTTAGACGGCGAACTTCTCATGTACCGTATCTAATGCATAAATTATTAAAATATATTTTCTATATTAGGTTCACAGGAACACGAAACGGTATTTGGTGCGACCCATTTGGTTCGCCGTATAAATTGACTGCCGTGTTAAATAGATTTGAGTCGTCCCAAATTACTATTAGATTCGGCACATGAAAAGCACGCCGTCTAAAACAGGCCTTAAAGTCTAGTCTAGTCTAGTCTAGTCTAGTCTAGTCTAGTCCAGTCCAGTCCAGTCCAGTCCAGTCCAGTCCAGTCCAGTCCAGTCCAGTCCAGTCAACCCGTTTCCATCTTTCAAATAGTCAGTGTGCAGTGCAGTGCAGTGCAGTGCAGTGCAGTGCAGTGCAGTGCAGTGCAGTGCAGTGCAGTGCAGTGCAGTGTGTAGTGCAGTGTGCAGTGCAGTGTGCAGTGTGCAGTGCAGTGCAGTGCAGGCTAATCTAGTAATGTCAAGTTCAGCATAATTCTTGATTTAGAAGAGCGAAGCACTGTCATTTTAGGCAATTTTAGAGCCTCTCTCTCCCTCCCTTTACAGCTCTCACGCCCACCATCACTACCTCACTGATCTTTTTGTGTTTTTCCTTCATTCCTAGATCGGGAATGGCAAGTGAGCCTTCAACTGCGATCAAAGAATGGTTGAATGAAATTAAGATGAGTTCGTACATCCCTCACTTCACAACAGCAGGCTACAAACAACTTTCAGACTTGGCTGGTTTATTGGATAACGACTTGAAATCCATGGGGATTACCTTGGTTGGCCACCGTAACAAAATGTTACGTACTATTCGATCTTTGCCTATCACAGATGAACCATACGTAAACTCTTTGAAAAGAGAAATGTCACTACGGGTTTAGTAAAAAGGTAGAGTGGCCATATTGATGTTTTGAAGTACCTATGAAGCCAGAATCGTGTTTGAGCAAAGCACTGCACTTCACTTCACTTCACTTCACTTCACTTCACTTCACTTCACTTCACTTCACTTCACTTCACTTCACTTCACTTCACTTCACTTCACTTCACTTCACTTCACTTCACTGCGCTGCACATTGTTAGAATACAATACAATACAATACAATGCAACGCAACGCAACGCAACGCAACGCAACGAAACGCAGTGCAGTGCAGTGCAGTGCAGTGCAGTGCAGTGCAGTGCAGTGCAGTGCAGTGCAGTGCAGTGCAGTGCAGTGCAGTGCAGTGCAGTGCATTGCATTGCATTGCAGTGCATTGCATTGCATTGCATTGCATTGCATTGCAGTGCAGGCTAATCAGTGCACTGCACTGCACCGCACTGCACTGCGTTGCGTTGCGTTGCGTTGCGTTGCGTTGCGTTGCGTTGCGTTGCGTTGCGTTGCGTTGCGTTGCGTTGCGTTGCGTTGTATTGCGTTGTATTGCGTTGTATTGCATTGCATTGTATTGTATTGTATTGTATTGTGTATTGTATTGTATTGTATTGTATTGTATTGTGTATATTATTGTAACATGCCGGGGGGTTAGTTCCTATTCTTATATATTTCTTATTGTGTTATTTTCTTTCTCTTCACTAGATTTGATGAGTACTTGCTAGCATAGATTGATCAAGTAAGCATACTATTTACAATATTTTTCAATTCCTTACACGAACGAAAGAATAAAACCAAGGAAAAGGTTAGTTTTTAGAACTCGTTAGTCGAATTTCTTTCTTTAAATGATTTTTTATAGTATTGACATTAATGTCGCACAAATCTAGTTGTTTTTTTATATATATTTTAAAACTTTAAGTTGAAATAAGTGTAGATTTTTGAAAAGATGATATTATATTAGTCCTTTGTAAAGATATAGGTTAAATTACTAAGAGTTGATCAAGGGTTCTACTTCATGTATGCCTATTATTTTGTTATGGGGTGGCTTTGTTCTTTTTGATGGAGACAGGCTTTTCGTCAAGTGCTTAGGTTTAGGCGTACATGAAGTAGTGCATGAGCCAGCATCCCTGAAATTGATTGATTCGTATCACTTTGGGGAACAAAGGCTATTCTTGATGGTGACACGGTCGGAAATCGCATAGAAATTCGGCCACTTTCATGGGGAAGTTCGCAGTCCACGTGCGTGCTGGCTCAAGTGAGTTGTCAGCCGTGTATTGATGACGTTTTACACGCAAGATATTCGTTCTACGCATGCGTAGCTAATACGGGTCAGCCCTTATTTCGCGAGCCTCGACAGCCGCCATTTCCGATCGTGTGTAGGTCAACATCCCTCAACCCCGCCACAGCCCACCTCCCAACGAGAGCCAAGCACAATGGTGCTTGAGAAGGGCCTTTGACGGGGTCACTATAGTTCGCATTTTTGGATGATAGCATTTCCATATGTGTCTTTTTCAGGGAGAAATGGTTTTATAGTTTTCTGACCCTAACCTCAACAGGCAGTTTTCCAGCATGAGAGCTAGAAATGCCACTACATCGCTATTTCATTTGTTTCATTCTACTAAACTTTTAGAATGCTATAATATATTATATTAAACATTTTTAGGGTCTAAAAACATCACACGCACAATGCAACAAAAAAGGGGCCATTTTGTCCATATTTTGTAAAATATTTTATAGGCCCTAAATAGATCGCAAAATAGAAGTTTAGATCTGTCTAACCTGGCAGCATAAGGCAAAATAATGTGCTAAACCGACTTTTCTGAAAAACGATGGAACATGACGCTTTGGCAAATGCTATCACACATATTCATTTTCTACGCATAAAGATGTATGTCACCCTTTGTCCCCTATAGAGTGGTACCAATAAACCGTCTGGCTCATACACTAAGGTATACGTGTCTGTCACTTGTGTGATAATAGAGAGCTTAAGCATACAGGCGTTTTAGAGCCACGGACGGCGATTGAATTCAATAGCATTTTTCATTCAAAACAATGATAATGAGCAATTTAAAATCCCAAGAGCAAAGAGAACGCCATCGTCGTTCTACACAAGACGTCATTGAGAACATTTTCACGTTCTTGAGACGACGGGAACTTCTAGAACGTTGAGGCCTGTCATCGTTGTTTTACTACAATGAGACATACTTTTAAAGTAGAAAACTTGTATTGTAAGGGGGGTAATTTCATTACATTACAATATAAAATAAAGGATCTGACATTACAATATAAAATAAAGGATCTGTATTTTTATATAAAGATTAAATTTAAGCTTATGAGCTAACAGTTTAGATATGTGATTATTCATAGCCTTTGTTTTGGGTAAAAAAGTCTTTTCAAAGAATACGCGGTTCAGTAGTTCTGTATTGTATTCCTGTTCTTCCGGTCACCGTCCGTGTCTCAAAAACGCCTAATATGCTTAATTAACCTCCCTAATGTTGGTGACATGTATATTAATATATATAAATAGCAATAGTCAGTTAGATATATATTGATTTCAAAGCTTTCAAAAAGCTAGTATACAATTGAACGAAGAATAATTATTTTTTAGACGAATTAAATAAAGATTAATATGCTTTATTTGTAACAAAGTTGTTGTGATCAACAAGTCTGTCACAGGTTGTTCCAACAACTTGCTGTGGCATTGTTTGTAACAAGTTGTTGTGATCAACAAGTCTGTCACAGGTTGTTCCGACAACTTGCTGTGGCATCGTTTGTAACAAGTTGTTGTGATCAACAAGTCTGTCACAGGTTGTTCCAACAACTTGCTGTAGCATCGTTTGTAACAAGTTGTTGTGATCAATAAGTCTGTCACAAGGTTGTTCCAACAACTTGCTGTGGCATTGTTTGTAACAAGTTGTTGTGATCAAGTCTGTCACAGGTTGTTCCAACAACTTGCTGTAGCATCGTTTGTAACAAGTTGTTGTGATCAAGTCTGTCGCAGGTTGTTCCAACAACTTGCTGTGGCATTGTTTGTAACACGTTGTTGTGATCAACAAGTCTGTCACAGGTTGTCCCAACAACTTGCTGTGGCATTGTTTGTAACACGTTGTGATCAACAAGTCTGTCACAGGTTGTTCCAACAACTTGCTGTGGCATTGTTTGTCACAAGTTGTTGTGATCAACAAGTCTGTCACAGGTTGTTCCAACAACTTGCTTTGGTAGCGTTTGTAACAAGTTGTTGTGATCAATAAGTCTGTCACAGGTTGTTCCAACAACTTGCTGTGGCATTGTTTGTAACAAGTTGTTGTGATCAACAAGTCTGTCACAGGTTGTTCCAACAACTTGCTGTGGCATTGTTTGTAACAAGTTGTTGTGATCAACAAGTCTGTCACAGGTTGTTCCAACAACTTGCTGTGGCATTGTTTGTAACAAGTTGTTGTGATCAACAAGTCTGTCACAGGTTGTTCCAACAACTTGCTGTGGCATTGTTTGTAACAAGTTGTTGTGATCAACAAGTCTGTCACAGGTTGTTCCAACAACTTGCTGTGGAATTGTTTGTAACAAGTTGTTGTGATCAACAAGTCTGTCACAGGTTGTTCCAACAACTTGCTGTGGAATTGTTTGTAACAAGTTGTTGTGATCAACAAATCTGTCACAAGTTGTTCTAACAACTTGCTGTAGCATCGTTTGCATGTAACAAGTTGTTGTGATCAAGTCTGTCACAGGTTGTTCCAACAACTTGCTGTAGCATTGTTTGTCACAAGTTGTTGTGATCAACAAGTCTGTCACAGATTGTTCCAACAACTTGCTGTGGCATTGTTTGTAACACTAAGTTGTTGTGATACAAGTCTGTCACAGATTGTTCCAACAACTTGTTGTGACATTGTTTGTAACAAGTTGTTGTGATCAAGAAGTCTGTCGCAGGTTGTTCCAACAACTTGCTGTAGCATTGTTTGTAACAAGTTGTTGTATAGTCAGTAGGTCTGTCACAGGTTGTTCCAACAACTGAATGGAGCATTGTCTGTAACAAGTTGTTTTGATCATCAACATGTAACAAGTTGTTGTGATCAACAAGCCTGTCACAGGTTGTTCCAACAACTGAATGGAGCATTGTCTGTAACAAATTGTTTTGATCAACAAGCCTGTCACAGGTTGTTCCAACAACTTGCTGTGGCATTGTTTGCAACAAGTTGTGATCAACAAGTCTGCAGTCACAGGTTGTTCCAACAACTTGCTGTAGCATCGTTTGTAACAAGTTGTTGTGATCAATAAGTCTGTCGCAGATTGTTCCAACAACTTGCTGTGGCATTGTTGTAACAAGTTGTTGTAGTCAATAGGTCTGTCGCATGCAGGTTGTTCCAACAACTTGCTGTGGCATTGTTTGTAACAAGTTGTTGTGATCAACAAGTCTGTCGCAACAACTTGCTGTGGCATTGTTTGTAACAATGTGTTGTGATCAACAAGCCTGTCACAGGTTGTTCCAACAACTTCCTCTAGCATTGTTTGTAAACAAGTTTAGGCAGAAACAACTTTGCTAAATAAGTTGCTGCAACGTTGACAACAACAAGCTTGTAACAGCTTCGTCAAAAAAAAAACCGCCATTGCCATACAACTTGTTCGCCGGCCTGTTATTTAGTTCGCCATTAACGTACGTTCAAAACACTAACTGATCTTCGAGTTGCGATATATTGAAAACGCTTTGAGTTCAACAACCGGTGATCACAACAACGCCTACTTGAAGTTTTGTACCATTAACCATTCTCAACTCCGCCTACGCTCCCAATGGGATATCTTCCAACTGATGCAACCTGGCTCACTGGTTATAGAATTCTTGAAGTTAAATGACAACAAGACGTTTATTGACTTGATACAAGCTTTTCTCAATTAATATCTACGAAAAGGTAACGTAAGTAACTCATTAAATAACCTTTAAGTGTAGTATATACAAACGTTTTGTACTGTGTAGTGCGCAGTGTAATTACGAAATATATAGAAAATCTTAAAGGTGGTGAGCCGCCCAGATTTTAAAGACCGAAGTGAAAGTCCTTTACCAAAGTAAACCATCAATCACAATTCTGATAAAACCAGACAATTTTTCAATTTTTAAGATTTCCTATATTCCACCCAACTATCATGAAAATCTTTGTCTAAAGAATTGATTGTGCTAGAATAATCTCGTATATAGTTTCCGTGAGTTATTCCATATACGATTTGGGCATGTTTATGCTCTAGCCTGTCAAAGCCTGTCAAAGTAGATTGGTATGTTTTATGCGAGGTTTAATGTTTTTATTATTAAAACTGTAAATATGCGAATTTTCTTTCCAATTTCAGGTCGTCATTTCGTCGTCGTCATTTGCTCGTCAAGGAATAGCAAGCAGTTCACTTGTGTAGTTAAGGTAAAAATAACGAAATATTGGACAAGCTAGTAGCTAAATAAGTAGTGATCAGTGAATATTCCTCAGCGTTTCCTGTGTGTGCAAATTCTCCGCAGGATATCGTCTCGATATTCTTCTGTCGTGATACTTTTAAAACGTTAACTGCCTCCTTGTTAATCTTGAGCTGAAACTAGTTGTTTTTAAATACATTTTGCAAGACTCGTGCGAAACAAAAACCGAAAAAATATATCGAATTTCTGCTGAACGCGAAGAAGGCAACCATTCGATGGTGTTGACATTTCGTAAATGCTGCCCCGTAGTTTGTTTGTTTATTTGCTATATTGTCTAGCTATTAAATGCTGTGGCGGAAAGAAAGAACGAAGAAATTTATCCTATTTGATCGTTTAATTCTTTATTACGACTGGAACTTATCCTTGTTTGTGTTTCTTTGCAGTTCAGCGTGTGGTTTGAGTATCGAATCTATCCATTTACTCGATCGTGTTGGGTAAGTATGTTGAAATCCAAACACCAACACAAAAATAAACAGAGAACGATGCCAGCCGACATTTTAAGAAGATAAAGGATAAGACAGAACTGAAAATCGCCATCTTGTGACTTATGTTCAAGTTTAAAAACAAGGAATAAAGAACTGGGGGTTAGTCATCCTTACTCGCAGTCAGTGGCTGAATTGCGAAGGACGCGCTCCAGGCACACGACACAGTTCAGACCACAGCTAAGATGTTAGGTGTTGATTTTACGGAGGGAGGAAAACCAGAGATCTCGGTGAAAAATCATCGAAGCAACTCTACAACTACAACTCTACTCACATGAGTTCCAAGCTCGAGAACGGGGTCATTCCCAAGCGGTCGCCCATCCAAGTACTGAGCCCGTCTAACCGGGCTTAACTTCGGACTCCAGGCGGTGACAACCCAAGCGCGCTAACAGCACACACACAAGACATGTCAAACTTAATAGAAGAGGTCAGATGTTTCATTTATCAAAATGAAATATTTGTCCTCTTAAGTATAGTTTGTCCTGTCTTGTTTTTAACTTGAATAGAAGTCACAAGAAAACGAGTATCGGTTTCTCTTTTATCCTAAAGATAAACAGACTTTAAATGATTTAGTTTACTTAAGATCTTTTTAATATTGTAGCGATAGACACGCCAGGCGGAAAACGCAATTTAAAAATGAATATCAGAGCCCAGCAAATGACTTTGAAACAAGACATAATAAAAAGAAAAGAAAATTTATTTACTGACGTTTCGTTGTTACATCACAACATCTTCAGAGCATTTAAACTATATTACAGTTGAAATATGGTATAGTAGGTTAATACTGCCGAAACAGAGAACGTGAGTGGTCTAACGTTTCGAGCGAAGGCCCTTCGTCAGCGTTTCTCTCTGACGAAGGGCTTTCGCTCGAAACGTTAGACCACTCACGTTCTCTGTTTCGGCAGTATTAACCTACTATACCATATTTCGATTGTTGTTTCAACACTGCCTACGCAGCACACTACTTTTATTACTATATTACAGTTGGTTCACTATATTAAACCAGTATATCTTTGTAGTATATATAATGAACCAACTGTAATATAGTTTAAATGCTCTGAAGATGTTGTGATGTAACAACGAAACGTCAGTAAATAAATTTTCTTTTCTTTTTATTATGTCTTGTTTCAAAGTCATTTGCTGGGCTCTGATATTCATTTTTAAATTACTTACTAGTAAGATCTCTATAGAGGAGCGTGTGATGGGAATAGGGCTCATCCCACGACGTCATACGGTCATGACCGTGTAGCTTCTGGTACTGGCTGGCTATCCAAGTCGATGGATAAGGTAAGAACAACGGCAGAGTTATGCTGACCAAGTTCATTCCAATTTCAATTCCAACCATGGGTGATTCGCAGTACTGTGTTTATAGCGCGTGCTGCGAAACCGCATCACCGAATACCGAAAATTTCTGTATTATTGGTATTTGTAAATATTTGCTTTCTTAAAATGTTAATAACAAGCGGGTTATTATTAGAGATGTTTAAAAAGAAATCGAGCCAGCCCACTAAGCTCTACGAGACTAGCTCACGAGACGTACACATGGATCAATAAATAAAATGCTTGGTTTCACTTGTAGCTGCCAAGATTACGCCAAGATTACGCGAAGGTGTTCGCATAAAATAAGGACGATGAGCGCGATCAAGCATTTCTTCTACACGGAGAATCTTGTGGTCAGATTTTTATTAAATTCTTTCAATAATTAACCAAAATTTATTGGCTTGATCGACCTTTCCACAAATTTTCATGAAAACCTGTGCCGTACTTTGTGAGATATCCTGGTGACAGACAGACAGACAGACAGACAGACAGACAGACAGACAGACAGACAGACAGACAGACAGACAGACAGACAGACAGACAGACAGACAGACAGACCAGACAGACAGACAGAGGCGAACGGGCGGGCGGGCGGACGGACGGACGGACGGACGGACGGACGGACGGACGGACGGACGGACGGACGGACAGACAGACAGACAGACAGACAGACAGACAGACACAAACAAACAAACAAACAAACAAACAAACAAACAAACAAACAAACAAACAAACAAACAAACAAACAAACAAACAAACAAACAAACAAACAAACAAACAAACAAACAAACAAACAAACAAACAAACAGACAACAAACACATAATCTAATTATTGATATACCGCATCAATGTATTATTAATGATGATGATTAACATTTCTGATGTAGTTCTTGCAAGCAATTCCAAAGCTAATGGCTGGTGTAACTCGGTTTTTTACAATCCTTTGCTATGTTTTGCTCTACATTCAGAAAACAACTGGTGAAGAAGGTAAAATGGCATGTTTAACAAGTTTATGTATTTAGAAGAGAGTTTCCTGCGCGTACTGTACTATCTATACTCCATGCTCCCTCTGTGTATTTGTAAAAGTAATATCATAAGCGTTTCTCTACCTATATCTTCTCAGAACTTCTTTTACCTTCACCTGATTATTGTATCTTATTCACCGCTGTGTACCTTCTTGGCCTCTTTTTATCTTGTAGCTCTTTGTCCTTTCGTGTACCTCTTTGTACATCTTTGTACCTCTTTGTACCTTCTTGTACTTCCTTGTACCTACTTGTACCTCTTTGTACCTACTTGTACCTCTTTGTACCTACTTGTACCTCTTTGTACCTACTTGTACTTATTTGTACATTCTTTACCTCTTTGTACCTACTTGTACCTATTTTTACTTCTTTGCACCTTCTTATACCTCTTTGTACCTTTGTGTACCTCTTTGCACCTATTTGTACTTCTTTGTACCTTCTTGTACCTCTTTGTACCTACTTGTACCTCTTTGTACCTACTTGTACCTCTTTGTACCTACTTGTACTTATTTGTACATTCTTTACCTCTTTGTACCTACTTGTACCTATTTTTACTTCTTTGTACCTTCTTGTACCTCTTTGCATCTACTTGTACCTATTTGTACTCTTGTGTACCTACTTGTACCTATTTGTACTTTTTACACCTCTTTGTATCTTCTTGTACCTCTTTCTACCTACTTGTGCCTATTTGTACCTCCTGTGTACCTTCTTGTACCTCTTTATACCTCTTTGTACCTTTTTGTACTTTCTTGTACTTCTTTGTACATCCTTGTACCTTCTCGCAAGGTCGTGGGTTCAATTCCTGCCGGAAGGCCTGTGTAGTTGCATTTTTCGCAACTGGTCCCGGTTTGGTCTTAAAATGTATATATTCTACACTCGAATTTTCCTTCACCCAAAATCCTTAGTACACGCTATGTAATCGAGTGAAATGCCGAATATTACTTATAATATACCTTCTTGTACCACTTTGTACCTCTTCAGTTTTAGTGTTTCATACATATGTTATATTTCCTGATAAAATCATTCTTTATCAAGGAATAAATCTCGAATTTAAATCTATTGTAGGCGTTCTCAGAAGTGGTACTATGAATGTTTGGCATTTTGACACTGTTGACCTAACTGGCAAGAAAGGACAGATTGTGAGTAGACACAGCTTTTGACCCAGTATTTTAACGGAGTAGAATTGTCTGGCGTTAACTCAAGCAGGAATGGGTTGCGACCTGACATGAGCAACCAAATGAGATTTATTATTTGGATTTTTATCACTACATGAAGTAATTTCTTATTGATTTAGTGGTCTAACCCGCTACACGAGGGAACGACTCATAGTGAAACCGAGACCAAAGACAATGATACTGATTACTGGTTAATAACGTCTCCGGCATCGCGAAATAATAAAACACAGTTGATGTATGTGGACGTTGAAGCAATTATTACTGTGTGCCGTGTCGACAATTCATGTTATTTCCAAGTTTATATTTACAAAGGAGATGGAAAGCTAAAGGATATTCCGAAAAAAGATAAACCGAAGGCGAAGCGTTACCTCTTAGACAACTTTAAATTAACTTACAACATTACGGTGTTTGCATTGAACCGAAAAGAGAATACAACCTTTCAGATTCATTATAGTGGTTCGGAGGTAATCTTTGGAATCCGAGCCCGAGGTGTAAGTGGTGATCTTTATAGAATGAAACTGTATTACTACTATTGCGAAGAAAAGATTCACGAGAACGGCTTAAAGTTGGTGGAAACGATCCCTCCTCTTTCTGGATCTAAGGAAGTAGCGCTCAACTGTACGGGAAATTCTTCTCCGGCAAACAATGCAACAATTCTTCGAGCATTCTGTCAATGGAACGGAACATGGAGTGTTGATAATAACACGGAATGCTTGTGCCGTAAAGGATTTGAGCCTTCTTATAAAGGATGTACTCGTAAGTTTGAATTACATTCTTAACATTCTTGAAATTCTTTACATTCCTAACCTTCTTCAAATTAAAGTTTGCTTGGTCGTACAAACTGTCGTAAGTTCAACTCAGAGAAAAACTTTGAGCTCCAGACGGGACTCGAACCCACAACCTTCCGAATGCCAAATGAGTTGTCCTGAAGCTCAGAGTTTTTCTCTGAGTTTAACTTACGACAAGTTGTACAGCAAAAACAAACGAAAAAACTTCACCAACTTCAAGCTGGAAACACTAATGAGATACAAAAACATTTACTGAAAATAAACTGACACAATGCGACTTGTAGCCCAACAAGTACTTGCGACGCACGTACGGTTTGACTAGTTATCAGGCGTATAAATATTGAACAATCTTGTGCTGTCAAATTTGAACAGTGTTGTGTTGTCAACTGTGAACAATGTTGTGCTGTCAACTCTGAACACTATTGTGTTGTCAACTGTGAACAATGCTGTGCTGTGAACAATGTTGTGCTGTCAACTCTGAGCAATGTTGTGTTGTCAACTGTGAACAATGTTGTGCTGCCAACTGTGAACAATGTTGTGCTGTCAACTGTGAACCATGTTGTGCTGTGAACAATGTTGTGCTGTCAACTGTGAACAATGTTGTGCTGTCAACTGTGAACCATGTTGTGCTGTCAACTGTGAACAATGTTATGCTGTCAACTCTGAGCAATGTTGTGTTGTCAACTGTGAACAATGTTGTGTTGTCAACTGTGAACAATGTTGTGTTGTCAACTGTGAACAATGTTGTGTTGTCAACTGTGAACAATGTTGTGTTGTCAACTGAACAATGTTGTGTTGTCAACTGTGAACAATGTTGGGTTGTCAACCGTGAACACTATTGTGTTGTCAACTGTGAACAATGTTGTGTTGTCAACTGTGAACAATGTTGTGTTGTCAACTGTGAACAATGTTGTGTTGTCAACTGTGAACAATGTTGTGTTGTCAACTGTGAACAATGTTGTGCTCTCAACTGTGAACAATACCTCGGTCTACCAGCTGAGTTCCAGTGGCTCAATGGTGAGAGCGTCCGGCTGGCATTCGGAAGGTTGTGGGATCGAGTCCCGTCTGGAGCTCAGAGTTTTTTCTCTGAGTTTAACTTTACTAACTGTACACTTTACAAACTCTACCATTACAATGTACACTAAGTAAATGCTCGTTTAATCAGATAGCGCTAAGAAGTGTTATGTTTTTCTCTACAGGTTGTTTAAACAATCATTACAAACAGGAACGATCAAATAATCGATGTGAAAAGTGTCCTAGGCATAATAGCAACGACAGGACACACACTTTTTGCCGCTGTAGTGAAAGTTACTATTACAGGTTGCCTGATGAAATAGAAAATGTAGCAGCACGGTGTTATGGTAAGAGTTGTGTACTACTTTGTTTGTTCATCCATCTTCTAAACAATGACAAAAATAAATACAACTATGACATGTAATGACAATCACCATCGCCATCACAATCACAACCGTCATCACAATCACTATCACGACCATCACAATCACTATCAGAACCACCATCAGAACCACCATCACAACCACCATCACAACCACCATCACAACCACCATCACAACCACCATCACAACCACAACCACCATCACAACCACCATCACAACCACCATCACAACCACCATCACAATCACCATCACAACCACCATCACAACCACCATCACAATCACAACCATCACAACCACCATCACAATCACAACCATCACAACCACCACCACAATCACAACCACCATCACAACCACCATCACAACCACCATCACAACCACCATCACAACCACCATCACAACCACCATCACAACCACCATCACAACCACCATCACAACCACCATCACAACCACCACCACCATCACAACCACCATCACAACCACCACCACAACCACCATCAGCACAACCACCAGCACAATCACCATCACAACCACCATCACAACCACCATCATCACAACCACCATCACAATCACCATCACAACCACCATCACAACCACCATCACAACCACCATCACAATCACCATCACAACCACCACCACAACCACCACCACAACCACCATCACAACCACCACAACCACCATCACAACTACCATCACAATTACCATCACAACCACCATCACAACCACCACCACAACCACCATCACAACCACCATCACAACTACCATCACAACCACAACCACAACTACCATCACAACCAGCATCACAACCAGCATCACAACCACCATCACAACCACCACCACCACCACAACCACCATCACAACCACCATCACAACCACCATCACAACCACCACAACCACATCACAACTACCATCACAATTACCATCACAACCACCATCACAACCACCATCACAACCACCACCACAACCACCATCACAACCACCATCACAACTGCCATCACAACTAACCATCACAACCACAACCACCACCACAACCACAACTACCATCACAACCACCATCACAACCACCATCACAACCACCATCACAACCACCATCACAACCACCATCACAACCACCATCACAACTACCATCAAACCACCACAATCACCATCACACCCACCATCACAACCACCATCACAACCACCATCACAACCACCATCACAACCACCATCACAACTACCATAAAACCACCACAATCACAATCACCATCACAAGCACCATCACAAGCACCATCAAATCACCACAATCACAATCACAATCACAACGACCATCACCATTACAATCACTATCACAACCACAGTCACAATGCATGACGATGACCATGACCATGACCATGACTATGACCATAACCATGATGATGACCATGACCATAACCATGATGATGACCATGACCATGACCATAACCATGATGATGACCATGACCATGACCATGACCATAACCATGACCATGACCATGACCATGACCATAACCATGATCATGATCATGACCATGACGATGACCAACTGGCAGGAACAATAACATCCACTATAACTAATATTACACTCGTATGTATACTGCCTTCTTTTTCTAGGTCTTCCCTCAAAAGTTGAAGACCTAACGGTGAAAAAGAATTCTAGTGGATCTGTCGTCTTAAAATGGTCCCCACCATCTTATACCGGCGAGTTAGATAAAGTGCTGTATGATATTAAATGCTTTTCCTGTGAAGACTCGAACTGCGTGAACAAAACAGCGTGTAGCGATGCGGTCTACAAACCAGCTAAAAACGATTCAGAGGACACACGTGTCATAATTACTGGCTTAAATCCTGCTAATTACGTTTTTAAAGTGTATTCGAAAAACTCGGTGAGCAGGGCTGAAAACCAGAAGGACTGGGCCGTTGAAGAAAAGCCTTTCGAGCTAAAACCAGGTGAATTCTCAAGCTCTTTGATGTTGATTCTAGAATACCGTATTCCCTCTAATAAACGCCTTCTTCGAATATGCGTCCATCCCTCCTTCTTCCTTGCTTTTCCAGGCTGGGTAAAGAAGGTTTACAGTCAAGTGGATATACCTTTCCACTTCTGCTTCTGTAGTTTGTTGTGTATTACTGTATTTCTGTAGCCGCTACTGAAACGTGAGAAAAATCTAGCGATAAAAGTCGCTTATTCTTGATTTATTAGAAGTAATATTGGGCATTTCACTCGATTACATAGCATGTTCTAGGGATTTTTGGTGAAGGAAAATTCGAGTGTAGAATATATACATTTTAAGACCAAACCGGGACCAGTTGCGAAAAATGTAACTACACAGGCCTTCCGGCAGGAATTGAACCCACGACCTTGCGATTCTAGTGCAATGGTCTGACCACTGAGCCACGGAGGCCGTTGCCGAGAGCTTGATCGCGAGTTCTGTATATATTAAGGTGGATCGCGAGTTCTGTATATGAGTTCTTGATTGCGAGTTCTTGATCGCGAGTTCTGTATATATTTACTTCTAATAAACCCAATTCTCTCCTGGTATTACCACCTTAATATATACAGAACTCGCGATCAAGCTCTCGGCAACTGCCTCCGTGGCTCAGTGGTCAGAGCATTGCACTAGAATCGCAAGGTCGTGGGTTCAATTCCTGCCGGGAGGCCTGTGTAGTTGCATTTTTCGCAACTGGTCCCGGTTTGGTCTTAAAATGTATATATTCTACACTCGAATTTTCCTTCACCAAAAATCCCTAGAATATTCTTGATTATATTTGTTTGTTGGTATCGATTTGGGAGAAACGACCCCACAAACTGTAAGCGTAAAACTTTATAGTATTCAAATAAAGGCAATCTAATCTAATCTAATCTAATCTAATCTAATCTAATCTAATCTAATCTAATCTAATCTAATCTAATCTAATCTAATCTAATCTAATCTAATCTAATCTAATCTAATCTAATCTAATCTAATCTAATTTAATCTAAACATTCGTTATATTATGATTAAATTCCATGAATTTTCATTCACATTTTTCGTCAAAAAATTTTCCCTCCCGCTTCAGTAGCGACTACAGAAATACACAACCAACTACAGAAGTAGAAGTGCTATTTCCATTTTGACTAATACAGTATACGAAAATGCAAAGACAACCAACAGCAAACTTGATGTTGTTTGTGTAGTTACTTTTACAAAACTAAAAAAAAAACGCTTTTTCTTTCCAGAACCAGATTCTGGGGCAAGCGAGGTTATTAACAAGACACGTTACGTAATCTTTGGGGCTATTGGGTTGGCTGTCATCCTTATTCTCCTCGTGACGTTGGTATGCGTTTTAAAATCAAGGTAAGAGGAATTTGAAGACTATTTGAAAGATGGAAACAGCTACTGCTGTGGGTTGACTGGACTGGACTGGACTGGACTGGACTAGACTAGACTAGACTAGACTAGACTAGACTAGACTAGACTAGGACTAGACTAGACTAGACTAGACTAGACTAGACTAGACTAGACTAGACTGGACTGGACTGGACTGGACTGGACTGGACTGGACTGGACTGGACTGGACTGGACTGGACTGGACTGGACTGGACTGGACTGGACTGGACTAGGATAGGATAGGATAGGATAGGATAGGATAGGATAGGGTGGAGTAGGGTAGACTAGGGTAGACTAGGGTAGGCTAGGGCAGACCAGACCAGACCAGACCAGACTAGGGCAGACCAGACCAGACTAGACCAGACTAGACTAGACTAGACTAGACTAGACCAGACCAGACCAGACCAGACTAGACTAGACTAGACTAGACTAGACTAGACTAGACTAGATTAGACTAAACTATAAAATGTTTTTGTTGTTTGACTCATGTATTGAGAGACTAATTCTTGTTAGTTTTATTGTTCACTAGGCACAAGAAACAGACCGCATCACAAATGAGTCTTACGGAGAATGGAAGTAAGATTAATATTCATATTTACATTTATTTTAGTATTTACAAAACTCTTTAGTTTTCTATATTTCTTCTTCCAAATCCAGTGGTCTTACCAACGCTAGGCCAGAAAATGTATGTCGACCCTTCGAATTACGAAGATCCTGAGTACGCTTTAAAAGAGTTCGCAAATGAAATAGATCCTTCATGTCTTTTCCTTGAACGAGTCATCGGAGGAGGTAAGCTTGGTAGAAAATACATGCTAGGGAGATTTTTGTTTCTAGTTCAGTGTAGTCTTGAGAGAAGCTGTTGATGTTGATTACTGACGTTTTGATGTCTTTAGGTGAATTTGGCGATGTTTATAAAGGAACGTTAACCATGTCAGATGACACTGTAATTTTAGTCGCCGCGAAAACATTGAAGGTAATTTTCCTTCTCTTTCTTTCTTTCTCCTTTTCTTCTTTCCTTCCTTTCTTTCTTCCGTCCGTCCGTCCGTCCTTCCTTCCTTCCTTCCTTCCTTCCTTCCTTCCTTCCTTCCTTCCTTCCTTCCTTCCTTCCTTCCTTCCTTCTTTCCTTCCTTCCTCCCTTCCTCCCTCCCTTCCTTCCTTCCTTCCTTCCTTCCTTCCTTCCTTCCTTCCTTCCTTCCTTCCTTCCTTCCTTCCTTCCTTCCTCCCTCCCTCCCTTCCTTCCTTCCTTCCTTCCTTCCTTCCTTCCTTCCTTCCTTCCTTCCTTCCTTCCTTTCCCATCTTCCCATCCTTCCTCCCTTCTTCCCTCCCTCCCTTCCTTCCTTCCTTCCTTCCTTCCTTCCTTCCTTCCCTTCTTTCCTTCCTCCCTCCCTTCCTTCCTTCCTTCCTTCCTTCCTTCCTTCCTTCCTTCCTTTCCCATCTTCTCATCCTTCCTCCCTCCCTCCCTCCCTTCTTCCTTCCTTTCTTCCACCCTTCATTCCTTCCTTCCTTCCCTTCTTTCCTTCCTCCCTCCCTTCCTTCCTTCCTTCCTTCCTCCCTCCCTTCCTTCCTTCCTTTCTTTCCCATCTTCCCATCCTTCCTCCCTCCCTCCCTCCCTTCTTCCTTCCTTCCTTCCACCCTTCATTCCTTCTTTCCCCATTTCTTGACCAATCATATTTTTTCACAGAACAACTGCATATCATTTTTGTTCACAGAACAACTGCACAGAAAAAAGTCGCAGGGATTTCTTTCTAGAGGCCTCAGCCATGGGACAGTTCGACGACCCAAACGTTATACACCTTGAAGGAGTTATAACTAGAGGTAAATTATTTAAAAAGAAATTGCCGTCCTTTATTGTTGTTTTAAATACATTTGTCAAAAAATCATTTTCTAGTTGCGCCCAAAATGATTATTACTGAATTTATGGCCAATGGGTCGTTGGACAACTTTCTTAAGGTAAATCATTTAGTTAAAATAATTATGAATTGCTTGCTTCCTGCCTGCCTGCCTGTTTGTCTGTCTGTCTGTCTGTCTGTCTGTCTGTCTGTCTGTCTGTCTGTCTGTCTGTCTGTCTGTCTGTCTGTCTGTCTGTCTGGCTGCCTGCCTGCCTGCCTGCCTGCCTGCCTGCCTGCCTGCCTGCCTGCCTGCCTGCCTGCCTGCTTGCTCGCTCGCTCGCTCGCTCGCTCGCTTGCTTGCTAGCTATAGCTAGCTAGCCAGCAAGCTTGGATTTAGCACTGATTTCCTTTGTGTTTTCTTCATGAATTATTAATGAATTTTTGAACGCTTTAGAAAAACGATGGAACCTTAACTGCTTTACAAATGATCGGTATTGGAAGAGGGGTTGCGTCTGGAATGAAATATTTGGCCAGTATTAATTTCGTTCACCGGGTAAGCAACATCCTATAGCAATCAGCGTCATAGGACACTTGCACACTGGAAGGGCGACATTTAAGTATCTCTTGATATTGTCTAATTTAGGATCTGGCAGCTCGTAATATCTTGGTCAATGAGACGATGGTCTGTAAAGTTGCTGACTTCGGTCTTTCCCGAGAACTGGAAACTGAGGACTCATCTCGAGGAGAATATTGCACGACGGTAAGCCAAACAACGTTTCACCAAAAACACGTACTTTAACCCCTTGAATACGTCTACATGCGTGCTTAAAAGTCAAACGGTTAACTCATTGCTGCCTAGGATGTCTGTCGGGTTCTCCGGTTTTCCTCCCTCCACAAAACCAACACTTAGGTCTTAGCTGTAATTCGTGGGCCGATATGTGTCGTATGGCGGCTGCCTGAGCGCCTTTAATATGCCTTCGACTCGGCTATGTCAAAAATTATTGTAAGGCGCATTTGAAAACCTTAAAGTTGAATTTGCGCGGTATAAATACATGTAATTATTATTAAAATCATCTGGTGTTAAAGAGAGTAAAAAAATACAGGAATGTGTTAAAGACTTTATCCACGCCAACTTTACGTCAAATTCATTTCATAAATTCTTCATTAGCCTCGTTAAGTTTTTGTTTTTAGGGAGGTAAAATACCAGTCCGTTGGACGGCTCCAGAAGCGATCAAATATCGTAAATTTTCAACCGCCAGTGACGTGTGGAGTTATGGCATCTTGTTGTGGGAGATTATGACATTTGGCCAAAGACCTTACTGGGACTGGGATAACTTTAAAGTAAGTTAAACCATACCTCGACTGGATATGTCTGCGCCGCTATTGCGTACTATGAGATTGCGCGTTATCGGGTTTCGCTTACGTTGCATACCTTGTCTGTCATCAACCACGTGTTGCGTGCGGCGCATTATGTCTCCTTTGGTTTAACCTTGGTTATTTCATAACCCCATAAAGCATACAGCACTCTTGTATTTTGATTCATTCGTCCGTCTGTTCCTTCCTTCGTTTATTCATTTATCCATCCATCGATCTGTATATCATCTTTATTTATTTATTTATTTGTTTATTTATTTGTTTACTTATTCATTCATTCATTCATTCATTCATTCATTCATTCATTCATTCATTCATTCATTCATTCATTCATTCATTCATTCATTCATTCATTCAAAACCTATGACAGGGTGAAAATAGTACGTAGTTATTTCGAGAAGAAGATTAAGGGGTCTGCATCACAAAACTTACTTCAAAATTCCTTACAGGTTATGGAGCGCGTTGACCAAGGATACAGAATGCCGCTTCCTATGGTTTGTATAAAAATTACTTTCTTGTCGTAACTCATTCCTGTCCAGGGCTTCCCCAGAGCTCAATAAAATCGTCTGGCGTTAGCCAGAATAAAATACTAAAGACCAATTCGGAACAGGAAAGACTTAAATATTGTTTCGTGTATCCATCTTAACGTGGAATATGCAATATAATTTGAAATAAATGAACTTTGTTGAAAGTATTAAAATAAATAAAGTTGAAAGTAGTTTTCAACCCAGCTCAGGATTACAGTTTTTTCGACCTTCCTCGTGTACCAGTAGTACTTGCATTTCCGAAGCTTTTTTGTCACTAAAAAATTTATATATTTTTTTTGATAGAATTGTCCGGCTGTTGTACATGAGCTCATGCTCGAGTGTTGGGATCGTGATCGTGGTCAGCGGCCAACTTTTGAAGATATTGTTAGAATAACAGACGAATGGATTCGGTCTCCTGAAACGGTTCATGATGAAAGACGACAATATCGAAGGTCTGTTTCAGTTCTGTTTCAGTTGTCTGAACGGAAGAGGTTATTGTGGACAGCGGTCGTTTGCACAGTTGTTTGCTTGAGTGGTTGTCTGTCTGTCTGTCTGTCTGTCTGTCTGTCTGTCTGTCTGTCTGTGCCGGCTGGTTGGCTGGTTGGCTGGTTGGTTGGTTGGTTGGTTGGTTGGTTGGTTGGTTGGCTGGTTGGCTGGTTGGCTGGTCGGTTGGTCGGTTGGTCGGTTGGTCGGTTGGTCGGTTGGTCGGTTGGTCGGTTGGTCGGTTGGTCGGTTGGTCGGTTGGTCGGTTGGTCGGTTGGTCGGTTGGTCGGTTGGTCGGTTGGTCGGTTGGTCGGTTGGTCGGTTGGTCGGTTGGTCGGCTGGTCGGCTGGTCGGTTGGTCGGTTGGTTGGTTGGTTGGTTGGTTGGTTGGTTGGTTGGTTGGTTGGTTGGTTGGTTGGTTGGATGGAATGGAAACAGAATGTTGATGTCTTATGCGCCCTACTGGCGCGAAGAGCGGTGATGATGATGATGATGATGAATTTTTTCACATTTTTTCCTTCAAAGGTCTCGAGTTCTTACTGTCGAGTCCTCGACGTCGGTCAAGGAGTGGTTAGATACGATAAAGATGAGTTCCTACATGCCTCATTTCACAGAAGCTGGTTATACAGAGCTCGCTGATGTAGCTGGATTACTGGATAATGATCTGAAATCAATGGGAATTACCCTTATTGGTCACCGTAATAAGATGCTTCGTACTATCCGATCCTTGCCAATCACAGATCCAAGCATATTTAATCAACAACAAAGCAAGCCATCGAAGCATTAAGTATATGCAGGGCCGCCGAGAGCTGGGGGGTGGGGGGGTAAGTTGCCCAGCCACCAATTTGAGATAGGCCCTCTAAAATTTTTGAGATTTGAGTTTTTGACGTATAGTAAGAAACATGAGGTCCAGAAAGCGTAAAGATCAGTACCACTAACTTCATTTTTAGCCAACGCGGCCCGATCATAGAGATCATATAAATACCAAAGGGGGCATTTGCGGGCAAATTTGGTAACCACACGGCAGCCGCCATTACCTATGATATTTCAGTCAATTGGTTGGCAAATGTACTAGACCCAGTCCTTTGCCAACCAACGCGCCTAATTCTACCCTCGAATTTTCCTTCACCCAAAAATCCTTAGAACATGCAACGCGCCTAATGTTTGCCTCCAAAAAAATCCAAGATGGCGGCGTTCAATTGGTTACCCGCGGTTGACTGAAATTAAGATAGGATGCCTCCTCTAGTATTTCTATGATCTCTGTGGGCCCAATGACGTGTGACGTCACCAGGGCCCCCAAATCGATATGTTTGCCCCAGGCTCCACAATTTCTCTCGGCAGCCCTAGGTATATATGGAGTTGTCGATCCAGACTGGTCTCACAAAGTTGTTATTATATTAAACCCAATTTATGTATTATTATTATATGAAAATGGTGTCATTTTGCAACCTCGTCCCCAGGGCATTTTGCCTCCACGTTGGGAGTCGGCGAAAATGGCCCTGGCATCGGCTGGTCACGTGACACCCAGAATTTTGGGGTGTTTTCAATCTCGTTCCCAGAGCCCACGTTCCCCTTACCCAGCGGGCGGGAAACGAGAGGCTCTGGGATAATCCGTTCACGCCATCACAGGATTCTTGTTATCCGGAAGAAGAGTTATATAGAGTTCACTGTTCATCAGCCAATGAAATATCGATGTGAAACGGATTATCCCAGAGTCTCTCGTTTCCCGGGTGGGGAACGTGGGCTCTGGGAACGAGATTGGGGTGTTTTGGCAAGAAAATTTATGCGGTCTTTGTGTTTCGTTTTTGTATAATACGTATACATGAATAATAAATAAGAAATATTTAACGCTCTGCCGAATCACTCATGTGAACCTTTATCATAAATGCAACTGGCTAGCATTATTCATCATGATACTCCCCACGATTATCCAGGATACATTTAAATGTCGGGAAGAAACATATATCTAATGTTGTTCTTGACTTTAACCAAAGCTATCGTTACAATTCTTTGGATGAACTTCGCAGAGTGGATTTATTGCAATTCATATTTTGATGAATAAATTACACTGTATCTGAATTAATCAAGTTTTTAAACCGGCCAATCCGATTATAGAATCGACCAGCCGATGCCAGGGCCATTTTCGCCGACCTCTGGAGGCAAAATGCCCTGGGGATGAGGTTGGTCATTTCGCCATATATGTGGACAATGGAACGCAACTTTTTCCAGGTCATCCTCGTTCCCAGGGCCTTTTTGAAATTGGGAGGGCGGGAAAAGACCCTGGCATTGGCTGATCACAATAAATTAGCGATTTAGTTTACTATGGGAAACCGTTCTGAGTAATGGCAGTCCCGTGGAACAGGTTCATTGTAATTATGGCGGTCCCGTTGAAGCTATTTGATCATAACTAGCACAAAACTATGCATAATTATGTTTCACGAGGCATGTTAAATTTAAGAAAAGCAATCAACCAATGGAAATGAATAGTCCACCAGCCGATGCCTGCCCTCTCATTTTCAAAAAGGCCCTGGAAACGAGGTTGTTCCCACGTCGCATAAACACCGCAGCCAAACGTTTTGCGCATGTGCGACGTCCGAGCTCGTCCTTGAAAAAAGAGCGGGAAAACACTGAAATATTTGGTCCGAGAGTCCGACACAAAAGTTAAAATTATAAGCATACTACCAAAAAGATAAGGTAGGTAATTTGTGCATGGCTTCCTTGTCAATACTGTAGCATATTCTGAATTTACCCCTTCGTAATTTTCTTTACCCTTTTTTTAAAACACAAATGAATAGTCGAGTTTTACTTAGTCTTCACTGTCTGGTTGTTGTCGCCACGGCTAGTTCCCACTTCTCTTGCAATGTTTACTCAGCGAATTCACGCATGCGCAAACGTTTGGCAGCTGTGTTCGTCGCATACTATACCGTTAAACGGGTTTTGAAGTCCTAAAATCAAGCAAATGGCATATCTAAATCAAAATTGCAGATATGTATTTAAACTAAATTAGTCATACTATACAGTTAATAAATATCCCGTTGAATGGTTTGACCGATAATACAGCAGCAACAGCAACAAGAGCAGCAGCAACAACAGCAGTAACAACAACAACAGCAGCAGCAACAACAACAACAACATCATCATCAAAAACGTGAGCCACAACAACAACAATGATAGCAATATTAACATTAACAGTAGCTGCAACAACAACAGCAGCAATAACAACGACAACAAGTGTGAATTTGAAAAAAAAGAATGTGATTTTGAAAAAAGCTAGAATGTGAATTTGAGGGGGAAAAGTGGGAATTTGAGAGAAAAAGGTGGTATTTTCAAAGTCTAATCACCCCTCCCTTCTCCACTCCTCGATCCCACCCCTTCTCCGCTCCTCCCACCCCTTCTCCACTCCCCCACCCCTTCTCCACTCCTCCCATCCCTCCTCCCCAGGAGAGGGGGAGCGGTGGGAGCACCTCATGAAAGGCGATAATTGCACACTACACTAAATAAAGTACGTCGTATGCAATGTAATATGTCCGCTGGACAGCTAGTGCAGGCGCACAATTTCCTTCCCCCGCTTGACAACCAACATGGCGAAACCATTAGATCACATCTACCTAAACCAGATGACTAAAAAGTTACCTCTTAATAAGTAAACGTAACTCTGACCAAAACACTAATACTAACCCTAACGAATTACTCCAACTCAAATCCCAACCCTAAACGTAAAATTATGAGTTTTGCAATAATCCCGAAATTTGACTATCCTGATTTAGACCGATGTGAAATAGTACTTTCGCCATTCCACATCGATCCAAACAACTGTAAACCTTATTTTATTTTATTTTATTTTATTTAACTTTACCTTGACTAAATAAATAAATACAAGGATAGGAACACCGCAACAGCTGAGATTGATGCATCCTGCATCCTTGCATGTTTTTCTACTGAATTTAGTTTGGGTCAGCGCTAAATAAGTTTGTTATCGTTTAATACATTAACTGATCGTTCACAGAAGCTATAAAGCGTATTATCTTCGCCTGGAAGTAGTTGCTTTTGCTTCGTTTTATAAAGATGATTAGATCACAAACCTAACTGAGCTTTTAGGCAAAGAAGTAATTCTCAATTCTGGTGCGTATTCTTGAACATTTTTTATACTGGGGTTGTTGGTCGAGACTTTTAAAACAATGCCTGTTAAACCAAAGAGAGGAAAGAAGAAGGAGAAAAGTAAGTCGATGGATGACTTGAGTGTAAATACAGAAAGCACAGCTGGACATGTTCTTGTTAAAAGAATGGCTTCAACTTCGTTAAGCTCTGATTCAAGAAGGAAACAGGAAGATGGCGATGAATGGGGTGTGGGATCTACCAAGAGGCATTCTAGTCCATGGCTTTCAAAGACAAGGGTATGTTGTGGTAGATAATGGAAGGGGAACTGGATAGGAAACTTACGAAACCGGAAACGATGTTTGCACAACTTGCTATGGTAATTACACACTTATAAGGGGCTAATGCACCTAATGGCTGGTCACACATCTAAAATCAGACACTACTGACTTAAGTGATATTACACTATTGTTTAATTTCAGCAATGGTTGATCCTGACCATGTGGGATCACTCGTTAGGTGCATTAGCTGCTTATAAGTGTATAATTACCATAGCAAGTTGTGCAAACATCGTTTCCGGTTTCGTAAGTTCCCTATCCAGTTCCCCTTCCATTATTTATGATTCCACAGTACTGTCTGCAGATTGCCTGCATCCTGTCTTGAGATTGCCTGCATCCTGTCTTGAGATTGCCTGCATCCTGTCTGCAGATTGTCTGCACATTGTTTGCAGATTGCCTGCACACTGTCTGCAGATTGTCTGCAGATTGCCTGCATACTGTCTGCAGATTGACTGCATATTGTCTGCAGATTGACTGCACATTGTCTGCGGATTGACTGCACATTGTCTGCGGATTACCTGCATACTGTCTGCAGATTGACTGCACATTGTCTGCAGATTACCTGCATACTGTCTGCAGATTGACTGCACATTGTCTGCAGATTACCTGCATACTGTCTGCAGATTGTCTGCAGATTGTCTGCAGATTACCTGCATACTGTCTGCAGATTGTCTGCAGATTACCTGCATACTGTCTGCAGATTGATTGCACATTGTCTGCAGATTGACTGCACATTGTCTGCAGATTGACTGCACATTGTCTGCAGATTGACTGCACATTGTCTGCAGATTGACTGCACATTGTCTGCAGATTGACTGCACATTGTCTGCAGATTGACTGCACATTGTCTGCGGATTGACTACACATTGTCTGCAGATTGACTGCACATTGTCTGCGGATTGACTACACATTGTCTGCAGATTGACTGCACATTGTCTGCAGATTGACTGCACATTGTCTGCAGATTGACTGCACATTGTCTGCAGATTGACTGCACATTGTCTGCGGATTGACTACACATTGTCTGCAGATTGACTGCACATTGTCTGCGGATTGACTGCACATTGTCTGCAGATTGACTGCACATTGTCTGCAGATTGACTGCACATTGTCTGCAGATTGACTGCACATTGTCTGCAGATTGACTGCACATTGTCTGCAGATTGACTGCACATTGTCTGCAGATTGACTGCACATTGTCTGCAGATTGACTGCTGCAGATTGACTGCACATTGTCTGCAGATTGACTGCACATTGTCTGCAGATTGACTGCACATTGTCTGCAGATTGACTGCACATTGTCTGCTGATTGACTGCACATTGTCTGCAGATTGACTGCACATTGTCTGCGGATTGACTGCACATTGTCTGCAGATTGACTGCACATTGTCTGCAGATTGACTGCACATTGTCTGCGGATTGACTGCACATTGTCTGCGGATTGACTGCACATTGTCTGCGGATTGACTGCACATTGTCTGCAGATTACCTGCATACTGTCTGCAGATTGACTCCACATTGTCTGCAGATTGATTGCACATTGTCTGCAGATTACCTGCATACTGTCTGCAGATTGATTGCACATTGTCTGCAGATTGATTGCACATTGTCTGCAGATTACCTGCATACTGTCTGCAGTTTGATTGCACATTGTCTGCAGATTACCTGCATACTGTCTGCAGTTTGATTGCACATTGCCTGCAGATTACAGGCTGCATACTGTCTGCAGTTTGATTGCACATTGTCTGCAGATTACAGGCTGCATACTGTCTGCAGTTTGATTGCACATTGTCTGCAGATTACAGGCTGCATACTGTCTGCAGATTGACTCCACATTGTCTGCAGATTGATTGCACATTGTCTGCAGATTACCTGCATACTGTCTGCAGATTGATTGCACATTGTCTGCAGATTGATTGCACATTGTCTGCAGATTACCTGCATACTGTCTGCAGTTTGATTGCACATTGTCTGCAGATTACCTGCATACTGTCTGCAGTTTGATTGCACATTGCCTGCAGATTACAGGCTGCATACTGTCTGCAGTTTGATTGCACATTGTCTGCAGATTACAGGCTGCATACTGTCTGCAGTTTGATTGCACATTGTCTGCAGATTACAGGCTGCATACTGTCTGCAGTTTGATTGCAGGTTGACTGCAGATTACCTGCTCCTTGCCTGCAGGTTGCCTACACACTTTCTTGCGAGCAGAACTGGTTGTGAAGTGTTAACTATGCTTTTAAATTTTTGCATCTGTAGTTCTATGTTGAAGCTTTACTTGATCCTGAAGACAAGAATTTTGGTCGTTTCATGAATGGTGAAGTTAGTGATAGTGTTTTTGAATACTTGACGCTTGGAGAAGTGAAAGATTTGAAATTGATTTTTGATGCATTTGACACAGGCTGCACTGGGTAAGAACATGATTAAAGCTCACTTCATGACTGTATAATGGAATATTTACTTAGATTTATTGAAAGATTTTCTTTTTTTTTGTTCTGTATACTGTAACTATATATATATATATATACTGTATTTACTTGTTTAAGCGCCACGGTGTTCTTTAAATTTTTAGTGTTTCAGATGTGGTGCTTATTTGAGGGCGGTGCTTATTTGAAGGCGGCGCTCTTTAAAAATTGTTTTATTTGTAAACGATAACAAGAAATCTTATCAACAAAATAAACAATTGTTTCAGATGTTATCTTGTCATTCACATTGAAATATACTCACTTTGAACATATAAACACTGTAATACAGGACAATAAATTTCCGAGGCTGTAGTTGCTTTTTAGTTTGGCTTCTCGAACAATTCTGTCTGATGGTGCTTCGATTAAGCACCGCATTGTTGTGAATAAGGTACATGTAGATAGATAGATAGATGGTTTATTGAAAAGACATTGCAGCAGGTAGACTGAATTACATCATATCTTACACTTTAAAATATATACAATGTTATAATAATAATAGTAAACAATTATAAAACAGTTGTAACAAGTGTTAAAAATCTAGACCTTGGTTGCATTAGATATTATAAAACTATCTTTAAATCTATTAGTGCGAAAATTTAAACTAAAGGTGCGATTCTTCCTTAACACTCTGGCATTGTTCCTTGGTGGCAAACTGTATATATTATTATTATTGATTGCTGACTTTCCAGATCAATTGATGTTAGTGACTTCCGAAGAGTCCTGAAGGCCCTTGGATTTAAGACTTCTGAGGAATCAGTCAAAAAAATGATGGGTATTAAATGTTATGGAATCATTATCTGGAGTCTGTGATCTCCAGACTTTTTGTTAATTTTATATTGCTTCAATTTCTAATTGTAATTGTTAATTCTGTTTGCCTTTTACAGGGAGCCTGGACTTTGACGATACTGGGTAAGACTTACAATATCTTACAGGCAGCATAAAGATTTTATTTATTTTTTTTAACAGCTTTATTTTGGCAATAAATAAATTTATATTCACATACATACATTTGTACAGAGAAGAAGTAGACAGGCTAATTATACATGTATAAAAATTAAAATTGAAAGTTGACTGATAGGAAGTGACATAAAAACGAAGTATAAATAGAATATGCCAAAATCTGGTAAAGCACAAACGGATCCCATGCAAGGTACTCACCATCTAATCTTAAATCTAGTTTTAAAACGGAGAAACAAGGAAAGTAGACAAATAATATAATAGAATGGGAGTAGGAAGATTAAAAGTAAAACAGAAAAAAGAATAAATAAAAAAACACCAAAAAAACAACAAAAAAGTTAAAAAGAATAAATAAAAAAAAAAACCCAAAAAAACCCCAACATTAGTTAGGCCATTGGTGCCAATTAATAGTAGGCTGTCTGAGGGTTTTTCTTGTGACAAATAGAATCATGAAATGCTAAGCATTGGACAGAGTAGAATATTATTAAAAGGAGCTGTTTTTTGGTCAACTCAGGCAGGACTGACTGGGTTAAATTTAAATAATATAAAGTACAGTATTCTTTCAATATACTGTACATGCAACCTCAAATCTGAATAGCAATTAAAACAATTTTTTTTTGCTAGGAGAATGGAGTTCAATGAATTTTTGGAATTTGTGATTTCAAAGCAAGGAAATGACAGAGATATACATTCAGAGATCATGAAAGTAAGATTTATTGCTGAGCCAATATAAAATTTATATAATATTTATAGCAGTACTATTAATTGAATAAATTATTGTACGAATCCAATGTTTATCTTGCATTGATATTCATTATTATGATGCTGTTAGCTAAATTAGCTTCCTCTTCTCTTTAGGGTTTCAAATTAATTGATAGTGGTAAGTAAAATAATGTTATAAGCTGTGAGATTTTTATGATTATTTCTTTTATCTTTTAAAGTGCAAATGAAATGAAAATTAAGTCAGTCTTATTTGAAAGAACACTTAAAATGATAGAGTAACATCTTTTGCAGTTTTTCGTTTCCTTGCTTCATTCTAAAGACATTTCAGTTTGTTCGATATGCAAATTAAACATTTTGAAATCATGACGTGCATAATGAGTAATCGAAAAAAGTTATATAGCTTTGGTATTATCAAACCAAATTAATTCAAAGGAAGCATGTGGGTGTGTTTTGCCCAGAACACTAAACATGTAGGTTTTCGAGGTACTGTAGTTATATTTGACAATATCAAAGATATATAACTTTTTTCGATAACTCATTATGCACGTCATGATGTCAAAATGTTTAATTTGCATGTCAAACAAACTGAAATATCTCAAGAATGAAGCAAGGAAACAAAAAACTGCAAAAGATGTTACTCTATCATTTTAAGTGTTCTTTCAAATAAGACTGACTTAAGTTTCACTTCATTTGCACTCATTTGCCTGTGAGCAGGCTTTCTGGGAGGCGAGAGCCTGTGAACAGGCTGAGAGCCTGCAAGCAGGCAAAGATGTTCTTAGTCATTACTTTGTTGTCTTTAATTTACCAGACAATACTGGGAAAATCTCGTTGGATAATTTGCGTTCAGTGTGTCGGAGAAATGGCATTCAACTCACAGACCAAGAATTGAGAGATATGATCCAAGAGGCAGACAAAGACGGTGACAGTGAAGTGAGTCCGTCTGAATTCATAGAAATCATGATCAAGACAAACCTATTTTAGTATGCTGTAGATATGTGTCAATTTTTGCTGTAAGTTTGAAATATTTTTTTTGCTGAGGTCTCAGAACAAGACTCAAACCAGCAACCTTCTGAACATGGCCACCAAGAGGGGTGGGTTAGGGTGCAAACTTGTTGCCCTGGGCCAGTGGCGTGGTGGCAGGGGGGGGCTGCCCCCCCCAGCTGGGGTTGCAGAAGGGGCACCAAAACTAGCAAGGGTGCCAAAACTTTGTATAGCTAGGTCTTCAATGGTGGGAATTATAAAGATCTGAAATCTTTTGTGTTTTCTATGAAGTTTTATAATCTTCAGAATTCTGTAAAATCTCACTCCAAAATGCAGGAAAAGGCATATCAGAGACTCTAGTTTTCAAAATTTTCTGGGGGAGCATGCCCCTGGACCCCCCTAGATGTTTGCCGCTACTTTGGCGCTCACCTCGCCTTTGAGAGGACCCGTTGTTTATTTTAATATATATTGCTATTTGATTTATTTAGGGGGGGGGGGGGGGTGTGCCAAAGCTAATCTGGCCACCCCAGCCTGAAACTTGCTACCATGCCACTGCCCTGGGCAACACATGGACACAACCTTATGACATCATCAGGCCCCCAAAATCGACCCATGTGACATCAGGGGCCCCCAAATCAACCCATGTGATGTCATTGTAGGCCCCAAATCAATAAGTTGCCCCAGGTGGCAAGGCCCCACAATTTCTCGTGGTGGCCATGCTTCTGATACTCTAACTAATCCAGATGCTCTAACCAATAGGCGAGTTTCAGGGTGTTGCGCACACATCATTTTTCAAAAAAACTGTCAAGCTCCCCTCAAAGTAAACATACTGTTTAAAATAAACAAAGTATAGATACAGTTTCTGGATGTTTAACACTGTTATTCTGCTGTTGTTGACTTGCTAGCAAGTCTGTTTGCCATTGCTTACTTTGTGCAGAGCCCGCCAATTTCTTTGCAAAACGATGCGCGCGCAACACCCTGAAACTCGCCTATTGAACAACTAAAACTGCTAAACAGATTTTCCCTTTTTCATCAGGCATTTAAATTGAGAAAAAAAGGCTAGTCTCTCATGCCTGAGTATTGAATAAAATTTAGGCAGGAATGATTTGGAAGGTAGTCACACTGCAGTGCACTGTTGGCTAGCTTCTAAGAAAGTCCTTAATTTTAATAATGTACATAGTTTAGAAAATGTATATAAATAAATTTTGTACAAATTATACCATACTAGCCTAGACCGCGGATGACTAAACCCCAAGGTTTAATCATCTGCAGTGCCAGCTACACCATATTGGCTATATAGTTATTATCTCAGATTTCAAGAGCCTCAAGGTCTCCCATTATTGGCAAAGTTTGGTTGGTTTGATGATTTTCCAAATTCTGTGGTTCTTGTTTTTTTCGAGCCTCCTCTCGCCGCTCTTCCATCCGTCTTGTTTTCTTCTCTTGTTTTGCAAGCTGTTTTCTTTTACTGTTACTCACATGGGAATTCTTAAACATTTGATGAAAAGAAATAAAGTCCATGCACAGTTTAATTAAAAGTATTATATTATATTATATATACACCTGATGGGAGTATCTTTAAGAGAGAAGGAGGAACGAAGATATCAGAGCAGAAGCTAGAGTGGTGTCGATAGCGGAGAAAGTGAGAGAGGCTCGCCTGAGATGGTATGGCCACATACTCAGCATGAAGGTAGACAACCTGGTCAGAGTGGCACTGGAAAAACAGGTGGAGGGAAAGAGATCGAGAGGGAGACAGAGAATTAGATGGAGAGATGGAGTGGAAAGAGACATGAGACAGTTGGGCTTGGAGAAGGAAGATGCAGAAGGCAGAAGACGTTGGTGACAACATATAAGAGCTGCTGACCCCACTAGGGATTAAGGCACTGAGAGAAGAAGAAGAAGAAGACAGCATTTTATTAACATACAGTACTTACACAGTCCTTGCAAAACATACATGTACAGTACAGTACCTGTTGCCTAACTTTGGGTCTTGCTCCATGGTAGGGTTTTGATGGTTGTTGCGATTTCTTTAATGGCATTGCAGAATTATCTGTCACTGTACTTGAAGTTTCAGTCTCTTGTGTTTCCACATGTCCAACATTGGATTCATCTTGATGTTGTTCAGCATCTATTTTATCAGTGCTTTCAATATTATTATCTACACTCAGGTTTGCAAGAGAACCCTTGTCCACTTTTGGCTCTGAAAAAGATACAGTACACAGTTTGCCCCTTGTATCCCAACCCTCTTTCTCCAACCCTCCAAAAAGAAAAGCTGATTATTTTGTAGGCTAATGTATGGTCTTCTAAGTATAATTTACTGAGAACCAAAGCACATGCCAATGTCACCTGCATATAGTAGCCTACCCATGCATGTGTACCAATAAATGAGAGACGGGGAGCAAGTCTACCTATATTCTGAAGTGAATTTGAATTAACCCATTCCTGCCTATGCAGTCAAAAAATGGTCCCTTTATTGTTTTACTATGTCTAGTGTGATGATATTTGAAAGAGAGAACCCTCAGACATCCTAGGCAGCAATGGGTTACATATACATGTAAACCAGTTAAATACCATGAATGTAGGCTCTTATCCACATTAGCTAGATACAGTACAATTCACCATCTACACACCTGTATCTGGATTAGAGCCTGACTTCACATATCCTTGGTATCAACTCTCATGTTTCAAAACCAAACCTTTTGTAAATTCTATGTTTACCTTCAATATTCATAAAAGACTGCAACTGCAAAATGTAACTGATTGTGCCATCTAGGTCATTATTAGTTTCCCTCAGGGTTTCCCAAATCAATTGAGTGTCCTATAAAATAAATATATACGATGGCCAGTGTTACTTGAAAACTCATGCAAATATGTCTCCCCTAATTACATGTTAGATAAGTGGGCTGAGAATGTATAGCATGTTCTAGGGATTTTTGGTGAAGGAAAATTCGAATGTAGAATAAATGTATATATATACATTTTAAGACCAAACCGGGACCAGTTGTGAAAAATGCAACTACACAGGCCTTCCGGCAGGAATTGAACCCACGACCTTGTGATTCTAGTGCAATGCTCTGACCACTGAGCTACGGAGGCCATTGCTGAGAGCTTGATCGCGAGTTCTGTATACATTAAGGTGGTAATGCCAGGAGAGAATTGGGTTTATTAGAAGTAATATTGGGCATTTCACTTGATTACATAGCATGTTCTAGGGATTTTTGGTGACGGAAAATTCGAGTGTAGAATATAATACATTTTAAGACCAAACCAGGACCAGTTGCGAAAAATGCAACTACACAGGCCTTCCGACAGGAATTGAACCCACGACCTTGCAATTCTAGTGCAATGCTCTGACCACTGAGCCATGGAGGCCATTGCCGAGAGCTTGATCGCGAGTTCTGTATACATTAATGTATACAGAACTTGCGATCAATGGCTCAGTGGTCAGAGCATTGCACTAGAATCGCAAGGTCATGGGTTCAATTCCTGCTGGAAGGCCTGTGTAGTTGCATTTTTCGCAACTGGTCCCGGTTTGGCCTTAAAATGTATATTAATTCTACACTCGAATTTTCCTTCACCAAAAATCCCTAGAACATGCTATATATGTAATCGAGTGAAATGCCCAATATTACTTCTGAGAATGTATAGGCCTACTATTCTGGTCCTATGAGCCTAGCTACAGTACCAGTGACCACACTCAGTGGTGGATTATCAGTTTCGGGCTGTAGGCTAAATAAAATTCACGGGCCTTTATGATGATATTTATTTTCCGGAAATGTTTTTTTAATTTACAGTCTCGGAAATGCCATTTCCTGCATTCTGAGGCAGTGTACAATACAGCCCTGATATTCATATAACAACTAATCTTAATGAAAAATCCATTCTCTGGAAATTACGGGCCTCTTGCAAGCCCAGGCCTGTAGGCTTTGGTCTACTGGATAATCCACCACTGACCACACTAACCTCACAGCCAGTTGCAGCTTGAATGATTGCAATGTTGCTTGATTCATCAGGCAAACCAGCCCCTTCGCAATATAAAACTTCTGTGTCATTCAACTCAGATTTATTGTTTGAATATTTGCCTTTAGTTTCACGAGGAACAGGTTTTTCTTTTACCTAGTTTGAGATAGAAAAATGGAATAAAAATCAGACTTGTGGTTCAAGGGTGGAAGTAATGCTTTCTTTTAGAATTTCTAAATTTGTTTGAAATGCTGGAAAACCTTGTACCTTGTGCTCATTGTTAAATAACCAAGCTGGTCCATCATCAGGGTCACCAATTCTTCGAACAGATGAGTAATGGTCCCCATTATGGTAACTCACATGAAGTTCTTTAAGTTCACCAGATTTTGATGTAGAATAGTGTTGGCCTTGAATAACCCAACATTTTTCATTGAGTTGATGAATAACAATATTTACACCATGACATCTTGAGAATGCAACAACAGAATCATTTCCACCATACGTACCAGGTTTACTAAGCTCTTTCACTAAGAAACAACAACATATTAATCATTAATTTATAGTGGGACAGTGAGCTCAAGTGGAGAATAATCAGTTAGGTGGTACATACTCCAAGTGATGAACCAATGGAACCATACTTATTACTGAAGAAATATAGTAAGGTTACGTAGATATACATGTAGTGCTGAAACAGAGAACATAGGAGCTAGGCTAACATTTCGAGCGAAGGCCCTTCATCAGAGAGAAAGGGGATGACAAAGGGCCGTTGCTCAAAACGTTAGACTCCTACGGCCATGTTTCAGCAGTAGTACTGTATATCTAACCTTACTATATTTCAATTGTTGTTTCAACACTACCTATAGACCACTTTCATAAAGGGCTTCACTTTAAATATTCTTTTATGTGCATCTAAATGAGCCTTTCTGGCCTCGTCATGAAGCAAAGATTCTTTTGAATTGCAGACACACAAACGAGGCCAGAAAGGCTTATTAAGATGTACATAAAAGAATATTCTAATTAATCGCTATTATGAAAGTGGTGTATGCAACACACTACTATTTTATTTCACTATTTGTATAGGTAATAGCATGGCTTCGAGTGCAATTTGGAAAAAATATACACGAGTGAGTTTTTCAAAGACTATCAAAATTGCACTTTGAAAAACTCACGAGGGCATGTTTTTCTCAAATTGCATGAGAAATCATGCTATTACTTATTAATAATATACATGAAAAAATTTATCATAAAGAGAATCTTTCTAATCAAAATGCTTTGTTCAAATAACATACATGAAACAGGAAGAGCTTTTTTTCTAGTAAAAAAATGATTTTTGTGCAAATTTAAAAAATTACAAATTTGCACTGTATTTCATTTTTCTGCACTGAATTACACTAAAATTGCACTCCTCTCAGCCAATCAGAATTGAGAAATTTTTTCATGTATATTATTAGCCTTACTACTGAAGGTTTGTCACTCAGAGTGGCAATTAATATCATTATTCTCCATCCCATTGATGTAACTATTATGAAGAGTCAGGTCAGTCAAAATATACCATGTTCATCAAATGATTTATTGTCTTCCACAAATGGTTCAAATTCTTCTCTGTGGTCTGCTACATATTTTGCAGTGATCCTTCTATATCTCAGATGTCCCGAGTCATCCCCATCAAGCTGATCAGCCAGTGCTCGGAATAAACAGTTCCTGAAAAGAATATTAGGTTCTGTTGTTCAATCTGGGAAATTCCCAAGATGGTACTTTTACTTGAGTTGTTAAAGAGAGAACCCCCAGACAGCCCTGGCAGCAAATGGGTTGACAAATTATGTTCAGAATTTAAACCTCATGTGTGATTGAAGAAAGCGTAAAGATCAGAAACACTAACTTCACTTTTTAGCCAACCCAGGGGAGCAATTGAGAACACATAGACATGACCCTATGATGTGCGACAGCCCCCCCACCCCCCACATCAACCCATTTGGGCCTGCAGTAATTGGCTATGCTGTTGCGGTCACCCTGCCTCCTTGTTTCTGTTATTGTAATTTGTTAAGTAATTATGTCATTGTAATTATTGCTCCGTTATTGTAATGGTAATTTGTTATTGTCAAGTCATGTATTGGCGAAGCTAATAAATTCAAATTCATATGATGTCACCTAGGCCACAAATCTATAATTTGCTCTGGGCCCCACAATTTCTCGCAGCAGCCCTGGATTGGCCAACCCACTGTACGGCACTTGCCTGTGTAATCAGGCCTCATTCAATATGGCACTGGCTGCAAGGCTACCTTATAATGTCACTACAGTATCTGTGCTCTGACCAGGTTACGTCACAGCTTCCTAGCTTGAAGGCCTTGACATTGCATTTACACAACTGGTCCCAGTGTGGTATTAAAATGAATATACATGTACATACATGTATTCTTACAATCAAGATTTTCCTTCATAAAAAATCCCCATAGCCTTCTCCTCAGTGAGTCAACTCTGTGGACCTTGGCTTGCTACTGTAGAAGTATGGGCAGATCTTGGCATGATGCATCTCCGTGTGTTACATTCTCTCACCTACCCATGCATCATGGAAACCAGAGTTACCTGCAGAGGTGGCTTGAGTCCCCTCACAACATGCATCTTGAATGAGGCCTAGTTACACAGGCAACCCCAGATGCCCTGGCCTAACCCCCCCCCCTGTGTATTCTAAGATGGCCGATATGCATTCCTCCACTTCCTCCAGTTTCCCAAATGCTCTAAACAATAAAATTGACGCCATGGACGATTTCTTCCTCAGCCCTTCTTACCCATCTCCTTTGATATCTTTAATTTTGTATCCTACAGCTTGTAGCTGGTTGGCAAACGACACAAAGTTCTCATCATTTTCAAGATATTCTTTCGCCTCTCGTTCCTTTTTAAGAGCATTTCGTCTCGCTCGTTCGTCCCTCTTTCTTTCAACGTCGTCTCTGCTTTTCCCGCCAGCTTGAGGACGATTTTTATTCCCTTTCGTCATAACCCAAACCTAACTGAAGCTTTGAAATAAATGGCGGATATAAACAAGTAAGCATTTTTGAGAGGTACCCGGTACCCGAGCCTCTGGGTTAACAAGCCGGTCGTCACTAGAAAGCATCACTCAAAATGACCCTCCTTTTCCGCAGCTTTTCAAAATGTCGTCAAATTTGTTTTTCCCAAAAGGTAGGAGGTAAACCAGATTTCTGACTGGTGTTAGGGTTTTTTGTTGTAGTTAGGTTATCCAGAAGGTTGCTAAAATCTTGAAACTCACTGAGGCTTGATGCCAAATTTGGAAAAAATAATTTGACGACGTATTTTGGAAAGGAAGTTGGAAGACTAGAAGGGTCATATTATTGTTGGGTTTTTTTATATTCGTAATCTTTGGGTTTTCCTGAGCAAAATTGCAATATATTTTGTCATTCCAAAATTTCATCTTCATGGACTTTTTCGCTGTCAAAGTAAGTAATTACCTACAGGAAATGACGTCGATACTCGATATAGAAGTGATCCGTTTGGAAAGGAACATTGTTTACAACTTCCGGCGAATAGTTACTAACTTTGACCACTGATTTCAAATAATAGACTCATTATACTGGATAGAGCATCCGGTGCTCGCTGTGAAGTCAGAATAAATTAGTGGTGGTACAGGCACTTTTAAGTTCTCCCATAGCGACAGATACATGTTACAAAAATTTAGCTGGTTTTCGTTAAAAACCCGATCATTTAAAGCGAAAACCAGAGGCGAAAACTATGATTCAGCAATATTGTGGGTCCCACCGGATATGGTGGCCGCGAGATTTTTAGCCTCACTTCCGACTTCAATTTTTGCCACGCGCGAAACAATAGATGCTCTATCCAGTATAATGAGTATATTATTTGAGATCAGTGACTTTGACAGCGAAAAAGTTTATGAAAATGAAATTTTGGAACAGCAAAATATTTTACAATTTTGCTCTGGAGAAATTGGTTTGAGAGGTACCGTGTGCCGGGTCTCTTGGTCCACCTTCCCCCCGGCACAGAATACCGTGGTATCTATCCCAGCATGCAGTGTGTTAATAGTGTGGCGAACGAAAAAACATGTCAACATGTAATCACTTGTGTGGGACACAAAAACTTCTTAAAATCATCCTCCTTGTTATAATTTGATGAGTGGATTTACATAATTACATCAAGGAAGGCCTGTTCTACAATCTGGGACTATAATTTGTCCAGCGTTGGGTATTTTTCTGGCTGTTTCGGCGAAAACCGCAGCGGTGTGAAGTAAAAGTGTTTCGGAGCCATGCAGTCCGTTTCGTTCATGAATGTCGACCATATCGACGATGACTTCGTTATGATGGAATCTCGTGAAGAAGTTGAACGTTTTATGGCTAATTCAGACGAGAAGAAAAAGAAGAAGTATTTTCGACAACTCTTTGATTTCTTAGGAGGCGGTGATAGTCCCATTGAAGCTCTGGAGTTAGCTCTGGGCAGAGATAAAACACTGCAGAAGCACCAAATGAGCATTTTATCGATATTTTCATTGTGGGCAGACGAAACCAACAGCGCGGAATCTTTGGTAAGGGGTTTGTATAAATTTATGAAGATACTCTTCTTTTATAAACGGTTGGTAGGAAGGGTTTTACTCTCAAGGATTTCTACATTTTCCCTCTTAAACAAGCGTCAATTGTAAACATATATTAGTAATCTGATATATATATTTCCTTCTTGGGTAATGACTGGTGTTTTATGTAAAGATGGCCGACTTCCTGGCGTGTGTTTAGTACTTCATTTAAGGTCCACATATCTGTAACATCAAGTACTGACCACTTGAGAAGGTGTGAGCTCTATTTAAGAAATAGAAAACATTTTCCGTGTTTCCATTGAACAAATAAAACATAAAGCTCCGTGCATATGTACTCTTATAAAGGTTCGTTTGACATCATTTGAACACGAAAGAAGTTGAGTAGTTTACACTTCTTTTGTGTTCAAATGACGTCAAATGAACCTTTATAAGTGTACATATACACAGGAGCAGTATGTTTTATTTGTTTTATAAAATAATAATAAGAAAAAACAAGCTAAAAGTGGGGTAGTTTAGAAAATTCGCTAGATTTTCCCACCAGGTGATGCCATCCTACGCCACTCCACACCATTTTACGTCATTCATGATCTTCATACTCTTATAAATGCACGGAGCCCAGCCAATCAGAGCATGCATAGAGGACACCTTATTTTATAAAGAGTTATAGAAACATGAGTGGAAGTTTGGGAGAACGAGAAATTGTAGTGGATATTTCATGCTATTTCGAGTTCTCCCAAACTTCCACAAGTATTTCTATAACTATGGGAACACGGAAAAAATGTTTTCTGTTTTTATAAAATAACCTGTTGAAAATAGATATAGAACGTAAAAATAATCACTGCATTAAACGTAAATTCTCCTTACTCTTCATAATGGCATATGATGGCATACTGGATGGTGTATAATGGCATATCCTACACTGTAATGATGGTGTATTGAAACGTAGTTGTTTTGCAGTGACTCTTTCCTGAGTCCCAGGCCACCAAGGTGTTCGACAGAAATTTTCAAGAATTGGCATGTTCGGAAGCCAATATGTTGGGAACTATTTGACTAAATCAAAAATGGCAAAATAACTTATTAACTGATTTTTTTTCCTGCTCTATTTAAATACGTTAAAACCCCACAAGTGATAGAAGCACTTTAAAACTAGATAGGCTCAGATCAGCCCACTGAATTCTCCATTTTAACCTGCAAAATACACCGCAATACCTGATCAAATTATTATAATAGGTTATGGAAAAAATAATCTTGCATTCTGTTTATTTCTCAAACTGTTTTAGAGAGTTTTCCAGGAGAAGAGAAACCAGTTACAATTATTGTCGCAATGCTATATTGGGAAATTTGTCACCCGGCTCATCTTAAGTAAGCCCAAAAACAGCATTGGAAAAGATATTGGCAACAAACACCTTTATTGTCACTGTCTTAATATGCTGCAGTACATAACCGATGAACGATATGTTGATAATAAGCCAGAACGTATGAAAAACTTTAAAATCGCCCAAGAGTACAATCTTATACCACATCTTGTGAACTTTTTGGATCCAGCCAATGGGAACATTTTGATTATGTTCCACGCTTCAGCTATTCTGAAACATTTTGTGACCGATACGGAAGAAGCAAGTATTTTGATCTATAGGGCCGCTGGTTTGCGGAAATGCTTGCATCTCATGTCGCGAAAGGAATGCGAGAAAATATGTATGGACTATTATAAAGAGAACTATTCTCCTAAGTCAATCTTGGACAACGATGAGGCGGAGATTATTCAAAAATTTTACTACGGGAAAATAAGTATTCTTAAAAGTTTGGAAAGGTTTCCACAGGTAACAGAGTATCATTTCAGAAAGGAGTGCTTAATGTACGTGGCAAGAGAGATGCAGGAAAATTGTGCTTTGGTTTCCTATAAGGTAAGTACCACTATTTATTATATGCATGACAAAATTACTGTATTCTGATTGGTTGAGAGGAGTACAATTATTTTATTATTGTACTGCTCCCAAGGCCCTGGGAACAATGTTAACAATAAAATTCAAAATACAGCCAATTCTGCAATGGAAAGTTTTCACGTTTCCAATGACTTGTGGTACACTATGGACTAGAAATTCCATATAAATATTTTGAAATGAGTACAGAGAACACCCAGAGTGAAAATGTTTCATGTCAAGTAAGTCAAGTACAGTAACACAGGATGTTTTTTAAGGCGTGAGTGAGTACGAAGCGTACGTGTCGTAATTTTGTCATGCATATAATGAGTAATCATGATTTTGGCAAAATTTTCAAATATCACTTGTAGTGTAAATCCCCTTAATTGTACTTGCTATCATATGATTACCTATATAAATTATACTGGCCTTGCTTGGAGTAAAACAGACATGCTCTATAAAAAGCACTCCTCGGAGATTCAAGGCTCTCGTTTTCGCGCACCTACTAAATCTGAACCAGACTGGTGTCGTATAGCTATGGTGCTGCCGTGTGCCATTTTATTGCTTTGTAGACTACGTTTTATCTTTCATTGTTTATTTAATACCTGCTGTACGTCAACTACGCTTAAAGTGCAAACTCTAGGGTGAGGCGGTTTTTATAAAAGACCGAAAACCGCCTGAAAAAAACACGAAAAAAACGAGTGAACCGATTTTTTTAAAATGCGTTTGAAACCATAGTTAAAAAAACATGCATGACGCTACTTGTGTAAGATTTCAGTTTCAAAAACAATTGTATTGATTATAACATCCTAGCTATGAATTACAAAGAAACATGCAGTATATAAGATAAATTTTACATTCAGGAGAATCGTCCGGTTTTTCGGCTTTCTTGAAGAAATGCCAAACAGTAGTTTGGCTCATTTTGGCAGAGAAATGTTACCAGTAACCAACAGTTTCGGACAGCGTAACAAAGTATTCCAAGTTTCAACGAACGGTTACTTAAAAAGGCAAAGCTGAAAGAGCACGAGTCAGAAAATATATGCGATATAACATTGGAAGCGAAAATTGGTTAATTATTCATGTTACGCTCCGACTGTTTATGAGTCATACACCAATTTTACTTTTGACGTGTCTTCGCAGAGGTCCGCCTTCATGTGAGCCAATCAAAAGTCATCTTTGTTTGATCCGCTTATGCGTTCAAGCTCGTGCGAATCTGAATCGAAGCCTTTTCGTAATTTCCGTTCTTATATCGGAGATCATACCTGGCAATAAACGTATGGTATTTTGAAGATGCAAATCTCTTCAGTCGTTTTCCCGTCAATTCCGTGTGTAAACGCAACAAAAACCCGATTTTTCTTTTGATTTTTTCGGTTTTCCTCCAAAAGCAACATCGGTTAAATCGGTTTTCCAAAAACATCGTGTTTTTTCGGTTTAACGATTAACCGCCTCACCCTAGCAAATTCTTTTGTAAGTTTGTTTAGGTTTGAAAACGACGTTTCCCCGTTTAGTTAGCTATACAATGTAATATTTACAGCAGTTAGTGGCTTTATACACGAGTGGTGTAGCCAGACCTATTGGGCGGGCACGAAGTGACATTTCTAAAGAATGAGTTAGCATGCCTCGGAAAATTTTTGAAATTTATGGGTTTTGAAATGCCATTTCCTGCATTTTAGGGAAAGAATTTGTAGAATTCTGAAGATTATAAAATACGAAAATTAAATATTTACATTATATTTTTGGAGGATTGCGGCAAACATTTTAGTCAGTTTGATTATGTAGTTATTGTGCATACAAGTATGTTAGTGAAAATAGCGTGCGGTATAGATTCTCTAGTCACAAGTACACAAATCACGCATGGAAAATGCATCGCCAGGCCACAAACTAGCATTGGAGATTAGTAGAATAATGAATGGCGTCATTGACGTGGATTGGCTGGGCTTGACCCCGGCCTGGCCTGCCCTTGGCTACGCCATTGTTATACACAAGGTCAATTTAAAAGGTAAACAAACCAGGCAAAGTCAACTTGCAAACACGTAACCAAGCGAAGACGTAACAAGTGGATGTTTATGTTGTTTATGCACATATCATCGGCTTCCCCCAGGGGTCGACCCCCGGGCTGACCAGGGGCATATTTTGGGAAATACACGGGGATTGCATTGAGTTTTCACCCGTGGGTAAGGGGGAGTTTGCAACTTTGTTCTGAAGGCTGAAGAATGGGGGTGGGGGATTTCCTGAGATTGTAAACTTGTGAAATCGCAACCACACACTGGAATTACTGATTGCGCGAACTTATAAAGGACTGGGTCGACGTTCTGTGACTACTTCAAATTACTCAGGTTTCAAATTTCAACAGTTCATTTCACGCGAAATATTTGACTGGAATTACCGCTAGGTTCACTCAATCAACTTCTGTTTAAGATAACATTTGGTTTAGGTCTAACGTTCTGTGATGTAAATCAGCATATGGCATAACCACAAGTTTCTTTAAAACGATTTTTAGAACGCCTTCTGGTTCCTTTGATCAGGGGGATTGTCTGCAAGAGACGATCTAACCCAGGGGACATTTCTCGTAACATCTGCCCCACCCCACGGGAAAATCATCAACTTTGCCCCACCCTTTTTACAATCCCCCTGGTCAGCCCGGGGGTCGACCCCAGGGGGAAGCCGATGATATGTGCATTATGTTTTAAATAAAAAATAGAAAATAAGTATTAATGTTGAGGAATACATTTTAAGGTGGCTCCATACAGTTTCTTGAAAAATGGAAAATACAAGTTTGAGAGTTCAAAACGCATGATTAAACAATTTGGAAAAAGAAGAAAACTAAATGTTATACATAGTTAAACAGTCTGACAATCAAAAACTGTTACCAAATAAACAGCAACAGTTGTTGCTATGGCAACAATGATGTTTCAAAATGGCTGCCAATTACCCTTCAAACTAATTTAATTTGAAAAAAACTTTGGTGACCCCCATTTTTTTCTCATTAAAACTTTCCTTGAAGTATATGAGTAATCAATTTTTCCGGAAAAAAAATTATTCATTCTACAGATTTTTTTTAAAATCACCCTGTTGATTACTCACACTTCAAGAAAAGTTTTAATGAAAAAAAAAAATTGGGGGTCACCAAAGTTTTTTTTGAACTAAATTAGTTTGAAGGGTAATTGGCAGCCATTTTAAAACGTCATTGTTGCCATAGCAACAACTGTTGCTATTTATTTGGTAGCAGTTTTTGATTGTCAGACTGTTTAATTATACACAACATTTAGTTTTATTCTTTTTCCAAATTGTTTATGTACATGTTTTGGACTCTCAAACTTGTAAATTCCATTTTTCAAGAAACTGTATGGAGCCACCTTAAGAACTCAATATTTGAAGAAATGCCAAATTAGAATACAGAATATTTCATGCATATGATCAAAAGAGTGCCATACATATTTTGAGGCACTTGCTAGGCTAATAAATAATCCTTGCCTTTCCAGGCAAGGCTTATTTATTATTTCATAATAAAATTAATTTGGCTACTATTATTCCTGTCATTGAAATAGCTGGAGGAAGGTTTGTTGACTTTTCTTCAATAAACATTCTTATTTCTGTCTTTAGATAGCAGCATCAAATAAGTTAGTACGAAGAGAGATACTTTTATTGAAACCATTTAGTAAGGTAAGTACTGTAGGCTTTTCACAATGGAATGTAAGGTCTCGCAATGTAATGTCAGTTCTCACAATGTAATGTAAGGTCTCACAATGTAATGTAAGGTCTCACAATGTAATGTAAGGTCTCACAATGTAACGTAAGGTCTCACAATGTAACGTAAGGTCTCACAATGTAACGTAAGGTCTCAATGTAATGTAAGGTCTCACAATGTAATGTAAGGTCTCACAATGTAGTGTAAGGTCTCACAATGTAATGTAAGGTCTCACAATGTAGTGTAAGGTCTCACAATGTAACATAAGGTCTCACAATGTAACGTAAGGTCTCACAATGTAATGTAAGGTCTCAATGTAATGTAAGGTCTCGCAATGTAATGTAAGGTCTCACAATGTAATGTAAGGTCTCACAATGTAGTGTAAGGTCTCACAATGTAACATAAGGTCTCACAATGTAATGTAAGGTCTCACAATGTAACATAAGGTCTCAATGTAATGTAAGGTCTCACAATGTAATGTAAGGTCTCACAATGTAGTGTAAGGTCTCACAATGTAACATAAGGTCTCACAATGTAACGTAAGGTCTCACAATGTAATGTAAGGTCTCAATGTAATGTAAGGTCTCACAATGTAATGTAAGGTCTCACAATGTAATGTAAGGTCTCACAATGTAGTGTAAGGTCTCACAATGTAATGTAAGGTCTCACAATGTAATGTAAGGTCTCACAATGTAACATAAGGTCTCAATGTAATGTAAGGTCTCACAATGTAATGTAAGGTCTCACAATGTAATGTAAGGTCTCACAATGTAATGTAAGGTCTCACAATGTAATGTAAGGTCTCACAATGTAGTGTAAGGTCTCACAATGTAATGTAAGGTCTCACAATGTAACATAAGGTCTCACAATGTAATGTAAGGTCTCACAATGTAATGTAAGGTCTCACAATGTAGTGTAAGGTCTCACAATGTAATGTAAGGTCTCACAATGTAACATAAGGTCTCAATGTAATGTAAGGTCTCACAATGTAATGTAAGGTCTCACAATGTAACATAAGGTCTCAATGTAATGTAAGGTCTCACAATGTAATGTAAGGTCTCACAATGTAATGTAAGGTCTCACAATGTAATGTAAGGTCTCACAATGTAATGTAAGGTCTCACAATGTAGTGTAAGGTCTCACAATGTAATGTAAGGTCTCACAATGTAATGTAAGGTCTCACAATGTAATGTAAGGTCTCACAATGTAATGTAAGGTCTCACAATGTAATGTAAGGTCTCACAATGTAATGTAAGGTCCCACAATGTAATGTAAGGTCTCACAATGTAATGTAAGGTCTCACAATGTAGTGTAAGGTCTCACAATGTAGTGTAAGGTCTCACAATGTAGTGTAAGGTCTCACAATGTAATGTAAGGTCTCACAATGTAATGTAAGGTCTCACAATGTAATGTAAGGTCTCACAATGTAATGTAAGGTCTCACAATGTAATGTAAGGTCTCACAATGTAATGTAAGGTCTCACAATGTAATGTAAGGTCTCACAATGTAACGTAAGGTCTCACAATGTAGTGTAAGGTCTCACAATGTAATGTAAGGTCTCACAATGTAGTGTAAGGTCTCACAATGTAATGTAAGGTCTCGCAATACAACGTAAGGTCTCACAATGTAACGTAAGGTCTCACAATGTAACGTAAGGTCTCACAATGTAGTGTAAGGTCTCACAATGTAATGTAAGGTCTCACAATGTAGTGTAAGGTCTCACAATGTAACGTAAGGTCTTACAATGTAAGTAAGGTCTCACAATGTAATGTAAGGTCTCACAATGTAATGTAAGGTCTCACAATGTAATGTAAGGTCTCACAATGTAACGTAAGGTCACACAACGTAACGTAAGGTCTCACAATGTAATGTAAGGTCTCACAATGTAATGTAAGGTCTCACAATGTAATGTAAGGTCTCACAATGTAATGTAAGGTCTCACAATGTAGTGTAAGGTCTCACAATGTAATGTAAGGTCTCACAATGTAATGTAAGGTCTCACAATGTAGTGTAAGGTCTCACAATGTAACGTAAGGCCTCACAATGTAACGTAAGGTCTCACAATGTGATGTAAGGTCTCACAATGTAACGTAAGGTCTCACAATGTAACGTAAGGTCTCACAATGTAACGTAAGGTCTCACAATGTAACGTAAGGTCTCACAATGTAATGTAAGGTCTCACAATGTAATGTAAGGTCTCACAATGTAATGTAAGGTCTCAAAATGTAATGTAAGGTCTCACAATGTAATGTAAGGTCTCACAATGTAACATACTGTAAGGTCTCACAATGTAATGTAAGGTCTCACAATGTAACATAAGGTCTCAATGTAATGTAAGGTCTCACAATGTAATGTAAGGTCTCACAATGTAGTGTAAGGTCTCACAATGTAATGTAAGGTCTCACAGTGTAATGTAAGGTCTCACAATGTAATGTAAGGTCTCATAATGTAACGTAAGGTCTCACAATGTAATGTAAGGTCTCACAATCTAACGTAAGATCCCACAATGTAACGTAAGGTCTCACAATGTAACATAAGGTCTCAATGGAACGTAAGGTCTCACAATGTAGTGTAAGGTCTCACAATGTAATGTAAGGTCTCACAATGTAATGTAAGGTCTCACAATGTAATGTAAGGTCTCACAATGTAATGTAAGGTCTCATAATGTAACGTAAGGTCTCACAATGTAATGTAAGGTCTCACAATCTAACGTAAGATCCCACAATGTAACGTAAGGTCTCACAATGTAACGTAAGGTCTCACAATGTAACGTAAGGTCTTACAATGTAAGTAAGGTCTCACAATGTAATGTAAGGTCTCACAATGTAATGTAAGGTCTCACAATGTAATGTAAGGTCTCACAATGTAACGTAAGGTCTCACAACGTAACGTAAGGTCTCACAATGTAAGTAAGGTCTCACAATGTAATGTAAGGTCTCACAATGTAGTGTAAGGTCTCACAATGTAACGTAAGGCCTCACAATGTAACGTAAGGTCTCACAATGTGATGTAAGGTCTCACAATGTAACGTAAGGTCTCACAATGGAACGTAAGGTCTCACAATGGAACGTAAGGTCTCACAATGGAACGTAAGGTCTCACAATGTAATGTAAGGTCTCACAATGTAATGTAAGGTCTCACAATGTAATGTAAGGTCTCACAATGTAATGTAAGGTCTCACAATGTAATGTAAGGTCTCACAATGTAATGTAAGGTCTCACAATGTAACATAAGGTCTCACAATGTAATGTAAGGTCTCACAATGTAATGTAAGGTCTCACAATGTAGTGTAAGGTCTCACAATGTAATGTAAGGTCTCACAATGTAATGTAAGGTCTCACAATGTAATGTAAGGTCTCATAATGTAATGTAAGGTCTCACAATCTAACGTAAGATCCCACAATGTAACGTAAGGTCTCACAATGTAACATAAGGTCTCAATGGAACGTAAGGTCTCACAATGTAGTGTAAGGTCTCACAATGTAATGTAAGGTCTCACAATGTAATGTAAGGTCTCACAATGTAATGTAAGGTCTCATAATGTAACGTAAGGTCTCACAATGTAATGTAAGGTCTCACAATCTAACGTAAGATCCCACAATGTAACGTAAGGTCTCACAATGTAACATAAGGTCTCACAATGTAGTGTAAGGTCTCACAATGTAAGTAAGGTCTTGCAATGTAACGTAATGTCTCACAATGTAATTTTGACTGTTATATATAACAATAGTACATTTACATTTGAAATAACCCATTGTTCTCTAGGTTTTGAACAAATGGTTTAACACCCCATGCATTTGGAGAACAGAGCAGCGAATGATCCAGTATGCTTTCAACATCTTGCGAGGAGTTATTGAAGATGCTCAACCTTGCATCTCATCCCGAGATATTCTCAAGAATTACAAAATCATGGATTGGATTGAACAACAGAGTGAGTCAATGCAATGTTACCTGATAATAAGGACTTATTAACCGAGTGCGAGGTCTGTACGGGAAAGTATTTGCCTGAGGTTTTCGTACAGACCGTGCGACGAAGGAGCGAGGTTTGTGCGATAAAACCGAAGGCAAATACTTTCCAGTACAGACCGAGCAAACGAGGTTAATAAGGAATTTATTATATGGCTATTGGTTCGTTTCATTTTTAAGCTTCAAGCGTTGTTTTCGTCTTCGGAGTATGCTGTTTACCTTACCTGTTAACTTTTTCGTATCGCTTCTTGGCCTCCTTGTTTACACCAGTTCGGCTTTTATTTGTTGTTTTTTTAGATAAATAGCTTTAAAGAAAACCTGCAGTAATGTTCCAACACATTTTATTGTTCAGAATATTTGAATAAAGATACCTAGTTCTCTTTTATTTGTATTCAAATCAACTCCGAAATTTTCCCGCCAAAACTTACAGGGCCGAGAAAAAAGCGGATTGACCCCGAGGTCAATATCGTAAAATCCCGACCTCTCAGGAACCAATCAGCGTGCGTCGTTTTGCGTACGGACCGGAAATCAAACCCAGCCATATAATAATGGTTCTTATTATTTCGTAAAAATCTAACCCATTAATGCTTGCATTATTTTGCTTTGTAGTTTTCAATCCGGAGAAGGATAATTTAATCAGTGTTCTCAATCTTCTTGGCGTGTTTGCAAGGCAGTATCCTGAGTGCATAACCATGATCATTGGAAAGAAGGTACTGTCCCAGTTAACCTATGTTATTTAAGACCCATTGTAAGATTAGCTTCACTAAACTGGTGTCACTAACATGATGACAAAAAAGATGTTGTTCGCGAAAGCCAAGAGGCCATACCATCGTGACCCTTGGATCAACATATCAAGGATGCTGAATGTCTCAATCGAACAGGCAAAGAAAACAACGCAATTGAAAGCTGGTTTTGCTGCATTGATTGAACGTCAGTTCAACAATGCAACTCCGTGGCGACAAGATTGCTGATTGGAGGAATGTATTGAATGAAAAAATACCTTCTTTAAATAAAGTACACTTGCAGTGATGTGCTCACAAAATTTGAGTGCTGGGTAGAAACTTGCCTGTGTCACAGCCCTAACTCGGTAGGAGTAAGGTCTGAACACTCGAGCGATTGCAACGCGATCAAATCCACCAAAATAACATAGGTACACATATTACAAACCAACTACTGACTCTCTTTCTCGATTTACCTTGTATTTGTCGCTTTAAACATCTAAAAGTGGGTAGTGACCACAAAACTTCGTTATTATTTTTTAAGGTGAAAAATTATTTCCCCCAAAACTTGGGATTTAATTTATGCAAGAACAAGCAATCACTCGAGTGTTCACAGACCTTTACTCTTACCAAGTTATGACTGTAACACAGGCTGGGTAGAACTATCAGGGTGTAAGTCAGAAAAGAGAAAAATCTGCAATTATCGTATCTAAAAAAACATCGTGGGATTCTGAGAGGTTGGCATACTGTACAAGTACCACTATTTTAAAGAATTTACAGTACCTTGCAATTTATAATATTTTGTGTTTTAGGATTTTTTAAAGGCTGTGTCGATCTACATCGATTCGTACGATGATCAGGTTAGTTTGAGCTACAATATACGGTATATTCTAATAGAATTAATAGATCTTATTTAAAAATGTAATAAAAGTAGCGTGCTGCGTAGGCAGTGTAGAAACAACAATCAAATATGGTAAGGTTAGATGTACTGCCAAAACAGAGAACGTAGGAGTCTAACGTTTCGAGCGAAGGCCATTCGTCAAAGAGAAATGTGACTCACGTTTCTCTCTGACGAAGGGCCTTCGCTCGAAACATTAGACTCCTACGTTCTCTGTTTCGGCAGTACATCTAACCTTACTATATTTCGATTGTTTTTCAAAAATGACCACCGAATTATAATTCTTTTATGTGCATATAAATTAGCCCGTATGACCTCGTTTTAAAGTAAAAATTATTTTGAATTTCACACATGAAAACGAGTTCATATAAGGGCTAATTTATATGTATATAAAAGAATTTTAATTCGGCGGCCATTTTTTGAATAAGGTCTATAAAGTTGGAGAAAACACTGCAAGTTAGGAGTGATGAACAACGGCAATGAATGGACCAGCCAGTCCAACTGGGTGGTGGTAATGCGTTTAAGTCTACTATATTTGTGATTTTGTTTCACATAGGTTCAAATTGGAGCTCTCCAGACCATCTGTACCTTTGTTCAATGTCCTTCAACTGCCGCACTTGTCTTGGACATGGGTATTACGCCAGAAAAGTTTTTCCTGCTTTCCAAATATAATGTTGTAAGTTTGATGTACCGGTACCTCGCCTCCAGTAGGCATTCATTTGGGGGCTGTTTACATGGGAGCTGGTGTACCGGGACGCCCCTGTGTACCGGGATCCCGGTTGAAGCAATGGAGATCTCGGTACACCGGGACAGATTCTTTCCCATATAAACGCGACATCCCGGTACACCAGGATGAAGTTTACTGAACTACAATGCTTGTAACTTTGAATATGACGGTCAGAATTTCGTCCAAACGGTCAGACAAAACACTGAATAAAAGTGAAGTAACTTCTAACATAAAATAGTAGAATTAGGGTGAGTTTTTACTTTTTTGTCCATTTCCTTAAATTCCCGCGCTTTTTGACCCAGGATGAAATTCATCCCGGTCAACCGGGACGAGCACTTTGTTTACTCCATATAAGCCCGGGATGAAATTCATCCTGGGCAACCAGGTCATCCCGGGTTTATATGAGCATGTTTTCAGGCGGGACAATTGCGACCGGGGCGTTTCCCAACACAGCTAGAAAGTTGTAAAAACCACAGAATAACAGAGAAATAAATAGAATTTGAGGTATTATAAAGAGCTGCTGTCCTCCTACTAGCCGTTATCACTCATTTGTATCGAATAAATAGCTTAAGAATCAAAATAAATACTCGAAACGGTATCCGTCATATCGTCCCGGTTAGGGGGGACAGAGCATTTATATGGTGAAAATTGTCCATCTCAAGCCGGCATCCCGGTTAGGTGCGGGACGGGAGAAAAACGCCCCGGCAAACACATTCTTCATATAAACGAAATGAGATAAATAAATGGAAAATATACTGGCCATGCAGGCGATCCCGCTTAACGTGCCGTCCCCCAGTCTGAGTTATCTCCTAAGACCAACTGCGTAGTTATCTCCTGCTTTTCTGCATTGATATTGTCGTTATTCTAACTCAAAAAATACGTATAATCATGGAAACCATACTTTTATCACGTTCTTTTAAACATTTGGTCGCAAGGTAATCAAAATCATAAGTATAACTATAAAACGTCTGTGGTCATTACGAATGGCAATACACTGTACCATGTGTAACACATGTAAATAATAGTTCGCTAAGCTTTCGTCTCGCTAAACTCGATACTTCATCAGAGCATCGAAGACTACGTATGTCTTATTAAATTTACATATTCTTAGAATCTTAGATGCTCTGATGAAGTATTGAGTTTAGTTTAAGTATCGGTATTGCCATTCGTAATAATCACAGACGTTTTATATTTATACTTATGATTTTGATTACCTTGCAACCAAATGTTTAAAAGAACGTGATAGAAGTATGGTTTCCATGAATACACGTATTTTTTGAGTTAGAACATAGTTAATAGAAATTATTATACAACTGCATTAAAAACTGTCCAAATAACGCTAAAAATGAGTACAAATATACAGCGATATTTGGATAGTTAGTTATTTGGATAGTAGAAAACTTGTAGAAAACCGGTTTGACAGATTTTGTTAGCCAATCAAATTTATCAGTCGGGAACTACTTCATGTATGCTTATTATTTTGTCCTGGTTTTGTCCTGGTGCAAGTCACGCTCTACTTCTCTGGCTTTTTTAGAGTTTTCTTTTTCCATAAAAATTTGTTGATCAGAGCTGTTGTATAATAAATCTCTTATAAGATGTTTTGGTGTGTAGTATCGCTGTATATTTTTACTCGTTGTTTGTATTTTGACTCGCCCTGCGGGCTCGTCAAAATACGGCACAACTCGTAAAAATATACAGCGATACTACACACCAAAACATCTAATAAGATCTAAATATACATGGTTTGGAAACCCGGCAAACTTCAAAGCGGTTAACAATCAAGCTACGATTCATCTTGAAAGGTACATGAAGGTGCCAAATCTTTTGTTTTAGGTTTATTAATATTTAAACAGTACGGTTGAGTGATTGAACCCAAACGTTGCTATTGGATGATTGCTTCATTATACAGAAAACACAATATGTTCAGTAACCATGAAAGTGCAAAAATTTCCATAAACCTGAACAAAAACATAAAACAATGACTTTTGTGAGCTTCCAAACCATGTATATTTTCTATTAACTATGGTTAGAACAACGACAATATCAATGCAGAAAAGCAGGAGATAACTGCGCAGTTGGTCTTAGGGGATAACTCAGACTGGCGGATCGCTGAGACCGTGACACCGGCAATGTAAACAGCCCCATAATTGCTACTGTTGTTGTTTTTCAGGCGATTGCTTGCAGCAATACTTTCCGCTTATATATTTTTATTTGAAATCAGTATTCTATTTAAAATGAAATTGAATAAAGCCTAACTAGTTGCTACTGTTTGTTAAAATTATTTATTGTTTGAGCCTTCGTTCTGACGATGTATGACAAGTTTATCAGTATCCTATTGCTTTCTGTAGAATCAAGTCACTGCAGTGCTTAAACAAATGAAGATTCAAATGGCAATAAATTGCCCATTGTAAGTTGTGCAACATTTCTATATTCTACACTATGCCACGCTAAGTTACACTATTCTACTCCACTCTATTCTACTCTACACCACTCCACTCTACTCTACTCTACTCTACTCTAATCTACTCTACTCTACTCTACTCTACTCTACTCTACTCTACTCTACTCTACTCTACTCTACTCTACTCTACTCTACTCTACTCTACTCTACTCTACTCTACTCTACTCTACTCTACTCTACTCTACTCTACTCTACTCTACTCTACTCTACTCTACTCTACACCACTCCACTCCACTCCACTCCACTCCACTCCACTCCACTCTACTCTACTGTACTGTACTCCACTCCACTCCACTCCACTCTTACACTATTCCACACTACTCCACTCCACTCTACTCCACTCCACTCTTACACTACTCCACACTACTCCACTCCACTCTTACACTACACCACTCTACTCCACTCTACTCTACTCTAACCCTAACCCCACCCCACTCGACTCGGACTCGAACTCGACTCGGACTCAAACTCCACTCGGACTCGAACTCGACTCGGACTCGAACTCCACTCGAACTCCACGCGGACTCGAACTCCACTCGAACTGCACGCGAACCCCACGCGAACTCCACGCGAACTCCACTCGACTCGGACTCGAACTCCACTCGAACTGCACACAAACTCCACGCGAACTCCACGCGAACTCCACGCGAACTCCACGCGAACTCCACGCGAACTCCACGCGAACTCCACGCGAACTCCACTCGAACTCCACTCGAACTCCACTCGACTCGGACTCGAACTCCACTCGAACTGCACGCGAACTGCACGCGAACTCCACGCGAACTCCACACGAACTCCACACGAACTCCACGCGAACTCCTCTCCACTCTACTCCACTCTACTCCACTCCACTCTACTCTACTCCACTCTACTCCACTCTACTCCACTCTACTCCACTCTACTCCACTCTACTCCACTCTACTCCACTCTACTCCACTCTACTCTACTCTACTCTACCTCACTCTACTCTACTCCACTCCACTCTACTCTACTCTACTCTACTCTACTCTACTCCACTCCACTCCACTCCACTCTACTCTACTCTACTCCACTCTACTCCACTCTACTCTACTCCACTCTACTCCACTCTACTCCACACTACTCCACACTACCCCACACTACCCCACACTACTCCACACTACTCCACTCTACTCCACTCTACTCTACTCCACTCTACTCCACTCCACTCTACTCTACTCTACTCTACTCCACTCTACTCCACTCTACTCCACTCTACTCCACTCCACTCCACTCCACTCCACTCTACTCCACTCTACTCCACTCTACTCCACTCTACTCTACTCCACACTACTCCACTCTACTCCACACTACTCCACACTACCCCACACTACCCCACACTACTCCACACTACTCCACTCTACTCTTTCACTACTCCAAACTACCTTTATATTTTGTCTTCTTATAGAGAATGGGGAGTACATCAAAATATGTTTGAATCGACGTGCCTTGAAAGAAAGTACAATTTAGAGAAAGCTCAGCGTTTCAAAGAGCAAGGAAATACACAATTTAAAGCAGAAAAATATGATAAGGCAATACAGTTGTATACTTACGGATTGAATTGTATTCCGCCCGTCGAGAACCTTTTTTCTACATGTACAAATTACTCAAAAAACAAGACAACAGTTTGGTAAGATTTTGTTGGTTATGTTGTACGGTATATTGTATTTAAATGATTGTACAGTACAAAGGCGTAGAGTATGGTGGTGGGGGGGGGGGGGGGGGGGGGGTTGAGGCACTTCATCCCACCAAGAAATCTTAATGGGGGCTCAGCCCCCCCCCCCCCCCCCCCCAGAAATTTCGCAGCAACTGACTCATCAATCACCATTCACCAATTATAGGTTACTGGTTAGGGTAAAGTAACTGTTACAGCCTCATTCCTGTCAGCCAAGATCACCCATATACATTGATAAGTCAACCCAGTAAACACAACATCGAAAAATTGTTGAAATGTGTTGTATGTTAACTAGTTTTTATGACCTTCAGTGTTCTTAAAAATCACCTTTTAAAATCCAGGAAATGGCATTTCCAAGACTCTAAATTTCAAAAATTTCTGGGTAAACGCCCCCCAAGGGAAAATTCTCAAAAAGGCCCTGTTCAGCACTTCAGCCCCCCTGGACAAAAGCTAAACTCTACGCCTATGGTACAGTATACTACCAGTGTACTATAGCATACATGTAGCTAATAGTGAAGTGAAGCGTAGCGTAGTGTAGCGTACTGTAGCACTGCATAGTTAAAGGGTATTGGCAATAAAAATTAAGTTTTATCTCATTTGAAAGAACTCGTCAAATGGTATAAGAAGACCTTTTACAATTTTTCCGTATCTGTTTTGGTTTTGGAAATATGTTGACGAAAGACAGCGTGCTGTCCACCATCTTGGAATTATTTTCGATATGCAAAATTGTGCATGTGACGACATAACCAGGGTAAAGTGAAATTTTTATCTTGCCATCCTTATGACATTATGAGCTAGAAACTCGATTTTTTGTTGCGCTATTTCCATTTTAAATTGACCCACAACATTTAAAAAGCCTTTCATCGGGTTTACCCTGCTTGTGACGTCACCAATTTCCTAGTTAATTAGACCCAATATTACAACAAGATGGCGGACAGCACGCTGTCTTTGGGCAAAATATTTCCAAAACCAAAACAAGGTCTTCTTATACCATTTGACGAGTTCTTTCAAATGAGATAAACTTATTTTTTATTGCCTATAGCAACTGGTGGTCAAACAGGGCGAAATTCCCCCAATTGAACATGACTACCATGATGTAGGTGTTGATTTTATGGAGGAAGGAAAACCGGAGAACCCGGCGAAAAACCCTCGAAGCACAGGAGAGATCGACTACAACTCTACTCACATGAGTTCCAAGCTCGACAACGAGGTCATTCCCAAGCGGTCACCCATCCAAGTACTAACCCCGTCTAACCGGGCTTAACTTTTGGTGAGAGGCCGCGCGCTAACAGCACACGCCACCCCTGCGCCCCTCTATTACAAGTATAAATGTAAATTTTTCTTCTGTCGTAGGTTTGTTCTGCCATCTGCTTTGTTCACAAACCGTGCCCAATGTTATCTAATGAAGAAGAAATGGCAAGAGGCAATTGATGACTGTACATCGGCTATTGCCCGAAGTTTTGAAGGTGAGCTTTGAAGTTTGAAAAAGATGCTGTTTTTAGAACGAACAAGACGCCTGAGTCAAGCCCTTCACTCGGGCTACTATAGAGTTTCTCAAAGTCCTTTTCAAACATTTTTGACCTTTCGACATTTTTCACCTTTCGACATTTTTCACCTTTCGAATTTTTCACCTTTCGACATTTTTCACCCTTCGACATTTTTGACCTTTCGACATTTTTTACCTTTCGGCATTTTTGACCTTTCGGTTCCTCGTTGAAAAGGACTTTTCCCACCTGCAGCGCGCCCAAATTCACCGGTGAATTTTTCTACCGGTGACGTAATTCGGGAAGTAATTACATTCAGACTAAATTGTTATGCAAGTGCTATCTTTGGAAGTTGGAGTTAACACTTTGAAGCCTGAAGACGAGTCTTTAGTATTTTATTCTGGCTAACGCCAGACGATTTTATTCAGCACAGGGAGAGGTCCAGGACTCAAAGTGTTAAAACCTATCTCTTTAACACTTTGAAGCCTCAAGACGAGTCTTTAGTATTTTATTCTGGCTAACGCCAGACGATTTTATTCAGCACAGGGAGAGGTCCAGGCCTCAAAGTGTTAAACAGACTCTTGAAAACGTTTTAGTAGGGGTAGAACCACTTTCCATTGCATGTATGACAAACCCGAACGAAACACGTCAAAACAGGGCGATGTACATGTCAGCGATTTCCCGCCAAAATATTTAATTAGATTTAAAAACCTGCAAGCGAAACAAGTCCGCCTCTTTCCTTCCGCTAATTTCCGCTCGCCCGCAAAAACTAGCGCTAAGAGGCGGACTTGGAGTAAGTCTAGAGCCCCAATCAAACGAGAACGCAAGTCATCGTAAGTTTTAGCTTGTGCTTGCTTGTGTCTCGTTTGACCGCCAGCTTGCGATGACTTGCGATGACTTACGTTAGCTTGCGACTAATTTGATTTTGTTCAAATTTCATCGCAAGTTTTCTTCAACTTGCGAGAGCTTGCGAAACGTTTGAACACAAAACACAAGTCGATGCAAGCACTGATCTCAAATAATAGACTCATTATACTGGATAGAGCATCCGGTGCTCGCTGTGAAGTTGGAATAAATTAGTGGCGGCCATTTCAAGTGGGACCCACTTGGTTTTCATACAGCCACTTTTAAGTTCTCCCATAGCGACAGATACATGTTACAAAAATTTAGCTGGTTTTCGTTAAAAATCCAATCATTTAAAGCGAAAACCAGAGGCGAAAACTATGATTCAACAATATTGTGGGTCCCACCGGATATGGTGGCCGCGAGATTTTTAGCCTCACTTCCGACTTCAATTTTTGCCACGCGCGAAACAATAGATGCTCTATCGAGTATAATGAGTATATTATTTGAGATCAGTGGATGCAAGTCTTTCGTGCTCCATCGCCATAGAAACTATCATGAGAACTAGCGAAAAGGCGTGGGAACTAGCGGAAGTGCAGAACTTGCGACGACTTGTGCCGACGTTTGACTGGTGGCATCGCAAGTCATCGTAAGCTAACTTGCGATGACTTGCGTTCCCGTTTGATTAGGGCTTAGGGCTACTGGCAAGTACGCCGGGCCTCAATCGAAGGCTGAATGTGGTGCATATTTCCCACTGGTGAACATATTTACGATCAAGACAGTTGTCAGCCACATATCGCTGTTTAACTACAAAGTCAACCAGCCACTTTCAACACCTTGATCAAAAGGCAAAGCTGTTGAAAAAGCGAAAGGAACAAAGAACTTACAACATGCCTCACGGCCTCACTCAGTTACACGGCAAACAACTCACCGGAAGTATGAATATTAGCGGAAGTAAAGAGTGCAAAAATGCAAAATCGTGACCCCCCCCCTCCTCCCCCCCCCCCAAAAAAAAAGTAACAAATGTAATAGGAATGGGACGAGACAGGATGCCCGCAAAGGCACTTGGATCTACGAGGATCAGGGAGAGGACTCCACGTTTGATTTTGATAGTTTATAGTTAGCAAGTTAGTATACAAATAAATGAAGATTAAATGCTAATTTCCCTTTGACTACTACACAGACCCCCAAAGCAACAAAAGAAAACCAAGCCGAAACCTAGACTTGGTCTACCACAGGCAGCCCGAGTAATTACATTGAACTAAATTGTGTTCTTTCTGTGTTTTCAGACAACGCTGAAGCGAGGAAGATTTTGTTCAAAACAGTTTACCGCCGCGCTCGAGCTTTCCTGGAAATCAAGAGTTACCGAAATGCTTTGCATGATATCTCATTTTGTTTACGAAGAGATGCACCAGCAGCAAATGTCAGGAGCCTCTTCCAAGAGGTAACATTATTAACCCATTGCTGCCTACACGCCTAAGAACGCACGACTTGTTCACGGTTGTCAACAGGCGTGAACAATGTTGTGCTGCTCGCCGTGAACAATGTTGTGCTGCTCGCCGTGAACAATGTTGTGCTGCTCGCCGTGAACAATGTTGTGCTGCTCGCCGTGAACAATGTTGTGCTGCTCGCCGTGAACAATGTTGTGCTGCTTGCCGTGAACAATGTTGTGCTGCTCGCCGTGAAGAAGTTGTCAACAAGTTGTTCACTTATGGTTCGAACAACTTGTTCACGGATAAATCAACAGTCATGAACAAGTTGTTCCAACAGCACATTTTTATAGCCAACAACGTTGTTCACACATGATACAACATGTTGTAACAGCATGACGAAATAACAACGATGAACAACAGTGTTACAACAATGGTGAACATGGTTGATGTATCAACACATTCTTCGGTTGTTACAACATGCGTGAACAACGGTTGTTGTTTCATCAAGCAGTAACAACTTGTTGAAACAATGATGAACAATGTTGTTCATTTATCAATGTTGTTCACATATGTCAACAAGTTGTTACAGCATTGTTGCAAGTTGTTACATCATTGTTCAGGCAACAATGCTGTAACAACTTGCGAGATATTAACGCGTGTACACCACTGACCTGTATATAACTGGACCGCTTGCTCCTATTATCTTTGAGTTATGAAAAGTGTGGCCATTTGAACGTGGCGTCAAATGGCGAATTTGAGTCCTTCTGCTCATGGGAGACAACACTGACCGCGATTTTGACTGGATTACAGACGCAGGCTTTATAAAATATCCCGTGAAAATGAAGAGAAAAATTAAAAATCCTTGACTCGCTGATACTTTCAAAGATAAACACAACAAATCTTTTTTGAAAGGTTAAAAAGGTACAGAAATAAATACACAAAGCAGTTATATTGTTAATTCCTGTCGGTTACTCAGTTTTGTTGTTGCATATATTTAATTGTTTTTGTTGCCGAAATGAAGAAGGCACAACTGAACTGACAAGTGAATACCAGGTCGGCAATTCAACGGCTTGTATTTTAATACTTTTCGTAGGCTTTCGGCACATTTTAGTACTTTTCGAAAAGGATTTAATGAGCTTACTGTTGTAAAACATCAGTATTTTTCGTTGTAAAACATATCACCAAATGTCCAAATTTTGCCAAAAATTCTGTCCTTATGTTGAAATTTTCCAGTGAGATTGAAGTCTGAACCAGAAGGGCCAGTGAAGGCAGGCAAATACGAAGTAAACATAACTGTTAAGATTTAATATTAAAACTTAAACCCGAAACATCAATCATATGCTGAAAAACGTACGATGAAAAACATTTATTTTGTATTCCGACAGACCACATTGAAAGTTTTAACTGCACTTACTATAAGCTGGTGTTCTCCAGGTGTCACTAGTTGCCAACAACGGAGCGTAAAAATATATTAAACTGGCCATTTTAGATCAGTTTTCAAACAGAGAAAATTTTTTTTACGAAAAGAACATAACATAGTATAAAACGCGTACAGACCAGTGTCAAGCACTGGTCAGTGGCTGCTCCCATGAGCAGAAGGACTCAAATTCGCCATTTGACGCCATGTTCAAATGGCCACACTTTTTTGGCAAGAGCAAGCGGTCCAGTTATATACAGGTCAGTGGTGTACACGCGTCTTCACTGTCTGGTTGTTGTCGCCACGGCTAGGTCCCACTTCTCCTTGCAATGTTTACTCAGCGAATTCACGCATGCGCAAACGTTTAGCAGCGGTGTTGCCACTGACTACATGTAAGGATGATTAGCCCCCAGTCCTTTATCTTCAAAACAAAGATGGCGGATCATGCGCAGAAGGGACGTGATGGCACTTTAATATTGGGATAGTTCGAGTGGCCTTGCACTAATTCTAACATATACATGTAACTACCCAATCTTTTTAGATTTTGACCTTGTATCGGAAACATCATGGTATCGAGCCTTTACGTCGCTGTGGAACGTGCATGGAGGGAGTGGGGACGAATTTGAAGCGCTGTGCCAAGTGTCCGGAGATGTACTGTTCCCGCGCATGTCAGACGTACGCTTGGAACGAAGGCCACAAAAAGAACTGCAATTACTCTTTGGAGGATGAAAATAGTGAGTAACCAGAGCAAAAAAAGACAATGGAAAGGTTTTACTTTGAAAGATATTTTAAAACTTCTACAGTGTTTTAAACGATGATTTAAGAAGTGTTAACAATACTTGACATGAGTTGTTGGATGTTTTATTAGTCGTTGAGCGGTCTGTAGATTATTAGTAATCCAAAGACTTGACACACAGTAGAGTGGCGAAGAAACAGGGTTATTACTTCACGACATAGAAATAGGTGATTTTAAAAAATGTTGACAATGACAAGACGTGAGATTTTGGAAGAGTTTAAAGTAGCGAAGAAACGGGGAGTTTTAGATGTTTTATTAGTTGTTGAGTGGTGTTTGGATTATTTAGTAATCTAAAGAGTTTAGAGTGGTGAAGAAACGAGGGTGTTATTTCACCAATTACTATCAGACGTATAGAAATACGTGATTTTTAAAAAAATGTTAGCGCTGACAAGATGTGAGATTTGGGTTGTTTATAAGTTGTCGAGGGGTCTTTAGACTATTTAGTAATCCAAAGATTCAGCAATCTAGTGGCGAAGAAACGGTGGTATTATTAATCTCGTTTTCCAGTTTAACTGTACGACGTACGCGTTATAGTAGATGTGCTGTTGTTGTTGAGGCGGTTTTCAGATTTTGGGGTATGCGAAGATCGCTTGGGAATAGCGAAAGCGGGTGTTTTTTGCGTTCGTGTGTATTTAAAATGATGGTGCCTTAAATTCAACATCGTTCAACATTGTTGAATTCAACATGTTGAAAGCGTTTGGCCAGCCCTGTTGAATGATGTTCAACGTTGTTGAATGGCGTTGAACGAAATTTGAACATGTTCAAATTTTCGTTCAACACGTGTTCAACATTTCTATTGTTCTCAAAATGTTGAATATTGTCGATCCCAGCTTTTGTGGTAGCCCGCGTTCAATTAATTGTCATTCATGAATGTTGAACGATGTTGAATTCATTTGGCCACTCGTGCTTTCAACATTATTGAACATCGTTCAACAATGTTGAATGCGACGTTCAAAGCGATGTTGAAAGCGTTTGACCAGGCCTTTAAGGTGGTTTTTGCTACATCAACGAAAGCTTGCTTTATTGAGTAAGAAATTGAGTGTCGTGCGTGTTGAGACAGGCATACCAAAATATGCTCAAAAAATTGGCAGATTACGCCAAAAAATCTCTTTTTTTCCCCTGATTTATTTGGCTCTAAAAATTTTAGTAAAATTTTTAGAGCATGATTTGAACGTTTGAACTATTCATATTAACGTCAGTTCGGCATATGTATTAACCAGGTTTTAAAGCTGTTCTTCATTTGGTTCGCTTTGCCCGCGCCGGATTTGCAAGTTTGAAATTTTCAACTTCAAAACGAACTGAACTGAACAATGCACGCCGTCCGCCCGCGTGAGCAAAGCTGACGTAATGGAAAACAGCATTTAGTGCAGAATAGTTTTGATAAACAGATTATATTTGTTCTTGTAATGTATATGTGTGGGTTAAAATGTTAAATTCAACTTAGTTTGCGAGTGGTGCGCGCGCATTGTTTTTGCGGGCTCCTGTCGAAATCAGCGGTGGTGGATAGAGTCCGTGAATCAAAACTAAGCTCCATAGACTACAACCTTGATTTATTGTAGTTCTTGTTTAGTGTAACTTGTAACAATGTTATTTTTGCTAATCTTTCGCTTTCCTCTGTTATTGCTCGATTTCAACGAAGCCCGGCGAAACGATGTGAGCATAATTGACCGTACCGGAAAAGATGGCGGCGGTACATTTAACCACAATGGTTTGCAACCTCGAATCAGCTCTAATAACAACTAAACATTGATTATCATGCTAAGATGGATGAAGTAAGCAAGAACTTCATTGATTCTAAACCATATCTTCCAATAATACTGCAAGAAACAGTATTTACTGCACGCAAAGGATAGTGGTTAAATGTACAAATCGCCATCTTTTTCGGTACGCCATCTCTTACAATTGGCTTGTAAGGGAGTGTTTACATGCATAAAAGTTGTCCCCATTTAGAGGGATACGCTATGACGAAGAGTTTGGGAGAATAATTTGGCCTTTATATACTAAGGACAACTTTCATTCATGTAAAAAAGTGAAGTTCTGTGTAGGCAGTGTTTTAGATAGAGCAAAGTGAAAAGATGGTGAACTGCTGAGAATAGTTTTGATAACGAAATACTGACGTTTCAAGCAGAGCCCTTCATCAGAGTAAAGGCGGTTTTCCACTAGGCGAAAAATGTCGCGCGAAGCGACATTTTCTTTTGTCTCGCCAGCTCTCGAGTGGAACTAATTAGCCAAGACAAAAGAAAAATGTCGAGTCGGTCGACAAATGTCGCCTAGTGGAAAACCGCCTTAAAGCTCAGGACTTCGCTCGAAACGTCGTGAGTATTGTCTTGCTAAAAAATCTTCGCAGTTTACCATCTTTTCGCTTTGCTCTTTCGTCCATGCATGTAATCATCACCTCTTAAAAGTGCTTTGTGGTAACATCTTTTAAACGCCTGAATCACACAAATTTTTGTCTCGAAATTTTCTTTGGATAGTTCTATCAAAAAATTGGTTTCCACTTTGAATATCGATTAAAAGTATTTTAGTCTTTAACATTGAAATTACAAAAATCATAGTTGCAAATTTGCTTAGTTACATTTTTCTGAACACAATAGACCTTTTAATAAGTGCAGAGTACGTCATTTTCAGCCTTTTGAATTCTATTGAAAATATACAAAAGCTAAGACAAAGACGAAATTGAAAAGAATTCAAAACAAAAATTGAAAAGAAACAGATGAGTTGTGTGACTTGCGTTTGTAATTTTACCATATTGTATACCAGCCAATTCTAAATGTCTGTAATTTTTTGATATTTTCATTATATTGTATCTCAGTCGTTTGTTTTGCTTAATAAAGTTTTCTGTGTTCATTACGAAGGCCTCACTCTCTATTTCTCTTTACCGGATTATTTTTTACTATAGAAAGGTCTTCCACTAGACCACTTTCATAATGGCCACCATTTTAAATATTCTTTTATGTGCATCTAAGTGAGCCTTTCTGGCTTCGTTATGAAGCAAAGATTCTTTTGAATTGCACAAACACAAATGAGGCCAGAAAGGCTTATTAAGATGGTCATAAAAGAATATTCAAATTAGTCGCATTATGAAAGTGGTCTGTCATAACTTGCTGTCATAAAAAAAGGCCTCCCGACTAATATACAGTGTGTACCAAAAAAACCTGAACCCTTAGGGCCTGTTTATATGAGCCGGGCTAGCCCAGTTAACCGGGCTCACGCGATTGATTAGGATCTCACCTTGGTTTTAAAACTCGCATAAACTAAATGTACACAGAAGAACTGGTTTAGTTTAGATGTAAACGAATGCCAACGTTGATTAAAATCTCGTTTTGTGGCCGAGGAAAAAATTTCGTGACACGAGTCAGCCTGGTTTGCCGAGCTAGCCCGGCTCATGTAATCGGCCCCTTAGAAAACAACCTATTGTAGTAGTTTGAAAGCCCTAAGCACTTCGCTGAACCCACAGATGCGTAAAACACACGGTCTTATACACCTGGGAAATTAAGATAACTTGAAGTGTATGCATGGTGAAAATATTTAAAAGATTTGTCTCTTCCTGTTTAACTTATGTCGCAGAATAAAGACTATACAGAAGGGCCACTACTTAGCGGTACAACGTGTCCTCGTATTTTTATGCAAAAATATGCAGTTTACTGGCTAGGACAGCCAGGACAGCCAGTTCAGCGTGCTTATTGGCTAGAACATGCAGTTTACTGACTGAGCAACATGCGTAATGCGACATGCGCGGAGACAAAAACTTCAAAGGTTCCGACTCGAGTGGACCTTCTGTATATTCTGTGCTTATGTGCTGATTAATTTATAACGCAGCACTTTTAGGGCTTTCAAACTACTACAATAGGTTGTTTTCTAAGCTCCCGTTTACACGATGCCGGTAAGATAATCATGCCGTTTAGGCCTTGCGTTTACAGGATACGGCACAAAAATAACATGAAATGTTATATGCTGTATTTGCATACCAGCATGATTTTGTTCCGTTTTCAAATTGTACCTTCATGGTGACATCGTGTAAACGTCGTCTAAGTTAAACAGGAAGAGAAAAAGCTTTTACTGTAAATACTTTAGCCATGCATACACTTCAAGTTATCTTAATTTCCCAGGTGTATAAGACCGTGTGTTTTACGCATCTGTGGGTTCAGCGAAGTGCTTAGGGCTTTCAAACTACTACAATAGGCGAGTTTCAGGGTGTTGCGCGCGCATCATTTTTCAAATAAACTGGCAAACTCCACTCAAAGTAAACATACTGCTTAAAATAAACTAAGTGTAGATACAGTTTCTGGATATAAAACATTGTTATTCTGCTGTTGTTGGCTCGCTAGCAAGTTTGTTTGCCATTCCTTACTTTGTGGGGAGCCCGCCAAGAACCCGCCAATTTCTTTCCAAAACGATGCGCACGCAACACCCTGAAACTCGTCTATAGACCCCGTTTACACGATGCCGGTACAATTTGAAAACGGAACATAATCATGCCGTTTAGGCCTTGCGTTTACACGATACCGGCACAAAAATAACATGAAATGTTATATGCTGTATTTGCATACCAGTATGATTTTGTTCCGTTTTCAAATTGTACCTTCATCGTGTAAATGGGGGCTAAGGGTTCAGGTTTTTTGATACACACTGTATATTACCTCATAAAGTATTTAAACGGCATATTACATAACTTGCTGGAAATAACTATTGATGTTTGCAATCAATCTCTTGAGATTTAGAAGACAAAGAAACGGATGTTGGAGGAAAACATATTCCAAATACAATAGCTACTAATGAGGTTCGTTTTGTTAAAGTTCCTTCAACATGGCCACTATGACGGCAAGTGCAAATCAAGAATTCATTGCTTGAGCAATTAGCAAAATATTTTAAATATCAAATTCATTAATGATTCACATGGAAACTTCAGAAAAATTGAACGTTTTTTCAATGTAAAGGCCCAGTCAAACGAGGATGAGAGTCGATGAGAGTTGCAACTCTCAGTCACGTTTGACCACCAACTCTCATCGACTCTCATGCACTCTCATCAACTTTGAGCTGGTTCAAATTTTAATGAGAGTTGATGAGAGTTTTTGCTCGTTTGACCAGTCATGAGAGTTGGCATATGAGAGTTGATGAGAGTTTAGCGGCTAGAAAAGACTGTATTCGTGACTTTTCGTGACAAGAAAAGGCAAGAATGCAAAATATATCTGTCTATTTATTTGTCCAGTACGAGATTGTAAAAATACGAACTTTGTTTACCTCGAAATTCGTTCCTGCTACGCGCGGTAAATCCTACAACTCTCGTCAACTCTCATCGATCAACTCTCATCCTCGTTTGACCGGGGCATGAGAGTTGAGAAAACTCTCAGACAAACTCTCGCTTGCCAACTCTCCTCAACTCTCATCCTCGTTTGACCGGGCCTTTAGTATCAAGAAATTGATAAGTTTAAATATTCGCGTCCAATCTTAATGCATGGGTATTCAAAATTGAAAAAGAAAGCTCCATAGGCGATTCAGCATATTTAAAGCTAAGTAAAAGCACAAGAAGAAGAAACGGAGCTATTTCCTGTTTGAACTTCCCCGCGATGACTGAGCGCGCCCTTCTCCCCCGCCTACGCTAAAACAACATGACGTCATTACGTCAACGTATCTGGTCACATGACCCACGCTCTGCGCTGACTTGGAGATTTCAAATATTGAAGACGTGTGCTTATCTTTGCCGTCTTTCTCGCTGCATTTCAGACGAAATTCTCGTGTTTTCAGGCGAAATATACTGCTATAAAGCTTGGGTTATGAAGTGGGAATACAAAGAGGAACATGCTTTTGAAAAACGTCGAGCAGAAGGCGAAAAGATTCGCACAAAATACCCAGACAGAGTTCCAGTAAGTCGTTATGTAATGTACGCTGTAGTGTTTGTAGTCATCTACTATTGAAATTTAATAGTTTAGCTGTCGTGTTTTAATGAATAAGAGTTGTTTTACAGAATAAGAGAGTTGCCCTACTAGGAAATGACTGGTTTGGATTAGTAAAGAGTCTTCCTTATTTTAATTATGTAGATTAATGATTCGTTGAAATTCATACTCGTGTTAAAATTGACGTGGCCTCATTTGTGAGTGTTTCAATGTTTAGATCCTCAATGGCTTTGTACTTTTCTTGTAGTATTACGAATGCTTGAATGATATTTTTGATGTAAATGTTCAAATCTTGTGATAGTTTTTGCCATATTTGTTCAAACATTAATGTTTAAAACAATTAGCTTACTATTTTAATAAATGTTCCAGTAATTTCTGGGAATAGCTATTTCTTAGAACAGGAAATATTTAACAAATGGATTACATTGTTGGAATAATTATTATGGGACAGTTAACTCCAGTGGAGAATAATTCTATTAGATGCTACAGTACTCCGACCAGGGTGCATTCCATGCAAGTTTCATGCAGAGATTGGTGATGAGGCTCGGAGCTTTACACCAAGGCTGCCAATTATTTTTTATCAGACCTTTTGGTACACCATGCATATTTGAAAATAATTATCAATTATTGAACGAGTCGGAGCAAAATATCATGATTTGTCAGTGGTGAGCTACTAGTTATTTGCCGATGCCGAAGGCAAAGGCAAATAACTAGTAGCGAGACACTGTCAAATCATGATATTTTGCGATAGATGAGTTCAATAATTGATTTATCATTCATAAAATAGTTAAAAATTTGAAATGCCCGAAGTAAGAGATTGCCACTCTTCTCTCTGTCTTCAGCATACTAAAATCTTCGTAACACTTACTTTTTGTTGGCACGAGTCTTGCTTTTTGTCTCACTAAAACTTCCTTTTCACTATTTCTTTTCTGAAGTACATTGTCGTTAAGGATGCTTCCAAATACTCTCGATTATTTCCTTGGATAGCTGAAGAACTAGCTGCCATGTTTACGAAAATTATTTGCCGTCAGCAGCAGTATCACTAATGCGCATGCTCATAAAATTATTTGCAGCAGAAAATTATTTGCACTCAGGTATTACAGGTAAATTAACCAATCAGAATGTGGGATAGAAACGAAATGAATGATAATAAGTAATAATACACCAAAATAATAAGAAAGTAATACCCCAATGGAGGAGAAGTGCTGGTCACATTTGTTTACACGTAGACTGAGGCAGTTTTTCAGTATACTGGAAAAAATCAGGGGTTTTTCAAAACCGGTTTTATGGTTTCGCTTATATTCAAAACCCGAAAAAACCGACCGAAGAATCATATATCGCCTTTCACACAATATTCGAGGGCAAGTCACAGACTTTCAAAACCTCATGTTTTGCCTTATCTGTTGATGATTACCACAAATGGTGACAAACGTCATTTTTTAATCCAGTCTACTCGCGGCCAACTGATATCTGCATTGTCAAAAACATCGCTTGCTTAAGCTCCCTAATGACACAATTAAACCGGGTTTCAAATGTCAAGATGGTGGACAAAAAAAATGGTTTTATCTGTGTTTTCATGTCGGTTTTCAGCCTATTTACACGCCTTAAGACTGAACAAGTGTGTACACCAATACACCAAGATATCAAATTTTGGGTAACTCATGGACAAGTCCACACCGGAGATATCTGGCATGCATAGAATGCACCCTTGTACTCTGAGTGCAGGGCCGCTGAGAGAAATTTTGGGCTCCTGGTCAAAAAATATTTACAGGCCCCCTCCGTAAGGTAATTGTGGGTTTGAAATTGAATCCCAGTCAAGTCCCTCTGTTCGTTAATAATAGAGAATTAAATAATCCCAATGCGGCGATGGATAGTACTGTAGCGGTGCCAGTTATAAAGCCATAAAGGGCCCCCATAGCAGTGATAAAGCCATAGAGGGCCCCATTGCCAGTGATAAAGCCATAAAGGGGCCCATTGCCAGTGATAAAGCCATAGAGGGGCCCATTGCCAGTGATAAAGCCATAAAGGGGCCCATTGCCAGTGATAAAGCCATAGAGGGGCCCATTGCCAGTGATAAAGCCATAGAGGGGCCCATTGCCAGTGATAAAGCCATAGAGGGCCCCCATAGCAGTGATAAAGCCATAAAGGGGCCCAATGCCAGTGATAAAGCCATATAGGGCCCCTATACCAGTGATAAAACCATTAGCGAGAGACACAATGCAATGTATCGATTAATGCTAAAACTTCAACTGTCTAATTAATGCCTTTACAACTTTTTTGTATCTTTCTTTGTCTTTAAGATATTTCAATTTGTTTGATATGTGATGGTCTCTGATGTCAGGTGTGGGGTAAAATATTTGCGTCTCATTTACATATTAAACAAATTGAAATATCTTGAAAACGCAGAAAGACACGAAAAAGTTGTAAAGGATCTTCTATTACAATTTTATGAGTTCTTTCAAATTAGACAAACTTAATTTTTAATGCCAATCCCCTTTAAAAATGGACTCCTTTTGGCCCCGGGCGCCTGGTCAGGGGCCATCAACCAGTATGACCCCCCCTCTTGTCAGGCCTGTCCGAGTGATGAACCATACTGGGTGAGTTGAGAAAAACTCTACTTGACTGTGGCTGGCACAACCTTTGGTTTGCATCACTTGGAGTAGCATCTAATATCATAATTAAACTGGATATTCTCTTGCCTGCAACTTTGCAACATTGATAATAATGCATGTTGCAATCAATGTTTGATTGGTGGATTCAATCACTGGATTCAATCAGCAACCTGCAAACACTTCATCATGATTCCTCGACGGGTTGCCCTAAAAAATCGTTTTAAATGTCAAACTTTGGATAAGGCGAAATTCGACATAGGTTAGAGCCATTACCTTCAAGTACAACATCACATTTATGTGTTGTTCAATGTTTAAAAGCAATATTTTAAGTAACCCATGGAGGAATCATGATAAAGCGTTTGCAAGTTGCTGATTGAATCCACCAATCAAAATTGCAATGTTGCGTATTAATACTGCAAAGTTATTTACAAGAAAACATCTGGTTTAACTATAAATATTACATTTTTCTGTGTGTACATGTGTACTGTAATAGATAATAGATAACAGAAGACGTTGCAGCGTGTATTTAAAGAACAAAAAGGTATAACATGAGATGAAGTTGTGTGGTGTGAGTGAAGGATGAAAGACAAAGGACAAATAACATTTTAATCTGTCAAACGTTTTTCTACAGGTTATTGTAGAGAAAGCACCGAAGGCTCGGATTGGAAATTTGGACAAAAAGAAATACCTTGTTCCATCAGATTTAACAGGTGAAAATGCAGCACACTGGCAGGCAGGCATGCAGACAGACAGACAGACAGACAGACAGACAGACAGACAGACAGACAGACAGACAGACAGACAGACAGACAGACAGACAGACAGAAGACAGACAGACAGACAGACAGACAGACAGACAGACAAACAAACAAACAAACAAACAAACAAACAAACAAACAAACAAACAAACAAACAAACAAACAAACAAACAAACAAACAAACAGATGGACAAGTAGACAGACAGACAGACAGACAGACAGACAGACAGACAGACAGGCAGGCAGGCAGACAAGCAAACAAGCAGACAGACAGACAGACAGACAGACAGACAGACAGACAGACAGACAGACAGACAGACAGACAGACAGACAGACAGACAGACAGACAGACAGACAGGAGTTGCCAAAAACAAAAAATGATTCAAATCTTCAATTTTTATATTTCAGTGGGCCAGTTTTATTTTCTTATACGAAAACGAATCCATTTACGCCCAGAAGATGCTCTGTTCTTTTTTGTAAATAATGTCATTCCACCCACAAGTGCTACAATGGGCCAGCTATATCAAGAACATCACGAAGAAGACTTCTTTCTGTACATAGCTTACAGTGATGAAAGTGTTTATGGACTGGGTACGAGTTTCAACATTTGAGTGATGTGAAATAATTGATAATGTAATAATAATATTTGACATTGTAAAATATATATTTAGTATTAGTGAAAAACATGAAAACGGCGAAAGTCCAGTTGGACTTACCAATATTTGAAATCTAATCGTAAATGTAACCCCAAGCTTGATTATATTCTAAGCCTAATGGTGAAGTAATACAAGCAACAAATTGCTGCAACATTGTTGCATTGCAAGTTGAATAGCGTTGTTGCACGTATTACCACCCACCTTAAAGTGTATATGAAACGAAAATTAAGTTTGTCTTATTTGAAAGAACTCTTAAAATAATGGGGAATATCAATTTACAGCTTTTTCATATTTTACTTAGTTCTTGAGATATTTAGACTTATGTGATATTCAAATGAGATAATTTATGGTTCGTTTTTTTCCAATTAACATATTCGAAAATCGCGAATATTTTTAAGATTATTGATCAAAATCACTTGTAACTTGTCTTTCATGTTTAGTTGCATGAACTGTAGCAATATGCAAAGTTTCAAGTGATTTTGTTCAATAATCTTAAAAATATTCACGATTTTCGAATATGTTAACTAGAAAAAAACGAACCATAAGTTATCTCATTTGAATATCACATAAGTCTAAATATCTCAACAAGTAAGTAAAATATGAAAAAGCTGTAAATTGATATTCCCCATTATTTTAAGAGTTCTTTCAAATAAGACAAACTTAATTTTCGTTTCATATACACTTTAACATTGTCACACAACAATGATTTTGTTGCAAGTTGAAACAGCATGCTGTAGCAAGTAGAACTGGAGTCTACTTTTTTCAACAAATTTTTTCAACTTACAACAAAATCATTGTTGCGTGACAATGTTTAAGGTGGGTGGTAAGACGTGCAACAACGCTTGTCAACTTGCAACGCAACAAAGTTGCTTTGAAAGTTGAAGAAAAATGTTGCCTGTGTTACCTCACCTTAAATCTAAATTTGCCAAAGTGATTTAGTGTAGTATAATATTAATGTCGCTTGGATTATACATAAAGTAATTTAATTCATATTATTATAATAATAAAAATTTGTAGTAACATCACTTCCTTATTTATTGCTAAGCTTTTGACCTGTTGACTTAAAGTGTATATGCAGCGAAAATTATTATTGTCTTAAATGAAAGAACTCTTAAAACTACAACGTAACATCTTTTGCAGATCTTCGTTTCCGTGCTTCGTTGTTGAGATATTTCAGTTTCTTTGATATGCAAATTAAACACTTTGACATCACACGTGTATAATGAGTTATCGGAGAAAGTTCTATATCTTTGCTATTATCAAACGAAATCACTTCGAAGCCGATCCTGTACGTCTATTTCGCATACAGCATTAGACATACAGATTTTTAATTGATTTCGTTTCATAATAGCAAAGATACCGAACCTTCTCTGATAACTCATTATACACGTGTGACGTCAAAGTGTTTAATTTGCATATCAAAAAAAAGAAATATCTCAACAAGGAGGCACGGAAACGAAGATCTGCAAAAGATGTTACTTTGTCGTTTTGAGAGTTCTTTCATTTAAGACAATAATAATTTTCGCTTCATAGGCACTTTAAGGCTCTTTTCCAGTCATGGTAAAAAACCAGCTCGCTGTGAGTGTTTGCATGTAATTAAAAACAACTCACAGTGCTTGTTTTCTCGTTGTGGGTTCTTTTTAATGAGATACAAGTACTCCCAGCAACATTAAAAGGGACTTTAAGATTCAAACAACGGACTACGGCTACGTTAGAAAGTTTAACAGGTGATGATATTAAATGGTGATGTATTTATACATTCAAATTTCAAGATACATAATCGCACGGACTCGCCTTGGACTTAAATTGTTGAAGAGATACACTTGTTCAATCTATGCTAGTCGCGAGAGTAAGGCTAAGCTTTCCCAAGGCTTCTGTAGTGATTCAGGTTCCGCGTTGTCTTTACAACGTCAAAATGCTTTTTCTACGTTGTCAACAGAGTCACGACGGCATGAAAATTACTCGTGGGACCGTCATTTGCAAAAACTCTTTGTATTTGACATAAAATTCTATTGTTCAAACACGTTGCCGTAGTCGTAGTCGTTGTGTTTTCTTAAAGTTCCTAAAAAGAACTCACAACGAACTGCGAACTGGTTTTTGCGATGACTGGAAAAGAGCCTTTAGGCTTTCATCAGAGCAAAAATGGTCTGAGTGAACAGCTTAAAAGCCGAGTAAGCAATAAATAAACGTGCCGTTACCACAAGTTCTCCCTATTACAATTTGCCCAGACTTGCACTCCGCCTTTAGATTAGTTGTGCGGGTTGACAGTATGACAGTTAATCAAGGCGCTTTGAATGAGAATTCGGTTTGTATAATTTGAAAAATATTGCCGTATTTTCGTTAAATCTATAAAATAAACTTACTTTTAACAGTTTAACTTTCATATTGTTTACCTTCAGTGGGTTGAGACTTGAAATAACATTACTTCAAACGGCTGTAGTTGAGCTGATTATATTAATACATATTTAGACTCCGTTTACACGATGCCGGTACAATTTGAAAACGGAATAAAATCATGCCGTTTAGGCCTTGCGTTTACACGATACCAGCACAAAAATAACATGAATTGTGAAATTCATTACTAATTCATGAGTTTTGCAGCCAATCCAATTTCAGAAATTACATCACATGTATACCCCTGTAAACCCCATACAAATTCTAAAACCAACGATGCTAATTAGTTACAACCACTAGTGGATGTATACTCTTCTGATACAACCACTACAGGGTGTATCAAAAAAAAGGCTACCCTTAGAAAATATAATTAACATTCTTTTCAAATAACCTATTGTATATGGACAGCCCTGTGGTCAGTTGAACCATTTTTAATCGAACTGATATGAATATAATTAACATTTTTATTTCAGTTATGCTCCTTCATACGTTTAGAAGTTATCGTAATTTCCCAGGTGTATACGACCATTTGTTTTTTACGCATCCGTGACTTCAGAGGTGTCCAGGGCGTCAATATACAATAGGTTATTTGAAAAGAATGTTAATTATATTTTCTAAGGGTAGCCTTTTTTTTGATACACCCTGTATAGTGCTTGTGACTAATTAGCATCTCAATATCCCAAAGGGATTTTACTATTTATTCATTTCACAAGTTGTACAACACTCGCGTCCTTGTTGTATTGAATATACAATCACTCGCCTTCGGCTCGTGATTGTATATTCAATACAACACGGCCGCTCGTGTTGTAAACATTACATGTTATATGCTGTATTTGCATACCGGCATGATTTTTTTCCTTTTTCAAATTGTACCGGCATCGTGTAAACGGGGTCTCAGATTTGCTCTGTTTTGGGGTGGACGCGTGTCGCGTGCGTTAGAAGCGTGTACAGTCCCAAGGGAAGTCATTCCTTAATTATTTTTAACAATCCTTTTGCACAAAAATGCTGCTAATAGAATTCAAAATGATGCGGGTGAATAATTGCGTTTCTCCTCGTGGTTTTCTTACTCGAACTGACACCTATAACGCTTCGGTGCTGTGTCTTTGAATAGAAATGCAAGTCTACATAACAGAAAGACGACATTTTGCCATGCGGTCATTTTGAAGATACTTAGAGGAGTAGACTGGTGGCTATGGTGGGAATTGGCTGTCCAAAGACCACGAGGCTGTTTTCATGTTCTCAAGGCCAAGCGAACATTCCCAAAGGTAAACAAAACACAAACTATTTATACATTACAATTAGTTTATATATATTTATGGATAAAAGCACTCGTGTAAGTGTGTTATTGGGCTTCACATCAAGTAGTTTGCCATTACAAGTACTAGGGACTTTAAGAAAACACAACGACTACGGTAACGTGTTTGAACAATAGAATTTTATGTCATATACAAAGAGCTTTTGCAAATGACGGTCCCAAGAGTAATGTACATGCCGTCGTGGCTCTGTTTGACAACGTAGAAAAAGCATTTTTACGTTGTAAAGACAACGCAGAACCTGAATCACTACAGAAGCCTCGGGAAAGCTTAACCTTACTCTCGCGACTAACATGGATTGGACAAGTGTATCTCTTCAAGAATTTAAGAACATGGCGAGTCCGTGCGATAATGTATCTTGAAATTTGAATATATAAATACACCACCATTTAATGCCACTGTCAAACTTTCTACGGTAGCCGTAGTCCGTTGTCTGAATCTTAAAGTCCCTGCTATCAATTAAACAACGAGTCCGAGTTGGCTATGAGCTGATAGTCGACAAGACTGACGAGACACAGTCGAGTTACTCCCCTTTCGCGTTCATAGGCAACGAGGACATGTTGTCTAATTGTTTTAGTATAAACTAATGCCTATCTATTCTTCTATGTGAACATTAGATAAGGATAAGGTCATTCCAGGTTCATTCTTGTTGTTTGGTTGATGTAGTTGATTGGTTGATAGTGAGACGCTCTTTCTCATTCTGGATTGGCTTGTTGCACGTGTCTTGGAGGAGGGTGTCTCACCTCTGGTTAAAGCACTGTATCTCCACAGACTCATTGTTCTTTTATTAAGAACAAACGTAACAAAAATGAACATACCTTTAAAAGAAAAACAAACAAACAATGAAGCTCGTGGATGTTGTGTTTAAACTCTTAAAGGATAAAGGACTGGTGGCTAATCATCCTTACTTGCAGCCAGGGGCTGAATTGCGAAGGACGCAGATCAACGTGGCCGTGTCGAGGCATATCAAAGGCGCTCCAGGCAGCCGCCATACGACACAGTTCAGACCACGGATCACAGCTAAGATGTTAGGTGTTGATTTTATGGAGGGAGGAAAACCGGAGAACCTGCATGGCGAAAAACCCTCGAAGCACAGGAGAGATCAACTACAACTCTACTCACATGAGTCCAAGCCCGTCAACGGGGTCATTCCCAAGCGGTCACCAATCCAAGTACTAACCCCGTCTAACCGGGCTTAGCTTTTGGTGAGAGGCAGCGCGCTAACAGCACACGCCACCCGTGCTCCCCTAACGTTTAATACTCCTCTTGCATGTGACAACAAGTCTTTAAGTATTATTTAGTTATAACAAACTTTCGGTGGACGCTCTTCAAGCTCAATTACTCAGAAAAGATTTCTGAGCCCCAGACAGGGTCCGAACCTGCAACCTTCTAATGACCAGTTAGACGCTGTAACCATTGAGCTACTGAGGCTCAGTAGATGGAGAGCTACGTATATAAGGTTGCAAATTCATAATTTCATAGTCATATTTGTGTTCCTATGCGGTTGTGCTCGCATATGAGATGTAGTTAAAGTGATGTGCTAGTTGTACGTATGCATGTGGTGCGAGCTTGGTGTAATATGTAACGCAGACGTTTGGCGGACGTCCACCAAATGTGGCGCTATTAAACAACGTCTTCGATGGTACCGTGGCCGGATTGGTGATGATCATTTTTTAATCATCCCACGCGATCTTGTAGCTACAATCATAGAATAATTAATTGGGACATTTTCCGTGGGAGCGCGATTTCTGACGGCATCGTAACCTCTTTAAAAACAATCTGTCGCCTGCTCCAAACCACCATCTCACAGGTCTTCCTCTACCCCCACAAGTCTACCCTCCTCCCTTCCCCCCACCATGCATTGTTGGTCCCTGGGGGTAGGCCTTACCCGAACTTCATACCATGTTTATGAACCAACATTGTATGGTGGGGGGGGGGGGGGAGGAGGATAACTTAACTGTGCAAAATGCATCTTTGCTTAGAAGTGACATTGTTGCAAGTTGTCCCAATGTAATTATTCCATGATTGTAGTTCAGCGCGCGTGCTCCGACAAAGCAGTAAATGCTGCACGTACCTTGTAAGCTGTTTAGGATGATGTATAAATAAGAGACCACGACAGAATACGTCACGCCAAAACCAAGAAACCAAGTCATTCCCATCACTGTCGACAGTTTGCTGTAAATTTTAGCATTCTGTCCTCTGCTGTCAGACGAGGTTGATTTCTGTACATTTTTTGTTAGCTAAAAAGACAGAAAAAGTCCGTAAGTGGCAGTATAGATTGGGATAGGTTAAATTCTAATTGCAGATTTGCAGTTCACTAAATTACTGGCTATTGGTTGATAGCAACGCTTTAAAACCACGGACATTGATTTCCTTTGTGAAGAAAGTCAGTATCATGTTCATTATTACGATCATTATTATACTTTATTAAATACTCCCCAAAGGGCTTTTCAGTATCTAATTACACGTTAAAAACTATAATATACTAAACTAATATACAAAATTATACTATTATTATTACAGTCAATCCAGTCATAAAAACTTATCAATAAAAATTTCATTAACTAGGTGTATCTAAAAAATCTTTTAATAAAATACGTCAGTATACTCTGATTTAAAATGAATAAGATTTTCACTGTTCTTAATGCTGTCCGGAAGCTCATTCCACAGAACCACTGCACGATATAAAAATGTTCGTTGACCAGAAGCTGATTTATAGATTGGAATATCTAATTTATTGTTATGTCTCGTGTTGGCGTTGTGTATTTCTGATCTTGTTATGAATTTGTCACATAAGTATGATGCCGCCAATCCGTTCATGCATTTAAATGCCATTACAGCATCCCTGAACTTTAACATATAGCTTATTGGAAGCCAGCATAGCTGATAAAAAATCCTCCTGATTTACATAAACTTTAGCTTTGATTTTCTCGGCTTAGACAAGGTTAAAATTGTTTTCAAAATAACTTTGGTCGTTGATTGCTAAGGGACTGTTTTATGAGGTGGGCTAATTTGGTTACCGTGACCGCAAAAAGAATTAGAACTACCCTGTGTGTTATACTTGCAGAAAACGAAGCCAATTCTGCTTTGTTATATCATTCTACTGCTCTCAAACAGAGGCGGATTAAGGGTACCTGAGGCCCCTGGCTGTATTTCTGATTGGGGCCCCCAGGCCCCTTCTTGCAATGCACGAAAATACCAATGCATGCACGTAAATACCAACCTTCTTGCACTGCACGTAAATACCAACAAAATAGGGATGGAGCTCATTCCGCAAAATAACAAAAAATATATACAATTCAAGTTCCAAACTCCTAGTGGAAGTTAATTAAATTAAATTAAATTAAATTAAATTAAATTAAATTAAATTAAATTAAATTAAATTAAATTAAGTTAAATTAAATTAAATTAAATTAAATTAAATTAAATTAAATTAAAATAAATAAGAAAATGTTTTTTATACATTGAAATTTAGGTGTTAGCAATTTTAAGTTAAAATAGCTTTTCGATGTTTTCAAATTTTCAGTTTGTTTATACCAGTAAGTTACTTTTATTTTTTATTTTTAACATTGTTTTTTTAATAAGACATCAGACATCCAAAAATCTACCAAACTAGCCAGCCTCATAAGAACAGTCCCTTAGACAATTGCACGTCGTTTTTTTTTTTTCAAAATTACTACGCCAATGAACTTACCAAATGGGTGTTTTAAATTTGATAGATACTGCTGCTTATGTTTTACATATTACCAAATTACTACACAGCCAGAAATCTCACAGACTTGTTACAACATGCAGGATTTTCGGGCTTGTTACAAGCTGTTGACAAGTTGCAACAAGCCTGTTGATTTTATCGTGCTCTGACAGACTTGTTACAACAGATCTGTTACAACATGTTGGCCGCAGAGCCGTAACAAGATGTTGGGACAAGTTGTAACAGACCTGTTGAGAACATGGAATATCAGATCTGATAGAACAACTTGTAGCAAGTCTGATGAAGCCGACGAGGTTGTTCCAACTTGTTTCAACAGGCTTGTCGCAAGATGCTATTGCCAAGCTTGCACCAAGTTGACAACAACTTGCGAAGGACTTGTCATTGACAACCCGTGTTTCGTTTGTCACAACAAATTGGTACAAGTCTGCAGAGAACCTCAAATAAAATCCGTACAATTTATGGACGTTTTGCTGTGCTTTTTAGCTTTTCTGGCGCCGACAAATTAATTTATGGTTGCTTTATCACGTTTGGTCGAACACAAATTCGTTGTGGTATTATTTTATTTATACGTGTAAACCGCAATTTATAACAGGCTAAAGCCGCTAAACAGCTAAATAATTAGGAACTGTGGAATGGAGTGAAAAATGCCAAGCTCCCGCTTTATTTCACAGTTAATATTGATTTTAAAATATTTTGCAAGATTTGTTTTGAAGGAATTATATTTTAACTACCTTAGTGACTTTTCGAATACTTATTATCGTCCATGTCAGTGCTACAGCGTTGAAAAGAAGCATTATTCCAACTGGGATGTAGAAAAAGACAATGAGAGCCCACAATTGTCCAATCCAGCACGATTTTGATTTACCTTAGAAGATAACCATAATGATTTAGACAAACTAGTACTCGGGTTTTCACTTAGTGCTCTTCCTAGGCTAGTCACTTTTCTTTCGCCTCTTCTTCCTTTGTTTGTCCGCTTGTTTGTACGTTCATTCTATTGTTTCTTCCTTCCTTCCTTTCTTCTTCCTTTTCTTCCTTTTCTTCCTTCCTTCCTTCCTTCCTTCTCTCCTTCTTTCCTTATTTCATTCCTTCTTTCCTTTCTTGTTCCTTTCTTGTTCCTTTTCTTCCTTCCTTCCTTTTTCCTTCCTTCCTTCCTTCCTTCCTTCCTTTCCTTCCTTCCTTCCTTCCTTCCTTCCTTCCTTCCTTCCTTCCTTATTTCCTTCCTTCTTTCCTTCCTTCTTTCCTTCCTTCTTCCTTTTCTTCCTTATTTTTTCCTTCCTTCCTTCCTTCCTTCCTTCCTTTCTTTCTTTCTTTCTTTCTTTCTTTCTTTCTTTCTTTCTTTCTTTCTTTCTTTCTTTCTTTCTTTCTTTCTTTCTTTCTTTCTTTCTTTCTTTCTTTCTTTCTTTCTTTCTTTCTTTCTTTCTTTCTTTCTTTCTTTCTTTTCTTTCTTTCTTTCTTTCTTTCTTTCTTTCTTTCTTTCTTTCTTTCTTTCTTTCTTTCTTTCTTTCTTTCTTTCTTTCTTTCTTTCTTTCTTTCTTTCTTTCTTTCTTTCTTTCTTTCTTTCTTTCTTTCTTTCTTTCTTTCTTTCTTTCTTTCTTTCTTTCTTTCTTTCTTTCTTTCTTTCGTTCGTTCGTTCGTTCGTTCGTTCGTTCGTTCGTTCGTTCGTTCGTTCGTTCGTTCGTTCGTTCTTTCTTTCTTTCTTTCTTTCTTTCTTTCTTTCTTTCTTTCTTTCTTTCTTTCTTTCTTTCTTTCTTTCTTTCTTTCTTTCTTTCTTCCTTCCTTCCTTCCTTCCTTCCTTTCTTCTTTATTCTCTCCCTTTCTTCCTTTCTTTTTTCCTTCTCGAGCTCTCCTTCTTTCTCTTTTCTCCTTTCCTTTCTCCCTTCTTACTTCCTTCCTCCTTTTCTATTCATTCATTCACTCCATTCCCTCCGTTTTTTTCTTACCATAACCAATGTCCATTGCTTTTGTTTCTCCTAACGTAAACGACAGCGCTACAATTCCAGTCGGGATTGAAATGGCGACGATTAAATAACGACGGAAAGCTGAACTACCTGAACCTCTTCCTGAACTCTTACCTACATAACAATAGTACTCATAAGTCCACTGGACACCCTAATAGTCCCTCGTGATACACCACTATCACGTACGTTCTCTTAGCTTTCTTAGATAAAAAAGTGGAGTCTATTGATTAGAATGCTAATAAAAGATTGGATTGTTTGGACATTGTAAACAATAGAGTTTAATTTTGCTTACAACGCGAAGATCCGCTGGGCAGCAGAGGTTTCGATCCTTAGTGGTAGCCCTAAGGACCGCAGGCTTCTGGGGATGAGACTGAGTATATGGTTGCGGATATTCGTATGTATTTACTACCAAAATAAGTAGAGTGCTCATCACGTGCAAAGTAAAGACGCACCAATGGCAAGACTAATGCGAAGGAATGTGATCACGTCAGTGAAAGAATGTAGTCTTTTAAGCCGGTTTTCCACTTTTTGCTGTACAAGCTGTGTTCGATAAAGCCTGATTCTCGTATGTCGCCGATCGTCGCCGACCCATGATTTAGATGCATGTTAAGTAAAAAAATAAAAGCACTGCTTTTCTTGCATTGTTCTTTATCACTTAACATGTTGCTGCACTTCCTTTTTAACATGCATCTAAATCACAAATCGCCGACGATCGGCGACATATGAGAACCAGGCTTAATTTGTGCAAACCTTTCATAGCGAAGGTCTTTGCGACGTCATAACTCATGATTGTCATCCAACTGAATGCTGACAGGATCATAAAATGCAGCGACACAGCCACGCCTTTGCACGCTGTGGATGGCGACGTAGCGAGCGGACTAGCCAATAGGAGTGCTTGATAAGCAAGCAGGGATATCGAGAGAGTGAGTAGAACTAGTCCTGGTACTGTCCTTAATTTTGGAAACCACGTGTAGGTCACGACTACCAGAGAAAGACAAACAATTGACAAAGACAGTCCAATGGTGGTCAAATAGCCTTGGATGACGTCATCGCTACTCTCGTCAGCTTCCGGCGTGCCTTCGGAAATTGTCTCGTGGTCAAAAAACACAGACAAAGTTGGCCTTCCGATTTCGTTTGGCCGGGGTCTTTGAAATGCGTTGACGTTAAACCCATTACACACAGCGCAGTGGAAGTTTTTGTATACTGTACCACCGCAATCTACAAGTTGCATGTATGATTTACACTTATTGATCGTGTCTTTATACTTCGTTGTTTCTGGCGTTTTAGCTTCACTTTTACAGAGGGTAGACAGTGAGCAGTAGCTTGGGGTTGAGTGACTTGTATTTGGTAGTGCATAGTACCAAGAACAGTTCTTCTGAAGGTATTCGCTGTGGTAGTCTAGCTTTGTATTATTGGGGATTATACCAAAACAATTTGCCTCAAGGCCCCAAAACGTCATATTTCTGACGTCATGAATCCCGTGACATTCCGCGCAATAACGGTTTCTGTAGCTTCGTCCATCGTCACCCATCACTGGCATATTTATTGAGTCGGATCCATGACGAATACAGTCAAATGCGCTGTGATTGGTTGTTTGGTTGCTTGCTGGACAACGTGTGACAATCATGTAACCAAATGGTGCTAAAGACCTAGTGTTATATTTTGCTTGTTTGTACTTTGCATCGACGCATGACCACACTTCTTGCGATGAATAATTGAACGGTTTTGTGGTTATGTTACATCTATATATAGAAAAAATTATATGTTAGACGTAGTTAACGCTACTCTGACTTGAAAATTTTGGAGTATGTCAGTGGGTCAGGTTAGTGTATAAGCTAGGCAGTAAACACGCTAGTGGGTCAGGCTAGTGTATAAGATAGGCAGTAAACACACTAGTGAGTCAGGTTAGTGTATAAGCTAGGCAGTAAACTCACTAGTGGGCCAGGTTAGTGTATAAGCTATGCAGTAAACATACTAGTGGGTCAGGTTAGTGTATAAGCTATGCAGTAAACATACTAGTGGGTCAGGTTAGTGTATAAGTTAGGCAGTAAACACTAGTGGGTCAGGTTAGTGTATAAGCTGGGCGGTAAACACGCTAGTGGGTCAGGTTAGTGTATAAGCTATGCAGTAAACATACTAGTGGGTCAGGTTAGTGTATAAGTTAGGCAGTAAACACTAGTGGGTCAGGTTAGTGTATAAGTTAGGCAGTAAACACTAGTGGGTCAGGTTAGTGTATAAGCTAGGCAGTAAACACGCTAGTGGGTCAGGTTAGTGTATAAGCTAGGCGGTAAACACGCTAGTGGGTCAGCTGGTTAGTATAAGATAGGCAGTAAACACACTAGTGGGTCAGGTTAGTGTATAAGTTAGGCAGTAAAGACACTAGTGAGTCAGGTTAGTGTATAGGCTAGGCAGTAAACACACTATAGTGGGTCAGGTTAGTGTATAAGATAGGCAGTAAACACACTAGTGGGTCATGCAGGATATTGTATAAGCTAAGCAGTAAGTGGATAGGTTAGCTAGTATATTAAGCTAGAAAAGTTTCTTAATAGTATACTTACTTTGGCCAATAATCAATACAACAATCCTGATAAAGTGCGCAAAGGTGATCACAATGGCAAAATCTAAATCTTCTTTTTTCTCCACAACGATTTTTGCACGATGATTCGCGCGGTAGTATAAGAAAACGTTCAGTGCCTTTGGGACGTTTGAAATTGTCTAACAGTACACTAAGCTTGAAGCTGGTATAATCTAAGACGAGTTCTTTGTAAGCTGATGAAGCTGGGTCGTCTGAAAAAAAGATATGTTGTAATAATATTTAATTTAATATTAAAAATGTTTAATATTTTAGATAGGGCAAAGTGAGCAGGTGTTAAACTGCTGAGAATAGTTTTGATAACGAAATACTGACGTTTGGAGCAGAGCCCTTCATCAGAGTAAAAACTAGAGTGCTGTGTAGGCATTGTTTTAGATAGAGCAAAGTGAAAAGATGGTAAACTGCCCCTGATAAAATCTTAGATGTGAACCGTGGGCTGAACTGTGTCGTACGGCGCCCTCCTGGAGCGCCTTTGATATGCCTCGACACGGCCACATTGATCTGCATCCTTCGCAATTCAGCTGCCGGATGCAAGTAAGAATGATTAGTCCTCACTCCTTTATCCTTTATCTTGTTTGGCTGCTATCGCTTCCAGCGGGTACATTACACTGGACTGCGCGACTGCGCACATGACTACATACATACATCGCCTTTATTTAAAACACGGTGAACCTTCAGTAAAATTACATATTAAATATAGACTAAATTATTCTAAATTTTATGATATATGAATACATATATATATATATATATATATATATATATATATATATATATATATATATATATATATATATATATATATATATATAAATATAACAAAAATAAAACTACTGTTCTACCAGGTTGCCGTGTGGGAGTCGGACAAGAGTTAGTTAAATAACATTAGTTTTTAAAGATCTTTTAAAAGATGAAAGTGATGAAGGTAATCTCAGAGATTCAGGCAAGCTATTCCATAACGAGGGTCCACTATAACTGAAGGGGCGCTTAAGCTAATCCGTTCTAGGTTTAGGGAGAAACAGTTTGCCTTCAGAATCTCTGAGTCTATATCTGAGACTGTTAAGTTTTAGGAGAAATTGTGATGTGAACGACCTACCATATTCTTTGTTGATGTGCACCATTTTCACTAGGCTTGCCAGTACCAGGAAACATATTAATAGCACAGTTGTAATGCGCATGTTGTTTTCTGAATCTTAACAAATAAATTATTATAAAACGTTTACTTAATCTATCGTGAAAACCAAGAGGCAACAACAACAACATCATCACATGTATGAGTTTTGATATCCAATGAAATCCTGTAGGAAGCTTCCTAGTGAACTGGATCACATTTCTTAATCTGCATATTGAAATCAATGAAGAAAACACCGCAAATCGTGATGCGAATACTCGTTTGAGAAGCAAGATCAGACACTCGTTTATCGTGTTTCCGATCAGGGGACTGCTATGCCCTAGATTTTCATTTGTTTTCTCGTGTTTGGAACCCCTGATGAAACCCAATAAACGAGTGTCTGATTTATTACATCTTCAGAACTGCGCTGGCTCCCTACGGTAATTTCAATAGGGGACTGGTGACTAGAAATAGTATCGCTACGCATGCGTAAATAGCGATCTTGTCGTTTCGAAAATCTATGACCGTTTCGACATGGATGTTAGACTTGTAGACGTTTTCTTCGGTGAGTTTTGGTAAAATTTTGGAAATAAGTAGTTTATAAAAAGTTCTAAAGTATATATAATTTTTAAAAAATTTCACAAGACAGAACTTTTTTAAATCGATAATTTTTATAGCGAAAAATCTGTCCCTGCAACCTACCTTCATTTTTTTGCATGGATATTCTCTACAACAATATCTATCATCTCAGCAATTTTTACGAAAATTCACCGAAGCAAACGGAAGAGATGCCGCTTCAATTATGCAATATTTGAAATCCAAAATTCCAACGTCATTACTATGGTAACAGCAAATAATTGAACATTTTAATAAATATCTTATATCTGCAATAGTTCTGCTGTAGTAAGGTCTACTTAGTATTTATCTAACAAATGTTTTAAACTTATGGATAACATTAGATAACGAGCGTATGAAATAGCGCGCATTTATTTAAACTATAGGGAGCCACCTTAAGTCTATTTTATCAGTTATCTTATTTTGCAATGGACTTATTCAAAAAAATTGTCTGGGATTTGATATATTTGACAGAGCCAATTGCGTTTTTCATCTGGAATTTTAGTTTTGTAAATTTCATACATTTATTTACTGTAAATCCTTCTGTCATTTTCTGTCTGTCAATTCTGAAGAAATGAGTCTGATCGGATATTCCAATCACCGATGGCGCAACGAAACGCCAGCTCATTTCTATACAAAATATTCCTTATAAATAATTCGAATATAGCGAAGCAAAAGGTCAGAGCAATTGCCAAACTTCCAAGATTTGGTTTAGGAACAGAAGAATGACGTTTTGAGCGAAGCTTTTTATTAAATGAAACCAATCTTCAGATCTTGCATGTAGCGAAAAACCGTCGTTATAAGTTCTGCACCAGATGTCGTATTTTTTGAAAGATAAGAAATGGAGTGATTAATATTATACAGTGGAGAAATATAGGAGGGGACATTACACGGTGGCGAGAAGATATGGATTTTATCTTCGAGTGGCAAGGAGAATATCTCACGAGTGAGCGCAGCAAACGTGATGTTGATAAACTGGGTTTAATAGAAAAACTACAACCGCTTGACCAAAAACTTTTTGACAATATATATAAATGAAAAATACAACAGCTTCTTCAAATGCGTCATTTTACGTGAAAAATTGAATTAAGAGAAGTTACTGGCTCAAATTTACTTGATTCGAAACTTACGGCAAAAGGTGTAAGTTTTGACTTGTCGATATGTCACTCGCGAGCGTTATATACGAGAAATACGCCACTCGGTTCCAGGATGTAGTGAAATATGGATCCTCGAGTGTTTTAGTTGCTAGTGAAATACTCTTCGCCATATAATAGACATAGATGCAATGGCCCGTCTCCATCCATACACCATATTGACACGAAAATTAACTATATAGCAGATATTTTCTCTACAAATTCCTTGTTGAGAGAGAGAAAGAGAGAGAGAGAGAGAGAGGGAGAGGGAGAGGGAGAGGGAGAGGGAGAGGGAGAGGGAGAGGGAGAGGGAGAGGGAGAGGGGGAGAGGGGGAGTGAGTGGGAGAGGGAGAGGGAGAGGGAGAGGGAGAGGGAGAGGGAGAGGGAGAGGGAGAGGGAGAGGGAGAGGGAGAGGGAGAGGGAGAGGGAGAGGGAGAGGGAGAGGGAGAGGGAGGAGGGAGAGGGAGAGGGAGAGGGAGAGGGAGAGGGAGAGGGAGAGGGAGAGAGAGAGAGAGAGAGAGAGAATTATTACGATATAAAGCAGTTACATAATACATAAAACAACACGTATACTCATGCAAAGCTTGCTTGTCCCAATATTAAATAATAGTAACAATCATTTTCAGCAGTACCATCTTTGAAAGTACTCTAGTTTCTTAGATTTAGAAATACCTGTGTTTACTGTCTTTTTTCCTGGTTTTTATTACGTTATATATAGTATAAATTTTACCTTAGGTATATAGTTCGTGTCCTCTTGCGTGGTGATTTGGAAATCTTTTTCGATAATGACTTGCTTGCGCAGTGCTTCTTGATTTTGTGTTCCTTCCAAACCTTCTATTTACCAAGTGACAAAGATTTAATTACTGTAGAATAGATCACTTTTTTGTGCCGCAAATATATTGACGTGAGAATTCTTCTGACAAAACCAACTTGGGTCGGTAAATTAAGTTTTCTGTCTATTGTAATTCACTTCAGTGCACGGTTTATCAAACAATTCAGCGACGGCAAACTTACTGACAGCTTTTAATAAAACTCATTAATGATTCATGATTTAAATTAAGAAACAATCCTATTTAATTCCTTGTTTCTTTATCGTTTGGACAGTTGGATATCTTCTGTTTACAAAGAAAATCATTCTGCGGTTATATAGTTATAGCAGTTATATGAATGGTTCAGTGCGAGTTTCCCGATGAAAACACGAACCGAATACTACGAAATAATTTTACTTTCGTTATATAATCGTACTTCAAGGTTATACACGAACGTTTTATTTTTAATTAAAATCAGGGACGATCAAACTATATATTGGACTACAGCATATATTTTAGTTAAGACGATATTAACATTGTTTTAATGGCATTAAGTGTTTAGGATTTTGACATTTTAATGTTACATGGCGTCAGAATGTTTTGAAGCAAAATACTTTTACAACCTTTAGAATTTTTCTCTTTTTTTATGTGAATTGTTTAGTGAAATGTGTTAGTCGTGAGTTAAGGCTCTTTTATACGATTTTTGCTAGTGCAATTTGATTTGTAATTTTGAATTTAAAAATGCTATATTCAAATATCTTTAAAAAAATCGTCGTTTGAATTTGCAGTAACATCGCCAGTATAGTTTATTAATAATTACACAAACGACTTGTATACTGTATAAAAAGGGGATATTACCAAGGTGGCGAGAATTAAGATATGGATTTTATCTTTGAGCAACCATCGATGTCATGCTCTATTTATTTAATTATATGGAGAATGAAATTATGCGTGGAAGTGATGTTGATAAACTGAGTTTAATGCAAAAACTACAACCGCCTGACCTAAAACTTTTAGAAAATACAAATTAAAAATGCAACAGCTTATTCGAATACGTCATTTTACGTGAAAAACTGAATTAAAAGAAGTTTCTGGCTCAAATTTACTTGATTCGAAACTTACGGTAAAAGACGTAAATTTTGACTTGTCGATATGTCACTCGCGAGCGTTACATACGAGAAATACGCCACTCGGTTTCCGGATGTTGTACGAGTGTTTCGAAAGGTCAAAAATGTTTGAAAAGGACTTTGAGAAAGTCCAGTGTTTGAGTTGCTAGTAAAATACTAAAATAATAAATACCATATAATGAATATGCGATATTACAATTGCAGAAAAGCTTGCTGGTATAAATAGAGTCTTTAATTCTTTGAACGTTTTCATGGCGATAAAGTAATATAAATAAGTTTTATTAAATTTTTAATTAATTTTTTTAATCAGTTGCTTAGTTTATAAATGACGTGAGCCAACAACTTGTTGTCATTGCTCTGATGAAGGCCTGAGTCAACAGGCCGAAAGCTTAGCAAAGAAATAGTTTACGTGGTGTTTCCACAAAACTTATTTATATAAATAGAGTCGTTTTTATTATCCGGTTACGATACAATAATAGTTTTAGGATGTAATATATTAAGGCTTGATGCGTTTTAATACTCCGATATACTAGACAAGATCAAATGAATTGTAATCTCACAAGCGATATTTTTTCAGCAATATGAACCATTATTACTATTTTTTGACAATCTAAAGATTTTCGTCGTAACACGTTGCAACCACCGTATTCTAAATTTTAATTTGTTAAAACGTCCATGCAGTAACAGATATGACTGACACAAATAGCAGTGTGTTTTTTTACCGGATTTAAGGCCCATTTATTACACGGGATGATAGCGGCGTAATTATAGAAATGAGCGCAAAATACCATTTAAATATTTTTATTATCGTATAACAACTTGTCGGGTACAGCCCTTACTTTAGGTAATAATGGCATATATACATATATATATATATATATATATATATATATATATATATATATATATATATATATATATATATATATATATATATATATTATATTTATTCCCAGAACATTATTTATTCTCTGCAATTTATATACAATGTGTATCAAAAAAACCTGAACCCTTAGAAAACAACCTATTGTAGTAGTTTGAAAGCCCTAAGCACTTCGCTGAACCCACAGATGCGTGAAACACACGGTCTTATACACCTGGGAAAGTAAGATGACTTGAAGTGTATGTATGGTGAAGGTATTTAAAAGCTTTTTCTCTTCCTGTTTAACTTATATGTGCTGATTAATTTATAACGCAGCGCTTTTAGGGCTTTCAAACTACTACAATAGGTTGTTTTCTAAGACCCCGTTTACACGATGCCGGTACAATTTGAAAACGGAACAAAATCATGCCGTTTAGGCCTTGCGTTTACACGATACCGGCACAAAAATAACACGAAATGTTATATGCTGTATTTGCATACCGGCATGATTTTGTTCCGTTTTCAAATTGTACCTTCATCGTGTAAACGAGGTCTAAGATAACTTGAAGTGTATGCATGGTGAAGGTATTTAAAAGCTTTTTCTTTTCCTGTTTAACTTATGTGCTGATTAATTTATAACGCGGCGCTTTTAGGGCTTTCAAACTACTACAATAGGTTGTTTTCTAAGGGTTCAGTTTTTTTTTATACACACTGTATATATATAAGCGAAAGGACTTTTATAACGAGTCTATTTGACAGAATTACGCTACAGTTATATATGGCCAGGTCGTACTACTAACGAAATACGCTACTGTTATAGACCACTTTCATAATGGCCGGCATTATAATCGTTCTTTTATGTAATAAGAGTTAAATACCGAGAACCGAATCATTAAGCCACATACAAAGGAGGGCTGGGGGGGGGGAGCTAATCATCCTTACTTGCAGCCAGGGGCTGAATTGCGAAGGACGCAGATCAACGTGGCTGTGTCGAGACATATCAAAGGCGCTCCAAGCAGCCGCCAACGACACAGTTCAGACCACGGATCACAGCTATCGTAGCTTAGGTGTTGATTTTATGGAGGGAGGAAAACCGGAGCACCCAGCGAAAAACCCTCAAAGCACAGGAGAGATCAACTACAACTCTACTCACATGAGTCCAAACCCGACAACGGGGTGATTCCCAAGCGGTCACCCATCCAAGTACTAACCCCGTCCAACGGGGCTTAACTTTTTGGTGAGAGGCAGCGCGCTAACAGCACACGCCACCCGTGCTTCCCTACGCCAAAGGAAGTATAGAGCGTTTTCACTCACGTGATCGGTGGCCCATTGGGGTGGTGAAACAATACGAAACATTTGAATAAGAAAGAGCTAATTCCCATACCGTACACCAATGTGGCCGCCATTTCATTGTTTTGGTACACCAATATGGCCGCCGTGATGTAAGATGAAAACGCTCTACAGGGTGTATCAAAAAAAAGGCTACCCTTAGAAAATATAATTAACATTCTTTTCAAATAACCTATTGTATATTGACAGCCCTGGACACCTCTGAAGTCACGGATGCGTAAAAAACAAATGGGCGTATACACCTGGGAAATTACGATAACTTCTAAACGTATGAAGGAGCATACACTTCAAGTTATCTTAATTTCCCAGGTGTATAAACCATTTGTTTTTACGCATCCGTGACTTCAGAGGTGTCCAGGGCTGTCAATATACAATAGGTTATTTGAAAAGAATGTTAATTATATTTTCTAAGGGTAGCCTTTTTTTTTATACACCCTGTATACAGATAAAGATTGTGCATTTATAATTACAATTTAATTCAATTCAATTCAGTTTGTTAAGGCAATCTCAGACAACAGTTCTCATCACCCCACAAGTCAACGTCGTCCTGAAGACGTGAAAATGCTCTGAGTGGCGTTGTATACAAGAGCGAGGACGGTGTTCAGATTACTCTTGGGAGTAAGAATTATTCATTATCTTTGTTTTGCAAGAAGAATGTTTTTGTTTGAAGGACGTCGTCCTCGAAGTTGCCGTCGTAGATCTTAAGTCCCTATTGCCCCGGTCAACAGTGCAGCCCCTCGGGCTGTATAATTCGTCTAAAAGCCTTGGTAATGAACTCTTAACACTTATTTACATACACCAAGATGAGAAGTCGGCCAGTTTTACTCTAGTCTATTTTACAGACTATTATCTCTTAGGTCTTTGTATCCGAAGCTGCAGAAGCTTTTCTTGTTGCATTCCACCATGACGTCTGACTTGTTCGAGAAGGTCGAGACGATCTATATTTCTCGAGAACACGTTTGTTGGTGACAAAAGCAAGGAAGATGAAAAAGCCTGAAGAATGAAATGAAAATAAAATCAAAAAAACAAACAACTATTTACAAGTTGAAAATACAACATCAAGTAAAGGACAACATAAAGTGGACTTCTTTTTCAATGTCTTGGGTCTTATAAAATGTGGTTTATGTCTATGTCTTTATCTGTGTCTGTGTCTGTGTCTGCGTCTGCGTCTGCGTCTGCGTCTGCGCCTGCGCCTGCGCCTGCGCCTGCGCCTGCGCCTGCGCCTGCGCCTGCGCCTGCGCCTGCGTCTGCGTCTGCGTCTGCGTCTGCGTCTGCGTCTGCGTCTATGTCTATGTCTATGCTTATGTCTATGTCTATGTCTATGTCTATGTCTATGTCTATGTCTATGTCTATGTCTATGTCTATGTCTATGTCTATGTCTATGTCTGTCTCTGTGTTCATTCCCATGTCCATGTTCCGCGTCCACCTCTGCGTCTGCGTCTGTGTCCAGGTCCGTCCACGTCCATGTCCATATTTTTAATACTAAATATATCAGGTTAAACTAGAAAATCATTTTAGTCGATCGACATCAACCTACCTTGGAAACTATTTAGTACAACATAAAGATATCGCATAATTGAGGAGAGTTCAATTGTGAATCCCAGAATCCAGGTCGCTCCCATGACAACGCTTAATTTTACCCACATCTTAAAGTTCTTTACTAAGTCGTTTTTGTTTTTTCGACTTGTCTGAAGCTTTTTGCTTTTCTAGAACAGATAACAAAGTAAGGAAAATGACAATAAATAGTCTGTCACATCTGTTCTTTGTTCTATCAGTACATGCAGCACAACAATGCAACAAAACTAGTCGCTTCTACGACTATACCTGACAGTTTGATCCCACGCTAATTCACTGTGCTTTACTCTACTCCACGTCTTCCCCACTTCACTCCACTCTGTTTCACTCTGACCTTTCTCCACTCTACTCCACCTTCTCTCTGTTTCTACTCCACTCCACTCCACTCCACTCCACTCCACTCCACTCCACTCCACTCCACTCTATTCTACTCCTACTCTACTCTATTCTACTCTACTCTACTCTACTCTACTCTACTCCACTCTACTCCACTCCACTCCACTCCACTCCACTCCACTCCCTCCACTCCCTCCCTCCCTCCCTCCCTCCCTCCCTCCACTCCCTCCACTCCCTCCCTCCCTCCCTCCACTCCACTCCCTCCCTCCCTCCCTCCCTCCCTCCCTCCCTCCCTCCACTCCCTCCCTCCCTCCCTCCCTCCCTCCCTCCCTCCCTCCCTCCACTCCACTCCCTCCACTCCACTCCCTCCACTCCACTCCACTCTACTCCACTCCACTCTACTCTACTCTACTCTACTCTACTCTACTCTACTCTACTCTACTCTACTCTACTCTATACTCCACTCCACAACACTTCATTCTACTGCACTCCACACTGCATTCTGCTGCACTCCACTCTACTTCACTCCATTCCACTCTACTCTACTCCACTTCATTCTGCTAGACTCCACTCCACTCTACTCCACTCTACTCCACTTCATTCTACTCCACTCTACTCCACTCCACTCTACTCCACTCCACTCTACTCTACCCACTCTACTTCACTCTACTCTACCCACTCTACTCTACCCACTCTATCCACTTTACGCCACCCACTCTACGCTACTCCATTCCGTTTGATTCCACTCTTTGTTATCTTACATTTTGTGCTCTCGTTATTCCAATTACTGTTGAAATAAGGGCGATAATATTCAAGCCAAGTGACAAGCCAACTGGGATTACAAAGAACAAAAAATGAGACAATGGCTCTATGATCCAACACGGAGTTAATGAAGGATCTATAAGAAAAAAGAACATACCAATTTTAAAACTTTGAAAGTTTGCATAGCGATTAAAGAAATACCAAATGGTTTTCCGTGTTTGGATACTCTAATCCAAACTCGCGGGAAATTGCGAGACTGGAGAAAAGCGTAACAAAAAACGAGCCGTAGGCGAGTGTTTTTAGCTTTGCGAAAGTCGAGCAATTTCCCAAGTGTTTGGATAAGAGTCTCCAAGATAAGAGTCTCCATGATACACTGTCCGACATTTTCAAAAAATCGTTTTGGCGGGAATTTTCCGTGTTTGGATACTCTGATCCAAACACAGCAACTGACCAACCAGGGCTTGCGTAGTATACATGTTATTTTATAAAATAGTATTCAAGATAAGTTCTGTGGAAACACCAGTCGATTCGGGCCTTCATCAGAGCAATATAGCAACAAGCTGTTGGCTGACGTCATTTATAAACGTCATTTAATCAGTTGTAGTTTATAAACGACGTGAGCCAACAACAGCTTGTTGTAAAATTCCTCTGAATATACCCGTGGTATTTCCACAAAACCTGAATACCAATCTTGGTTCTTAAACCTAACAGGGCCGAACTAAGCCATACAGGCAAAGATTCTGTGTCAATGTTTTACTAACCTACTTCCTTGGTATGCCAGTAGACAGACATCAGTCCTGTCTGATCAACTACAATTGCTGTTACCACAATAACCAGAGGATTGATGACGACATAAAGAGCGTAAAACAGGAACGTCGAGTCCTTAGCCACTGATATCTTGCCTGGAAAATGTTTAATTAAATTAGTAGAGTAGTTAAGCACTGTGAGTCAGACTTCTAAGGTTAATTATAATTGGGGGTTTGTCTGGGTGGGTGGGTGTGTGTTTGTTTGTTTGTTTGTTTGTTTGTTTGTTTGTTTGTTTGTTTGTTTGTTTGTTTGTTTGTTTGTTTGTTTGTTTGTCTGTCTGTCTGTCTGTCTGTCTGTCTGTCTGTCTGTCTGTCTGTCTGTCTGTCTGTCTGTCTGCTTGCTTGCTTGCTTGCTTGCTTGCTTGCTTGCTTGCTTGCTTGCTTGCTTGCTTGCTTGCTTGCTTGCTTGCTTGCTTGCTTGCTTGCTTGCTTGCTTGCTTGCTTGCTTGCTTGCTTGCTTGCTTGCTTGCTTGCTTGCTTGCTTGCTTGCTTGCTTGCTTGCTTGCTTGCTTGCTTGCTTGCTTGCTTGCTTGTCTGTCTGTCTGTCTGTCTGTCTGTCTGTCTGTCTGTCTGTCTGTCTGTCTGTCTGTCTCGCTGTCTCTGTGTGTGTGTCTGTCTCTTACCATTTTTGCCAAACGTTTTCCATACATCGAAACTCATGACACTCATCCAAGCAAAAGACGACAAAACGGCGAGGTGGAGAAAAATGGCGGTTATGCTACACGCAACTGCTTTCTCGGTCAACGTCTGACTAATAAAAAGTAACACCTGATAAACAATGATCGAAATTGACAACCCGATGATAATCTTTCCAGGTGTTGTTCGCAGGGATTTAACTCTTGAATACAGGACCAGGAGAAGCACGAGTGAAACCATGGAAACCAGGAAGCCAGCTAACGTCAGATACTCTTCCCCCGGGAGTACCTTTGATTTAGAGTTAGCGATAGTTGAGCCGTTGTTCTGTAGTCCAGTGGTATTAGTTTCGTTAGCTGCGGAAGTAATGATGTGTCTTTGAACTGTAGGTCGCGGGATTTCAAAGAATATTGACAATGTAGGAAATCCTCCTGGCATTGGCTCATTTTCGAGTTGTACGGGGTCGATACCATGACATAGAGCGCAATGAAAGTTCTTGTAATACGTTCCGTTATGAAACACTATTCTCATGTATGCCTGACACTTTAGGGTTAGTTCGTAGTATTTTAAGGCAGTAACATTGATTACAGGCGTTTGCGGGCATGTCACTACAGGAGAACATATAGAATAGTTTTTCGAGTGACCTTCAGGTGGGGCGTAATACCACGTACAATTGTTCTTTAAATATTCTCTGTTATCTCGGCTGCAGTTTGTATTCGGCTCACCAGTTAGACAGTTGTGTAATCCCGTTGTTTCATTGCCTTGCTTAGCGATATTTCTTCGGCTACAGAGTAATTCGTATCTCCAGTATTTTATACTCTCTGGGTTATTTCCATTACATAGAGCACAGTATTTATTTCTGTAGGTCTGGTTGTATTTTCCTTCTACTGGAATTTTTCCTAACGTATCATTGCCATCAGGGTGCGCGCAATTGTTCTTGCGTTTCTGAGAAGCGTCGGGACAGCTGGAGATCATCATGTGTCCTTTAATTCTTGGCCATTTGGCTGGGTAGTCATACCAGTAATATTCCTTCATCGTGGTTGACTTTCGATGAAGATCACTTACACATTTCCATCTGTTTTGTTCTGATTGCTTAACGGTTTCAGTTTTGTTACAGATTGTGCTTAAAGAATAAATAATGAAAAGTGAATTATTAGGGGTGTTGATCGTACAGCGGTTAGCGCACGTGCCTTCAAATCAGTTAAATTCAATGTTTTTAAACGTTGCATTTTTGTCGCCTTTAACCCTTTCCTGTCCGAATCCGTCTTTAGTATTTTATTCTGGCGCCAGATGATTTTATTCACCTCTGGGAAAGCCCTCGGCAGGGCCGTCACGAAGGGGGGCATGGGGGTGTGACACCCCCCCCCCCCCCTCTCCAACAAACTGCTGTCGGCAAATGAAACTTTTGTCGGCAAATCTTTTTTCGGCAAGACTGCAACTTACCATTCGAAAGCACCGTAATCACGAGATATACAGCAGAGGAACTGAGGTGTGAGGAACTGTAGTTATAAATACGCTTTTTTTTAGCCCTTAAGGATTATCGTTACTACTTGCTTTTATCCAGGGTGTCGCTTTCTTCTCGTAGACATTAGGGCCATTTAAACGGGAGAAAATAAGTCGCGACTTAATTAAGACGCGTCCTATTTAAGTCGCAAACACACCCGTATAAACGGTCAATTTCTAGTAAGTCACGACTTATTTTGGACTAGCTTTCAACCCTGTTCTTATTTTAGTCACGACTTACTTTACAGTCCCAAACAAATTGACCGTTTATACGGACCTATTCGAGTGTGTTCGCGACTTAAATAAGACGCATCTTAATTAAGTCGCGACTTATTTTCTCCCGTTTAAATGGCCCTAATGTCTCGTTCTCCTTCGTCGATAATGAAATGTGCCGCCATTTTGTTTTCTGGAACATGGAATGTAGTCGTAGATGTCTAACACTTCGAGTGAAGGCCCTTCGCTCTAAACGTTAGAGTTAACAATAGGCGAGTTTCAGGGTGTTGCGCGCGCATCATTTTTCAAAGAAACTGGCAAGCTCCCCTCAAATTAAACATACTGTTTAAAATAAACAAAACATAGATAGAGTTTCTGGATGTTCAACACTGTTATTCTGCTGTTGTTGGCTCGCTAGCAAGTCTGTTTACCATTGCTTACTTTGTGGAGAGCCCGCCAAGAGCACGCCAATTCCTTTGCAAAACGATGCACGCACAATACCCTGAAATTCGCCTATTAACATTCCATAGTTCAGCAGTACACTAACCTTATTATGTTACTATGTTAAACCATATTTTTTGAAGAACTGATTGAAACTTAAACGAGGTCAGAACTATAGAAAGAGTAGTCAATGAAGACCGTGGGGCTCCACTACTACAAACGGAATAGCCTAATCTGACTCCCTTGAAGCCAATATAACTATAGTTCCATCTTTCCTGTAAGACAGTCGGAGTTTCTGGTAGTTTGGTCGTTTTAAAATAAGACAATTTTCATGTCACCTAATGACATGTCCAAGAACATTGTGGGTTTATTACTTTTGAATGACCACACCCAATGACCACGCCCATTTGTCGGCAAAATTAATGCGCACCCCACCCCACCCTGCTCAACCCTCTTCGCGACGGTCCTGGCCCTCGGACAGGAATAAAGCCGTGTTTACACTGCCACAATTTAAGCACGCTTAAGTTAAGCGTGCTTAAAATGCGCCACCTTGGTGCGTTTACACGGTCATTTAATAATCCCGTACACCATTATTCAACATGGCGGACGAGCTATATTTTTGGTTTTGGAAGCTTCGTATGGGTAGCGTGCGTCAAAGAACAATGGAAGACATCGGTACACGAGAAAGAGTAATAGCTAAAAGAAAGAAAGAAACAAAGGAACAAAGAATAGCGAGATGTAAGCTTCTACAGCAGGGCAAAAAAAAAGCATTTTATCGTATTAAAAACACCGTATTAATATCAAGCGTTTTTCAATCCCGTTGCGTTTACACGGCCAAGTTAAGCGCGATCAACTGATCGTGCTCAGTTTAATCCAACTCCTTGAGGTGGTGCAAACTAATCGCGATTAATGTACGCCGATCTGTTTACACGGACATTTTAAGCCCGCTTAAAGTCAGATGTGGTTCAGATCCCGCTTAAATTTTGACCGTGTAAACACGGCTAAAAGTACACTCCACTGTGCGCATCGTGTTGTTGCTACGGAAACCGTTTAGAACCACGAGCATTTCTTTTCAAAAGAATATGATGATTGAAACATTCAAAATACAATATCTGTGTGTATCTACAAATATTCATGTCAATGTATTGCAGTAAAATAAAAGTAGTGTGCTGCGTAGGCAGTGTTGAAACAACAATCGAAATATGGTATAGTAGGTTAATACTGCCGAAACAGAGAACGTAAGTGGTCTAACGTTTCGAGCGAAGGCCCTTCGTCAGAGAGAAAAACCTACTATAACCTACATAACCTACTATACCATACTATACCTATATAACCTACTATACCATATTTCGAGCGAAGGCCCTTCGTCAGAGAGAAAAACCTACTATAACCTACATAACCTACTATACCTATGTAACCTACTATACCATATTTCGATTATTGCAGTAAAAGTTGTTTTATGGAGAAAAAATAAACATTTTTGTTTTTCAAATGGAAGGCGCCGGTTTGCAAACGGTATCCATGGAACCAACATAATGTGAACGTTGGAGTGTATTTTCCCCATAACTATTCTTGTGCAAAGTTTGAATTATTTTTACCTCTTAGTTTCAGAGATATTAGTCATTTTGTAAATCTTATTTTTGCCTGTGTGAGTAAATGACGTCACGAGGCACCTAATTTACATGTTTCAGAAATTTAAATATCTTGAGAACGAGACAATATTTTGTGAAACTGAAAATGCTGGTATTCCTCATTTGGAAATTTTTTGCGGTTTTTCATTTCCTTGCTTCGTTCTTGAGATATTTCAGTTTGTTTGATGTGCAAATTAAACATTTTGACGTCACACGTGCATAATGAGTTATCGAAAAAAGTTATAAAATAAGGTGTCCTCTACGCATGCTCTGATTGACTGGACTCCGTGCATTTATAAGAGAACAAAGATCATGAATGACGTAAAATGGCGTAGAATGGCGTCAGCTGGGAGGAAAAGCCCGCCAAATTCCTAAACTACCCGCTCACTTTTAGTTCGATTTTTCCTCTTCTTATTTTATAAAACAAATAAAACATACCGCTCCTGTGCATATGTACTCTTGTAAAGGTACGTTTGACGTCATTTGAACACGAAAGAAGTGTAAAGGCACTCGGCTATCACCTCGTGCCTCTACTCAACTTCTTTCGTGTTCAAATGACGTCAAACGTGCCTTTATAAGAGTACATATGCACGGAGCTTTATGTTTTATTTGTTAAATAAAATCACTTGAAAATCTACATGTTTACGGTTCTAGGCGAAACACACGCACATGCTTCTTTCGAATTATTTTGGTTTCACAATAGCAAAGATATACAACTTTTTCGACAACTTACATGTGATGTCAAAATGTTTAATTTGCATATCAAACAAACTGAAAGATCTCAAGAACGAACTACGAAGCAAGGAAACGAAAAACTGCAAAAGATGTTAATACTCCATCATTTTAAGCATAGTCAATCGAGATATGGTCTGGAAACTCCGCTAAAGTGTCTTGTCTATCTTTTTGTTTGCCTTTATGCATTTTTGTGCACGGTGCACGGTCACTGAACACATTGTATTTTAGTATAATGAACGAATTGTCCAATAGCAACGTTTCAGTTCAATCACCCAACCGTGTAATTTAAATATTAATAAACCTAAAACAAAGGATGTGCACGGAGTAAGGTACGGTTCAACATAAAATCACAGCTCATTATAGGCACTTTGAAGTTTGCCGAGTTTCCAGACCATTTCTCGATTGACTATGTTTTAAGTGTTCTTTCAAATAAGACTAAATTTTCGGCACTTTAAATACAGAATTGAATTTGACATGGCAGAAACGCAACGCTTAAAACGGTTCTTACCTTTTCCAAACATCATAGCAACAATCTTGATATAGTTGACAATTGACATCGCAATGACAATAAAACGTTTTTGATCTTTTTTCATTGCATCTGTTCCTACAGCTTGTTGTTTTATGTGCGAATCTAAGCTGTTGTTTTCTTTCTCGATTAGCCCAAATGATTTTCCTTACAAAGCTGCGAAATTCTGAATACAGTTCCTTGTTCTCTTTGGTCAACGGATTGTCTGAAAACAATATTTAAGGTATTAGATGTAATAATATTTGTTTATTTTCCTCTACAGGATGTCCCAAAAAAATGGGCCCCCTCCATTTATGAGGTGCACCTTCTTTAATTATGGTACAAGAAGTAAATTTTTATATCACGCCGAAAGCCCATCCCTCCTCCTTTGTTGTCTGAAATTTTCAGAGCTAGTAGTTATCTACTCGCTTCCTGTAGTCATTTAAAGAGGCAACATCAAAATTTGAACTTGTCCAAATTATGTATGCTACGTCAAGATTTGGAAATCTTCTCCTAAAGGCTTCCCTTGTCCTTCTTGGGCTTCTTGTTTCATGGTAGGAAAGTACCATGAATGCACTTTCCTCGGGAGTGAATTGTTGTCCAACCATCTTAAGACGGATGAAGTAAAGTGCACTTCTGTCTACATGGCAAACATGTGCATGGAACTCTCATGAGCATTGTTATTACCCCAAGGAACCCCACATAGTTTGATGCCGCATTCGGCTTCATTTGGAATCAAACTTTATTCCCCTGTGGTCAGTTTTCACATGCATATGTATTCAAACTTGTATTCCGCACTCAAACAAAGATGTGGTCAAAAACGGGATGGGCGACATTCGTTTGGGACACCCTGTATTTTTCCAAATCTA